>CM053771.1:397002121-397147121 GCA_028658325.1 Potorous gilbertii | reverse complement strand
AAATATAGTTAAATTGATTTACAAAGATAGGAGAAATAAAATGTTGTCAACTATATCTCCTCATAATTACTTATCTTGGATTTTCATTTTGTACTTTTTTAGTCTATATCTGCCGTTCAGTTCTGGCGCTTCGTAGTATCCTAAGTGTAGCCTGTTTTGGCTAGAGGAGCATTCGTGTCTTCAACTATGGTTGTTTTAACTTCGGATTTGCTACTTGGGATCTCTCCAATAAGCTCACTCAGCTCTTGGATATATTCTCTATGGCTAATGTTTGAATTACAAGCCTTTTAATAGGTTACACTGCTCTTGATGAGGGCCATGGCTAGAAAATTTTAGAAAACACACACAGGCTATTTCCTTGTTGTTTCACTGAGGAATATCTTGCCATTTGGATATTCAAGAATATTCACTCCTAACATTATTCTTATTGTAAAACAGGATAGAATCCAGTTTTTGCTCACTGCAATCTGAAATCTGGATAGAGCGTATTCATAATAGTTACAGATTTGGATTTCTCACATCTGTAAGAATTCTCTAGATTTCAAAATCAGAGTTTCAGGCAGTGGCCTACATGTCTTTATTACTTTTGCAGGTCTCTATGGTTCTGATTAATAGTCCCAAGCATCCTGCAACTCTCGCAAGTCTCTAGGAAAGATGGACCTTTGTAAAATAATTGCTGAAGGTTATGCTGTAGTCTTTGTTAAATAATGGTTTCACAAGCTTCAACACTTTATCAGTTAAGGTGCCCTGCTATTGTCGCGTCTAGTATCCTCTTTTACTGAGTAAAAGGTTCTTTTGAAGAAGTACTTGTTTTCAGTATGTATTGCCAGCCAAAATTTCAGGTCAAATTTGTCTGGCTTATTCAATGTATATTGAATAAATTTATGCATGCCTTTGCAAAGCAGCAGCAATAGCTTATCAACCAGTATATATACACATCAGGAATAAGTACCTTCAGATAACTTTCAATAAAAGGATTTCATGGTGAGGAAGCTGGACAAAACTTGCCCTGGGATAGATTGTATTCCCTTTTAGCTTTCAGATCAAAGCAAATGTCCCTCACTGTATCTAGAAATCTTCCTTTTCTTTACATTTTTTTAAAAACAAGACTTGTAATTTTATTGGTATAGGAATACTAAGTGAGAAAATTTCCTCTGTTAATCCAGTTTGTTTTTTTTTAATGGAAGGATACCCTCAGGGGTGATTTCACAAGCTTTTTATGAGTAGGTTCCTTCAACCTATAATACTGAAAATGACGATAAGATCATGAACTTTTCAAATTAATATAACAGATCAGTTAGCATTCTCAGGATGTGTTTATTTTTGAATGTTTCTAAGCGTTTCACGAATAAAATTAAAAATGAAATAGGACTTTGCTGTAACAGAATATGCAGTAGGGTCAGATTAAAGTGCAATAATATTTGATTATTGGATATATCATACTGCTTGAGAAATTACAAGGAGAATTGTCTTTGCCTTTCAGACACTATGGTTCTTCACTTCCTTTGTTGTGGACTTGGGTCCAGTGAGAACTGTGTTGTCTTTTAGATTGCCAGTTGCAGAAGTAATTTTTTTGATGGTCTCATCATTATTAGAATCAGATGAGGAACATTCTCTCACTCACACAACTGAGTCATTTGTATCATCAAAATCACTATCTGAAAATTCACCATCGCACGTGTTCAACAATATATTTTGTAATAGTCTAAAAATCTGTCAGAGAGTCTCTCAGATATTTTATCAGTAAATGTACAATTATAGTTATATTATGATGACAACAAAACTATAAATTCTAAAAATCTGACAAAACAAATAATAAATTTATAAAATAGTGGAAACTACATACAAAGATAAAATTTTATTTTACTTTATACATTATCTACAAAGTTTTATAAATATTTGACAAATTCTATGGATTCTCCAAGGGAAAAAGACTAATATGGGAAAAGAAATGACCCAGGAGAAACAAATGCATGAATATTTTCTTGCATTTATATCAGTAGCATAAATTGCCTCTGGTCCTTCTAGGTAGAAATACATGGTTTGTTTCTTCTATGATTCTAAAAAATTTTAGAATGATAAGGAACATTGATAACAAAGATACACAGAAAAAAATGTCATGAGGTATGAAGTTGAAATAGCTAAGCATTTTTTGCTTAGCTAAATTTCATTTTCTCCTCATATATTGATGCAAGCACTGGTTAGATTTAGGGCAGGAGGTTTTCTTCCATACCCTGATCGAATATGTGACTTCAACATCTTATGAAAACCTTATAAATCATCAAATACTTTATATAAGTGGAGCAGAGAAGGCTCTAAAACAGTCTGTAGTATTTTCCTCGCAAACAGTTTAACACAACTATGTTACATACACTACGTATTTTTAGAGAAACAAATATAAGTCTCCAACTTATTTTAGTCAAATGTCACTTTGCCAACTAGATTATTGAGTAAGGTGTTTTTATTGAAAATGTTTTATTTTGCTAGATACATGAAAACCTCTTAATAGGTGAACACGCATGCCTGTTCATACAACTCTTTCTCACTTCTGTTGGTATGCTCAAATACTGAATTTGTGAGCATTCAAAACTCTTCATAACCTGGCCCCCTGCTACCTCTCCAGGATTCCTACACCTCATGCCTTCCACCTCTCCCTCATTCCTGCCCCGGACATATTCCACACCGGCCTCCTTGCTATACTTCGCATAAGACATTGCATCTTTAGACCCCAGGCGTTTTCACTAGCTGGCCTCTGTCTTCCCTGGTTTCCTTCATGCCCTGGCTACTTCTTAAACAGGCCTATTCAATGAATGGGTGTTACCTCACCCTAAATAGACCTTGGCCTAAAGGGGCCAACATCTCCCAGTGCATTCTGGGCCATCTCCAGTCATCCTGAAGAATATCTGGTCACTGGATCCAGATGACTTTGGAGAAGAAGTGAAGCTGGTGACCTGCACAGCTCTCCCTCACTCAAAACAAAGTCAAGTGCAGGTCATGTCATCATTTCTCTGATGGCATGGTCTTCTTCAGCAACGAAGGATGAACACAACAACTCATGTTCTAGGTAAAATCTCACCTTCTACAAGAAATCTTTCCTGATGGTTCTTAACGCTACAATCTTTGCTTTGTTTGATTATTTCCAATTTATCCTTTTTATGGCATTTGTACAGATTTACTTGCATGTTTTCTCTTAGCTTGTGAGCTCCTAGAAAGCAGGGACTGTCTCTTGCTTTTCTTTGTATACTCAGGGCTTTTCCTGACACATAGAAGTCACTTAATAAATGCTTGTTGATTGAATGACTGACAGCTTCTGTAAGATGGAGATAAAAATCTTTTCCTATAACAAATTATTTTTGAGGCTCCACCTAAATCTTCAAAAGGATACTGTGAGTATCAGAAAAACAAATATAAATGTATTGGTATGGGGATTAATTGATGTTTAGATAATGCCCTGAGATCATAGGAGAGAATTCATTCTGTTCCTTAAGTAAAGCATATTATTCTTAGTTCTGAGAAGGCTTTTGCTGACCTTTAGAATGCAGCATCAGTGGCCCTGTGGAACAGAGGGGAATGTCAAAGCCTTATATAGCCAAAGGTGGGCACAAATACAAAGGAAATTGAATGTCTTTTGAAAATTAGGAGTCACTTCTACAGATATAGATTTAATCCAGAACACAGTTCTGAAGTAAAAAATAATTTTTCAAAAGTGTTAGTGAATTCTAAAAACTGTTAGCATAGGATGAAATAATGAAACAAGGATTCATACACACAGGCATACACATATACATATATATGTGTATGTGTATATGTATATATGGTAATACATACATATATACAAGTTTTTCCCCTTAAAAAACCTGTAAACATGAATTTAGAATTAGAGGAGAGAATATACTAAATAAAAATAAGCCAAAATGGTTTGAAGAAAATAAAGACAGGCTGATGATGCAAGAGCGTAATTTATAATGCAGAAATATTTGAAAGTTTTAAAGTTCTAAAACCTTAATCCAATAAGTACTTTTAAATTTTAGCCTGATGCTAATTTAGCTCATCCTGATTTTGACCTAATTAGTCACTAAAATTTAAACTATAAGCACACATTTGCAAGCATAAATGCATTCATCTATACATTTGTGTATGCAGGTAAATATGTATGTATTTGTACATAGGCATAAATTTGTGTATGTGGATATGCATACAGGTATACACATGTATGCATTCACATATATGTACACAACACAATATAGTAATGTACACATGCACATATATACACAATATATTTATGCATGCATATATATGTGTATATGTGTGTATGTATGTATAATCTCTATGCCAACATTTGCCTGAGAGGAAAGTTGGGAATTGTCTAAACATGGCTACATAACATGGTGGTCAGACTCAGAAAAGAGAATACTGTCCATTTTGCTTATACAGTTTTTGTACACCCTTTTATGTTTACAACAGAAATATGTCTTTCCTTGGAGATCATACTAGCATTTATTTCAAATCAATGTTGAAAATTAAATAGTAATCCTCAAGGGGAAGGGGACTCTTTCAGAACCACCCCTTCCAACTGGAAATTTTTCCTTTATATTTCTGCTTAATACTCAATCCAGGCCTTGAAATTAATTAAAAGTTATCCTTTCTCTAATCTTTAGATAATTAGCTTCAAAGATTTTCTTCAAAAGGCTATAACAACTTTATCTTTTTATGTGTAAATTCAAAACTATTCCTAACTGGGCAATCATAATTCACTATCTTGCAGGTGAGGAAAAAGGGGCGGCAAATAAAGAAAGAAGACAATAGTGTTGGATTGGGTGGGTTTTGGCTAATGAAAGATCAATGCTTATTTTTTCACATTTTAAAGAATGTTGTGGCCTTCATGATGAGAAAAGATCACCGAAAGGTCATCACTAATTATTCTTTGGAACATGATAGGTTAATGCAAAGATGTTGTTGACTATATCACTCTTGTCGACCACCACAGAATACAAAATGAGTGAAAGAGATTTATGTTGCATAAGATTAGCCATGAGAACTTTCCTGACAGTGGAGACTTTTAAACCCTAGGTAAAGTCGTTGGAGTCAGCTTTAGGAAGACTTTCCATGGATTTCTTTAAGAAGCAAACAATAGTACCTGATCTGGATGACTTCCATGGAACTCTACTCAAATGCATGAGAGAAGATATTCCTTGACAAAAGATGTCTTTAGTGCTGTCATTTTCCAGTATTTCTCTTTTTTCCCATTTCTCCCAATTTTTGCAAGTGGCGTTCCCCCTTGACCTTCTAATATCTACAATTTCTTATCTTTTATTAAATTCTGCTTTGAGAAAAAACATTGTAATAAACTTACAGTAATGTGTATATAATTGATAATAACTCATGTATCATGTTTCTCAAACAGTATTTGAATTTTCACATGGGATAAAATTTATGCTAGAATAATCCATCTCTTCATTATGCCATTTTAAACTTTGAGGACAAGGTTAGTGGAGGATTTCTTTAGAAAAGTAAAGGAAAAAACCTTCAAACCCCTGAAATTACACAACATAGGGAGCTTCTGGTTTCTAAGGCCAGCCCTATGCATCAGGTTTGTAGGGGGCTTCTTAGTATTTCTTCTAGCTCTGTGACTCCATGAATTGAATATTATCAGAACATTGTGGCAGTCATACCATTTGAAAGGACTTGATTCACCTCTTTTAAGGTATCTATCTTTGCAACTGATAGAATCTAGAAATGCCAGTCTTTCTTGCTCATATAACAACCTTCCTAAGTCATAGAAACCCAGATTTTTTGAGACTTTTACTTTGTCTGATTCAATTATATTTTTCCCCTTAATATTGAATTCAAATCTGCCTCCCTTAATTTCTGCTAGTTCTTTCCCCTGGAGTACACAGAATAAATCCAGCATCTCTTCAAAAACTTAAGAACATTTACCATATCAATTGATTCATCAGTATATATTTTTTAATCACCTTTGTGCCAGAATTGTGGTAAGAATACATATCCCTCACAAACTTTTTCTTTTCATGTCTACATATCTCTAGTTTCTTATATTTATTTTTCTAGTGCTTTCACCATACTGGTCATCTTCTTCTAGATGTACCTTATCTTGTGAATGTTGCTCCTGATATACGGCATTCAGAACAAAACACAGTAATTTAGAAGTAGTCGTGCACTATTAAGCAGTTACTATTTTCCAGGCACTGTATTCAGTTGTGGTGTCTGACGAACACTCATTACTGTGGCATTTCCATTATTTTAGGCTCTATACTTCTCTTAATATAGCCCACAATGATAGTTTTTTTTGACTTCCATATCACACTGTTGACTCCCAATAAAATTTTTAGCTGTTTCTCTTAGTTCTGCCATGAGCTGTTATGGTATTACATATACCCCAGTATTGTTTAATGGGAAAACCACAGGCTTTACCAGCAGAAGGTCTAAATTCTAGTCCTGATCACACTATTTGTTAGCTCTGTGACTTTTGGAAAATTGTTTAACCTCTCTGATCTGATTTTTGTCATGATTCAAATAGGAGTAATAACACTTGCATTACATATCATGCAGGGGTATTATGAGAAAAGAATATTATAATTTCTAACTAACTATAGAAATGTATGCATTCCAACTATTGCCATCCTACGCAGTTGATTTTTAGAGGACCCAACCTATGTATGTTTTTCCAAGAATGATATACATTTGAGAAAATTGTCTTTTTTGGTTTCTCTAGGGATAGGATGAGTTATTTAGTCTTGTGTGTGTGTTCGTCCCTCATTGCCGAAGAAGGCCACAGCATCAGAGAAATGATGACATGACTTGTACTTGACTTTGTTTTGAGTGAGAGAGGGCTGTGCAGCTCACCAGCCTCACCTCCTCCAGAGCCATCTGGATCCAGTGACCAGATATTCATCAGGATGACTGGAGATGACCCAGGATGAGGCAACTGGGGTTAAGTGACTTGTCCAAGGTCACACAACTAGTGAGTGTCAAGTGTCTGAGGGAGATTTGAACTCAGGTCCTCCTGACTCCTGCACTGGTGCTCTATTGACTGCATCACCTGACTTCCCCTATTTAGTTGTGCCATTGAAAGGAAAACCATCTCCTTTCCACTCTTCTTTTTTTCACTTCATTTGTATGTCATTTTTGTATGCCATTTTTTCTTCACTTTCAAGTCTGTGGCATCTGGGAGAGTACTTGGGAAATTTGGATAACCTTCCTAAAGCAGATCCTGCAGTTTCTGAGGAGAACAGGTTACATGGGGGCTACTTTGTTTTCTCTCTTCTATATGCTCCTCAAAAAAATGCAAATAGAAATGTGGGTCAGAAGCCAGGCCACCGAGCCTTTTGCCCCCTGGGATCACCCAACATTGGCCCCCATTTGTATGTGAAGTGCTATGTTCTATCGGGGTGGGGAACCTGAGGTCTCAAGGTCACATGTGACCCTCTAGAACCTCAGATGTGACCCTTTGATTGAATCCAAACTTCATAGAACAAATTCTTCTATTAAGGGGATCTAGAATCTAGATGGTGGCACTCCATGTTCCAATCAAACAGACTTGTCTTCTAGTTGTCACATGACCTTAGCACCTTATTTTTCATCTTTGCATCTTTACATAGGCTAGCCCTTTTGCACAACTGAAATGAAATACTTTTTATGTCTACTACTTCACATGCCTACCTTCTTTGAAGACTCAGAATAGGTACCATCTTGTAATGGAAGCTCTCTCTCTCTCTCTCTCTCTCTCTCTCTCTCTCTCTCTCTCTCTCACCTATCTCTGTCTCCTGCCTGTCTTTAAACTAAATTGGATATACTTATCTGTATATATGTTATACTCCTCTTAAACTCCTAGTAAAGTATAAGTTCATATCTTTGGCTTTGTGTCCTCAGTGCCTTGCCCATAGAAAATGTTTAAAATTTGTTGAATTGAATCAGAATTCTGCTTTGTTTTCAAAAGAGGTCAAGAATGAATGAACTACAGAAAAGACCTTTAAGAAAGAGAAACTCATTTTCAAACTACAAGGCATTTTAGAGGTCCTCTAGTCCAATACCCACACTTTACACATGAGAGAATTCATATTCAGGGAAGTTCAATTATTTGCTCAGTCTTGGGACACTAGAGCTGGGACTTGAAACCAGGTCCTCTCATCGAAAATGTAGAGTTCTTTTCACTGTACCATTCTGTAAAAAATGTGTTAAACCATGTTTGTATTCCATTGGGAAGGATTCATATTCAGTAGTGATTGATAAAGTTCAAGTTGATGCATACCTACCAGATATTATGCACACATAAATATGTACATATACATACATGTTTACATATTATATTATGCATATATGCATGTTATACATATTATAGTGTATATATACATATGTAGTATATATACACAATTATATTTATTTGTCTAATATCAATTTATGATCCCTTCATGCAGCCATCTTTTTGTATCTCTCTATTGTAGTCCTCCTATCTTTGTGTCTATTCATTTAGTGCTCATGTAATATGATACAGATCTACAGATTCATCCCCCTTGCATGTTACAATCTCAGAAGTGCTATGCCCAGAATTTTATGCCAAGAGTGATTGTATATTGGGTCTTGTTAATGAGAAAAGAAGAGAAGCAACTTAAAAGAGTCTATTGGTAGCACAACATAAAGATGTGAATGTGATCAACTACTTAGTATAAGCAAAGTCACAATTTTCTGATACTTCACAAAAGTGACAAGATAAAAATTTTGTGGCAGATTAGTTGAATCTAAATTTGCTAATCTGATCTTCTGGAAAGAAACTGAGTAAAATATTAATATAATGGACTAGTGACTCTGATGTAGTTTGCAGACTTTTGTACTTTCATGTCATATTTGTGACTTTTACATTCTTTTTGCAAATTTCTTATTGAATTAGTGGCATATGCATCACATGAGCAGTTTTCCTGTATTACATTAGCTGAAAGGCTTCTGTAATGCATTGCAGCTTTCTTATTTTATTTAATATTTTAGCAGGCTGTCAAATGTTCTGTTTCCTTAAGATGAAGAGGAAGGTTCCATGGCACTATGTGTCTCAATGCTTCCTTTTATACTTCTTGTTTCATGATGCCATGGTCCATTCTGGTCCCACAACTTCAGGCTCCTGCTCTCTGGTGCCCTCTCCTGGGTTTCTTATTGGCACCACTTCTATCGTCATAGATTTTTCTAATACTTTTCCTTTTACAGAACTCTAATTATATTGGTCAAGGTACTGCATCGGGGGCCATCTCCAGTTGTCCTGATCTATATCTTGCCACTGGACACAGATGGTTTTGGAGGAGAGAGTGAGGCTGTTGATTTTTTCACAGTCCTGCCTCACTTAAATCCAATTCACTTGTAAGTTGTGACATCACCTTTCTGATATCATGGTCCTCTTTGAGGGCAAAGGATAAACAACAACAAAAAAACCCCCAGATATTTTGGCACTTGGGACAGGGACAGGCTTCACCAAACCAATATCAAGGGCCAGTAGCTTGAGATGTGTCCTCAAATCAATTTTTTTTATGATAACTTTAGTTGTTGAGATCAAGACGTGGTATCTAGATAATGTACTATGGTACCAGAGATGGAGACTTTAGTGTGGTAGTTTGGAGTGAAGGGCCTGGTTAGAATGAGGAAGAAATCACCTAGGATATGACTATCAGGATACTGGGGTAGGAATGAACTTTGTATGTTAGTTATTCTTGCTAAGTAGGTGTTATTAGTGCTCTCTCAATTTTGGCATCCTGAGATAGAAATTCTTCTTGGTTCTGCCTTGAAGGGAAGATTTCAATTTCAACTATTCTCTCTCCCCACTCATTTCCCCAGCTGCCTGGAAGGACATTGTTTAGATATTCTTTGAAAGAACACTTGGAGTAAATGACTATATGAGAAACATCAAGGGGAAAAGATTGAACAATCACTTTCAAAAAAGAGTAAACTTTATAAATTATAAAACCTTTTTGGTAATTAACCTTAATCCTAATAATTAACTTTAGAGAACTGGGCTGCACTGTTGACAGCTCCATATTCTTTCCTGTTTATCTTCTTTCTTCTAAATGGTATTCTGGTTGGTATCTCAGTTCTGATGGTAAGCTTTTGCTATGGATCCAATTTAACAAGATGGTTGGTGTCTCAGTTTTCTGAAAACTCTTTCTTCATCTCTTTATTGTAGATATGGTAGTCCAGGATATGGGTCAAGCATCACTCACCTCCAGTTCCCTCAGTCTGACCATTCAATGGCCACAAACATGCAAAGAGTCTTCCTTCTCTTCTAGGTTCCTAGATAAGAATTTCTTTTCCTTAATTATTCAGAGCTGGGTTCCACATCTTATACCTTCATCATCTTTGATGGTCACTTTTCCTTTCCATTGCAATCTGTCTTTTATTTTCATGGTTGTTCATCATACAATCATAGAGCTAAAGGTTTCTTACACAGTTTTGTGTAATGGACCCCTTTGGCAGTTTAGTGAAAGTCTGACTCCCTAATTGGAATACTGTTTTTAAATGCGTAAAATAAAACACAAAGGATTACAAAGGAAATCACAGTTTAGTGAAGTAAGATGTGCTTTTTCCAATTCAAGTTCATGAGCCTCTTAAAATTCAGCTAGACTTCTGACTGGACTCTCTCCCCAGGAAATAGATCCCATAGACATATTTTTAGAGTAATCCAAAACAAAAAAAAAATACATGAGACATACAGTGTTCTTGAAATATTCACTTAAACTTTCCTCCTAACCAAACAAGATCAATTCATGACAGGTATTTTTTATGCTTATTTTTAAATTAAATTTAAATTTAGAGTCTCTAAATTTGCTGACTCCCTCCAGCCACTCTCCCACTCATGGAGAAGGAAAGCAATATAATACCCATTAAACATGAGAATTCATACACGACATATATCACATTAGCCATATTGCCAAAAAACCTAAGAAAAAATAGAAATAGTTAAAAGGAAATAATATAACTTAATTTTCACTTACAGTTCATAATTTCTCTCTCTGAATGGGGATAATATGTTTCATCATGAGTCCTTTGGAATTGTCATAGATCATTGTATTGATCAGAGTTTTCATGGTTGATTACAGTTACGATATTACTGCTACTGTGTATAATGCTTTCCTTATTTTGCTGTCTTTCTTTCAGTTCACGTAAGTCTTCTCATGTTTTTCCTGAAATCATCCCCTTTGTCATTTCTTATAGTGCAGTAGTATTCCACTATATACATGGTTAGCTATTTTCCAATTTATGGGCATCCCCTCAATTTCCAGTTCTTTGCCAGCTCAGAAAGAACTGCCAAGTGTTTTTGTACATATAGATTCTTTTCTTTCTTTCTTTTGATCTCTTTTGGGATACAGTCCTAGTAGGGGCATGGTTTTATAGCTCCTTGGGCATAGTTCCAAATTGTTCTCCAAAATGGTTGGAGCAAATCTCCTGAATGGTTGGAGCACATATACTGTATTAGTTTCCCAATATTTTCTACATTCTCTCCAGCATTTGCCATTTTCTTTTCTGTCATGTTGGCTAATCTGATAAGTATGAGGTGGTATGTCAAAGTTCTTTTAATTTGTATTTTTCTAGTTATTAATTTTTTAGAAGAGTTTTCTTATGACTATTGATAGATTTGATTTTTTCTTCTGAAATCTGCCTGTTCATATATTTTGGATATTCATCAATTGGGCAATGTTTCTGATTTTCATAAATTTGTCTCAATGCCCGATATATGTGAGAAGAGATTTTATGAGAGAAATTTGCTGTAAAATCCACCTACTCCCTGGTTCCTGTTTTCCTTCTAATTTTGGCTTCATTGGTTTTACTTGTGCAAAAAACATTGACAGCTAGTTTTCTGATGTTTTCCATAATTTATAGATCATAGTACTGACTAACATGATATTTCAGGAGCATCTGAATGGTGCTCAATTATCAGGGTAACTTGACAAGAACATGTGCTTTCTCCTTTTCTCTCCCCTAGTAAACATAATGGAATCTATTGAGTCATCTATATTTTTCATAGTCTCCCAATAAACAAAAGCATGCAAGGCACTTCATCATATTTGCAATACCATCTATGATTCCTGAGGAATCTTTGCCATTATAAAACTTTCAAGTTCATTTAGAGATCACTTACCACCTATGTGACCTTGAACAATTCACTTAATGTCCCTGGTCCTCTATTTCCTCACCTATAAAGCAGGATTAGACTGGATGACCTCTAAGTCATCCTCCTATTCTAGATTTATGAGTTTATGATCCAATGACCTAAAGATGTGAGTAAAATTTCTTTTTTTTCCAGTAACAGGTTAACTTTTTATATATGAATTTAGTGTAGTTCCATTTTGTTAAGAAATTATGAAAGTGACTCAATTTAATTGTCACTTCATCCATTTCAGGTTATTTTGTATGTCTTTTCAGCCCATGGTTGTAGAAAACATATTATAAAAAGAGCTAGAATAGTGACTATAGAAATTGTGCTTCCTGGTCCCCTTTTCTCTCACCTTAAAAGATTCCCTCCATTGGGATCTTTCCCACTGTAGTCAAGGATTGAGAAGTCTGTTAGAGAGATAGGAGCACTTTCTCACATTACACTGATAATTGATCACTATGTTTACAGGCTGCTACTAATGTGAAGAGTCTGAATTGAATGTGAGAAACCTTCTATGCCTCCATGAAGCTCTTCCAATAAGTAATTTCTGTTGAATACTGAAGCATAAGCAACTCAGTGTAGTGCCTGCAGTATTTAAGTCTGATGAAAATGGGGAGACATTTAAATAAATTAGAAATGAATTGTGTGGTGAATGTTAACGAGAGGCAGGCTGGTGCAATGAATAGAGGCTAAACTTGGAACTGGGAAGACCAAGATGCCAATCTTTGTCCTTTCACTAACTAGCTATGTGACCATGAGCAAGTAATCTAATCTCTCTGAGTTTGAGCTTTTTCACGTACCTCATTTTACTTTGTTTAACAAAGTGACATGGGGTTGGATTAGATGGCTTCTGAAGTCCCTTCCAGATCTAAAAATATATAATTATGGAGAAAGTCACAATAATCTTAGTACTTTCCCTAAAGTAGTGAAATGTCAATGTATTGTTGTTTGGATGATTTTCTACTTATCTGCACTCTATAACATTGTTTCACCTAACAGTTTGTTTTCCTGGAATCAATTAATGACATTTGTTAGATTATAACTACCTCATTCAGTCAATCAGCCAGTAAGTCAATGAGCATTTATGAAGTACCTATTATATACCAGGTGATGTACTGAATATATAAAGACAAAATGATCTTTAACTTCAAGGAACTTACATTCTAAAGGAGTAGACAATATGAACAGTTATAAGTATATGCCAGATGGATAAAAAATAAAGTGAAAGTGAATTTTTTTTTGAGGAAAAGAGAATTAGAAGCTAGGAAAGTCATGAAATTTCTTATGGGGAAGGTGGTAGCAATTTAAAGAAACAAGAAATTCTAAGACAGGAAGGAGCAATGATGTGAAATAGGAATGTAGAAAGAAGATTAAGACGGCCAATTTAGGTGGACCTTAGAATGCTATAATGGGAATAATGTTTGTACATTAAAGTTAGAAGGTCTTTTCTTATCTTCCCAGTAGCTAGCACAATCTCTCCCTAATTTACCTTAATTTTGAATATGTACTGTATATACTTACATTCATATGCATATATATACATGTATCCACACACAAACATGTATAGAAACATATATATGAAGATGTACATACACATTAAACATATGCATACATGCCTCTGTCTCTATCTCCACATTCATATTTAGCTATACTTATTTCTAATCTATATCAGTCTCTGTCTATATCCATCTATATCCATTTATCTAACCATCCATTCATCTATCTGTCTATCTATCTCTCTATCTCAATCAACATATATGTTTGTCTTCCCTTCGCTACAGCCAACTATTTATTAACCACAGCATACTGCCTCTCAGGTGCTAGGAAGATGAAAAGCCAAAGATGAAAAGCATGATATTTCCTGCCCTTAGGGAGCTTATTCATAGCACTGGAGGATAAGTAGACGAATATATGGTAGAAGTCGACAGAGAAAAAGAAGACATCTCAACAACAATTACATATGTATTTACAGCTAAATATATAAATATATGGATATGGCTATAGAAATATAAGTATATATACATATGAAATACATATGCATAGGTTCTCTCGTTGTAGAATAAAACCTCCTTGAGGGCTTGAGCATAAAAAGGGGCCATTTTACTTCTGTCTTTATGTCTCTGGAAACATGTACAGTGACTGGCACCTAGTAGACATTTAAAAATCCTTGTTTGCTGATTAATTGCTTGAAGTCAAATTGTGAAGGGCTGTAAAAGCTAAACACAGGGCCTTCTTTTTGATTCGAGAGGCAATAGGGAGCCACTGGTTTACTGAGTAATCAAGTGGCATGGTCAGACTTACACGCTGGAAAAATTGCTTTTACAGCTCTGTAAAATATGGATTAGAGTGGGGATAAATTTGATGTAAGGAAACCAATGGGTAGGCTGTTGTAATGGTCTATGTGAGAAGAGATGAGGGCCTGAGCTAAGGTGAGGACCACTTGAACAGAGAGAAGGAAACAGATATAAAAGAGGTTAAGCATATTTAATGATCATAGGGCAAATTGGCTCTTTTCAAAGAGCTATGGGAAATTTAATACACACAAACTTCAAGCAAGGCAGACTACTTCTTGAAGTATTAGGTTTATAAAGTATGACTTTTATTATATTTCCCCTGATATGTCAATGAATTTTTGAAATTGTAATTAATATCAATATAAAAATAAGGTAAGTCCAAATCCCAGTGTGACTTTGGTTTGTTTAATTTTGCTGAGCCTCAGTTTCCACATCTGTATAATTAGGGTATGGAGAAAATGACCTTTAAGGTCATCTAATGATATGACCCTATGATTTCTATCCACACTCTCTAATCATATAAATTAAAAAACATTTCATTTGATTAAATAAAGTCGTTTCATAGCTTCCCTTGGAGTGGTTAAGAGAAGGAATAAAAATAAATCAGAAATATGATTTTTTGGTCCCCCTCCCCTGCCTTTGTCCTTCCTTTCCTCCCTCTCTTTCTCTTTGGTACACCAGAACTCTCCTTTCCCCACCCCCAGCACCAAAAGCCAACGCCTCTTTGCAGCTTGAGACTCGGGAATGAATGAATGATGGAATATTTGACTGATATAATTTATGATGCTCTGTGTGACAGCCTATTTTAGAGTGCTTGAGGTTTTTACAGTGTCTTATACTAGTACCTACTGCTGAAACAAGAGATTACTCTCCTCGGACAGACTGTAATTTAATAGTACAACTGTGTAGCCAGCCACCTCCTACTGTATTTCACCACCCACTCAAGTCAGCTTTTGATAGATCGACCTCAGCGTTGTGTTGCCTGGAAATTGAAGTGCTACGTATTCTCCTCACAGTCTTAGTGGATATATCAAAAGTGAGGAAGAGAGAAAAAAAGAACATCTATTCAATGCAACTGAGCTCCTCCTGGTTCTCTTACATTCTGTAGACTATGCTTGGTGGGAGAAGTGGAAAAGTACTTAACTCTTTCATAAAACAGGAGGTATAACCTTGATAGCATGCAGAGGTTAGATGATCGATCTAGGTCAACCCTAGCAGTGGAATTGGGGATGTCATATGGTATGTCATATTGTATACCATATGACATCCCTTATTGCATGCTATTTCCACCAAATGAAGTATGGGCATAGAATATCCAGAGGGGATATGGACATGTGATTACACTGATTTATGCAATTCTCAGGTAAGGTTGTCTCCCTCAAATTCTAATTTTCTGAAACTCATAGTCACTGTACCTTGTTGTTGCTTACCTTAGAGCACTCAGAAGCTAAGAGACCCAAGGTCACATGGGCAGTAAATATCGGAAAAGAAACTTGAACTCATGTTTTCCTGGTTTCTAGACTACTCCATTAACTATATAATTCTACTTCCTCATAGAATATCCATACATGATCAAAGTCCTTTGAATTAAGGATTCTAGGTGGTCTTATTTAAAAATATAAATATCCTTAGGAGGATGACATGAGTCACAGACAGACATATCCATAGTCCTCTATTGCTCTTAGGATGAAATATAAATTCCTCAGTTTGGAGCCTTTAAAGCTTTAAAAAAATTTTTTAAAGCCTTCCAAAATCTATTTCTTTCTAACATGTCTAGTCTTACTTCATATTACTCCCTTTCCACTATCCATTACAAACATCCTAGTCTTCATTTTTCAGACAACATTGAGGCCTAGGATAAATGAGGATAATATATAAAATGCTGGTTTTAACATTTTATGCAGATTTCTCTCTTGGGCATTAATGCATTTCTGCAAGTGGTCCCCCATTTTTGAAATGTGCCCCACTGATTGCATCTCTAATATCCTTTGTGGCATAGCTCTGATGCCACATGAGGCCTTTTCTGGTTTTACCCTTTCCCTCCCAACCATTCCTGCCCCCTATCCTATTTTTTTTTGCATTCTCTAAACCTACTTTGTATAATATTGCACCTATTTAGTATTTGTTTATTTGTGTACATATTATATGCTTCCTGTAAGCATCATGAGGGCGAGGATTCTGCTTCATGTTTGTCTTCCTTGTACTTAGCATAATGTCTTGTACATTTGTGGTTAACAAATGTTTGTTGAACTGAATTGGATTGTCTTATGAATTAATTTTTTACTTAATGGGGGGGAGGATAACCATTTTTATAGTACCTACTATGTACCAGACTCTGTGCTAAGGGATTTACAAATATCTCATTTGATACTCACAACTCTGTAAGGTAAGTGCTGCTTTATATGGATAAATCTTTCAATGTTTTCAAAAGTGTTTTATAGTTTTTAACTTCTTTTTCTGCCAGAAAATATGACGATATACCTAGGGATACTCAGACCTTGGAATGGGGCTAGGGACTAGCCACTATAGTTGCTGACATCTCCAGATAGCCTAATATTTGCTTATACTTGCTTATATTTCTAGGATGAGGAGAATTCTCATTTGACAATGAGAGTGGTTTTCTCCTCTGTCTCCCATTCACATAGATGGGCTTTATTCTTTGATTCATTAATTTGTTTAATAAGTATTTGCCTACGTGCAGCAAATATCACGAAGAGGAGTGAAGTACAATGCAACGTCTAAACAAGACATATTCTCGTCTTCATGAGTCTTGGAGTCTAGTCAGGAGATAGAAACCAAGCACAGATAAATATAATATACAGTCTTTTTTATCTGAATAGATACTATTTGTGAGGAAACTGTTTCTACCTATGTAGCTTGGCAACTGTTCTGTTTCAAACTTTTAGAGTTGACTGAAACCCTGACAGATTAAATGACTCACCCAGGGTCACACTCTCAGTATGTATCTGAGATGAGAATTGAATCCAGATTCTTCCTGACTCCATGACTAGTTTTCTATCTGTTTTCCCAAACTGTTTTTCACTGCAATACACAATATTACATGACAAATGTACCAAAGAGGTACAATTAAAAGTGTTACTTAGGGTTTGAGGGGAGGGGGATTATTTTTAAGTTGGTAGTTCAGGGAAGACTTACCAAAACATGTGATATTTGAGCTGATTTTTAAAGTGTAGGTAGGAATTTATCTAGATGGGTGAAGTTAGGCCAAGAAGATATTCTAGGAACAGGAATTAAGTGAGTATTAAGCACATGTTACTTTTATTATATTTCAGGACTATTTCCCCAACAAGGGAATTAAATTTTGAAGCTATAATAAAAAACAATGAAAATATGACTGACTATACAAGTTTGTTTTGTGATTATCTTTGCAGGACTGTATGTCTTGGGGATCAGGAGATCCACATTCCAGCAATGCTACTAACTGAACCCCCCTGGACAAATCAATGTGCTAGTGTCCTTCAGTTTCTTCAGTTATAAAATGAGGGAGTTAAACTCTATGATCTGTATATCATACAATAACATGGAATAGAATATTGTGAAGGATGGATGGTGGTGTCAGGAAGGTCAGTTAGGAGTTTATTGATGTAGTCCGGGTTAGGGTTGTGTGCGAATGGGAAGAGGGAGGTGACTATGGAAATAGAACTGGTATCAAAGGAGGAGTCAGTATGAGGGTAGTGTGTCTGGGGGCCAGAGTGTGAAAGAAGGTTTTGGTGGAGGGCGCTGACAGGATTTAGGTAACTGGCAGCGTCATTGATATAAATAGGTAAGAAGGACAGTTCTCAGGCAAATGAATTATGCAGCCTGGATAATGAAAGAGAAGGCTGAGGATTCAGCTGGACAAAATATTGATGATGGATTTCTATGTAAGATACTCTAGACTAGAGACACAATGATAGAGAAAGTATTCAACCCAGAATCAGGGGAGACATAGATTCTTATCCATCTTCTGAGATTTACTTGTTATAGGACCTGGAGCAAATCATTTGAATGAAACAACCAATAAATGAATAAAGCATTATTAAGTGACTATTACAGGTAAATCCCTGTGCTAAGACTATAGATTGAAAAGCAAGACAATCCCTGCTTTCAAGGAACTCCCCTTTTAAGATAGAGAAAAGACATATGGAAGCCTTTAGCTCTAAGTCAGATGGACCAGTCCCATCATCCTTAGAGTTCAATGGTGAATCAGATGTTAACTCCTCTTTTTAATGTCATTCCCACTGATAATTAATATCAGTTTTTGTTCCTGAACCATTTCACAGTGCCAAAGTCTTGGGTGGCCAGAACTTTAATAGGTCTTCAGCAGCTGTGACTGTAACCCCTGCAGTAAAATTTTCTGGGCTCAACCTCCACAAAGGATGCTTCCCAGGATGATGGCAGAGGACCCTGGACTAGGGAGCTCAGCTATTCCCAACACTCTTGGTTTCAGGGTCCTGAACCGTCCCCATCACTTTCTGAGGGGAAAGGTAGGAGTCATGGTGGCTTGATTGGTCTGTCACATGCTGCCTCCTGTCTCTCCCTCAGGGAGCCTTCCTGCCTCAGCTAAGCTGGCTTTTGTGCCCTGTGTGTGGCAGTTGGTTGGCAGTCAGTGGGGATAGCTGCCCTTTCTCTACGGGAGAATACTTAGCATCCTGTGAATTATGCCTTCCTAACCTCCCAGTCTCCTTGAAGAGAATCTCCTTGAAGAGAGTGGGAGGGGCCTTCCAACCTTAGTCTGTGCTAATTATAGGTGAAGGCACTCTTGCCAATAAAAAGAGGAATAGCAGTTTTGAGGAGACTCTTTCTGCCCATTATTTAATGCCCTTGAGCCTCTCTTTTCTCATCTGTAAAACAGGGATAGTAATGACTGGTATACCTATCTCTAATGTTGCTGTTCAGGCATTTTTCAGTCATATCTGACTCTGTGTTCCCATTTGGGGTTTTCTTGACAAAGATACCAGAATAGTTTGCCATTTTCTTCTCCCATACATGCCTTATATGTGTCATATACATTTTGTTATAAAGATCAAATAGTATTTAAAGTGTTCTAAAAACATTGGGTAAACATGGATATCGATTTTATTACTAATTAATGAATATTATAATAGTTACATAATAATTAATAATGAAGAATAAATTATGAAATAATTAAGTGACCAATAAATTATTGATATAGTTATTTTGTCATTATTTTAAAATTAATTTAAATTTAATTTTAGAATTAAATTTTAATTTGTCTTCTAATCCCACTTTTGTTTAGGAATGATCTTCAGGAAAATATATAGCAGAATATTTCAGAGACAGGTATCTTCAGATTAGAGATTGTTCCTTGTGTTCTCCCCCTTTTAAATTATTACCCTTTTCTTTTTGGGCCACTATTTAGTTTAATTTCCTCCCACTAGGATACCCACTGCATGGACATCACTGATTAAGGCCCAGAAATAGAGGAGGTTTGAGTAGTGTACTTATGACTTCTCATGATGAAGATTGTCCTACACGCATGCTTTAGAATCTGCTGGGTGGCTCAGTGTCTAGAGCACTTGGACTGAAATAACGACAACCTGAGTTCAAATGTGACTCAGATGCTAGCTGTGTGACCTTGAGTAAATCATTTCACTTCTATTTGCTTCAATTTCCTTAAATGTTAAATAATAACACCTACCTTCTAGAGTTATCGTGGGGATAAAAAGATATTTAGCACAGTGTCTGGAGCATAAGAAGTGCTTAATAAATGCTTGTTCTCTTCCTTAATCTTGTAATTCATGAAAACTTTGCCACATCTGAGGCAATCTCAAAGGCAAACTCCTCCCATTTGGGAATTTCCAACCTCATTACCTTTGCTTATCATCTCTAATAAAAGAAAAATGTGTCTATCATTAGGCTAAATGTATCTGACAAGTTTTTATTAGCTTCACAATATTCCTAGCATATTTATAAAAGGTCTATCTTGTTGAAGTTAAGAAGCTGGTACAAGGTAAACCTTAAAGGTGTGATCAAGAAACAAGATCTGAGACATCATCTCATTTCTCTGCCATTTAATATGTTTGGAAGCTCTCAGAGAACAAGCCCAAAGAGTCATGGAAGTATAAATGGATAAAAAGAAGTAGACTTCTTTTTGCTGTCTACATATACTTTGGACTTTGTATTAACCTGTGACCTTGAAGATTTGGGAGATATGACCTCTGGGTAAGAGGGACAAGCAGGGGGCAGAAATGGAGTGGGGCAAAGGAAGTCACATCATATGCATTCTATTCTTACTGTGGCATGTGTTTCCCTGTAGACATTCCAGAATAAAAGTCAAACCAAATCTGTCCAATGTGATCATGCTAGTACTTCTTTTAATTTAATATTTTATTTTTCATCAATTATATGTTAAAAGAATTTTCAATGTCCATTTCAAAAATTGAGCTCCAAATTCTCTCTCTCTCTCCCTAGCCCCCTTATTGCTAGTCATCTAGCAATTTGATATGAGTTATACATACGGAATCATGCAAAATATGTTTCCATATTCATCATGTTATAAAACAACAGACCGAAATAAAAATCCAAGAAAAACAAAGATAGTAAAAAAAGTATGCTTTGGTCTGTGTTCAGATGCCATCACTCTTTTCTCTGGGGATAGGTAGCATTTTTTCATCATAAGTCTTTCAGAGTTATCCTGAATCACTGTATTGCTTGGAATTCCTGTCATTCACAGCTGATTATCTTACAATATTGCTTTACTATGTACAATGTTCTCATGATTGTCCTCATTTCACTTTGCATCAGTTCATGTAAGTTTTTCCAGGCTTTTCTGAGAGCATATAGCTTATCATTTCTTATATCACAGTAGAATTCCATCACAATCATATATTACAAATTGTTCAGCCATTCCTCAATTGATGGACATCCCCCAAATTTCCATTTCTTTGCTATCAGAAAACAGCTGCTATATATATTTGGGCATAGTTCCAAATTGCTCTGCATCATCATCAGCTCACAACTCCATCCGCTGTGCATTAATATCTCAATTTTCCCACATCCCCTCCAACATTTATTTTTCTCCTTTTTTCTCCTATTAGCCAATCTAACAGGTGTGAGTTAGGACCTCAGCATTGTTTTAATTTGCATTTCTTCAATCAATAAGGATTTAGAGAATTTTTCATATGACTGTAAAAAGCTTTGATGACTTCATCTGAAAACTGACTGTTTTTGACCTTTTGTCAATAGGGGAATGGCTCTTACTTTTATAAGGTTAATACATTTCTCTATATTTGAGAGATGAAGCCTTCATAAGACAAGCTTGCTTCAAAATATTTTTCATAGTTGTGATTCTTAACTGTATCTCCCTCCATCCTACTTCCCCCTATTTATTCTATCCTCTCTCTTCTTTCACCCTGTCCCTCTTCAAAAGTGTTTTGCTTCTGACTATTGCCTCCCTCAATCCACCCTCTATTCTATGAACATCTCCCCCCCTCTTATCCACTTCTCTTCCAACTTACCTGTAGGTTTTCATAGTTGTCTGTACCCAATTGAGTGTGTATGTTATTTGCTCTTTGAGCTCATTTTGATGAGAGTAAGGTTCAAGTGTTCCTCCCATCTTCCCTTCTCTTTCTTGTCTTTTCATGAGGTAATTTACCCCATTCTACCTCTTTCTCACCACTTAGTTTTATTTTAAAAGAAATAATCCCATCATATTCAACTCACACCTGGGCCTGTGTCTATATATTTTCATTTCAACTACCTTTAATAACGAGAAACTTCTTATGAATTACAAGTATCATCTTCCCATGTATGAATGTAAACATTTTAACCTTTTAAAGTCTCTTATGATTTCCCTTTCCTGCTTAACTTTTTAATTTTCTCTTGGATTTGGAAGTCAATTTTCTATTCAGCTCCAATCTTTTCATCAGGAATGATTGAAAGTCACTGAAGGTCTATTTCCACCCCTGAAGGATTGTATTCAGTTTTTCTGGGTAGGGAAGTTTTGGTTGTAATCATAGCTCCTTTGCCCTCTGTAACATCAAGCCCTCTGATCCATTAATGTAGAACCTTGCAAATCTTGTATTATTCTGACTGTAGTTGCATGACACAGGAATTGTTTCTTTCTGTCTGCTCGCAATATTTTCTCCTTAACTTGTAAGCTCTGGAATTTGGCCATAATGTTTTTGGGAGTTTTCATTTTGAGATCTCTTTTGGGAGGTGATCACTGGATTCTTTAAATTTCTATTTTACTCTCTGTTTCTAGAATGTCAGGGCAGTTTTCCTTGATAATTTTTTGAAAGATGATGTCTAAGCTCTTTTTTTTGATAATTTCTTCCAGGAAGTCCAATAATTTTAAAATTATCCCTTCTGAATCTGTTTTCCAGTTCATTTGTTTTTCTAATATTTCATTGCTTTCTATTTTTTAATTCTCTTGATTTTATTTTTTTTTGACATGTCATAGATTTTTTTTAATATCTCATAGAATCATTAGCTTCCACTTACTCAGTTCTTATTTTTGAGGAATTATTTTCTTCAGTGAGTACTTGTTCCTCCTTTTCCATTTGGCCAGTAGAAGGAGTTCTGTTCTTCAATGAATTTTTGTGTCTCTTTTCTATTTGGACAATTTTGCTTTTCAAGGCATTCATCTCTTTATTGGATTTTTGTGTCTCTTTTACCATTTGACCTATTTGTTTTGTGGGATGTTATTTTCTTCAGTAATTTTCTGTTCTCCTTTACCAAACTGTTGAAACTTTTTATATGATTTTCTTGCATCATCTCATTTTTCTTCCTAATTTTTCCTCTAGCTCTCTTACTTAATTTTTAAAATCCTGGCCTGAAAACAATTCATATATTTCTTAGAGGCTTTGGATATAGGAGCTTTGACTTTGCTGTCTTCTTCTGAGTGTGTGTTTTGATCTTCATTCTCATCATAGTAACTTTCTATGGTCTGAATTTGTTTTCTATTGTTTGCTCATTTTTCCAGTTATTTCTTGACTTTTAACTCTTTGCTAAAATGGGGTTCTGATTCCAGGGTGGAGGGTGCACTGTCCCAAGCTTCAAGGGTTTTGTGTAGCTATTTTCAGAGATACTTCTAAGGACCTGGAAGTTTTTAATTTCTCCAACGTGGTATGATCTAAGGAGAGGTGTGTTTATTACTCTCTTGGTCTGTGCTCTGTTCTGAGTTACCACACTCTTTTCTGCTCTGGAGCAATCATGAGAATCCTTGCTCCACTGAAGTTACAATGTCTGATGTGCTAGTGCTCATCCTTGCCCTGGGTCTGCCACTCACTTCATCCAGGACTGCAACTTGAATATGAGTATTGGCAAAGCAACAAAGTGGCCCCCAGTACCAACAAAGAAACCCCTATAATTTCCTTCTGACCAGTTGTTTGACCCCCTTACCAGTTGTGGGCTGAGAGTTCTGGAAGCAGCTGCTGCAGCTATTGACATTCATGCCAAATGTCTGTTCCTGGTTTGCTGGGCCCTAGTCTGTGCTAGCACAGCCTGCGCTGGACTGTGTTTCACTCTCACCCTGGTGTGACAGACCTTTTCTGCCAAATTTTTAAGTTGTTTTACCCTGTCCTTTTGTGATTTCTGCTACTCCAGGATTTGTTTTAAGGTCTTTGGAGCAGTTTGGGACAGAGTTTAGGCAAGTCTTTGCCTTCTCTCTGCCGTCTTGGCTCTGCCCCCATGGCAGTATTTGTAAGCTAAGAGAGCACATTGTTTCACTACTGAAGTTTCACAGTGTGTTTACTAGTTGCTCATGTGTATTCAAGTAGATTCCTGTCACCCTGACATTTTCTTTTCTCGTACTTATTTCTCACCTTTTCAAAGATTCTCTTTGTTTGAAATTCTGTGATTTCTTTTCTTTTCACATGGAGAATTCTTCAGAATGTAACCACTCTTGAACCATAAGACTTTTTGAATATATAGAGAATTTATAAACTATTACTCTGGTGTGTGTGTGTGTGTGTGTGTGTGTGTGTGTGTGTGTGTGTGCGCGCGCACGCGTGCATGTGTCTTCTGGAGTGAAAAACCTTTTTCTTTTCCTTCAGATTTTTAGCAATCTTCAGAATTTTGGCTAACGTAAGTCTTTATTTTTTAAAACCTATAAACTCAAAAAACAAAAAAAGTACTTCAGAGTTTAAGTAATATTCTAACATGAGCAGTGCTAACTCAATTTCTTGGCTGCAGTATCTTGAGTGGACAGGGTCCTTCATCTGCTCTGAGTTCATGGAACTGGCCTTGTGTTTGTCTACAACATTTATTTTTTAGTGGGCTCATGAATTTCTTCTACTTACTGTGTTTAATGATTCCTTGCCACTGTACTGTGTTGATCAACCTCATAGGATTCCAGATCTCATCAACTACTTCAGTCACAAACATTTATTAAGCATTTACTTAGTGTGCTAAGTATTGGACTATAAGGAAAGACAAAAACACAGTTCTTGTCCTCAAAGAGTTCATGTTCTTTCACTTCTTTCCCTCCCTTCCCTTCCCTTTTTCCCTTATTCATTGGAAACTTTCTTACCTGGAGTTGGAGGATGGGGTATATATCTTTTTTTCCTGATTACTATGAAAAGAAACAGAAGAGTAGGATATATTATAGCCAAAGAACTTTTGACTTGAAAATACTTAACCCTCCCCAGAAAGAATACAGGACAACTCCAGCCTACAGTGAGAGATTGTATGGTACATCTGATTAAGATCCGTAAATATTTGTCCCAAAATCTTGTCCATGATGTGTCAATGGCTTCATAGAACATGAAATGATGCATGGTCTTGCCTAGATAATTTACAAGCTAAATGAGGCCAAAAAAAAATAGATGAAGAATGGATAACATCTGAAGATGTATGTGACACAGATCTGTTTCATGGACAATTTACACACCCTGTGATGGCCACATCTGGTTGGTCTCCCTGCTTCAAATCTCTCCTTATTTCCAGGTTATCCTCTACTCATCTGTAAAATTTATCTTCCTTAAGCACAGATCTAGCCATGTCATCCCCCATCTCACATTCCCACCCCAGCCCTGATAATTCAGTAAATGCCACTGACTCCTTATTACTTTTAGGGTAAAAACAATCTTCAATTTGGCTTTTAGAGACCTTTATTTATAATGTGGTCCTCTCCCACCTTTCCAGTATTCTTGCATCTAATTCCAATTACACTCTGATCCAGTGACACTGACCTCCCTGCCATCTCTCACACATGGCATTCTGTCTCTCAGCTCTGATCTTTCTTACTCTCTGTTTCTTCTGGAACCCTCTTCTACCTCCTGGCTTCCTTAAATTTCTTCAAATGTCAGCTAAAATCCCACCTTTTATTCCAAGCCTTTCCCAGTCCTCCTTAACCCTAGTGCCTTCCTCCTGAGATAAACTCACACACACAGACATATACACACACATACATATATATGTACATGTCTTGTTTAAATACATGTTATCTAGCCCGTTACACTATGAGCTTCATGAGAACAGGGACTGTTTTTTTTCTTGTTTTCTTTGTATATCCATGATTCAGCAAAGTTTCTGCTACTTAATAAATGCCTGTTGACTAATAGAAAGAAGTCTTGTGATTGGCCTTTGTTTTAGTATGAAACATATGAAAGAAATTTTATCATAGCTAAAACCTGCTTATTTCAAAGTCTCCTTCCTGGTGCCATATATCTGCAGTTCTAACTTTGAGTCTTTAGGTATTTCCCCCCAACCATTTTTCTGCATTGATTTATTAGTACCCATGAAGGGAGACATGGAGGTACACTGGAAAGAGCATTGCTGGAGTTAGAAGCCTTGGGGAGACCAGAGTTCAAATCCTACTTTCAATGTTTACCGTTTATCTAACCTTGGACAAATCACTACATCTTCATGAGTATCAGTTTCCTTATCGTTATAAGATAACTGGATTAGATAGCCTCCTGGACTATCTTCCTTCTGCAGGTCTATTTTACTGTAGTATTTTATAGTCATTGAGAATCTGCCAGCTTTCTATTCCCTTGGTTCCATCTTGATTAATAGCTTATGGCCATTTCCAATATTTCTTTATTCTTATGTGAGGATTCTACTTTTCACTCAGGCTTACTATCTTTCTTCCCACCTGATCTGTGTTCCTACGCTGCTTCTGGTCCCAATGTGGCACCTGTATGTTAAAAGATCAAAACTTGAGGAGCTAGGTTAATACAGTCTACTAACCATCTCAAGAATAGATTATAAACTTGGAAGGAAGAACCAGTAGCCATCACTTGTTCCTTGAACATCCCTCCTCCTCCTCCTCTTCCTCTTCTTCTCCTTATCCTTCTCCTCCTTCTCCTCCTCCTTCATCATCATCATCATCTTCTCCTCCTCCTCTTTCCAATTTTAAAATTATTATTCAAATTATTATTGAAAAAAATCATGAAGCTTTTGTGTTTGTTTTTCAAACTCTTGTTGTTCAGGTATGTCCAATTTTTTGCTTCTTTGTTAGGGTTTCCTTAGCAAAGTTACTAGAGTGCATTGCCGTTTCCTTCTGCTCATTTTACAGGTAAGGAACTGAGACAAATTGAGTTAAGTGACTTGTGTAGGGTCACACAGCTAGTAAGTGTCTGAGGCCAGATTTGAACTCAGGAGGATGAGTCTTTTTGACTTTGTACCTGATTCTTTATCCATTGTACCATGTGGTTGCCCTAGGTTTTTGGTTTTTCAAATGGCCATCATCAAAGCAATATAAAACAGACAAAATGTTTTGACAATTATAAAATCAAAGCAAAGAGATCTGTTGTTATTTGACCTGTTCTATATCTTGCACTGTCACTTTTTAATTGCCAGGATAGTTTGAATAAGTGAGGAAAAAAAATTAATGATAACTGTTATCTTCAATTTATAGTTTTAATATATGCATTATATAGATTATGACAGCTAGGTGGTGCAGTGCACAGAGTGTGGGGCCTGGAGTCAGGAAGAATCATCTTCATGAGTTCAAATCAGGCCTCAGACGTGCACTAACTGTGTGACTTCATACAAATCACTTAACCTTGTTTGCCTTAGTTTCCTCATCTGTCAAATGAGCTACAGAAGGAAATGACCAATCATTCCGGTATCTTTGCCAAGAAAACTCTGATTGGGGTCATGAAGAGCTGGATACAATTAAATGATTGAACAATGGCAGCATAACATAGAATATACATACATATATATGTATATATACATACACACACATACACACACATATATCTATATATCTATATCTATCTATCTATCTATCTATACGTATAATTCCTGAGTATGGACTTGTCTTTTATTTATTCAAGAATGAATAAAAGATTTGGGGTACTCTATTTTAATAATTTTTTATTGGATCCAAACAGTGATCAATGGTAAGCTAGATTCAAGTAATAGTTTAGGCTTATACAGATATTATCTGTGGTCCCATAAGCATAAGAAGCAAGTTGATTTAATCTTTGTCTCATCCTTTAAAATTTCTACTTTTGTTCATACTACAGTATGAACTAGCACTAGTATAGTTATATAACATATTGTATATCATGTACTAGTTCAGGTAAATAGTCTCTTGAGAACACTATGGAAGTGCTTAGCCCATTACTCTAGGATCAAGTCCTTATCACTAATCAGTGTGGCTCCATCTGTACTGAGTAGTTGTGATGAACCGTAAGTTTTTGGTACATAAATAGCTTTCAGGGAATCGTAAAAGTGCTTTGAATTGTTACTATCAGCATAAAACTGAATTTCATCTGACTTCTTACTAAGTCAGGAATCCTGCATCTCTCTAGGTTTGGATTGTACTTTGCTTTTGATGGAATTACATGCTGTCTTCTTAGAGGTGGATGAGCTGTTGTGCTGACCTCATTGTTACATTCTTGTGAAACATGGACAGTCTACCAGCACCATGCCAGGAAACTGAATTGCTTCCATTTGAATTGTCTTAGGAAGATTCTGAGGGTCACCTGGCATGATAAGGTACCAGACACTGAAATCCTTGCTTGGACTGAACTGTCAAGTATTCAAACTATGCTTCAGAGAGTGCAACTCCGATGGACTAGTCACGTTGTTTGGATGCCAAATATATGCTTGCCAAAAAGACTATTTTATGGAGAAATTGCATGGGACAAGTGATCACATGGTGGACAGTAGAAATGATACAAGGATACTCTCAAGGTCTCTCTCAAGAACTTTGGATTTGACTGTGCAACATGGCAGACACTGGCACAGGACCGCTCAGCATGGTGTGCCCACATTAGAAAAGGTGCTGTGCTCTTTGAGCAAAGCAGAATTGAGATAGCACAAATTAAATGCAGTTTGCACAAATTTGGGATTTCCACCCCAAATATTCACACAGACTATCTATGCCCAACCTATGGTAGAGCATTCCAAGCTTGTATTGGTCTGACCAGCCGCAATTGGACATATTTTAATTTCACTTTACAGTGGTGATGTCATTTTGGTCCTCTTCGAAGACAAAGGCAGCAACCAACCACAGGCAAATAATTTATAAATCAATATATTTATATTAGGATTGTACTTATTTTAATTGATGGAGTGACAAAAGAAAAAAAAGTGTGGTGAAAAATACCCAACCCATTAATTTTACAGATAGCTAAATTTAAACTGAGCAAAGAGAAGTGACTTGCCCAAAGTCACAGTTAGCTAGTGGTCCACATAGTACTAGAACCCAGGTTCTCTTATACCTTATCTAAGTAACTTTTCATTACATGCACCTTCTTCTCAACACGAAGAATACAGGATCAATGGGTTCTGAATCTGGGTTGATTGGTACAGTGAGAAGGAAATGAATTTTTTTGTTCAATGGTTAATTCCTTCCCAAATGTTTTTTTTCTTCTTGTGTAGTGATAGTCTTAACATAAACATTTATGTCTCAAATAGAAGTGGAGTCATGTCATTTTTACTGCTTTTTAAGCTCACCATAGGGGCACTAAAACATCATCTTCTATATAGTATTTTAATACCCAATTACATTTTATTTGTTATTTTATCATACCTTTCAAAAATAGTTAGAATTCTGCTGTTTGATGGAGAAAAAGGTTGTTGGGTTCTCTTCGTCTCTTTCTTGTGGACTATGCTCAGGTCTTACAAAGGGCAGAGTGGATGGAGTCAGGAAGTCCTAAGTTCAAATTTCTCCTCAGACATATACTAGCTGTGTGACTCTGGACAGGTCACTTAATCCTGTTTGCTTCAGTTTCCTTATCTGTAAAATGAGCTGGAGAAGGAAATGGAAAACCACTGTAGTATCTTTGTCAAGAAAGCCCCAAAAGACTTCACAAAGAATCAGGAATGATTGGAAAATGACTAAGCAACAATAACAAAAAAGCTCTTCTAAGCTTTGATGAGCTTAATTTAGAGTTAAATACTTCACTCAAGATATTAACTACTTTCTGGTTTGTTATTGGATGAGAGATTTAGGGAGCTTAGTAATCATGACTTGTTTTGGTCATTGACCAAATGTCAAATCACTTATAGTATCTTTGCTAAGAATAACCCAAATGGGATCACAAAGGGTTAGATGTGATGGAACACCAAGAGACCCATGACCCATGAGGTGATTATATAGAAACAAATGAATCTTATAAATATAGTCTAATGCCTATCTATTTCCTATCTTTATTCCTTGAAGACCAGTCATAGCTCTGTATGCAGCTTTGTTCTGTTTTAATTGATGGCACAATAAATTAATTTTCTATCCATACTTGGATATTTTAATTCCGTGTTGTTTTTTAATGAGTGAGAAGATCAGTTTGTCTGGAATCTAGAGTGTAGGAAGAAGAATGAAGGAAAACAATGGGCTAGGTTATGAAGTGCTTTAAAAAAACAGAAATGTTAATGTTCTTCACAACTCTTGACAAAATTTTTTAGTCATTATATAGAACCAAATGTATACCTAAGGTTGCAAAAGTGAAGAAGGTAATTCTTTATTCAACAAAAACTGAGAAAACTGGCTAACAGATAAAAAAATGAAAGGAGATCCAAATCTCATACTATGTGTCACAATAAACTCTCTATAGATCAGTGATCTAAATATATTTTTAAAATCACTTCATAAAAAGGGGTTAATAACTTTATAACTGTAGAGAGGGGGAATACATTCTTAGACATGAATGATTGAGAAATTATTTTTTAAAAAATGGTAGGAATTAAATTCCTTTATATAGATGCAGATACTTATTCATATATGTATATAGTTTTAGCATGTAAAAAGTGTTGCCAGAGTAAGAAGAAAATGTTTTAAATCAACCACTTGAATAAAAGTAGAGTATCCACAATGTACAAGGAACTGATGCAATTTTATGGGTAAATTCTCCAGTAGGTAAGTGGTCAAAGGATAAGAACAGACAAAAAGTAAGAGACATAATAATTACCAGCTCTATGAGAAAAACATCCCAAATCTTTACTAATTACAGAAATGCACATTAAGACAATTCCACAATAATACCTTACATTACAACCTACCAAAATGGCAAAGATAAAAAAAAGACAAAATTCAAAGTTGGCATGGCTAAGGAAGAGAGACACATTTTTATATCACTAATGGATTTTGAATTGTCTTTTTATGATAATATGAATTTATACAAGGAGAAGTAGAAATGTATTCATAACCTTTGACCCAATGATCCTATTACTAGGACTATATCCTAAGAAATTTATTGACTGGAAAACAACAAGACCTATTTACAGACAAAAAGAATATTCCTAGTAAAATCCTGGATTTAGAGCTACGGGAGATCTTAGAGGTCATATAGCCTTATTCCATTATTTTATAGATAAGGAACTAAGGCTTAGTAAGCATTCCATGGTACCAATTTGCCCTCATTTTTATAATAGAAAAAAGTAATGGAGACAAACTATAAATCTAATATTTAGGAAATAAATAGCTGAACAAATGATGTCATAGGAAATTAATACAATATTGCTGTGCAGTAAAAAATGATGTGAAAAATAGAAATAAGACATATGAAGAGACAGTGTAAAATGAACAAAAGGGACACATATACAACAAGTATGTAAATGATAGCAAATATAAGGAAAGCCCTAAATTTTACATTGGTACAAAAAATTCATAAGAGGTCACAGAAACTAATCTGACAATTTGATTGCCATATTGTTCAAAGTGATCTCTCTCTGTGTATATAATATTTAAAATCCAATTTACCTGAAATCTACAGTTATAGTCTCAGTCACTTTAATTTTATTGTGCTTATATTTATTTTTGTCACTTTCTTTTCCTTTGTTCTTGATTGTATATTTAATACTTATACTTGTCAGTGGAAGTTAAAATATAATGAATTTATTATAATGACATTATAATGAAAATTAACATTCCACTTATTTTTTTCCCAGAAATATACAAATAATTAAATCCAAAGGGTGTATTATTGGGGGTGGAGAGGTGAAAAGAGTTGTGGTAACCCTGAATTCTTTTGGTATAATCGTTACCTTAATGCTTCATTTCCTTCTTGAAATTTCTTTGTAGGAAATTTGCCTTGTGATAAACTGTTGATGGATAACATGGAGTCAGGTTAATTTCGTGCCTTATTTTAACACTTTCCATGGAAAAATGGTGAAAAGAAAAATATCAAAAGGGTTAAAACAATGCAGTATTGTTAGAAAGGCCTTATTTTGTGTTTAAAGGATAGAGTGATGATTTTTTTTCTGAACCATTCAGTTCTAGTACAGGTTCAACAGAACAAGTTGTGATGTGGTGCAAGGGTTGTCAGCCTTATGGAGAATAGTAACAAATATGTGCTTTTGTCATTTGCAAAAAGCAATGTGGATCATTGGATAAATCATTGATTGGCACTAGAATTTAAAGACATTCAAATTCTGATTCTCCTACTTTTAGGCTATGGGATCACGATGTTTCTGGATCGCAGTTTCCTCGACGATAAAAATGGAATGACAGTCATTGGATCACCTACTTCACAGGGTTGTTCAGGATTAAATTAAACAGTAACTCAGTCAATCAATGTGAAAATACTTTTGAGCTGTTAAGTGACATGCAAATGTAAGTTCTTGTTCTTGCAACCCCTAAACGAGTAACAGATAACTTTCCCCCCCAGGTCTCTAGCTATTTGCCTGATGTTTCACCCTTCTGGGGGACTTAACTCCTCAGCTCTGGATCTTTTGCCTGAAGCTCAAGATATTCTGACTGATGAGTAGGTCATATAGTTCACTATAATTAGTTCTCATTTCACGTTGGCCATTTTCATGCCACCCACCATTCCCCCATTTGTATGTTGCCCACTTTATTCCCTTTTTCAATTCCTACCTTATTTCTTTCCTCCCCACCCCCTTCCAGCTCCTGAATGATAATCAAATGAATACTGCCATTTATACTGGAAAGGATATGTCAGTCAAATTCTCCATGGCTCCACTCATCATCTTTATGACTTCCCAAGCCAAAATATTTCTTCCTGCCGCCATATCTCTAATTATACGTATGAGAATATAAGCTTCTTGAAGGCAAGGACAATCTTGTTTTTTAAAGTTTGATCAAATTCAGGCTCAAAGTTTCTAGAGTCTTTAAAAAAGGTTCATGACAAGTAAAGGAAAATATGCTTTTAAATATTTGCACATATGATATGAACTTAGTTTAAGTCCAGATAAAGAAGTCACTAATGTTGTTCATAGCTGCAATTGATTTGGAAAGAAGTGGGAGTTCTAAGTAGTCATCATGTTCTAAAACAATGGTATTTTACATTTCGATGTGGGAGATGCATGCTTTACTAAGTAAGCTTATCTGCCAGGTAAGGGTTAAAGGAAGGAATATAGGCATACGGAGTACCTGAAGTACCAGCCATTTTACGATGCTCTTTACATTTAGAATGTTAGGAAACAGTTATGTAGATCCATGTTGCAGCAAGTAACAACCAGAGATGCTGTAATATGCTGTATAGCATGATGTCACCAACAGTTGATTACAATGCACTCCTTATTCCAACCAAGTAAACAATCATTAGACTGGATTCATAAAAAAACGGATAATAGAATTGTAAGCTTTTTAAAAATTAGAAAATAAATGGCCACTCACTACTTGTTCTGAAATGCAAATGAATGACTTTGAGCATTTCCAGTTAGCCAAGTTCATAGGTAGTTGGCAAACCATGTCAAAATTTCTCATAAACTGGTTCTGAGTAAATGTAAGAAATAAGTTCAACCAAAAGGTCAGTGACTAAGGAAGAAGCCACTTGGACTGGACAACGTGTGACATGATCTTATGTTGGGTAGTCCCAAGATAGGTAATCTCTCCTCCCCTGTGAGCACAGTATCTCCTTATCATTTTCATGGTTTTGTTTGCTGTAAAGATACAGAGGTTAAGGCAAGAAAAAAAAAAAGCAGGTGATGGAATAACCATGGTCAGTTAATCTTTTAAAAATACTGTATAATTTAAAAGTATGAAATTATTTACCCATTACCTATTTCTTAACCCCTTCTTTCCCTTGATATCTCTCTCATGACTGTTATTTCTAATCATCCTGAGGAAAAAAATGTCCATTAAGATGCCTTTTTTTTTGGTGGTGATTTGAAATGATGTGTCATTAAAATGTTCATGGTCCCTGCACACCCAGAAGCCCTGTAACTTTCTAAATCCTTGCCAGCTGGCCCCAGCTCATAACCTTGATCCACACTCCCCCCTTCACTCACCCTCACACACACACCAAGCATAAAGAGGAAAGTGCTCTCTCTCTCTCTCTCTCTCTCTCTCTCTCTCTCTCTCAACTTTCCCTTTCTCTATCCCTCGATACTCTTCTCTTTCCCCAACCTCTACCTCCCCTTGCCACAAATGAAAACAAAGGGAGCAGTTTAAGATCCTCAAGGAGCAGCTGCTCTGCAAAGAAGCCATGAGCATCAGTGGAGCTGCTGCAGCACGCACATCTGTCATTCAAGAAAATGTCATCCTATCCAAGCAAATCCATTGTACAACTGAAACGGAGAAAGTGCTTGTTTAGATAGGTTTATTGATGGACTTCTGTTTGAACCAGTGACATCTGGGCCAATGCAACTAGCAGGGTTCAGCCTGTTCAGCTGATCTCTTTCTAAAAAAGATTTAATTTCTAATAGATTAGCTTCCATGAAAATACATATATGATCCTCTCTTAACATATCTATCCATTGTTGCACCCCATATCCAAACCAGTCCAAATCTCTCCTCCCTTTTTTTTTTACTTGTTGGTTAAAAAACAGCCCAGCCACACACTGTCCTTTTCTTCTTCTTAAGAATCACTTTTTGCCCAAATCTATCTGTTATTGCCAAGGCTTCAACATTCACTATTCAAAGGAATCTGAAGTAAACAGGCTTGTCCCCAACCCCTCTGGCCCAGTAAAACCAATTACCTCTTAAGTATAAAAGTGCACAGTGAAAAACAAATAAACAAATAAAAAACCTCCAGCCATGAAGAGGACACATTTTGGAATGGAAACAAAAGGTTTTATTTGCAAAGGCCCACAAAACTACAGGGACTTTGGATTTAGTCACCCTACTCCCTGAGAATACAGAAGTATCTGGAGTCTCCAGGTCACTGGGCCACTCACATCATTTCCATGGGGAAAGGAAAAAGCCCTTTTAATTGCTGAAGTTTATTTTTTTCAAAGCAATTTTTAGAGAAAGACTCCATAATTTGAAGAATTATATGATTATTCCTGACAGTTTTAATACAGTTGAGACAAAAATAGTTCAGCACACAATTTGTTTGCATGTGTATGTGTGTATGTGTGTGTGTGTGTGTGTGTGTGTGTGTAATGAGGGACTTGTTTTTAAACCTCATAACCTCTACTATGTCGTGGGGATCAGAAAAATACTTTCATACTTCAGCCTTTTTTATCACAAAATATAAATCATGACTATTTGTTTTTTTAGCTAATAAATATTTCCCTCAGATATTTTATCACCTTTAGATAGAACTTTTTTTTAAAAAAAGATATAAATTAAATCAGATTATTGTGAAATTTCTCAGGGTAAGACCTCTCTCATTTATAAGATTCTGTAGTATGATGAAACACTCAAATATCTTATAGTTCCCTATATCTCTACCAAAAAAATAAAGGGGATTTTCATTAATCTTTGCAACTTTCACCAACAAACCAATACGTCTTCTATGGATATGTCCCAATGAGACATAAAGGCTGAAAAAAACGCCAACCACCCAACCCTCATTTACTTATCATAACGCAAAACAGTTTCTTTTCCACCCAAAGTTTCTGGAATTGCATGCTAAAGATTACAAGGTACTTCTACAGATCTCTGATCAGCAGATTTGATGTATGGATTTAGATCAATTTTTTCTTATGGCAAATCTATATGTTATTCTAGTTCTTCATTTGGTACTATTTGCTGAGTGGCTGTTACTTGGGAGCAGAGGTCAGTATCTAGCTGTTGAAGAAGCAGAGTAATCTTTTACTGCTCATGAGAGTGGTGAGAGATATTAAATCACACTTGACGTACCTGAAGCCCAGCAAAACTTCATCCATATTTTATCTGCTGTAAATTTAATACCACAGCACTTTTTAGGGTGATATATTTATTAACTGGCTGGGGATGAGCAGTACAGAAATTCAGTTTGTTCAGGAAAATAAAATGAAGACAGTCTGACAAGTTTATGAAGTAAGCACAATAGCTATTTATTACTTTTTAAGCACACAGAGCACTGAAATCTCTTTAGCAGTGTTTGTTCAATAAATGCATAATGACTTCTAAATCACCTCCATTTATTTGTTTCCTTGAATTTTAATAAAGTTTTTCTCTTTACAAAAATTGGCTGCCCTCTGCCCCTCCTCCATGCATTCCCCATATATGGCATAACTTGTGTGCTCTTTATTTAAGGGAATACACAGGACTGTGCATGTGATAAAGCTGCCCAGTGGAATTGTAGGAAGGGGAATTCTATTTTGCCCTGCTGCTCTAGGCAACCATTTTCCGACCCACTCTTCCATATGTAGATAAAACATGTGAAATACACATAGAAAAGCTTTTTATAATCATCATTCTTTTAGTTTGCTTCTACTCAGTATACTTAAGATAGCACCTGATTTATACCCTAAAAACCCTATCCCATCTATCTCTAAACTATACTCTTTATTAGTATTTTTGTTTGATTTTTTTCTATTGGCTGGCCCACCTTTTCTCTTCTTCTTATACATCTGACATTATATACATGGCTATGTCAGCTACTCATTGGAAGGGAAAATGAAGCACTGCATTTATTTGTGCCTTGCTCAATATTTAAGATTAAAATATTTTCTCAAAAATATAATCTTGAAAATCCTTGCTTTTGCTTAAAATATTGCAAGGTATAACTATTGAGTGATCACATTTTTATTTTGAAATATCCTTTCAAGTATTCATTTTTTTTGATCCATAATCCGTTATGTTTCAGCTAATTTAAACAAAGCGTAAACAAATAAATCTGGTCAGTCACTTAAGGCTGATACCAGTGAAGTTCCAATTCTCAGCAGGTTTTTCCCTGCCAGTGAGCATGCTATGGGGCCATCTCTCACTTTCAGTTGGAATATACTAACTTATTTTATCAACTAAAGAAAAACACAAATCTGAAAATCTCTCTAAAATAAAACAAAAAAAAAAATTCAGTACAATCCCATCTATGAAAGGCTTTTGGAGTATGCATCAATTTAGATAATCTGCACCGATGGTCCGTTCCATTAATGTGTATAATTGAAAGTTGATATTGTATTGTTTTAGAAGGAGAGTATAATCAATGAACTCAAGGGTCCTTTTGATCTTTAACTAATGTAAGTTTTTAATATGGTAATATGCAGTATTTTTGTCCTGTTGGTCCTCATAGGAGGTTCCTATAAAAAAGATCTGAATATTTTGAGTAAACAAAATTTAAATTCAATTGTGTATGCCCTGTGTTCCTCTTCTATAGCATGCTTGAAAACAAACAGAATGTCTAAATAGGGATGCTTCATCACTGTTTTCTCTCACTCTTTTGATTATATTAGCCTTGTCCTTTCTTGGGATACCATACCCAAATGCATTTTAATTCTTCCCTTGATGGTTTACTCACTCTGTCATTAGACTATTCAAATCTGCAGGTCATATTGTTGCCTCGGAAGGAATGGATCAAACTGAATAGTCATAATATCAGCTTTGGATCTTAGGCTCTGAGGAAGTCCATTACATAATAGATGATGTGTCAGGAAAACAAGATGACTGAAGCTTTGGAAATCTACCCCAAGAGCTTTAATTCACATCAAAAATCTTGGAAGTATTTTTTTCCCACAGGTCAGTGTGCCATTTTTAAAGGAAAACAACCTCTGTAACCTAATCTGAACTGTTTCTATTAACTATAAAACTGTACTTCCCTTAAGAAGGTCACATCGAATGTCAATACTAATGAACTGGAAAGTTCTGTGATCAGGGATGGGAAAAATTAAAAGACTTACTGGGGCCTAGATCTTTCAAATATGTTAAGTCCCTTGTCCTCTAGATAAGGAGCAAGGCATGAATTCATAATGCATTGAAAGCATTTATATTCACATGCTGTGAAATAATGCTGATGTAAGAAAATAGGGCTTCTACAAAGATTGCTATATTAGGCTTTTAATACATGCAGCCATGTTTTAGGGAACATAATTTGACCCATGCTATATCTAAGTTTGTGTAATGAGTCATGTTATAACACAGTTATACTATATTAATTTGTTTGATTATTTCCTCATCCCTCCCCCAAATTGGCTAATATCTGATGGGAGGAAGAGGTAGGATCTTGACAGTATGGTCTCTGGGATTCTCGCAGCTATATTTCTTGATTTTCCTCCTTCCTTCCTTCCTGTAAACAATCCCACCCAACCTCTAGGGTCTTCCAATTAAAAAGCCAAACAAAACATAACCAAAACTAATTCTGAACCTATGACCTAAGGTAGATTCATCCTCTGCTTTCTGGATGATGGTCACATCCTATGCTCTGTGAACAAAGAATTTTTTAGATTATTTTCAGCTACAGCAACTCACAACTTCTCTACCTTAAAACGAAGCATGAACTTATACTTGCACTATTTCCCATCAAAGTGGATACCAATGACTATATATTTTAATCATAATTTCAAAATTTTAAAACGTGTTAATATATGTTAATATCTCACAACCAATCAACATATAAGAATATAACACAAAGTAATGTATAATAATGAATATATTCTAACACTCTCTCTGTTCCCTCTTTACCCCTTTACTTCCCTCCAGACTATGGGCTATCTTCCACACAGAGTTTTCCTTGATTCAACACAGTCTCTTCATGGAAGTCTCCTTTAGGGCACTATGGCGATTGTCTCCTTTGTTTGTAATTCAGAATGAAGGGGGAAAGGCTCCATATGTGTTTGTATAAAGCTTTCCTGGGCTGTGCCAAGAGAACATGCCTCAGGGACAAATATGCAGTGCATCAGTCCTGCTTACAGGTGAGGCCTGTGGCCATCACCTCATCTGGGCCATTTCCAGCAGGGATGAGAAGGGAGATGTGGATAGGTGTCTGAAAGTTATTCTTCTTTCTGTGTGAAATGGCTGCTGCTTTCGAGTTCTCTACTTCCTCCTCTGGCGTGATTATTGTGTTCAAAGTTTCAGTTAAATAGAAATTAATCAATTAATTTTTCCTTATAACACAAGTTGGAGGTGGTGTGATACTAGCCATATTATTTTGGTTGTAGGGCTAAAGAATGTGCATGTAAAAAAGGGAAACTTAAAAACACAAATTATACTAGAAAAAACACATAGAAAGATGCACAAATCACTAGATTAAAATGAATATTGCAATAAAGGTCTCAGACATAACAGTAAAATGCTGGTGTCTTTGGCCCTCCTGAGTATTATCCCTAAGAGCACAGGATTCACTCAAAGCTTCAGACTAGACTAGAAAGTCAAATATTTTGTGTCTCCTATTAGTGCCAGGGTCAGCCTCAGGCTTTGAGTCACCTGGATCTGCTTCCATTTTCTGAGAAGTCAGAATGGCATGGGGATCAGTTTATAGCAGAGACACATGGGAAATACCCTGGAATAAATAAGTTGACAACATTTAAAATGGACAGGGACTGCATTCTCCAAGAAATTCCTATACCAATTTCTCATAGTGGCCTTGACCCTGGGTTCTTAAAGGTTATGCCAACAGCCCACAGGCATTGCATGTCCTACCAAGCTGAAAAGGCTGAGAGTTGGGCTTCTTCCTTGGGTGTGTTTCTGCCATCTGATGACCAGTCTAATTAAACTTCCTAAATAACCTTCAGTATGGTGAGATTTATCATGGGAAGTGGGCCACCAGCTACTTTTGCTCCATTGTGAAGGCCCAGGTAGGTAGAGCGGGATCTGTCATTGTCGGGTAGGGAGGTGGATGGTGCTGGGTCTTTTGTTTGCTGACTCTGCAAGGAAACCATGCCTTGAGAACTCTCACTACTCAGGGCCTAGGGTAGTGGAGGCTACTATTACTGAGGTGAGAGGAAGGGTTTTTACCAGGTCGACATATCTACTTCTAACTCAGGTTCTCCCCTCCTCTGTCCCTGTCCTCTGACCTCTTTAGACCTGCTGGTCCACTATATTCAAAGCCTTCTTTATCTTATATCTTGTCCTCTCACATTCCTTTCATCTTCCTATGTTCATGGAACCTTGACTCTCTCTATAACTCTTTGTCTCTGGCTATCCTTTACAGACCTGACTATTTTTTCCCCATGTTCCTCTTTGTGTCAGATCAGGAGGAAGAGTCAGAATATTCCTTGTTCTCCAAAATGACCTTGAGAACTGCCTTCTCCAATTTTCTCTCAGAATCCTATGCCTTCTTGATTCATTCTATCTATATCACCCTGTCAAGAATGCTGTTACATTAGCTGATCAGTCCCTGGATCTTTTTCTCTCTTTTCTCAGTGTTTACTACAATTTATAATCTTCTTCTCAACTCTCATCCTTACCATGACACTACCACCACCACCATTACTGCTAGTACCATTACCACTACTACTGTGCTACTGCCACTACTAGTACTACCATCGTGCTACCACTACCGCTACTACCACTCCAATTTATATGGGGCTAAATGCAAAATACTTTACATATTTATCTCATCGGATCCTCACAACAACCCTGGGAGGGAAGGGCTATTTTTATCCTTACCTTATAGATGAGGAAACTGAGGTACACAATAGTTAAATGTTTTGTCTAAGGTCACACAGTTAGTGAGTATCTGAGACATGAATTGAACTCAGATCCTCCATTCTCTATCCACTGCATTACCTAGATGTTAGGAGACTTCATTATTCATATTGATGCTCCACTTTGGCCTTTTAGACTAAGGCCTTTTCAGGTATTCACTTCAAGTTAGGTAATGCCCATTCAGTGAACAGGCCTCTTTAAAAAATAGTCAGAGGGATGGCCTCTTTGGAAAAGAAGGGCAAACACAACCTGTGAGTAGACTGAGCTGTTGGAATGGGAACCCAGCTAGCTGGGTAACTCAGCTCATCCTATCTCTCAACCTAGCCCTCTCCTTTTCTTTCTTCTCTACCAAAGAAGGTAAATTTTCATGGCCAGAAGCTGCCCAGTTAACTTGGGGTACACTGGCTAAATTTCTTTCTTACTTCCTTCCCCTTTCTTCCTTCCTTTCTCTTTTCTTTCTCTTTCTCTTTCTTTCTTTCTTTCCTCCCCAAAAGACCCCTTAGACACAGCACACTTGAACCCATGGAATGAACAACAATAGGACCCTGCTCAAGCTTCACTCAGTGTTTTTGGACCTTCCTGGCTTAGAGTGTATGTCAATAGTAGCAGTTTCTCTTCCAAACAGCAACCCTGAGGCTCTTGCCTTTTCAGATGTGATTTATCTATTTTTTATTTCTTTTCTATTAAAGGGGTCATACCATTAACTACTTTCTAAAGAGACCTATTCACTGAATGGGCATTACTTCACTTTAAGTGAGTACCTGAAAAGGTCTTAGCCTAAAAGGCCAAGGCGTTCCATTGCATCTGGTCCCTGGATCCAGATGGCTCAGGGGCAGAAATTAAGACTAGTGACCTTGCACCGCTCTCCCCCACTCAAAACAAAGTCAAGTCCAAGTCATGTCATCATCTCTCTGATGTCATGGTCCTCTTTGAAAATGAAGGATGAACACAATAACCACCTGATGCTCCATCAGACACCCTTGGTTTCCCGGCCCATTATCATTCTCAGCTCCCAGGACCCATGTCTCCATTCCATTTCAGTCTCCAATATAGATGTTCATTCCTTAAATCTCACCTGAACTACATTTAAAGCCCTTAAAATTTTTGTTCCAAGGTATACTTCCAGCTTTGTTATACTTGATTCTTCTCATAGCTCCTATGTTTCAGTGAATTAGAGTACTAACTAACTTTCCCAAACTTTCTGAACATTCCTTCTCTCACCTTCTCACATTTGTATAAGCCATCTCCTTCACCTCTGCCTTTCAGAATTGCCTATTTCAGGGCACGATATTGATGCAATTTCTCTCTCTTCTCAAATCCTATTTATTAAATTTTGCCCACATTATATATCCCCTTAGTAGCATGTTACCTCCTCAAACGTAGAGACCATTTTTGTCTTTGCATCACAAGTGACTACCAAAGTACATTTCAAATAATATACGTTTAATATTTTAAAGACTATATTGCACCATGACCATCTACTAAGGTACAAGAAAGAGAACAATATTCATTGAGATGGGAGTACCCACACTGATAAAATAATAGATTTCTTTTGAAATGTTGTAGTATTGAAGAAGTTGATTATATGTGATTCAAGTTAGATAATACTGAGATTCTTCCAAGAAATGCCAAAGGAGGGATCGGCAAGAGGTAGAGTGTACTACCATGAGATATATATCATGCCCTCAGATTTATGCATTTGTTAAAATTTTTTGACATTCCCTTATAGTCTCGATTTCTCTCTCTCTCTCTCTCTCTGTGTGTGTGTGTGTGTGTGTGCCAGAGATAGTTTAAATCCTGAAGAGAACCTCAGAATGATGGTTAAGTTTCTAGATTTCTAGGATGAGGCTTTCTATTCTAAAGCTTCCTTTCCAATGCAGTGCAGGACACTAGCATCATGACAAAGATTGAACTTAAGATAAAAGTTACATTTTCTGGATAATCCTTGTTATACTTCTTAGATTCAGTGGTTTCTAGCATCAGAGTTCTTATTGGAACCAACTCTATTGGACCACTAAAAATTATTATTATAGGCTTCAGTGGCATGGCCAAGTCAGCTACGAAGGGCAGTGAAGAACACTTCTTCACTTTTTTCTAAAATTTTGCTTCTTCAAAATCACTGAACATGAAATATCAGATATACAATAAAAAGTTATTCTAAGTTGCATCAGGGAGGTTTTGAAAAGAGAAATAAGAAGGCAGGAGGGAAAAGGGACACATACAAAAAAGAGGGAAAACATCTATTTAGGCTTAGCAAGTCCAGTGAAACAAAGAATTGACACAAACAAACAATTGAAATGACAAGGAAGGAAGTATAGAATTTTTCTACCAAAGAAAGGAAGGGTATGGACATAAACATGGTAGTTTTATTAGTTTTTCTTGGTTCATGTTTAAGCAAGATGACTGCTTATCCCTCTACTTTGTATCTCCTTGGTTTTTACCATCTTAGTAAGAATATATGTGTGTTCATAACAAAGAGAGAAGAAATAAGGGGAAGAAATGGTGATCTGAGTAAAGTTATTTATTTTGCCAAGTAAAATGATAATACCAATATCAAAAAATCTCCTATACTGCTAAGAAATGAGGTACACTAGAGATATTTTAATTCTCTTGCAATTTGTGAGATTTCTATGGTTATCCTAGTTCTGAGATCTTTTTTTGTTACCTGACTATACAAGGAAAATCATATAAAAACAGTTGGTGAGGTATAAGGGAATGGACATAAACTATGAGCCAAGAGATCAGCTTCTTCATTAACTTGTCATGTAACCTTGCACAAGTCACTTCATGTCATTGAATCTTAGTTTCTCCACTTTATAAATGAGAACCTGGTAAAAATGGTGGTTCCCTGGGAGATGCAGAATTCTGCAAGTGGTCTGAAAACTCACATGCATATAGTCCTATATGTATTTTGTTGCGCCATCATTTCAGTCATGTCTGGCTCTTTGTAACTCCATTTGGAGTTATCTTGGCAATGATATTGGTTTGCCATTTCCTTCTCCATCTCATTTTACAGATTAGGAACTGAGGCAAACAGCATTAAGTGACTTGTTCTGTCACAAGCAATAGTAAGAATATGGGGCTGGATTTAAATTTAGGAAGATTAGTCTTCCTAAGTTCAAGTCTGACACTATCCATTGTACTACATAACTGCCTTATATATATATGCATGACTATTCTTTCAACTGTATATACATGTGGTTATAGTATAATAAAGTGTACATTCACTCAAAAGCATTATTGAATTCATGAAAACAGACCCTCAAATATGAAATAGTTTTAGAAAGAAATTTATTAGGTCATTTGGTAAAGGAGAGAGATAGAGCTGGAAAGGGAGTGTATCTCTTTCTCCAGATTCTGGAAGATTTGGGATTTTGATAAAGATTTCTTAGACACAGGAGCCCCACATATACCATGTACCCAGTTAAGCAATTTTTCCAAGCCAGCAGTCTAAAAACAAGATAGGTTGTGATAGGTATGAGTTAGTTAACCCAAAACAGAAGGTTGGGAGGTAGATCCCTCAAAAGTTCCTGGGAATGGTAACCCAAAACAAGAATGCTTTGGGTAGACCTGGGGTTTTTGGGGAATCACAAATACCATATAGCCATCTCTGGCAAACCTAAAGAGTTAATGAGGTCAAGTAACATTCTGGATGTGAAGAACCTTTAATCACATAAGATTGGATTGAAACTGGATAGCAGCACAACACCCCCACACACACACTGGATAATAAATAATTTGCCCCATAATCATCATTAATTTTTTTTCAATGAACAGATGAGACTATAAAAATTATCCTAAGGGGCTTGGTGAGGTTTTTATTTCTTGTTTTGTATATTTTTATAAGTTTTGTTTGTTTTTAGTACATATGTTCTAATACCACAAAAAAGCAACAGCTGTATTGGAATAGAAAATTAATAAAGAAAAAAGATGCCCTCTTTCAAAGAAAGACAGAGAAAATGTTCTTAAGATGAGGAAGTAAAAACCTGCCAAGAATGTTCATTTGAAATGACAAGGGAGAAAATGCCAAACTTTTCCAAAACTCGTCTTCAAGCACCTGTTTCTACATGAAGCCTTTCTCCTTATGGTCCTCCCAATGGCCAGAGTACCCCCTTTCAAATCTACTTTTTACTCATTCTATATATATTTGATATGTACCTATACATTAGAATATACTCAGGGATTGTTTTACTTATGTCTTTGTATCTCCAGGGCTTAGCAACTCCCTGATATATAGCAAACAATAGATGCTTGTTGATTGATTGATAATACGGTAACCTCACGGGTGTTCTTCTGTCCATTGTTAAGCTGGATGAATGATTATTCTTTTGATCTAGATTGCATCCTTCAGGTTTCTTTCAGATCTAAAATTCAATACTTATTAAATAACAGTATTGCACGTATCATAGACTTGCATAGTTCAGACTTGACAGCCAATAGCAAGCCATTCACAGACTTGTGAATGCATGGGTTGACTATAGTTATTGACATAAACATTGAGAACACATTTTCAGTATGATTTAAATTTTTTTATTCCAGGAGTGGCGAAGCTGAAGCCTCAAGGACACATGTGGCTTTCTAGGTCCTTGCATGCAGCCTTTAGACTGAGTCCAGGTTTTAGAGAATGAATCCTTTTATTAATGGAATTTGTTCTGTGAAGTTTGGCTTCAGTCAGAGTCACACTTGAGGACCTTGAGCTTCATATGTGGCCTTGAGGTCTCAGGTTCCACATCCCCAGTCTATTTCATCATTTCTCTTGGTTTCAGTGTATTTGTATATATTTAAACAGTGTATGAAGCAGTAGAAATGCACACAGTTGAATTGTAAGCATACACTTGTATACATATCTATTGATTACCTTTGATACTAGGAAAAACGTATCTTGAAACTGAAATCATAGGCTAGCTGAGACAATGGTGAAGCTTAGAATATTACAGCATCAGTTAAAAATAAGATCCAGTTTTTAAAAAAATACTACGAACACAAAAAGTGTAGTAGAAAGCATCAAACATTTAGCTTTTGAGCATTTGGATGAACATGGTACATATTAAACCAAGGATTTCAGCTCCATATGTGTTGAAAGGACCACACTGGTGAGTGACAGGAAAGCAAGGGAAACATAAAGGTTTTAGGGATAGTTGGTTGCTAGCTGGGTGGCAGCTAGAAGCTGTGGTTATAGAAAAGATCATAGAATAACTTCCTAGATTTCACTGCTATGGTCCTGGGGACAAGGGTTTCAAACTCAAGGTAATGGAATTCAACAAACAAGAGGAAAACACATATAAAGGAAATTCTCTTGTTGACTGTATGGATACACACACACAATGAATTCAGTTTTGGGGATGATGTTTCCCAACGAGAATCCTGACCAGGAAATTTTTATGCTTTCCTTATCTCTCATGTCTAGAAAAATAGTCAAGGGTAGTGTATGTCAAAGTGGTTTGAAGGAAATTTTTTAAAAATCATGGAAATTGTGAGGTAGGGAAAAAATAGCTTTGGTAAAAGTTCTCTAGCTCACACTCAGGAAATTTTGTATGAAAATTTGTATGTAATTTTTCATGTAAGCATTTTATTTAAAAGTTTATTGGTTTCATAGACTTGCTTAAATAATGGGAGAGTCTGGTCTTGAGCATTAGAGACCTACATAATTTTCCCCTCCAAATCTTTATTTTTTAAAATGAAAGATATTTATTTTTTTCCCCTCCTACAGCACCACTCCTCCTCCAAACTAGGGGGAAAAAGGAAAAGAAAATCCTTTTTAACAAATAAGCACAGTCAAGTAAAACAAATATCCGTGCTGGCTGGGTCCAGAAATGAGGATCATTCTGCAGTACTTCTTCATTTCTGTCTCAGTAGGTAGCATTCTTCATCATTGGTCCTTGGGGATCATGATAGCTTGTTGCACTGATCAGAGTTATTGAGTCTTTCTGAATTATTCAGTTTTACAGTGTTGACGTTATATTCGGGTTCTGCTCATTTCATTCTGCTTCAGTCTGTACAAGTTTTTCTAGGTTTCTCTGAAACCACCCCTTCATTATCTTGCAACAAAATAGTACTATTACATTTCATCCATATACCGTAATTTATTCAGCCATTCCTCAGTTGATTGGCACCCCCACAACCTTAGTTTCCAATTCTTTGCCACCACAAAGAGTCGGGATAAGACTAGTTATGATATTAGTAGTTCTAAGGGTATGCACAGTTCAATATCTTTTGGGGATATAATTCCAAATTACTTTCCAGAATGGCTAGATTAAATCAGAGCTACAACAGTGCATCAATATGCTTATTTTCCTGCAACTCATCATCATTTCTCATTTTCTATTTTTGTTATTTTTGATGATCTCAAGAGTGTGATGTGAAATCTCAGAGTTGCTTTAATGTATGTTTCTCTAATTGATAGGGAGAATTTTCATATGGCCTTATATGCTTGGATTTCTCCCCTTTAGAATTGCTTGTTCATATCTTGTGACCATTTATTAATTAGGGAATGGCTCTTTTTCTTATAAATTTGAATCAATTCCTTATATATTTTGGAAATGAGACATTCATTGGAGAAATTTGCTGCAAATTTTCCCCCCAATTAACTACAAATCTTTGTTCTTTTTATTCTCATTCAATGGCAATTTTCTTAGTTTTTTGAATTCTTCTTCCCATTCATCATTGGTCAGCACCAATCACTCTGTTTGAGGGCAAGCATGCTTTTCTTTTTAGCAACTTTCCATCTCTGCTCTGATGAACCTTCTTCAAATGATGCCTTCCAGGTAGTGTCTTCCAAATATACACTATAATGAAAGAGAAAAAGTGAAAATAAAAATGCCTGAGGTATTTAATTTCTACATTTACAAAATACAAATTATAGAATACCAATCCATAGAGAGGGAGTATGACATAGTAGATAAAGAGAAGGAAGACCTAGATTAAAGTCCTACCTCTGACAGCATTGCTTGGAGCATAACTCTATGTGACCCTGAGCAAATCACATAACCTCTCAGTGTTTTAGGCCATCCATTAAGATGATAAATCACAGAAGTGGTATCAATCTTCCATGGTATAGGGGAGTTTCCTCATATGAAAGTTTTCTTTACCAATAACAATAACCACTAATAAACTACTCAACTCTTTTGGGGACATTTTGAATGAAAAATTTTAATTTCTTTGTATATGCAGTCAACTCCGAATTATCCATGGCAGTGAAGAATATTTAAAGCATAAATAAATGAAATTTGTATATTATTTAGACATCTCATTTCAAGTGGGACAGTGTGCAAGTGTTAACTCTGGTTGCCTCAGTTTGTTCATATGCAAAATGAGCTGGAGAAGGAAATGGCAAACCACTCCAGTATCTTTGCCAAGGTAACCCCAAAATGGGGTTACAAAGGGTCAGACACAAGTGAAATGACTCAACAACTTGTTCAAAGAACAAGGGGGTTTTAACTATATGGTAAATTGTCAATTTCTGTGGTGTTATTTAGCCTCTGATTTTTTTTTGTTTTACTGCACATCATTTCATTCACATCTTCCAATATTTATCATTTCTTGTGGCATGATCACATTCCAATAGATTTCTACATCATCATTTATTCAGCTGTTCATCAATGGATTGGTACCTGTTTGGTTTCCATTTTGCTTTTTATTCTGCTACAAATAGTTCAAACATTCCTTTGGGTCCCTAATCTCATTAAACCTTTAGCAAGAACTGCTGCTAAGTGGCAAAATGAACCCATTTGAATTTTATGTCTATTTCCCCTCTTTACCTGATGGTAGAGGTGAGGTAGAGATGAGCAGTGTGATGGCCAAAAGATGGTCAGCAGGGACCAAAAAGAGAAATAAAGAACTTGAATAATCTGTTCTGGAATGATCAAGATATTTTGCATGTTTAGTCATTTTTTTTTTGAGACAGCCACAATAACAACCATAAAATGCAAGGCACTGTGCCAGTAGGAGGAATGGTAATAATATTTGTGTCATTATATTTTTATATTACATAGTACTATTGAATTACACCCAGTGATTGATGCAGTCATATTAGAGATGCAGCTCAAGGGAAGATAGCTCCTCAGGATGGTTTTTCAGTTGGCTCACTAGTATTCATTTTAAATTGGGGATAGTGGGAAGAGGAGAGGTCTCTCTGACCAGGCTTAAGGTCCTTGTAAAACCAAATTTAATATGAATTTTGCCTATTTTAATCTTTAAGTGAGAGTTTCATTTCATTCCTGAGGTTTCCTGGAATGCTGTGACTCAATGTTTCCCAAAATGTATTCTGTGCTTCCTGTCTCCCTCAGTGGTTCTCTTCCCTTCAGGTTTGGGGATCCATGCTTATCCTGCGACTTGTTTTTCACAGTTGAAGAAACTGAATTTTAAAGTTTAAAAAAAACAACAAGTCCACAGCATCCTACCACTTTGCCTTTTAAACACTCCATAAGTGATAGGAAGCACAAGGCAAATGGGAGGAATCAAATTTGTCAGACTGCTTTGTGGGGATCATGACCCCACACACATAGCAGACTTGGGGGTTTCTGATCTTTTATCCAAAGAGGTTCTCAGCAGGGAGATCAAGATCATGAGACAGAGTTCAGACTTGCAAGTGTTTATGGGTTGGAGAAATGTGGTGGCTCTGAAGAGTAGGATTTCAAAGTCCACACAGTAATTGTAACTGGGAGAAAGAGAAGAAAAAACAAAATGGGACAGAACAAAAATTATGAGGGCTAGAAAGTGGACAGGCAGAGGCAATACTGTTGAAGGGGAAGAAAACATTCTGAAAGGACTATAACTAAGGAAATATCAGCATAACTATTGTTAAGGGGTTATTAAAGCTATTAGGATATCATAGTACTGAGACCAAAAGCACGCTACCAAAGCCTAGAGTCTGACATAGTTAAGAGCACCCACTGAAGAGGAGGCAGATATACTGAAGTGACCTCTGCAATCCGGAGAGAATAGGCGAGAGACATCTGTGGTTTGCAGTTGGCTGCCAGTTAGTAATGTGGTTGAAGTCAAGGTGAGAGAGACGAGGGATATTGAGCCCACGTGACCCCACAAGGCTTTCCATTTCCATCCCAGTCTGCAGAGGAGGTCCTTGTTTCCTGTCCCAAGTCCACCTGTGTTGCTGCACACGTAAATAGAGTGGCTATTTTTGTTAAACAGAGCTTAACTGTTTCTGATACAGTCATTTATTTGTGAAGACTATTTTATGTTAATTTAATTATAAGAAAATTGAAAAGTGTAATACATAGCTAAGCCCTTAAGGCCGGTTAATCTATTTGGATTGTAACAAATATAATTTTTATTAGCTCAGCCTATTTGGATGGTAACGAGTATAACCTTTCGATAGACATTACAGATTCTGAATTATGGTCTATTTTATGTAAAACCAGCATTTAGTACAATAAAAGGAAAATTCTTTATCTGTCATTGTGTTATATATTCATTAGAAAAGTGAGAGAGGGATCTGAACTATACCTATTATTCAAGAGAGAGGCTTTCCTGTTTACCATGCGAAGGATACCCAGGTAGCCATGAAGTGGGGTGAGATTTTCTGAAACTGCCTTGCCAAAGAAAATGACCAATGTTGCAGGAAGTTTATCCCTTTCAGAGTGAGTCTGATGACAGTGGCTAACGTTTCCCTTATCTAGAGTTAAATTCTCCAGCATAGAACAAAATCAAGAACATAGGAGGAGAAATAAAAAGATATTTTTGAGCAGCCAAAATACATGTCATGAAATATAGACAGAGGCTCATCTACATGGTTTGCTCATGCAGTTTTTAGGTGGCATTAATATTCATCAAAATAAACATAGTACCAAAACAAAAGCAGAAGTAACTATGTTGTGACCTGGTCTAGTCAGGCTACATTTAGACGGGATAGATTCAGTTTTAGGTGCCACATTGATAACCTGGATATTATCCAGAGGATAATATATAAGGGACTACAAATCCAACCTTATAAGAATCAGTTTGATTAAATGGGAAGGTTTAACCTTGAGAAAAGAAGGCTTAGGAAAGGCATGGCAGTAGTTCTTAAACAACTGAAGGGTTGTAAAGTGGAAAAGAGATCAGAAAGGTTCTGCCAGCCTCTATGGTACTGTTCCCTCCTCCTCCCAACCAATCTCCAAAGGGTAGAAGTCACAGGATGGTAGATTTCAACTGAACAGAAAGAGAATCTTCCCTATCATCTAAAAATTCAATTTGTGAAATAATGAGTGTCCCATCACTGGAGGTCTCTATATAAAGTGTAAATGCAAAGTTTTTAGGTGTGTCAGCCAAGGTCAACCTTGCATGAAGGTTAAACTAGTTGATTTCAAAAGTATCTTGTGAGTTTATGACTATGAAATTCATAGGAGAGAGACACATCTTTATTCAGAGTTCATTTATCTTATTTTATTTAAAATTCTAATAAGCTTTTCTGGTTTCTCAAACAATAATTAACAAGAAGGAACAATTAAGAAGGGGGCATGTTAGAGGTAACCAAAGTGAGGGGATGGTGAAGAGAGAGTAGATTCCCTGAGAAAATGGGAGGAAGGAAAAATCAATTTCCTTTCCATCTTTAACATTCCATGGCTACAAACAAATAGATGTAAGAGGTGTTTCTTTTTATTGTGTCTGGAGTTATTTACTGGAGGAACACATGGCCCTACATATCTCGATAATTCCCTGAGACACTGCTATGTCTGCATGATAGCAAAGCTGCTCTTCACAATGACCCTTGGTCATCAAGAAGAGTTTTCATTTATGTTAAGTATATTCTATTTCAGGAGGCAAAGAACTGTGAAATATGTTCGAGAAAGGTTTCACTGCAATATGGTTTAAAAATTTTTGGCACTCAAAATGGTAAACTTTTGCTATATGGAAAATTCACATATAGAACACTTCATTCTATGATACATAATAGTTGGATGAATGAGGTGTCACTATATGTCCTCTCTTGCCTATAGTGCAAAATGGCAACTTTTCAAGTATAGGTGATTTCTCATTTTTTCTGAATATTCTTTCACATGTATACTCACGCACACAAATACACAGAGACACTAATTTCCTGTGATGAATAGTAAAACAACTTGTACCATACTTGGCCTCTTCCCAAATGTTAAGTATTTTAGTGAATTGCATTTAAATTGGCTCCGTTTTGTAAAAGATGGGCATAAACATATATGTATAATTTTGTCACTTCATCAAAGGTCTAAATTTAATATAGGATCAGATTCTATGAGACAGGGACTCTTAATCTGGGGTCCATGAACTTGCTTCTTTTTAAATATTTTGATAATTTTCTTTCAGTATACTTGGTTTAATGCATTTGAAAACATTATTCTGAGAAGGGGTCCATAGGCTTCACCAAATTGTTAAAGTGGTCCATGACTCAAAAAAATGGCTAAAAGTCTTGCTATAAGGAGTATCTGGTCCAACTGCTCTTTCATTTTAAATGAAGAAACTGAGTAATGTTTGAAAGTGATTAAGTGAATTCCACAAGGGCATAAGAACATTTAATAGTAGAGCTGGAATGAGTAGAGTAGAACCAGGGTTAACAGTACCTTTTCTATATAAAAATATGCTGCCTCTCATATAACTTTAAGGAAAATTATTTTCCAATTCAAGGGAATAATTTTTACTTAAATAAGTTAGGCAAGCCAACAGTTTAGAAGCCTGTTATTTAAGCAACTTTGCCTACTTTCCTATGTGGCAAAAGTAAGTGGAACCATATAGGGGCTAGTTTTCAAAGAATATGCCCTGGCACAAATGCCATTTGGCACCCCTTCACTGCCAGGCACATTTCCCTCATTTCCACATCTCTTAAGTACCGCATGGTAGATATTAGAGGAGATCTCTTTTGGTCTAGAGGTGGCCAATGGTTTTTTCTCTGAGTTTGGGCCAATTAGTCAGTCAGTCTATGCAAGTATTATTTAATGAATGCCCACAGTGTATAGAGAATTCAGCCAATCTATTCTTGGGTATATAAGGAAAAGGACTCTGGGCAGGAAGGAGCACAGTGCAATTTAGTGGGATAAATTCCTTTTCTATTCTAGCTGTAATTCGAAAGTTACTGGGTTGGCAGCCCATTCAGTATCCCTCAGCTACTGTCACCAGTCCTGATCTAGGCTCAGTATGGATGCTCCTATTCTCTCTCTCTTGCTCTGTAGGCTAAGGGAGAGGTAGAACTTTTAAGAAGGACTTTAGTATTCATGGAAAATAAAGTAAAAATAAATGTGAAATTTTTAGTGTATAGAAATGTCCAATTACAAAGAAGAGGAACTTTATGTCACCTTTTATTTATTACAAAAAGGGATATGGTACATGTGTAGTATTCACTTGCGTGACTAATGCAGGCTGTAGAACATGCTTCTCAGAGAGTCAAGACAATATGGAATGGAAAGACCTGAAAATATTAGAATAGGTAAAATCATTCTGTAACTTGTTCTGGTCTATGGAACCTTTGTGGTTCCATGTATGTAGTTGGGAAAACATTTTCCAAGTGGTTTTGTAGTCAAAAGGTGTTCAAAAAGCCTTGCTCCGTGACTCCTTGGTTCATGATGTTAAGTTAGAGATGTTGTGTTAAGGGAAGAGGCCTTGAAGTCTTCTTTCTTCTGAGGCCATTGTTGCTGTGTTTGTCCTTCATTCTCCAAGAGGACCATGACATGAAGATGATGACATGACTTGCAGGTTGACTTTGATTTGAGTAAGGAGGGGCTGTGCAAGGTCACCATTCTCACTTAGTTCTCCAGAAACATCTGGATCTAATGGCCTGGTATTCATCAGGATGGCTGGAGATGGCCCAGAATGCAATGAAGGGTCTCAGTCTTTGGATTTGTTTTCTGTTCTTTTCCTTTGTAGGTGAAGGTGATTATTCTGCAGGTTGGGAAAGCAAGTTACAAAAATCAGAAAATCTGACTCCAGGCCATTTTTTCTAGCTAGCCTAGCATCAATGCCTTCAAGAGCAAAGAGTGAATTTAAGGAGTCACCAAATGATGCTCTGAATAGGAATCATCTGGCAGTCAGGTTGTGTCTCAAAGGAACTTGAGGAGACCAATGGAGTTGAAAGTGTGTCAGAGTTGTTGTAGACAAGCAAAGTGAAAGCATTGTGCATGTAACATACCCTTGTTACAAGATGAATAAAGAGTGTGTTGAAGTTCCTAGTCTTTGTAACTGGACAGTTCTGTGCTGTTAATTTCAGTGCTAAAGTCTTTGTAGAAAGCTCTTTGTCTGTAATGCACTGAGAAAGAGAGGAAAGAACGAGAACGCCATCCTGAACCTGGACCGGGAGTGATAAAAAATGTTTGGGGTGGTGGTGGGGAGTAGGGCAATGTTTGTACCTTTATTCTTGCTATATTTCTGAAGTAAACATTTCACTACACTACATTAAAACAGTGCTGAGACTCTTGGGGCACCCAAATATATCAATCTATCTACATATCTATATCATATCAATATCTATATATGTGTGTGCATATATGTGTGTGTAATTTGTCTCTTTCTGTAACTCTCCAAGACTGTAAGTTACAAGCTGCACTTCCTAACCCAATTCTCTATGCCGATGAAATCACAGGTCCAACCCCCATTCCTGTAAATGTATGTATATATCAATCAGACAAATAGTATTTACTAAACACTTCCTATGCATCAGGAATTGTGCTAAATGTTATAGGTACAAGAAAGGCAAAAGATGGTCCTGTTTCTCAAGGAGCTCACATTCTGAAGGGGGAGACAACATGCAAACACCTATATACAAATAAGCTATATACAGGATAAATTGGAAATAATCTCAGAGGAAATGCACTAGCATTAAGGAGGATTGGGAAAGGCTTGTAGAAGGCGTGATTCTAGCTGGGACTTGAAGAAAGCCAGGGAAGCCAAGAGGCATGAACACTAATTTTTTACTGCCTGGGTTTATTATGTATGTTTGTATATATACACAAACTGGTGGCAGTGATAGGATAGCTACACTAACTATGACTTATTCAATAGCTTTGAGGCCCTGGCAAGTAAAGAGAAAACACAAAAAAGGAAGTAAACCCCAGGTGTTACTGGATCTGGCTGCTCTCCTTCCTGACTTGTATCTGCTTATTTACATGGATCTCACTGTTGCAACCACATTTAAAAACAAGTGAGCTCTGGCAGGAAAGAAACTGATCAGTCAGATACTACTCACTTGGGGGTTTTTCCTTACTGCATATTCCTGAGTTTTAATTCATTCCCTAGGAGCTAGTTTTGTGAAATTCCTGAATTTGTCCAGAACCATCAGCTCTCTCTCAAGAAAGATGGGAAACTCAAAAATTACTGAGACTAACCAATCTGTGGAAGATTGTGAGCAAGCCCAAGTTTAAAGCACATTGGCAATAGTGCAATGGAAGGGAGGGGATGGGATTTTCCAGTGCTTTATTGATCAAGACTTGATCTCTTGGCAGACCTGGTAAACCAGCCTGTTGTAACAACAACAACATTTTCTCATTTATATACCACTTTACAAATATGATCTCACTGGGTCTAGGGGCTAAGGATCAAAAGTGCCTCTTGACCTGACAAAGCCAACTGGTATAGATTCTATGTCTCACATATTTGCCCAAACTTCTATAAACTACCATTTTGGTACATGTGCTGTTCATTAATATAACTCTTACATTTCAGTGAGAGGTAGCATGGGATATTGGATAAATTATTAGACTTAGAATCAGAAGGGCTTAGATACTGATTTTAATTCTGATACTAATGATGTGACCATAGTGAATTCACAGTTTCCTATTGTATAAAATAGGGTTAATAATAGTACAACCTTTACAGGGTTGTTGAAGATCAATCAAAATGATGTAAACTGCTTTGTGAACCTTTAAGTACTATATAAATAAGCTGTTGTTATTTTATGTGTCTATTTTTATCTGTTTATTCTTTTTCTCTTCCATTAGGTTATAAAAATTATTTTAAAATAAGTAGGATAATCTCCTTTTGTAAATTCTCCATGACATCTAGGACTGTTATGTACTCAGCAAGTGGGCAATAGATGATGATGATGAAGATGATGATGATGAGGGTGGTGGTGGTGGTATGTCATATAGATTTTAATGCTCCATGGGGAGCCCTGAAAGTTATATTACATCAAAATTCAGGAAAAGAATCTGAAGATTTCTCTTACTCTTAGGCAAAAGCACCCATAATTCTTGACTTAAAAATTAGTGAGGAAAATATCCCAATTCATTTTGAAAATAAAACGAAAACAAGATACACTGAAAATATTGTACATAAAAATTATGTTCTCAAAGGAATCTCTTCTGTACTGTCAGTTTTTTTAATTTTTCTGAAAAAAAATCCTGAATATTTTACTTAAGATATGTGCACACAATCAAGTGCCATAGAAATAAAAAGCTTTAATGTGTTAATTTAGTTTAAAAAAAACTCTTCTTTAAATGTGATTCTGCTCTCATTCCATCTTATCATGCTACTATGTTGAATAACTACCCCTTAGATTAATGGACTGCTTTTTTCCCCCTAAGATCAATGCCTTTTAGTACAATTATCTCAATAATGTTCACAATATTCCTGTGAGGAGGGTAATATTACACACAGGAAGCATTAGGTCTTTTTAAAATAGGTGCTAGTAGGTTACATATGGAATGTCATGGCAAGAGCCATGTGAAAGGCAGGAATCATGGATTATTTAACAGTTGTTGGTCAAAGTTTTCTGTGAGTACCTGTCAGGAAAAAGGGTGTTCTTGTAATGAATGCAAAGAAATTTATATTTATATTTGGAATCATGTGCTGTCTGTCCTAGTCATATTGTATTCAAGGGCATATAATGCTCTGAGCTAGTAGAAGGAGGAGATGTACTTACCCAAATATTAGCTTGTTGGGAAGGTGTAGATGGAACACCATCAATCAGTACGCATCCTAATTGGCTAAAAATCCTTCTGTGATTGCAACTAATTGAACAAATTCATAGAGTCTAGATGGCATAGTGTATTGGGGATGGTAGTTGCATATTTCATATACGTTTGTACCTTTCAGTTTTGTGAACTTGAAGAAAATGCTTCATTTACCCCACTTTTAGGAACCTTACTTGTGATGGAGTCCAGTTCATTCACAAATAGGAAGCCTTTCTAAAACATGCCCAGTAACTGGTTATCTAGCCTCCATTTGAAGATCTCCAAAGATGGGAGTCTCCTAGCTTCCCAAGGCCACCCGCTGATTTCCACAATTGTTAAAATATTCAGAAGTATTTCTCAATTTATACTGAGCCAAAATCTGCCTTGTTGCTATTTATTTGTAGGGATATAAAGTTCCTAAGTCTCCATCATTGCTTCTTTCTTCTGGACCCAATTAAATCAAGTCCAAGGCCCTTATCTTGTCACAGCTAGTTTATTTTCTTCCTCTCCTTCAGGTCCTTTACTTCTTCCTTCTCTTTTCCCTTCATTGTTCTTTTAACTCATTCTATGGCAGTGTGATTTTGAGTAAACTTATGATCCTGGTCACCTTCCTTTTGAGATGCTTCAGCTTGTCAATATCCTTTCCTAAATGTGAGAATGTCATTAGCTTGCTACTCAATGTGTTTATTTGAAGACATTGAGGGCAGCTAAGTGTTCACTTACCATCGCCTTATTAAGCTTGCATTTTAGTACTGTGCTAATGGTTTTTGTACTATACAGTCTTGAAACAATTCTCCTTGGTAGAGAAAGCAACAAAATTTAAAATCAAGTAGCCATATTTTCTTTTCATGTTTTCCTTTTAACATCCTCCCATCCAAACTAAACTGCAGTGCAATCCCTTTTCTTGCCTCTGAAATAGCTTTCAAAAAGTCTTCTTTTTATTGTCCTTAGTATTCAAGCAAAAGAATCAGCTATTTTTAGACTTTTGTGTTCCTAACATTAGTCTTGCAGGACTTTGTCATTTTTATATGTTGATCCACAGTTACTTTCTCTTTTTCCCATTTGCACAATCATAGAGTCCCTGAATCTCAGAACAGGGTAGGACCTCAGAGGTCATCTAGTCCAAAACAAACCCAAATAGAAACTCCTGCTATGATATCCTAGACAGCTGATTACTAGCTGACCTTTTTTTTTTTTTTTGAAATTTCTAGTGTGGAAAACTCTTGGTTTTCTACAGGTGTCCATTCTATCTGAGCATTTGACTTAGTTACACACCAGCCGAAAATGGGAAGGTCTGGAATGGAACGCAAATTTCCATTTTGGAAGTCATAAACATGATATCTTGGGTCCCCAGAAGGAATAATGAGTCCATAATTCTCAGTATTAGAAAATATTTGTTAGGTAGATTAATTTGGGAATTTAACTTAAAATTGGGAAATAAATATAATTTAATTATTATTAATTCATTGCTGGGGAAAAGTCTTTTAGATATCCTTTGGATTACTTGAATTTTATTTTTGCCATTTCTAAAAATACTCTTTCCCATTACGAAGAGACATATAAACTTGTGGTTTATTGGGTGTGGTAGGGAACATGATGAAGGATTGGATGCATTCTGATAGCAGAAATCTTTGAAGGATCCAGAATCACAATCCCAGAAAGGTAGAATATCAAGATATCTTTGAGTTCTGTTCATTCTATATTCCCTCAAACAGAAGGAGGTTAAAGAATAAAGCAAGGTGTCCTCACCGAGGTACAGTCAGAAAACATGATGTGGCAGATAGTAAGTAAGCAGAAGGCCACAATTAGGAGCTCAGAGGATGGAACAATGAGTAGTTGCCATGGATGAGAGATAGTGGTCTGGGTGTGACAGAAGGCAGTAGTTTTTGCCTCAAGTCCTGAGCCCCCTCAGCTGTTCTAGATTTCTTTGATCTGGGTTACTGTGGTAACCTGTTCTTCTGTCCCATTGCCAAAGTGTCTTGGGTCCTCATGCTGAAACTTACGATGTTACACTGGGAATCTTTCCATCCTGTTCCGTGGTCATTTGGATTTGGAAAAGATGCTTTTTATAGCCCAGACCTGGCTTGCTTAACTAGCACCTTTGGCTAAACAGGCCCCGACCCATGATCTTAGGAGTTGACATCTCTGTATTTCAATTAATTTATTACGCAACAGTTTCCACCTCTATTAATTTCTTTGTGCCCAATTTTCTCCTCTGAACTTAGGGATTATAATTACCTTTTCCTGTTGACCTCAGGGAAATGCTTTGTGGAAATCTTAAATAAAATTTCTAAAGGACTTTGAATATTCTATAAACAGATATGTTAGTAGCCATTTTAAAAGGCATTTGAAAATAAACTGTCTTCTACATGTATGGCATTGCTTATAGAATATTTAGCCTATTATTGCCAAAGAGTAGCATTGATTATCCATAGACATTTCTTTCAATAACATGTGCCAGGACCTGTGCTAGGTGTTGGAAATACAAAGACAGACAAAACCAGCCCTGATCTTGAACATCTTACATTCTACCATGAGGATAAAACATGCACACAAATAAGTAAACATCAGACATGTATGCAATATACACATAATGCTAGGGGGACTCATAATTAATTAGCAAAGGCTTCACATGCAAAGCCCTTGAACTAAGTCTTGAAGGGAAGTGAATGGAGGGACTTGGGAGTTGAAAGAAATCTAGTTCAACTCAGAAAAAGGAACTTACACTATATCCAAAGTTCCTAAACCTGTCTTTTTGCTGGATGGTCCCTATTATTTGAAACCCAAACCACATTCTTCAGAGACAGGGATTCTTACATCCCAATGCCGCAATCATGAATTGGAACACCTCCCAGGATCCTACTTTTTTTCTTACCACACCAAAGCTATCCTGGGTCTAAGCAATGATATTTAGTTGTAAGGGGGAAAAGGTATGATTTTTGCAAATAATGCATGAAGTAGAAGCCAAAATGAAGTGAGTACAGAAGAAAATATGACAGAATAGATAGTGTGGTTTCCATGCCTATTCATCAATCCTATTCAGCTAAAAATCCTCAGCAGAGTTTTTAGCACCACCTCTCATGACTCAGAGTCCCGCTCCCTGAGCATCTCTGTTCTAATCTGGTCCAAAATTAGAATGCCATTATTTTAAAAAATCTTCCAGGCTGGCTGACTTTCCATTTCTCAGTGAAGTAACAGTCCAAGTCTCCTTTTCACCTATACTTCTCAGTCTCAAATGCAAAATTGATCAACATAATGTGTTAATTATTTTACTCTGGTTTTAGTAAGGATTCTTCAAAGACCAACTCACTGTGGTGAGCCTTGAGTGAATCTTGGATTCCTTTAGGTCAGAAAAAAGAAGTCTTTGAAATGAAGCTCACTAAATTACTTGGAGAATATTCTTTCTACCTCCATCCAAGGAAAAGATATAACATGATCCAGTGTAAAAGTTTACAGGGAAAGACAATCCATGACCCAAATTCATAGAAACCCTACTTAAGTAGTTCTGAAAGATATCTTGTTTTTTTTTCATAGGCAGAGTCAGTGCTATAAATAGCTGTGCATGACAGAATTGGGGGGCAGGGAGATTCCGTACAGTAGTTTTAATTCAACTTTCCCATAACTAATTCAATTAGAAATGTTTCAAAGCACTTCTTCCATTCTCCTTATTCAGTTTTTCCCTGCTCTTCTTAAAGCTGGCAGATAACTGGATATAGGGAGGAAGAGTATTATAGGAGAGAAAGGGAAAGAAGTTGACCCCAAACACATATACTTTCATAACTGAGGAATCTAGAAATCTAGGTTTTAGAAATTACTTAAATAATGGATGCACAACCTCTGGCACAGAACTACATTTGGGAGTTTATGTGGACTCAATCTTAGAGGCATCTATGAAACATCTCTCTTTGGACACTATCCTGACCCTAACTTTGCTGCTAATCTCTTTCCAAACTTTAGAATTTGCCTTGTATCCACTGCCCTCCTCCATCTGTCTTAGCAGAATACAGCTCTTTCTTAGGTCTGCAAGGGCTAGTGGCAAGAGTACTGGTTTTGGCATCCTATCCAACAACCTTGATTCAAAATACAATCCTGTCACTTGTTGCTTGATGATCTGGGGCAAATAACTTAACCTCTCTTGGACTCTTTGTCTTCATTTATAGAAAGAGAAGGCTGAATTAGATCTCTAGAGTCTCTTGCAGTCCTAAATCTATGAACTCATGATCCCAGTCAGATCAAAAATATATTGAATACAAGATAGCATTTATTTCAGTTGACCAAAAATGAATGGCACAAGATTCACATCTGATGCAATAAACAGAAAAAAAAATCAGTAGCTTTTCTTCTACCTTCTCCCAGTGACTCATTCATGATGTTCTGGAACCAGCTCCAACTGGATCAGGAGAGTTGGTTGTTACATTTTCCATGCAAGAATTTGTAACTCTGAAATTGGTAAACACTACAAATCAGGGCTTGATTAATTGTTTATTGATTGATAAATTTAAGAAAGTGTTTGGGAAAATGTTAAAAATGCAGATTAAACTTAAAAGTGCATCCTGCATGCACTCTCATGGCCCCTACTCTCAGCTGGTTGTTGAACATTAAAATAGTACACACTTGTATATGATCATCTGGACTCCACTCCTTCTCCCAATTTACCACATGAGGTGAATAGAGCCATCCCCTCTCCTTTTTCCTCTGGACCTCTTAAGTCCACACACTAACAGTATTAACTGAGACCAAGGTCTGTGTTTGTTCTTCTTTGCGGTTCCTCATCCCTACCTCCTGGTTCTAGAATTCTTTTGTTTGATCTAGAAACTTGTCACAGTCCAGAATTTTCTGCAGAAGGTTTGTTGTTGGAATTCCTTGGTTAATACTGGTACCCCTTGGCCGTTTTACCACTGTTTGTGGTGTCTGCCATTTCTGTGATTCATTCTCTGAATGGATCCTACAGAAATGCGGTGAAATGAGTCCAGAGTCCTTATAGACTCTTCTTTCTAAGTGTCTCTCGTCTCATTATCTCAACTCTCCCAGTATGATTAGCCATCAATCACTTTTAACAGCTGTGACTGAAGAAGTCATTCTCAAGGCAGCCAAGAAATGTATTCAGGGCAAGTGGACTCTTTCATATATTCTCAAGGAGACATTATCAAGGCAGTGTGGTATCACTGGAAATGCTTGCACCTTCTATAGGGAAATGTCTCTAATGCCATAGCAAGGGCTATATGCAGATTAATTCACTTCTGGTGACACACAGCCTTTGTACAAAAGGGTGCAAAGTAAGGAAGCCCGTTGTTGTTGAGTCCTTTCAGTCATGTCCAACTCTTCACGACTGCATTTGGGGTTTTCTTGGCAAAGAGACTGGAGTGGTTTGCCATTTCCTTCTCCAGTTCATTTTACAGATGAGGAAGCTGAAGCAAACTTGCCCAGGGTCACTTAGCTAGTAAGTCTGAGGTCAGATTTTTATTCAGGAGGATGAGTCTTCCTGACTCTAGGTCCTGCACTCTTCACTGTGCCACCTAGCTATCCCTAAAGCTAATACAAAGTTGTGGTTGTCATTGTTCTTAATTCTCAGAGAGGACCATAATATCAGGGAGGTGATGACTTGCAAGTGAACTGATTAGTGAAGGAGGGTTGTCAAAGTCACCAGCCTCACTCTCTCCTCCAGAGTCATCTGGGTCCAGTGGCCAGACCTAGATCAGGGTAACTGGAAATGGTCCCAGATACAGTGGGAGACCTTGGTCTTTTTAAGCTAAGGTCTTTCCCAGGTCTCAGTTTGTCTGAGGCTACACTTATTTAGCCATGAAGACTAGGTAAGAAATGAGGCACCGAATGGCTTCTTGCCTAGCCCCCCAAAAAGAAAAAAAAATCAATCTGGGAAGGAAAGACCCTCAGGGTTCCTGTCAAAACCAGAAATAACTGCTATTTACACTCACTGTGAGCCATCAAAACCCAAACAATGACTAGCAGAGGCTTGGACTGGGACTTATTGCTGGCCAGTGAGTGCCAGAGTGATTTGGATTTAAGGCATCCTTAAGTAGCCCTATTTGAATCCCAGTGGGCCTTACCAAACCCTGATTTTTTCCAGAGCTCTATTTCAAGAAATCCACTTTCCTTTGGGCAGAGCACCCACGTGTAAATGCATGATAATGGACAGAAGGAGAGAAGGAGGAAGGAGACAAAGGAAGACAGACAGGCAGGCAAGAAAGAAGGAAGGAGTAGCATTGCCCAACTGGAATGGGTATCCAGTGGAACTACTACTACCCACAGACCGTTTTTCCTTCATTCTCAAAGAGAACCAATGACATCAGCTAGGTGATGTATTGACCTGCGAGTGAATTGAATTTAAGAAAGGCAGGAGCTGTGCAATATAACCAGCCTCGTTCTCTCTTCCAGAGTCATCTGGGTCCAGTGACAAGACATAGATCAGGATGACTAGAGGCAGCCCTGGATGCAGAGAGAGAAAAGCTGGCCTTCTTAAGCTAAGGTCTTTCCTAAGTCTCAGTTTGTCTGATGCTACACCCATTCAGTGCCAACAATGTGATAAGCTAGATAAGCAATGTAAAGTATAATAAAATGAAAGGGTGAGGTAGAGTTGGAGATCAAAACCAGTGTGGAGGAGGAAGAAAAGAAAATAAAGGAAAGGAAAAATGTACACTAGTAAGGTGGCAAGTTGGAGGAGAAGCAGGGCCCCTCAAAGAACAGCTATTGCATTATATGTATTGGCCCTTGTCCCTTTCTTAGTCCTTTGCCCAAACAAGAAAATACCTGCAATGATGTAGGCAATAGCATTTTCAGACAATAAAGGAAAGGAGTGGAGCCCACATGAAATGTGTGAATAATGCAGTAAAACCTCATTTAGTCTTGATCCTCTCAGCTAGGAATCTCTATTAGTTGGCACATCTCTAATAGAATGAGAAATGATGTTGCTGAGAATGATTGTAAAGCACTGTAAGGTCTTGAAGTGCCTTCTGAATCATCGAAGGAAAAATGACTGATGTTTACTATGTGCCAGATAAGAAAGAAAAAAAATTGTTGTATTATAATTGTAGTAAAATGAACCATATTAAATCCATTTCTGGGTTTCCAGTCACATAAAAGAGATATATTGAGATCAAAATGGAGAAATAGAACAATAAAGATGTGTATATATGTGTGGGCATGTGAGCATGCATGTGCGTTAGCAAGTATGAACATGTGTGCGTTTGTGTGGATTTTATGTGTGCATGTGTGTTTCTCTGTTTTTAAGGGTATCTGAGTGTATGTATGCATGCATGTGGTTATTTGTGTGTGGATTTTTAAGGGTATCTGAGTGTATGTATGCATGCATGTGGTTATTTGTGTGTGGATTTGCATGTGCGTGTGTTTCGATGTCATGAGAAAATAAGAGTAAAAATGAAGAAACTTAAGACACTATAGACACTTTCTGGGAAGAGGAATTTGTAAAACGAAATTGGAGAGGTGAGAAGAAAATCAAACTAAGGAATATATGTAACAGGCAGTATTGGGTGACATTCTTATTTTCCCTTTTATATGTAAATAAATTACCTTTGGCTACTGCCAACTGAATGCATGGTTTCTCTGTGGAGACTGTTTATTGTCTTATATGATAATAAGGCCAATATGATTAAAAGGCAGTTAGTATATTTTCCTCCCTGTGAAGGAGGGCTGGGAATGATGAACCCAGAGGTCTTCTCTGAAATTATATTTCTGTGTTATAATTTTAACAAACACAGAAGGGAAGAAGCATGTGGGAGGGAGGTAAGGGAAAGTTTTAAGTTTCATCTTCTCAACTTGAAAACCATGGTGGAAAGAAACAGAATCTTTCAAAGGGGAAAAGGATAAGAGCTTGAAAAGGGTCATGATATGAAAAAGAGGGATTTTGAAAGGACTGAGGAATCAAGTAGAAAGAGAAGGAAGTTGAAAATAGGCAGATATCCTCAGGGAAGTGTATATAAACAAAGTGGAGTTTGAAGGCTTTGGATTACAGAAAGGGGAAGGAAGAGTGAGACCATTAAGACAAGGGAATTGCCAGGGCAGGGAGCTTAGGGAAATGGTATGACTTTTCCCAACAGAGGACTCTTCCGCCAAAGGGATAAACGCAGTTTAATATAGGTCATAGGCTATTAGGATCAAAGTGTTATAGAGCTAGGAGGGACTTTAGAAATTACCTCTCTATTTCATACCTCTCATTTGACAGTGAAGGAAACTGAGGCTCAGGTAGATCAAATGATTTGCCAAAGTTTGCAGAACTAATAAGTGATAGAATCAGAGAGTGGTATAAAGACCATCACAAAAAAGTACATCAATGTCAAGTTACGTTATAATAAACACACTGGGACAGAGTAAATGATAAATATTTTAAAGAAAAATATTAAGTGGAGTTATCACTTATATAACATTTTAAAAATTACTAAGGAATATATATATTATATAATCTCATGTGAGTTTCATAACACCCTGTGATGTGGATGCTATAGACATTATAACCCTTATTTTATGGTTGAAGAAATTGAAACTTAAAGAGGTTAAATGACTTATCTGCCATCACACAGTTATTCTATATTGGAGGAAGAATTTGAACATGGATCTTCTTCACTCCAAGATTAATACTGTATTCACTGTGCCACTATAGGAATGACTTTATAAAACAATTAGCGAAAAGGATGAAATATAGAACTGTGCTCAGTAAGATAAGAGATGATAATTCTTTTTAAAGAAAAGCAAAAACAAACAAACTCAAAGAGCTTTGAGCCTTTAGAGTTTGGAAAACAAAGGCTATATGGAAGACATTAATTTTTAAATATTTTCATTGTGAAATTTGCTATATTAAAATGATAAGGTGCAACTGAAGTGAAAGTAAGCAATGGTAATGCATTTGTTATGTTTTTAGGATTGAAGATTTACGATTAAAATGTTCATCTAAAAATTACGATAAAAATGAGGGAATGAATGACAAGCTCTGACCTCAGAACGAAGGCACTATGGGAATATAAGGTACAATTACATTATTCTTATGCATAAGAGGGAGGAAGTAGAATCTTAACATGAAGATCAAATCCCAAAGTTTCTGTGTTGAAAATGAATGCTGTTGGAAAGAGGTGAATTTCCTCTGTGCTTCCTGCTATCTTAAATGTTATGCCTCAAAATTGCTTTGACTTTTTATTTCATAAGTTGCATAGATAGTTTAATGGATTGTTTTTGTAGTTCCTCATGGTTGCTCTTTATCAGTTTAAGAAGAAAGGAGTTTATAAAAAAGATTAAGACACCTATAGGTGAGAAGTGTCTTTTTTTGGTGCATCCTTTTGTGGCCAAGAACTTGAAATTAATACCTTATGAAGGATAATTTACTTTTGAAGGTTCTCAGAACACACACACACACATGCACACACACACACACACAATCTCATGAAACTTCCTCCTCCCTTCATTAAAGGTCTCATACCAGTGACATTATCAGCATTTTGTGATGGAGTCAGATCTGGTTTTAAAAAAAATCCCTCTATCCTGTGCTAGAACTGAGATGCAGTTAACGTTGGCATATATTGCACTGTGATTTTAATTAAAGCATTTGAATGCTGGCAGGTCAGTATTGTTAGAATGAATGTCTGATTAATTGCTTATTTCTTTGTCATAGCTATAAATGGGATGTTGTGAGGATACACGTTAGACTCCAAACAATTCCCCTGGGGTCTGGGGTAAATGGACTTGGAGCAATCAGTTTTTTTTTCACATGAACCCCAGATAGGAGAGAAGCCAAAATTACACTGGTCATCAAATGATCCCATTTTAAGATGCTGTGAGTTGAAAATATCTTAGCAGGATGAACGGGCAGACCATTGCTGTTCTTTATTTTGCAAAACACCATTCCAGAGGCTGCAGAGAATTCAGGAGGTAAAGTATTTCTCCATCAGCCAAATTAATAAATGTGCAAATTAAAAAGGATGTCAGAGCACTAAAGAAACATCTGCTAACCAAAGTAAAGAAAGAGTAATGATGATGATGATAAATAAGGAAAGACAAAAGGGATTTCTGCTTGGGGCGGATTTCCCTCCAGCTGCACCCTACTATATAGAACCATCAAAGTTATCCACAAGGAGGCCTCAGTTCAGAATTCTGTCTTGTAGCTTCCAGGTTACATATTACTAACCTGATGACACCTAGCCCCTTTGTTAGTTCTAACACTGGAGGCTGTTCTCCCTCATCCCAGTTCACTTTACCCATACACAATACCTACCATCTGAACTTGCCCCAGTGGAGAAACAACACCCCAGCAGAATGAGAGACCCAACTCGTTAAGAATTCAACAGCAAATTTCCTGGTGGGAGGAACAATCAATGTCAGATTGTATCTAGTGAAGTATACTGTACATATAACAGTTGCGATTGATAAAATCCACTTAGGAAATTCAGAACATTTATCTTTTAGAAAGCCAAGCTTCTCTGTACTCATATAAATACATAAACAAATAGAAACACATTCTTCTACGTTTAACATTTTTCTGCTTCCCCCCTCCCCTTTATTCCTTCAGTTCCTCAAGAAATCTGGAATGGGAGTTTGCTGATTTTCAGTGCAATAGGAAGAGGTTTTCTACAGTGCGTAAACACAGCAGTGTCTTTTTTTCACATCTGAAAATAGGAAGAAATCTTGGAGCCCAATACTTGTAACATTTCAAGATCTTTCCCCATGAACTTCTTGTTTAGAATAACAGAGAAATTACTAATTATAATTATGTCCTGAATCTTTATAACCAGCTGTCTGCATTTTGCTGTTGTTTTTGAATGAGCAGGTGACGACTACACTAATCCTTGGAATACACACACACACACATCACCTGGGAAAATCCAGGGCTGATTATTCAGTATTGTTTTGCCTTACCTATCGTTTCATTTTTATAAATCTTTCCCCCCACTCCGTTGTTTATTATGTTACACCTGAGAAGCTATCTAATCATGTGATTACTTCAAGAATTTTATAAAAAGGGGAAAGGATGAAGGCAGTATAATCATAAAAGTTTTTTTTTAAATTCACATTCTTTATTCTGCTTTCCTTTGCTAAATAAAAATGGTACCTCGAGGAGAAAGGCTCCATATATAGCAAACTATTTATAAGAGCAGTTTTTGTGGCAGAAAAGAGTTGGAAGCAAAATAATAGCCTGGGAAATAGCTAAACAAATTGGGGTACAAAATGCATAACATGATGTATTTCATACATATATATTATGTTATGTTATATGTTTATATGCTATAATTAATGAAGAAGACAATGAATACAGAGAAGCTTGGAAAGGTTTACACAAAGTGATACAAAGTGAAGTCAGCAGATCTAAGAAAACAATATATCCAAACACAATCACCACAAAATGATTGAAAGTGAACGTTGCAAAATGATGAAAAAGCATGGCCCCAAAGAAGAGATGGAAGAAGATTCTCCTGCCCCTATTTCTTTGCAGAGGTGGGAGGTTCACAACTGTGGTACATTGTATATATTTTTCAGGCTTTTTCAATGTATTGATCAGTATTTCTAATTTTCAACCTTTTCCTTTTTTACTTTAAAATATTATTTATCCAAAAATACCATCTGCCATTTGGAATGGCTCTCTGAGAGGAAGCGGGGTTGAAAACTGGGAGAAATTTTAGTGATGTAAAAAAGTGAAAAAATTTTTGCGAAGAAAACAGAAGTACAGGGACATTGGAAGTATAAAATCCAAATTGAATCACCTTTAAAATTCTATAAAGACATGGAACTTAAGAGAAAGCTATAGCATAGGTATTGGATAAAACTCAAGTGTACATTAACTGGATATTCACTTACTTGATAGAATTAAGAGACAATGTAGAAAAATAAATAAAATTAATGTAGCAAAATTTTCAAGAATATATGTGGTCCCAAAGGAGAGACATGAACAAAAAATACAGTCCCATCTAAGTCCTTTATAGAAGTGGAATGCCCATAAGTGTGAAAATTGCATATAATGTCAGATTTTTTTGATATATGGATACATTTTAATGACTTTTGATCTTTTTTAATTTTTTTAAAAAGGTCTTTGTTATAAAGAATCGGTTTCTGAGAGGGAAAGTGGGGTGGATATAGGGAGAAAACTTGGCAATATGAAAACATAATTGTGAACCAAATTTACTTTTTAATATACTATCACTCTCATGCACACTGATAAAGCCTCTGGTCAAATTCTAGCCCAGGATGCCCCCCAGCCTATAAATTTCAAAAAGGTAGGAGCTACTACTCCTTATGTTAGCTCCTAAAGCACTTGGCACAGGGTTCTGCACACAGTAAGCACTTTATAAGTGTTGGTTAAATTGAATTGTATTACCTATCACTTTAGTATAGAAATGTAATTTACTAAAAAGAAAATGTCTGTCTCACATAGTTTTCTGATCATTTTGGATTCAATAATGTATTATTCAGGAGGGAACATAGTAATAGGTGTTATTATTAAACAATAAAATGAGTAGATATTTAAAATCAGGAAAAATAAATTTAACTGTATTATTCCATTGCACAGAATGTACAGTAATGGTGAATTGAGACAGAAACCATATTCTTTACATTTCTAATCCATGACAAGGACTCAATACCTTTTTTGGCCAAAGATCATCTTCAGAAATTTTTCTCAGTATTAAACAGATCTTACATTTTGAGAAATATATTATCTTTTGCCCCAAGATAAAGTTTTGGATTTAAGTTGCTATACTATAATAAAATTTGGCTGTCAGTGCTACAGTCTTCCTCAAAGTTAGCAAACCAGATCAGTGGAGAGGTCATCACCTCACTCAATCAAGACACCTCAAAGTTTATCCTATAATCCAACAGGAATAACAACAGATGGGAAGGTATGTCAAGGTCCATAACCCCTGAAAGGGAACCCTTCTTGTAATTGCTGCAGACTGGTGCTACAGACTCAAGAGATTTGCACAAGGTTTGAATAAGCAGCCAAACTTCGGGGTACTTGTCCAAATGTGGTCTTGAAGTCTTTCCCATTTTATCCAGTCCTAATAGAAACCAGAAGTTTTCTTCATCTTTGATTACAAAGCAGTGAAACAAGCCAATGTGTCTTTTAGTAAGATGTGCAGTTTGCTTTGACCAGGATGGAAAACTTATTTTAAATGTACCGAGTATGTATATTGTGCGTAACTGGGTATAGACAGTATATAAATATGCATTCACTTACAAAATCATAAGACATTTTGGGGCAATTTCATGATTCTAAGGGACTGTTGACAGAATTATGGAATTATGGAAGTGAAGGGACCTTCAAAGGTCGTTGAGTCAATCCTCCCTGCTATAGACAAGACTGTGTTGAAACCATACCAGAAAAAGACCTGCCTATTCTTTTTTAAAAGCTTCTACTGAACAGGAGATTCATACAAACCTCTGGTTTGTTTATGTGCCAGTGAATGGTTAGTTAATATTGGGATCTGGGAAGTATAAGTTGTTACCTATTCTGTTGTAAAAGATGAGGAGATATACCAGGTGTTTCATTGCTACTGTTAAATGTTATTTATTGAGAAATAACTATACAGTCAAAAGGCATTTGTACTGATTGGATATGGGCCATTACTGGCCAATCAGAGTACTTGGGTTTTCAAACTGTATAGTCATTGAGAAACAGCTGTATAGATGTGGGTCAGTAACTGTACAACCTTGCAGCATGCCAACTGGCCAAGAAAATTTCATTTATTGTAATTAAATGATGATTTAGGGTTGAAAGAAATGTTTGCTCTTCAATAAATGATTACCAGGTAAGGTGAATGCCTTAGGGGAGCTGAGGTATATACTTGGAATAAAGTCTGTTTACTCTACAGCACGCTTATACCATTGTATCAGGGAAAGAGTACGCATATGTTCACAGACACAGGAAGCACAGGGATTTATAGCTGAGGCAGTGACAACAGGTACGTGGATGTACAGAGAAGCAAAGGTTTGGAAAGTTGCAAAATAAAGGAGATGGCCTGAATGCAAGGGTAATTCTGTGTCTGGTTTTCTTTGTTTTAGATCAAAGGAAAACGTTTGCTATGGAGCCCTTTACAAAAAGTTCCAATTAGTGTGAATAACGAATTCCCTGAAGTGGCATGTATTCGAATTTGCACTATCAGTAGTTACATTTATGTAAAACTTGGTAACTGGTCCCAACCCAATGGAAATATACAATACAGATATGAATAATGCAACCACTTTCATGGGATTCCTTTTTCATATTAATTGACCAAGCTGTTTATATATGATTCTTTCTCATATCCAGTGTGGGCAAGGGAGATGATGTTAAAGGAAAGAACATTGGACTGATTGGGAGTTGGAGTCCTGGCTTTAGTCACAGCCCTGCTATTAATTGACTACTTGTATGTGAACTTGGCCAGGGCACATAGTTTCTGTGGTTCTCAGCGTTCCCATTTATAAAATGATGGAACTGAGACAAGTAGTCTCAAAATTTCTTCCAGTTTTATGTTTCTCTATACTTATTTGATGAGGGTACACCTCTCCCCTACTTTGTCCTGGCACTTTCAATGCTTCCAGGATCCCAGTAGCAGCATTTAAAGGTTTTTTTAGTATAGTTTCACCCTCAAAATATTTCCAGCGAAGTTAGTTTGGGAAATATTGGGTTAGATAAACTCTTATGTAGTTTCAGAGGAGAATAGGAGATTCACAGGCAAGGAGAGGAGTTAAAACTTTGAGCCTCCAGATGGCACTAAGATATGGTCAACTGATGTCTCTACCACCAGCGCAGTAAGCACCCAAATGACCAGATAACCACACAGACTAAGAAGCCTCAGGTCACAATATCTAATATATAGTATAGAGCTCACTGAGTATTAATTTATTGACTGAATAGATGAATGAGTGAGTTTCTGAATTTAAATGATTATACTTGATTAAAAAGGTTTGTGTTCAATCTGAAAAAATAATCCAGTCATATGGCAAATTTTACATTAAAATCTAGTAAGTAAGAATCACTGCTGCTTTGGTAAAACTCCATCTATTTTTTTAAAATTACACGCAGGAATATATTATAACTCCCTTCTCTACACTGTGCATTCATGTAACGTGATTTATTAGTACAGTAGAAGCTCACTAATTAGCTCTAATGACAGGGAGACCCATTGTGGATTATAGAATTTTGCAAATTAGTAAGTGTATGAACAAACAATAAAAATCAAGAGTCCTGCATTGCAAAATGTCCTTTTCTACTTATTTTGACAGAATGGTTTACTGTTAATTATTTATTATAATTCTTCATAGTGTGTTGGTAATATTATACTCTGTTAAAAGGTGTATTTGTAAGGATTAATGGGTTCATGCTTATAAAACACTTGGAAGAAATGTGTAATGTGAGGGGAAAACATTACTATTATTGTGGAATATAATGAAATCTTAGTAATAGGAGGTTTGTACAGGTCTCTGCTCTCAAATTTTGGATAAGAAGTAGGTGAGACAGCTGGAATCCATTCTGAGACTTATTGGAATTGTGGGCTTGTGCATTGAGAATTAACTATGCTTAAATATTAAATAACTGTAGAAATCAGATATCATCCTGAGTTTGTCACTGAGGTGTTCAAAGGATTAAACATACAATTCTAACTACTGTGAAAAATCTGATTTTTGGGTGGCACTTTCCAGTAATGATAAGTTTACTGAAATATTAAAAAGGCAAGAAGTTCATATGTCAAGTAGCTAAGGAGCTGTCTTCATTTTGAAATTCATTTCCATGAAGAAGGGCATCCTGAACCTTTGCATTTGGTTGGGGGTTCCTTATTATGGAAAAGACCTAGGGTAGTAGAAGGCGTCTGTAGAAGGGCAAGGTAATTAATTCAGGGGCTGGAAGGATTGACTCATAAGAAAATCACAGATTGTGGCTAAGTGAATATAAAATAGGTGGTATATATAATATACCTGGGTGTTCATACCCAAACTGAAGAAGTTATTTAGTCAATTAAAAGGATAAAGCCATGCAATTAAGAGCCAAATATCAGAGTAAACCAGCCTTGAAATAGGATCAACAAATCCCAGGCTCTAATATTCTTGCTAGACTCTAATATTTTGTGATAATGCAAAGGAGTAGAATACTTCAACTCTGTCTTCTTTCAAAATTTAATTACAATTTAGTTTGTCTGCAGCCAGTTTTCCTTCAGGCACTGGGCTTAGAGGTTGCCTGGCTGGGTTTAAGTGTCCTTTAAGTTGTGGTACCTTCTTTGCTTAGTGCCTAATGAGTGCACTCTTTTTTTTGGAGACATTTAAATTTAAACTAGGTTAATTACATTTTAGGAAGTATATGGTAAAGACAAGGGAAGGGAGAGTTACAATATAATACAACAGGTTTCTTTTGCCTCTACTTTCAATTATCTTTATGATGACATGTTTTTTTTTCTCCTAGCAAAACTGTTATTCTTCTATTGTCAAATATCTAAAATCAACCAACTACTTAACAAACATTTATTTAGCACCTACTGTGTGACAGGTACTGTGATGGGTATTGGGGACAGAAAACCACAAATGAGATAATCCCTGCACCCAAGGAGATTACATTGCATAGGAGGAATCAGGGATACATATGTAAATAAAAAATAAATACAAGATAGTCATGGACTGGGGTGGGCAGGGCACAGGGTAGAGGCAGGGATCAGAAAGGACTTCATAGGGTAAGTAGTACTTGAGCAGAAAATAGAGATAAAGTGAGACATGTAAAGTTAAGGAGTGGTATGATATCAATTACATATGTTTATATATTATATATTCATATACATATATGTATAGATACACATATGCATACAATATACTTATATATACACATATTGATAATAGGGAACTATATAAAACAGATGCCTGCATATAATATGTACAAATACGCATTATATATGTGTGTGCATATATACATATACATACATATATGTATATGCATATGTATATATATATATATATAATATATGTCATATTTATGCATACACATATATTGTTTACAAGATAAGTGAGAGGGAAAAAGAGGGCCAAGGTTCTGGGAATATATGGGATGAGAAATTTATCTGCCATCCTTTTTAGCTCTCTGTTGCACAGCAATCCAAGAAACCCTTTAAAATGAAGTGGGCAAGCTAGAGAAGCTATTAGCATATGCAAAAAAAAAAAATCAAGCCTTTAAGAGCTTATTTAAAAGTTGCCTATTTGTGTTTGAAAATAAAGGTCAAACACCAGTCTATTTGATTTAAATCCAGGTGAATAATTTTAAATCCCCCTTTTGTTCTGTTTGACAAATTCTGAAGCAGTTGCAGTGTACACACACTCCAAAAATACAGGGTGGTGAACAAGAGCCTTAGATTTTCTTCATTCACCACATCCTACCTACTCACAGAGTTAGGGGAAAAATGCAGGCAAGCTCTCTGGCTCAAGGAAAGGCAAAAGGTCTCCACGACCCCTTGTGTTCTATTCTATTCTTAAATACAAATGTAATGTCAGTTGAGGCTACCTACAGCACCCTCCCAACCTAGCCTAGGTTGGGACAGCATTTTGTCAAAATCTCTGTGTTGCTCATCTGTGGTAATTTTTTTTAAGTACAAAAATATCAAGGCACCAAGTGGAATCAATAGTGTTCATGGTGAGTTATTTCCAATTGACATAACCTGGGAATTATCCTTTGGGTTTAATCCCCCACCCAAATAAAAAAAAATTCTTCTGAAAGATTCCACAGGTAGGTTACTAATTCTTTAAAAATGCCTATTTTGAAAAAAAAAAGGTTTTATTTCTTAATTCAGCAGCATGAAACATTATCTAGCACTATATGGTCCTGAAAAATTAACCTAAGGTGGGGCAAGTGTAAATTTTGGCAGATGTCTTTAACTAGGTTTTGACCATTTATAGTTCGTGCACATACAAAAACCCATTTTTTTCCCAAGTACTTTCCCCGTTCTTTTTAGCCCATGTGTTGTGATTATGTTGGGACCTTTAATCCATGTGCTTCCAATTCATTTATACTTAACTAACAAAACACAATTTATAAAAATCTATCCGATGTTTTATACCTGTTTAACAAGCCCTATTTTTTAGAGACTAAAGAATTACCAAGTATAAATGGAATTAAACCCCAATGAGTACAAGTTTAGTTGAAAGCCTAGGCTATATAAATGTCAGATAGGATTCTAAAGTGGGAAAATGAATTCCCTTAGCCCTAATGGATACATTTCTTAGACCAAGTATATTCTCCATGTGGACCATCAGCTCTCAGTGGAATACTCATCAACGTAAGAGAAACAATATTTCTCATTCAGTTGATGTCGTTAAATAAAGCATTTAATTTCACTCTTGACTACTAAAGTCATATTCCAAATTAAAAAAAAAAACATCCTTCAGGAATTTTAGAAGGGAGATTGCCTGAAGACCAAGGCTTAAGAAACACACAAAAAATCCAGTAAGCATATTGGCACTTTGTCCGACTGCTAAATATGTCTTAAAGCGTATCCAAAGTATTTCATACCTAAATTGTAGGAACACATATAGGATATCATTTTAAATTAAAAATGAATCAGTGGGTAGAAGTGACAGAGGTTTGTAAAACAGAATTTAAGGAAGAATTTTCTAAAAATAAGAACCATCTCAATGGAATGAGCTGTCTCCTGTTACTAAAGATCCCTGATCAGAGGATGGGCAGCTATTTGTCCGGGATGTTGCTGAAAGGATTTTGCCAGCCCTGAGTAGTGAGTGGATGAGATTGAGTGTTTTTTGAAGTCCTCTTTGCAACCAACAGTCTATGATTATATATGTAGTAAACGCATAAATTCACAATTACCACAAATAAGACTTGCCCTGCTTCTTTCAAAACTACTCCACTTGCATACCACGCAGCTGAAAATACAAGAGAGTAAGTAAAGTAAATTTTGAGATGGATAGGAGATAAAATTTAAGGAAAAAGAAGAACAAAGGAAAAGGAAAAGGACCCATATGTACAAAATATTTGCAGCAGTTCTTTCTGTGGTGGCAAATAGTTGGAAGTAAAGGTGATGCCCATCATTTGGGAATGGTGGCATGAGTTATGGTATATGAATGTGGGGAATGTGAAAAATAATGAAGGAGATGATTTCAAGAAAAGAGGGAAGACTTCTACGAACTGTTGCAAAATGAAATGATTACAACCAGGAGAGTAATGTATGTAGTAACAGCAATGATGTAAAAATAAACAATTTAATAAAAGACTTAGTAATTTGGATTAATATAGCAAAGGGACTGATATATGAAAAATGCTGTCCAGAACTAAGGGACTCAGAAAACAGACTGAAGCATATTTTTTTCTATCTTTATTTTATTTTTTGCTTCCCTCCCCGCTCCTGCCCTTGAACATGGCTAATGCAGAAATATGTTTTACATGACATCATACATAAAATGGGTATCATCTCTCTCACCATCTCAGTGGTTTGAGGAAGGACTTAGAGAAATGGACAGAATTGGTAACTGAAAATAAAAATGAAATTTAGAACCTGAAAAAGCGGATGAATAAAAAAAAGTCTAACCTTCTCTTTTTGCGTTCTCAAATCATAGGTTAACTAAACCTAGCAACTACTACCTGGTCTGTGAGGTGGGATGTTATAGAATTCCCAGTCATGCTCTTTGCTAGGAAATCAATCCAAAGTAAAGGCATACCCTATACAAAGTTGCTTAAATAATATAATTTCATTAAAAAAATTAATATTAAACAAATGGTGCCAGAACATCGTTACTCCAGTGAACCTTTTGTAACTACTGTGGTGGCAGCATGGAATGGTGGAAAGAATATTGGTTATGGAGTCAAGCTTTAGCAAGTCACTCATGCTCCCCAGCGAACTGATTTCCTGGTCTAAAGGCAGTTAAGTGACACAGTAGTGACAGAGTCATACTTGGAATCAGAAAGACTTGCTACATGGGCAAATCACTTAACCTTTCTGAACTTTATTTTCCTTGTCTACAAAATGGGGATCATAACAGCACCTGGTTCACAAAGTTATTCTGAGGCCCAAATCAAATGAGACCGTAATACGTAAAATGTTTTGTAAACCTTGATAGTATGTTCTGTAATTTTGCCAAGAATTGAAATTAAGTTCAATAGCTTATAGTTTGAAGATTATTTCCTTTTTAAATATGGCTTATTTAGCCAAAAAAAACCCCAAACTCATCACTTTCCCCTTCCCCTGCAATACTATTTTACCTATTTTACCATGTTTTCCTACAAACAAACTTGAACACAAGTTGGAGTATGCCTGAAAGTAGCAGAAACTGTGGAAAGATGTACCAAGAATATAATAGGCAAAAGTCCTCTTTTCTCCCCCCACAAAAGTTGTAGGTCATATAAATTTGTCTGGTTACAAACTCAGCTAGGTGGCATAGTGGATGGAATGCTGGGCCTGAAGTCAGGAAGACTCATCTTCCTGAATTCAAATCTGACCTCTGATACTTACAGGTTGTGTGATCATGGGCAAGGCACTTAACCCTGTTTACCTCAATTTATCATCTGTAAAATGAGCCAGAGAAGGAAATGGCAAACCACTCTAGTATCTTGGCCAAGAAAATCCCAATCGGGTCATGAAGAGTTGTACACTACTGAAAAACGACTGAATCCCAGCAACAAGCCCATACTGGTATGGGAGAGGACACAGCTTTTAAGATAGGAATATATAAGATGCATGTTCTGATTAGGAGGGTTCCAGCTGATATGGTTTTTCAGTGGGTTAGGAAGTGGTTTACTAAGGAGATTGATTGCAAGGGTTCAAGAGAGTCATTGAGTGTTCACAGCTTTTTGTGACCTGAATATTAAGACTGCTGAACCTTATGATGTCAATTTCTTAAGGAGGGCCAACTGGTGCTGACACTTATGGACATATCTCTTGGTCTTAATGGCATCCTAATTTTTCTATGTTAGCTTGTAAATTATTAAGAAATATTTTCCAAGTTTTTCATTTGCTTTAAAAATTCTTAGCTTCTAATTAGTGTTCTTTCCCATAGGTATATATACTTGAACTTGAACCACAAGGCAGTGTGGATTAGTGAAGAGAGAGAGAGCTGACAGTTGAGTTGGGAAGGCTTGCATTCAAGTCTTGCTTCTGACACATACCAGTGTGTCACCCTGTACAAGTGACTGAGCCTCTTGATGCCTTAGGCAATACTAGAAGAATATAAATGCAGATCAGCTGCTGATTTGCACTGGTATCTCACAAGGAACTACCTATCCCAATGAAATCACAAGCCTAATTAAGAACAACTAATAAGCCTAGAAACTGAATTTTACCAACTCACTTCAACAAATATCTATTAAACTCTTACTCCATGCAAGGCACTGTGTATTCCTGGGGATCTAAAGATGAAAATGACATAGTCCCTCTTTTCAAGAAATTTATAATCTTATAGAAGAAAGAAGTAATCCATGCCTAACTATAACTCAAGTTAGAAAATGATTAAATTCCTAGAGCATGTCAGAGTGTGCTGAGAGGTTAAAAGAGAGAAAGTTCACTCTTAGTTTGAGGCATCAGAGAATTTCATGAAGGAGGTGGCAGTTAAGCTGAACCCTAAAGAAGGATATGAACAGGGGGAGAAAGGGTGGGGCAAAAACTCTACTGGAGGCATCATGGCCAACAAATACAAGGGCAGAAAGCATAATTAAATAGAGAAACACTGAGAAATGCTGTGGGACTGGAACAGAGTACCTGAAAAATTCTTTCACTGACCTTCCCAAACCCCGTACCCCCTGCCAAACTCAAGCAGAGTGGAAACTCCTTGAAAGCAAGGAATATTTCATTTTTATTATATACCAGTTGCCTGGCACTATGCCTTATAAATAGTAGGAATTTAATAAGTATTTGTTGAAGAGGAGAAGCATAAAAATGAGAGTGGAAAGAAAGGTCAGATCAACACTATAAAAGGAGGCTAAAATGTTGGTATTTTATCTGGTAGACAAGAGAAAGACAATGAAGATTTACGAGTAGGGGTCTCACGTTTATTGGAAGGATGACTTTGCTAGCTGTGTGAAGAAAGGATTCGACTAGCAGGGGTGGGGACTGAATCAAAGTGCTGCACTTGAGGACCTAGAGGACCACATGTGGCCTGAAGGCCTCATCTTCCTATCCTTGGTTGGAGTGTGAAGAGACTTACAGCAGGGAGTACAGGCAACACTATTACAGTGGTCCAAGTGAGAGGTAACAAAGAGTCCCCTTAACTAAGATGGGGAGTAGAGAGGCAGAGAGTGATGTAATGAGAAATTGGAGAAATCAATAGGACTGGAAGATTGAAAACAGAGTGGTAAGGAAGAAGTCAAGGTCAAGAATGATGAAGTTTAAATTTGCATTTAGTCATGAGTTAGTAACTGTGATGAGTCCAACTATATTCCGACGGCACAGATTTCACTTGGAGAACTACCAAGAATCACTAAGAATGAGATCCTTTAGGGCAGCTAGATGGCAAAGTGGATAGAGCATGGGCTGTAGAGTTAGGAGGACCTGAGCTCAAACACTTACTAACTGTGTGACCCTGGGAAAGTCACTTATTACCTCAAAAAAATAAATAGCTCCATTCAATATGAAGGGTCACAGTATGGCATAATCCAGAAAGATCTGGATTCAAGTCACACCTCTGATATATACTGGCTACACGACCCTGGTCAAGTCACTTAATCACTCAGTGCTCTAAGTTGCAGGGAAAGTGTCTACCTGTATTTGTATATGGAGTTTTAAAACTAGGAATTCCCTATATAAATGGAATCTTTAGAGGCTAGGGACTTAGGTTAGCCTTAGTACAATATTTCTGCATATGTATGTGTTCTGTATGTTAGTAGATTTGATATCTTTTAAAAGAAACACTGTATACTCAGTTAATCTTTATGAGAGCAAAATATAAATGGTCTACTTATCGATATGATTCTATGGTAAAAAAAACTCCATCTAAGAATATCTTAAATGACATCCTACATGGGCCAAATTCTTTAGGTTAACAGCTACAACCATAAACACATTTTTTCCAAGTAGCTTAACTAATTTTTTCTTCTATACATATAGCTTTTTGGAACTTTGGCAAGACTTAATGTGACATGAGAAATATAATATCTTTGTGAGATATATGTAGTTATTTGTTTGAGATTTTCTCCAAGCATTTTCAGAAAGGGTTAAAGAAAGTATAGAAATACCATTTCAAATCCTGTGTCTCCCTAACCAGACACAATGCAATGCAATTAATTTTGATTCATTTATCATTTTGTAAGAGTTTACTATGTGCAGGGCATCATCATGCTAGGTTTTGGGAATGTGAAGTTTTTTTTTAAATGACAATCTGTTTCCTTAAGATACTTAACTTAGACTAGGCTTTAATACTAGGTATATACATAAATATGAGAGAGTATGTGATGGGGGAAAAAAGGGAAATCCAGACTGTAGAAAAATTTGAAAAAGGAGAAAACACTTTCAGCTGGGGGGTGGGGCATCAGAGGAGACTTCATGGAGGATAGGAAAGAAGAAACATATTCTAAAAGACTGAAACTCATAGCAAGGAAGCATTGGAAAGAACGTCTATGATTTTCCATATTTACAACATAGTTAATTTTACAGGAACATTTGCCTACTGTCTCTTTTCTAGCATTAAATTAGACCTCCCTTTAAACTTGGTGTGAATTTAACATGAGATTAAATATAAATCCCTCAGCTTTAAACTTGAACATCATTATATGTAATTAACACAAACAAGTATACATTTTACTTGATAGATGGGTTCCTGAAAAGCTGTTATGAGTTGAACTTTTCTAAATTGAATTATATTTTAAATGCATCAAGCCAACAAGAATTCTATGGTGAATACTTTTATAAAGCTAAGAATCTCATGGCAAAGAAAATAATCTCTACCTAATTCACCTTTGTAGTATATCTAGATTTTTCACAATAAGGTTTTTAAAGTACAGTCCAGTTCTTAGGTACAATGTAGTATAAGAAGAATGTAAGCTCTTTAGGACAGACCCTGTTTCTTTGTCTTTTTATCTAGCGCTTCTACCACAGTGCTTTCCCACACAGTAGATGTGTAATAAATATTTGTTGAGTTGAATTAAGTTGAATTGGAAGCAACCTTTCTGAGATCATGTAATCCATTCAGTCTCCTTGTTTTAACTTACATTTAGGAAGAATAAAATTCCCAGGGACTAGTAGAAGTAAATATGGATCTCACAACAAGACAGGAAAGTAAGACAATTTTATATTGGGGGCGGGGTATTTATAAAACATTTCCATTAGCCCCCATTAACCCAACTGGGGACCCTGCTTTGGCCCCAGAGGTATTAGGAGATTCTTTCCTTAAACCAGTAAAGTCTAGTGGATGTTTTGTAGGATTCTTTTCTGAGTCTAGCAGTGTCATACACTGGGGAAGGGAGCAGGAATGTGAACCTGAGGATTGGGGTTGATTCATGCTAGGGGTAGAGGGAAGATTCCTGTGGGATTGGAGTCTAATTGATATTCAAATTCTCCATCTATTGGGAGCTTTGGGGTGGATGGATCCCAAGCTGACTTTGGCCCCTGTTCTTTATCTGACAGGAAGATTCAAGAATTTTTGAACTTCTCAATGGCTTTTGGGCTTTTTCATTTAGCTGGTGGGGGAGTCTATTGCATTCGGGATGCCCCTAACTTCAGCAAGGTAAAAAAGTCTTAATTAAATCAAGATAGAGGATTATCTATTTTCTTAAAACTCTTCAGTGACTTTCCCATGTAGCCCTGATAAAATGATGTGATTGTATTAACCTGCTCCTGAGAAATTTATAGACTCTCAGAGATGATCTCTTCCTTATCTCTGGATTCATTTTTGCCTGACTCTTCACTGTTTCTCCTCAATTCTACCACTTAGATTCTTCTCCTGTATCCTGCCTTCTTTTCTCCTTCCTTCTGTTTCCAAGTTGTCCTGTTTTCCATTTCCTACCAAAAACTCCACGGACTTCTTTGCTTCAAAAGCTCATCTCAAAAATCCAAGTGAAAGCAATCAGTGTCATCTTAATCCTCTCATTTTGGAACATCCCCCTTCAAGGAAAGACTATCTATGAGATCACAAGGTTCAATAGAAAACAACAGAAGGCAGCTTGCAGAATGGTTCAGGTGGGTTAAACTAACAAGAAAAGGTCAGTAAGAAAGACTGAAAGAGAAAGGTTTTATTTTCTTGACCTTAGCTCCAGAAGTCAGGAGGTTGTAGTGTCTTAAGAAATGAAAGTCGGAGAGAATATGTCTTCTAACAGAGAACAAATTGAACCAATTTGAGGGAAAGAGTGCTTGTTTTGGATTCAGTGGGCACACAAAGAATCCAGATCAGTTCTTTCAAAATTTATTTAGGTATCTTGATGTTTTGATTAATTTTTATTTTAGTTGTCAAGGATTTTATAGCAAGGATTTTAAAGGCATGAAGAAAAGCTGGAAGGTTTGAATAGGGTACAGAGAGTCACAGAATATTTATAGACCAGCAAGAATGCCTTCAGGGCACTGGGTACAGCTGTTATGGAGGATCTGTGGAAGGGTACAGACAAAAAACTCACACAGGATGAGATGGCTTGTGATCCTCTATTGGTGAAGGGGAGCATCCATACTGATGAGATTATAAAGACCACAGATCATGATCTGGAACAAGTCAAAGGCATCACCTAGGATGTACCTAACATTATAAAAATGATGCAAATACTGGCTTCCTGTGTACTCCTTTTGGCTCTTTCCAGTTCTAATTCTTATGATTCTAATCTAACACCTTATTTTAGAAATGAGGAAACCTAAGTTCATGATGAAGTGATTTAACTAAAGTCGGACAGTTAGTAGGCAACAGAACTTGAGTTTGAACCCAGGACCTCCAAATATATTTCTGTTTTTTTAAAAAGTAAAACATTGATCAAACAATATATAAAAATAAAGATATTTGACTTTATTTTTATGCATTGCATATTTCTTGCATTTTAATTTTGTTCACCATTACTTAGTCTTTTCTTCCTAACTAGTTTAAAGTTCACAGAAGGCAGATAATTAATATCTGGTCAACAAAAGCATGATTGACTTTTTATAGTTTATTGTTAGTATGGGGCAGGTAAGTGGTACAGTGGATAGAGCATCGAGCCTGGAATCAGGAAGACTCTTCCTGAGTTCAAATCCAGTCTCAAATACTTACAAGCTATGTGACCTTAGGCAGTCACTTAACCGTGTTTGCCTCAGTTTCTTCATCTGTAAAGTAAGCTAGAGAAGGAAATGGCAAACCACTGTATCTCTGCCAAGAAAACCCCAAGTGGGGTGATGAAGAATCAGACACAACTGAAATGATTCTACAGCAACAATTCCTACAACACCATCACTAGTATATATACTGTAAAATATTATGATATAGCTTTACTATGCTATTCTCTATTGGAGCACTCAAAAGGGGTCTTGTATTCTTTTTACATTTAGGGTATTAATCAGTTCTTTATATATTTATATGCATATACATATGCATGATATATATTATATATTTCCTATATGTACACATATACACATCATGTTTTCCCACAATGCACATATTTACATTTATGTATATATATACATATATTTATATCTATATGTATACATCCACAAATGTGAGAGACAACACAGTATAGTGTATAGAAAATCATCTTGAAAGTCAAAAAGATCTCAGGATTAGTTGTGACATACTAACAGTGGATAGAGTAGAATTCTAGGCTTTGAGTAAGGAAGACCTGCATTCAAGATCTACCTCTTATGGTAGCTGTGTGACCTAGGATGAATCGTTTAACCTCTTCAAGACTCAGTTTCTTCATACCCTACTAGTTCTAAATCTATGACTCCATCACTGTGAATATGGGCACTGTCTCAGAAAATCTTTGATGGTAAGTTTCAGATTTATCATGAGAAGGTTGGAGAACTCCCCATAAAATGAAAAAGGAAGGGAAAGAGAGAGAGAGAGAGAGAGAGAGAGAGAGAGAGAGAGAGAGAGAGAGAGAGAGAGAGAAGAGAAGAGAAGAGAAGAGAAGAGAAGAGAAGAGAAGAGAAGAGAAGAGAAGAGAAGAGAAGAGAATGAGATGAGAAGGAGGAGGAGGGGGGGGCGGAGATGAGTCCAAACCTTTAAAAAATTAGCCTTAATAAAATAAACCAAGGCTCTTAACTAAGGCTAAATGTCATATAGCTGAGCCAGTTTCAGAGAAAGCCTTGAAACTCAAGAATAGAATTTCAAGATACACCAAATCCCTGAAAATTCTATAGGCATCCTGCTAAACTTCATCAGCATGCATTTCACTGTATTTTTTTATATAGGTAGCAAACAGCTGTCATTTTCTCCCTCACATACCATAATTGTTTACCCATAATTCAAACCAACCTGGAAAGAGTTGTTTTTTGGCTTGATTGTGCTTAAGGGCTTTTGTCATTGAAAAAATAAGAAAGAAAAGTTCTGGTATTTTTCTTGCAGATGCTTGCTTATTTCTGGAAATGCAATTAAAACCCTGGGATCCCATTTCTGAATTTTCCCCAACTTGTTAGTGTGCATAGCATTGAGAAATAATATAACTATAGTTGCCAGCACAAATAATATAATAAATAATAGCTATTCCCAGCATTAACTGTTAGTCACCTGTTGCTTTTGCACACTTTTGATACTAGCTTATATTCCTACAGTACTTTTTGGTTACAAAATCAATCATTCAGTCATTTATCAAGTAACTATTAATTGCCTCCTATGTTCTACTCAGCTTGCTTAGTTCTGAGGATACAATTAAATGATGTAGCAACTTGTCTTCAAGTAGCTTACATTCTAAAAGACTGAAATGCTTAACCTTTTACACACACTCTTTTCATTTGAGACTCACAATAGTCCTGAGGAAGGGAATGTTAGAGTCATTATTCTAGTTAAACAACCGAGCTAATAATAAGTTGCAGAGCCAGGTCTCAGCTAAGGCTAAGTTAGAGAACACAGAAAAATTGTCAATGAGTATTTCTGGAAAGACTTTCAGCATCACTCCCATGCCCTCCTCCCACTGCCTCCACCAACATTTCAGGTCTGGAGAGAATCAAACCTTATATATATAAACCAAATATATGCCAGACTCCAAGTACAGTACAGTTTCCACCATACTAAGTAGCTTCTATGTAAAAGCTGAGGGCAACATGATCATTTTTCAGTTCGAACTAAAACAAAATTCTGAAACCAATTATTTAGAAACAATTTATTTAGAACTTTCCTTGGGGCAACAAAGGTACGTGACATATTTCACCAGTTCATCATTGTGATTCAGGATAGTATAAAATATTATTTCCCATAATTAAAATAAATCAACTGAGAAAAAAATGGATTCCATAGCAGTGTGATTTTCATAGTTTGGAAAATTACTTGAGTTATTTTGGGCAGGGTAGAGTAGTTTTTTGGGGGATTCTGGAGCAAATGAAAGTTACAAAGGAGCATGTGGTACGATGTAGAATGCCCTACTTTGAAAAGAGAAGTTAGATAAAAGCACTATGGTGGCATTTCAAGAAAACTGAAGAGAGAAGTGGGGGAAAAGAGAGTGCTCTTAAAAAGGTCTGAGAGCACATGGATGGTTTCAGTACACAACATAGGGACTGGTCAATTACATACCAGGTCCATTAGGCAGGGCCTTCTTGAAGGACATATGTCCCTCCATTCTTCTGAGTCTGGCAGCATCACCCAGTTCCTCTGAGGCTAGGTGGCATCCCTCAGGCTGGCAGCCTCTCTGGTGTTGATAGCACAGCAGGCTGTCTGAGGTGGCAGCCCTGCTGGGACACATCTGTCCCTCTCAATATTCACACTGCTAATGTCTCACTCTTGTGACAAATGCAAATTAGGTTGCTTCGTCCAAACATGTCAGCCTCATTAGCAGGTGCACAGTGATTGGCACGTGGCACTGAGCAGCTCTGTTTCCTGTGTTCCCACCTCCAACCACTTCTGGGACTTGAATTGTTTGGGACTGTGAGTGGGCAGATCTAAGTTGTTGTAGGGTTAATGGAATCTGTTCCAAAACGGAGTCAGAAGGAATATCATTTCTAAACAAAATATGATTCTGTGTGTGTGTTCACATATTTGTGTAGGCGGGTAGTAACTGTTAATGATAGCTCTTTTCCATGTAACAACTTCACCCTTATCTTGAGTTACAAGTTGAACAAAATCATATAAAATGAAAGGACTGATCTCTGATGAAGTGTTAGGCTCCATATGACCTCCAGTCAGTTGGAGAGAAAGTATGGCTGCTATTAGGATAGTAGAGGGAATTCATTGTGATTTTCACCTGCTCAAATGCATGTGCGTATGTTATATCTGTATGTATATCTAGTGATCTATTGATCTAATAGCAGATTGAGCCATGATCAACATCACAAACTAAAAGCTTCACTCTTCCCTTCTGTCAATTTAATTGAGACTTGTAAATTTAAATTTTCTTTTTGAACCTAGACATTTAAATGCAATCATTTTAAAATTCTTAAAAGGTTGACAGTGACATTGTCTTAACAAAAGCCAGGAAATTCAGTTAAGACTGACACTCTTGTCATTAGCTCTTGCCCCCATCTGTTTGCTTTCCAGGCCACATGTAGTTTTGAATTGCCTAACTTTATTGTGTCCCTAAACCTATTTCACTGTATTTTGCTGCTAGTATCATATATGTGTTTAAATATACCTATGTTTATTATTATAGCACAGTGTCAGGTAGAAATTTATAATGAACACGGTTTAATGATGGTACTGATTTATATCTGGTGTGTGGTTCTATTTTGACATGTGGCTACTGAATAATATATTTTATATTTCAAATGTTGATTCTAGTTTAATAGGTAATTTAATTTGTCAGTTAAATAGCACTTTTAATATGAATATTTCAAGGCTTATTGAGTGAATGACATTTTTATTCCCATTTTACAGATGAAAAAGTTGTGACACTGTAGAAGACCAGGTTCCTCTTGTCCTTTCCATATCTAACATTTTCATTTTATGATTCCATTCTGACCAAGGTCCATGAGAAAGATGAGCTTATTTTCACTGCCAAATAGACATGATTTTAGTACAGGGGAGAAAAACTTGGTGTGGTATGGAGAAGAAAGAACATGGGTTTTGTAATCAGATCAAGGTTTAAGTCTCAATTCTGATTATAACCTACAAATTCAAGGACCTCAATTTTCCTCATCTCTGAAACGTATTTAGATGACAAAGCTCACACATACATACACTTAGTGAGGAAAATGATACTTTATCATGTCTGATGTTTCTTCAACTCTTATAAAGAACAACCCTTCTAAGTCTTAGTTAATGGTTTCATGAATTTTTGGGGCCCCAATCAAGGACCTTTCCAACTTGATAGGTCTTTCTAGGGCTTGCATTCTGTTAGACTACTGCCTTTTAAGAACTGAGGATTGCTTCCATGTCACAATGATGCATCTATATAAGATATTAGTGAAGATATAGATGGGGGAGGGAGAGGGAGGGAGAGAGAGAGAGAGAGAGAGAGACAGAGAGAGAGACAGAGAGCCAGACATAGAGAGACAGGTGAGGGGAGAGAGAGAGAGAGAGAGAGAGAGAGAGAGAGAGAGAGAGAGAGAGAGAGAGAGAGAGAAGAGAGAAGAGAATGGGCAGGGAAGAGAGGCAAAAGGTATAGTACAATAGTACAACTTAATGGATGAAAAGCCAATGCTAGAGTTAGGAAGATCTTGATATAAGTCCCATCTTTGACACATACCAATTATGTAACTGAACATTTAACCTCTTAGATTCTCTAAGTCTCTAAATTAGGTTCTCTAAATCTCTAAGATTACATGTTGCAGAGAAAGTGTTAACAGGCATATGTGTGTGAGAACTTCTGTACCTGTAATTCCCTTCAACAATGAAATTGCAATTCTTGTTCATATCAGACATGTGATTTCATTGGAATAAATATATACATAAGTGTACACACATAAATTAAATACACACGTGTGTAAGTATAGCTATATGCACATATATGTGTATATATATATATATATATATATTTTAGTGCTTCTTATACCTGCAGGATATCTGCTATAGTGTCAAAATTATGATCATTTCCCATCTTTTTAAAGGAATCAGACTCACTATGTCTCAATGACATTTCAAACTGTACCTCTTCTGTTGTGTACTGCTCTTGATGGGTATAACTAAATGGAGAAAAGAGATCCATTTCAGGAAACAGAAAGATGGAGAACATGTACCTGACCTATAGGAGTTAGGGCCTAAGTACCTCATTGACTAGATAGAAAACCCATCTCAGCCATTCAATCTTTGGGCCACCCAGTGCCATTAGCAGTGTACTAGCCCTCCCCTTGATAACAAAAGTGACCAGTGCTTTATCTTTTTCTCTTTAAAAGCAGTTATTTTCTTAGAGTGACAGCTAACGTGACTGGCAACCTTCCAGCAAGCCCTCTTTGATTGATTGAATGTACTGCAGGATTCATCAGCAACTCACATTCTCCCTCCTTTGCTTTAGATTTACATAGGCTATCTCCATGATGCTATATTCCTATGTGTTCCTTTAAAAAATTAAGCCATCATTTTCTACAGAAACACCAGTTTTAAAAAATGGTATTACAGCCTCAGGACTTTAAAGTGCTAAGTGCCATCATCTGCATCTCCTTGCTCCTCTAACCACTCCAAGTGCTCAGTCAAAACACAAACATAGACGTGTAATCCCACTGAGAACATTACAGATGTGGCAGACAGGTTCCTGGGATCCAGACGGAATGTCTACCCCCTGCAAATATCCCTTCTCACCTCAAGAACCGCACGTTCACAGAAGGGAAACGTTTAGCAGGTGAATGAAAGCACGTCTAGGATGTTGGCATCAACAGTAATAGTAAAATATTCAGAATATGATATCCCTCAGAGATTGAGGGTTGTGCTTCTGGGTGAGTACTCCCTCTGGTTTAGTTAGCAGAGTTTATGTTAATTTCTTGGGGGTGCAGAGTAGAAAGGGAAAAGGAAGTGGGAAGATTAGAGCTGAATACTGGCAGTGTTCTATATTATTTATAAAACAACTTTGTATACAAATTATATATATATATATATATATATATATATATATGTATATATGTGAAACACATAGACATAGGTTTGCAAATATACTTTTTATTCACTGATTAATGAATCAGTCTCCCAAGTGCCAACAGAGAGCCTGGCATCACCTTAAGGACCTAAAAAAATATTTCATGGCCAATAGTTTGGGTCCAACACATTTTATTTAATAAAAATGACTTACTTTTCTGTAATCTTGTTAACCAATCTTATTATATTATATTGTTATAATCTTACTATAACCAAATTAGAAACTTGGTTAAGTAACTTAATTTGCATGGCTATTGTCAAAAATTTACTGAATCAGCACAGAGAATTCAGGCTTTGGGAAGAGTCTGGATACATCAATTCAATTGTACTATTCAGAATAGAAACTCTTTTTCCAAGTTGTGAATAAGTTGCAGGTGAATTCTCAATAATCTTTAATGAGATATCTGGAATTCCACTAGGTCTAAAGATCTACTGGAAAAAAATTTCAGAAGGGCTACAGATGAGAGAGTGAGATTTAAAAAAAAACTAGATTAGGAAAAAGGTAATGTTAAAAAATCACAGAATGTGTCTATTTTATATATTATATATACATACATATATCACATATGTGATGTATATTAAACACAAAACTGTAAGTATTTTTATATTATTTATGCATCCTTTACAGGAAGAACATTCAACTTAGAAGATATCTATTTGGCATTATTCTTTGATGATGGTAGGTTGACCCAAACCTTTTATTCATTGAGCAAATATTTCTTAAATGCCTACTATGTGCAAAACATTTCAAACTATCTAAACTCTGTCATCCAGTCCCCTCTTGTGAATGATGGCACACATTTGTGAGAATACTGGTAGAGTTAGGAGTGCAGTCTGTGGTTGTAGAGTAGTTTTCTGTGCAAAGTTAATTGAACCATTTGGGGATTGAAGCTTCAACCTTGGCCTCATTAGCACCATGCTCTAACCAATGGAAGGTTTTATTTTTCCTTTATAATGTTAGGTTTTCATGCCCAATATTGGAAAGAAACCAAGAAGGAGAGGGAGACTGGTCCCTTGTTTAAATTAATTAATTACTGTAATTCTGCACCTATAACATGACCGTGGCTCTAGGAAAATAAAACAAAATATTTTTATAGCATGCAGGATGCATGGTGCTCTTGGCTGTACTGCAATAGCAGCATAAGCAGGAAGCAGTCAGTTCCTACAGAATGGTAAGAAATGATATTGAGAAATTCTTCCATACAGTCTCTTCTACAGCTGCTCTCTCATAGTGAGCTAACACAATTTCAATGTTATATTTGGAAAAAAAAATTAGGCAAGGCGCTAGGAACATTACTTTGAAAAGATTCAGTTACTATCTTCAAAAAAATGATAATTTTGCATCATCCTAAAGAACTGAAAGAGTAATTTGTTATCAAGATCATCATACTAGGGGGCCCTATGGAGGATGAGGTAGGAGTGGGGAAAATGGAGCCATTGCTCTCCCATTCTCACACAAGGTGCCAGTGTTGTTAGACTGATGAAAATCTGAAATAAAAAAAAATCAGTCTAAAGAACAAGTCATGCTAGATCATATTTCAGATGCATCCTTTCTGGTTCATGATTCTGATACTCAACCTGGGTACACTAGATCTGGGTGTAATTAGATGCACCACTAAAGCTTTGCCACTGAAATCTGACTAGTACTGCCCTCTGGGTTTCCAAACTTCCATATTTCAATCCTCCTAAATTGTTCAGAATAAGTTTATCCTACACATAATCAGAGGCAATGTTGTTTTGTGGAGAAAGACATGGGATTCACTCAGGAAGACCTGGATTTCAATTCTGCTTTATACCCATGCTAATCGCAGAACCCTGACCATGTCATTTAACTTCTTTCCAAGTTGCAATTTCATTATCTTTAAAAAGAGGTTAATAATGGCTCCTAATTCACAGCGTGGTTGTGAGCATCAAATGAGATTAATTACATAGAGCACCTTGTAGATCTTAAAATACTATGAACATAAGCTACTACTGCTACTACTACTACTGTTATGTAGCAGTCAGTCAGTTAGCAGACAATTATTAAGTACCCACAGCTTGCCAACAGTGTGCTAAACTGAACAAGTGGTTTATGCTTAGAAGAGGGATTATTCCATCTTCTTTTTTTCCCCTTTCTGAAAAATCTATTTCTTCTCCTTTATTATTCTTGCTGAGGGAGATGCTGAATAATATTTTATAAGAGGAGCCTGCTTAAAGTTATTATAATTGCTAATGCAAATAAGTTACTTAAAATTAAATAATGTTTGAATTATATATATATATATATACACAATATAACAACACATACATATATGTTCAAAAAATATATTGTTCAATATGCACATGTGTGTGTTTTACTTGCTGGAAATTTCCTAAAGGACACTTTAATGATATAGTACCCACTATTATTATATCCTTATAGGATTTTCAATGTAGTGTATATATATATATATATATATATATATATATATATATATATATAAAATTCATTTACAAAGTTCCGATTTTTCTCAGGGGTTTTCTTTGTTTTGAGTCTTATTCGAAACATGTAAAGATTGGATAATGAGATCATCATCACCAACATCAGGCATCCCATGATACATACATTAACTGACTCTTTCAGCTAATTACTAATTACTCACCCTCTGATATATAGGTATTATCCTTACTTTAAGAAAACCTGGCAGAAAAAAAAACAGAAAAAATTAGGGGAGATTGATAATTCAAATTCTAAAATGATTATTCCAAAGGCAAATGTTTTACCACACTTGCTGTGTTTAAAATATGATGTAATTTATTTAAAAAATCAGTTTACTCATAAGCTGTCATAAATATTTACAGAGTAACTATTTGACATATTTGATAGAGAGATGGTCCTGGAATCAGGAAGACCTGAGTTCAAATTTGACTTTAAACTATAGCTGAGTCACCCAGGACAAGTCATTTAACCTCTTTTTGCCTCAGTTTCCTCATCTGTTAAATGGGCATAATAATAGCACTTAGCTCCTAGTGTCATTGTGAGGATCTAATGAGATATTTGTAAAGTGTTTAGTGCAATGCCTGGCATGTAATAAATACTATATAAATGTGGTTTAGTGGGTTGAGTGTCAGGCCTGGAGTCAAGAAGGCTCCTCTTCCTGAGTTCAAATCTGACCTCAGACACTTGCTAGCTAAGTGACCCTGAGCAAATCACTTACCCTATTTGTCTCAGTTTCCTTATCTGTAAAATGAGCTGGAGAAGAAAATGGCAAATCACTCTAGTATCTTTGCTATGAAAAGCCCAAATAGGGTCAGGAAGAGTCAGATATGATTGAAATGACTGAACAACCAAAAACGATATAAAAGTTAGTTGTTGTAACGTCGTCCCAGGTTCAATCTGGTACTGTCTGCAGAACAGGTTTGCTCATTTTGAACTTGGATGGGTGGGGGCTGTTTCCAGTGAAGCCAAATATGATAGGATTTAGTTCCATCTTCCAATATTGTACCAAGATTTTGGTTCTTCTAGTTAGAAGCTATCTGCCTTGGAAATGCCACTGTCCCTAATTAGTCTTGAAAAAATGGGGAAGTTGGACTATACAATCTACGTAGGTTCCACCAGTTCTAAATCTTATGAACCTATAATCCCGGGTTGGAGGAGACAACATCTGCATGGGCTTCTGGGTCCTATGTTGGGACCAAGAAAGATAAAGTAGATCCCTAACATGGAAGCCATTCCATCTTTATTAGATCCTTTTCTTTTTTGCAGTCTCTTTAATTTTAGGAATTATTTCTGAAGCTAGGTTTTTCTCTTTGAAACAGAGATTCCTGCCTAAATTTTGGCTAGATTGTTCAAGGCAAGGAAAGAGATAGGATGATGGGAATGTAGATATATCCTTGGAACTGGGGATCTCATGACTATCTAGAGAATAGGCATTAAAATTTGGGATTAGAGAGAATACCTTGGCTGAGGGCAAATAATGGAATAAAGGAAATTAGCAGTAGGTAAGGGGGAGAAGAAAGTTCCTATGATTAATTCACGTTTATTGAATTGAATTTTTTAAAAGATGTCTGTATGGAATAGTGGAAAGAGGATTAGATTTAGAATCATAGGATCTGATTTTGTATCCTAATTCTCATTCCCTGTTGGACTAGGGGCAAAATATTTGCTTACTCTGAGTCTCAATTTTTGAGGTAAAAAGAAGGAATTGAGTTAAAAGAATTCTAAAATCTATGAACAACGATTATTTTTTAAAAGACCCATCTAGCAATAAAACTAGCTCCATAAGGTGAATCAGAGTTTGAAGATACACTACGAAGCTATAAAACTGATCCAAGTATGTGGTGATGAAGACCTGATTAGAAGAGAAGTGATAGAAGTAGAGGTGCCCTGGTAAATAATTAACAATCAGTTCTCTAAAAACAGTAATACACACTTTTACGTTTATAAGCTAGCCCTAGCATACCACTAACTGTTTCAAATATGAGAGATAATACTGAAGAATTTTCAGGATTTAGTTGGAGTTAGATTTATTGGAGAATTCAGGGGTCAGTATAGTACTGTAGAAAAAACACTAGTTTGGAGAATCTGGAAACCTGGATTCAGGTGCTGACTTTGCTACTAATTTGCTGTATGACCTTGAATGAATTATTTCCCTGTTCGTAACTTGTTTGTAAAAAGAGGCAATCTGACAGAGAAAATTTCTAAAATTCTGAGGATCTAAACTTAGATCTTAAGCATCTCTTCCATGTTTTCTTTCTAGCCCTATTCTTTCTTTCTTTCGTCACTCATTATCCTGGTCTACTTTAGCTTGCCCATATACAATCTCTTTATTTAATTAGCATTTGCTTTTAATTTCCCCCCTTCCTACCTAAAAAGGAAATAAGGAAAAAAACTTTATAATATAATTGAACAAAAATCTTCTTTCACCCCTCCCTCATTGCTTCATTCTTATATGTCTAAAGTTAGTGAAAAATGTGTATTTATCTAAGATCCATAAAAACCAGAGTAAGTGATGGAGAATGTCTCTCTCTCTCTCTCTCTCTCTCTCTCTTCCTCTCCTTCTCCCCCCACTCTCCCTGCACCTGCCCCTTCCCCACAGAGAGAGACAGAGAGAGAGAGATCTGTGGAATTTTAATTCATAAAAACAGGAGACAGTTTTCAAATTTTAATGAAGAAATACATTTTCTCTTTTCGAAGTTCAAAACTAAATAAGAAATAGTCATAGTAATGTTTACCAGATCTCTACATTTATTAAAAGCCAGAATAGACAGAGATAATAGCATAAATCAATATTTATGATTCACCAGACTTCTACATAAATATTAAAATGAGGCAGCCATCATCAGACTATTTGTTGTTTATATTTGCTTTCAAATTTTAATGAATAAGAATGCCATTTATCTGTTAAAGTTCAAAACCTGAAAAATATCTCCTTTTTAGTCCATTAATGAATCTGGTCATAGGACTGTCATTGGAAAAAGAAACCTGATTAACAAAACAGTAAAAGCCATTACAATCAGTCCCTAAACTCATACAAAAGGCCCTCCAACAAAGAACCAAAAAAATGTGCGTAAGCTGTGGCTAAATTGTAGTTTCCACCTGTCATTATTCCCGATCATGACCAGCTTAAACGTGGTCTAAGTCTAGTCTAAGAACTGTCCTCTTTTCTTTCCTCGTTGGTTTTTATTAGCTGTTCTGTATATCTTCTCTGGTATGGTGGCAAGAGCTCCAGGTTTAACGCCAGAGGTTCCGTCCCTGTGTGGACTTTGGGGGAATTGCATTTCTGGAATTGTTTCCTCATCTGTAAAATGTTTGGCTCAAATTCAATGGCTTCTAATGTTCTTTCTAGTTTATAATTGAGGATCCTGTGGTACCCATTTTCATGGGACTACAGCTTCCCTACCATCTAGTATAAACTTGCTGGACACAAAGAGAAACTCATCGGGTTCCTAGTTTAACGCTTCAAGGGAACTTAAATAAATAATATTAGCAAAAAAAAACCCAACAAAACAAAAAAACTAGACGAAATACATTTTGAACTGCAAGTGGGAGAATAAGAAAAATGAAAACTGACCCTATCTGATTATTGGCTCATCTCTGTCAGCTTCTACATGGGGATTCACCGAAAGGACGGAGACAGTGGTGGCTTCTATATAAACCTTAAAAGACTTTTTTTTTTTCAAAGTACAGTTCTAAGGTAGGTTTTCCCCTTTTATGCCGATTCCTTCACAGTTCCTCTGAAGCCTAGCATTTGCCAACTGCTTTTATCACCTACACCAACTTAACCATATCTGAGGCCAGCAGCTGCAATCCAAATTTTCCCACCATCTGAGAGGCAGTAAACTTTCCCCAGAGCAGCACCATATGGTCTCAGAACAGCACCACTGTGGGCTTGTAACCTTTTCGGCTGGTGCCAGTCACATGGACTGTCCTCGAAATATTCCAAGCATATGTGCAGGCATCTATCAGTGCATTTGACCTGCTCTGGCCTGGGACGTAGCAAGAGTTTGGCATTCCCAGGATGGCTTACGCTGCCCAAGAATGAGAGAGGGCAAGTCTGAGTGGGGCAAGTTCAGATTCATAGCCTGACTGACTTGAAGCTTATCCAAATGGGACGACTCAGAGCACATTCTCTACTTGTGATTTAAAAATGCAGTCAGTTCTCTTAGACGATCAAATGAACTAAGTGCTCATGGCTGCTGTCATACAAAACTGACAGTACACTACAGAAAGGGAAGGCAGGAAAATCAATTAACATAGAAGTCATTGTGGCACTTATGACTCAATGCCATGGTTGCCACTTAGAACCAAAACTACCACGAAAATTAACCCCTAAACAAACTAACTAGCATAAACTTCTAAAAAAATTATCATCATCAAGGACGTGTCACACCTCTGAATCTATCTGTGCCCCTGAAAGAGATATGGCATCTTTAAATTACCGGGCGAGGTAGATAAAGAGTTGGAGGCCTGCCAAGGTAAAAGTTGTAAAACTGGATTGATTTTTGCTACAGCTTGCTAAGGGCTCCCTCGAGCTAGGATGCAATGTTCAAATATAATAATTGATAGCCTGAAAAAATATTTCTGATAAGTGTGCAGGGGTAGTGCAGAGCCCTGTCTGAGATGAAGTGAGTCTTTGTGTGCCAGCTAACCTGACTTCCAAAGTGACCCAGATCAGTTGTTTACTTGCCTGATTACAACAACCAGACTTCTCTCTTTATCTTTCCTTCCCCTCTCCATCCCTTTCCACCTTCTACACTACCTCCTTCTTCTCCTCCTCTTCCTCCTCACTACTGCAGCTTTCTCCAGCTGTAGAGAAAATGGTTCTGGCCTTCAAAAAAGGGTGCATTTGTTAATGCTGTTGTGGAAAAGTAATTACCCAAGAATCAGACCTGTACACATGGGTGGGGGGGAATGGAGTGGAAATCACATTCATTAATACCACCTTGGTAATCCCAAGGGACAGAGGGGTTAGTGTTAATCTGACCCCTTTTCAGTCTTCCCCTTGGTGACTGACCACCCCAAGCTGTGAGTGTGTGTATCTAAATTGCTTGGGATTCAATTGAACACATTAAATTTTAAAAAGGATTTAACTGAAATTTTTCAATAGCTTCTGAGAGGGGGATAATTTATTAGCTCCAAGTAAATTAAAATCTCAAGCAGGGGTAAAGACTTTGGAGATTGCTTTAATACATTTTATATGCTTTCAAAAGAAATGTTCTTTTAAATGGTCCAAAAATCAGCTAATTTTGTCCTATTTAGTAAATTACCTCCTAAGGCCACAATGTTGAAAAACTTAGAATTGCTTAAAAAAAAGGAGGGGAAAAATCATACACCTTCCATTGGAAACAACAAAACCCCAAATTGCTATGTCTTTTATACATCACAGTTAGTTTTTTTTTTTTCCAACTCAAAAGTCAGTGAAACATTTGTGTTACCTTCTGCCAGGCCACACAGGGACCCATTTTCCATATGATGATTGCAGGCAGTGGGAGGGGTGTAAGGTTAATTGGGGGACATTTGAAGGCTAAATCCCCATGCACTGTGCTGATAATTTATACCCTTATTTCAGGCCAAATTCACCTGTAGAGCTAGAAAGCCGTAGAGGTTAGATGAACCTCTGCCCTGTACAGCCCAGGGGCGTCCCATCATGACAGGAGATTTCCTGCTTTGAATTATCTGTGTAATAAAAGATTCTTTCCCTGCTTTTTACCTGACATCCTGTGTCCAAGGGAGGAAGGAAGATTTTTTTTTTCTGATGATAAATGCTTCATCTAGATCTACATTAATACTTGCTGGACCAGTGTCTTGGTATCCTTGTAAAAACCCTAAAGGACTATATAAATGTGAGGTAATGCATATATATTTTATACATACACAAAATGTATATATGTGTAAACAATACATATGTATACACAATGCACATGTAAATGCAATGCATGTATATCCAACTTATTACATATATGTATATCAAATCTTTTTATATCCATTTCTCATTCTATATACAGAATATCTTGAAATCTCTCCCTGTATACACTATATATGTACATATGTACATGTCTGTACAGGTTTGATTGTGGTCCAAAAATGCCATCTTGGTTATTAACAGAGACCTGATGTATTTACCAGATCTTTCTTTCTCGTTGTCTCTCTTCTGACAATAATTTTAAAGGAATGATGCAATCTAAGGTTTTTCTTCATGAACATGCTTCCATTATAAAATTCTGTATGAAAACATGTTAGATTCTGTCTGGGATAATTTAGATAGAGTCCTGCTTAGGGGCAAAAGGGTAATTTAAACCATCTCTAGAGGTTCAAATCTAGCTCTATAATTAAATAAAATTCATTTGCTCAAAGAAAAGACAGCAGAGATTTAGAAATAGAAAAAGAATACAGAAGAGATAAAGACCAGATAATAGAGAGAATTGAAGCAAACATGAAGACAGAGAGAGGTACTCCACCCAGGATCTTTTCTGGCAAGAGAAGACATTGATGAAGATGACAGAGTCACACTATCTTCAGAATTCTGCACTGATTGGAGACATAATATATTCAACCAAATGAAATAAGTAAAGTGAAGTGACATTCACGGTTCCAATACCCCAGAGGACAATTGGACATTTGCACTCTTAGGGGGGAGAAAGGAGAGCAGCAATGATCTGACATCCTTGGAAACTCTGCCTAATGGTCTGGCATCAAAGAAAATTTCCTGGATTGTAGAGAATATTCATTCTACTCCCAAAGCCAAGATATCCCTTTCATTATTACTGTGGAGACTGGGGATTGGTGAAAATACTTCAGCCTTCCTTGTTCAATACCATATATACACAACTGAAATACGTTTTCCTAATAGAATTCCTTTACATGATGACATTTTCACTGCCAGTGTTTTAGAGGCTAGGAATCAGCTGATTCCCATTCATAAAGTCATTAATGATTTCTTTCCGTACTGATAAGTCTTGGGACCTACTTTATCCTTTTGGCTTCCGGAGACTAATATTTGTCAAGTGTTTGATCAGATTTCCTTGTACCTTACATTTTACTTAGGTGGAGATTGAGGTAGTTAACTTGGTTTAACTGACTTAAGTCCCAGAACAAGCCAATGTCAGAGAGGGGAAGGGAGTAGGATTTATAGCTTTTGAGTCTTATATTTAGCTCTTTCTACAACATATATCAGTGTAACTAATGTGATAATCAAGACAACATTATCAGAGAATGGAACTTGAATGCAGATCTCTGATTCAAAGACTTTTGTCTTTATCCACTATGCTATGATGTCTAGCAAAACTTAATGAGATATTTTCATCTATTTAGAATTTGTGGGAATTCCTGCTTTTTCCATATGTAGGCTCAGCTCTCCTGCTATATTGATAAGTCTAGAGAGCAGGGACCATGTTTTACAGTTTCATTGCTATCCTCCCATTCCCCTAACATGTAGCACAATGCTGGGCACAGGGCAGGGACTTAATAAGCAGCTCTTGATGGAGGAGCTATCAGGCTTGATGACGTCAGAAGAATTGCTTTAGGAGATGGCGCAGGGATTGATGAGAACAATTTGTGTTCAACCCTAAGAGACTGACATTATCAATGGGATATTTCTATACCAACAACAGATTACTGTTATGTTCTTGGCGGGGGAAGCTGACAATGTTACAAGAATGTAGCACTAGCTTTAGCTATTAGTAACAAAAGTGTCAGTGATGGTGATGCTATCTAATACGGTATAATAATGTTAGTAATTATAGCATAAACCTTAAAGAAGTTTGCTTTTGAATTCTAGGCAGGTTCAGGTCACATATTTAGTTCTCCATTTTAATAAAGAGCCTAAGTATCGGCATACCTAACCACATAGAAATGTACAATTATGGGGATTGTTTTATTTGTAATTGAATATAATAGTAGAGTGTTAGCCTCCGTTTGAATCAAACAATCCAAATGTGATTACTATGGCAATGTAAAATGTTAATTTATTAGCAATTATAAAAAAGTGAGGAAAGGCAGTATGGCTTAGTGGACAGAATGCCAATCTCTGATACCTGAGCAAGTGTTAGATTTTTGACACGATGGCTATGTGACCATAGGCAAATCTCATAACTTCACAAAACCCAACATGTTTTCTAGATTATTTTAGTGACAAGTTGCCAATCTGTATCAGTGGAGAAAATTTCCACACTGAGAACTCCCTATACTGTTTGAAGTTAAGTGTCTGCACAATAAACACATAAATTCAAACCATGCTTTTAAAATTCCCTTTCAATCTCACCTTTAACCCTATTAAACCCCCAAACTCCAATGTATCAACGATGTTTTTACAAAATTGTGATTTAAACTTTTCCACTTAAATTATTTTAAAATAGGTGTGCATACACATATATGCATATCTTTAAAGATACCATTACCAGGGATGCTTCTACTAAACAAGTGAGCAAATGTAGGTGAAAAGGCTGCTGTGCGGGAATGGAAATTAGTCCTTTCCATGGTGTCTTTGTATGCTGAAAGTTTTCCTCAGTTTTTAAAATGGATTTTTGAATGATTGCCTGTAAAGTGAAATTAGGTAAATAGAAATCTATTTTCCCACTGACTTACATTATGCTTTATAAGGATTGATTAATTCTAAGACTGACTGCACTGCATTCCAGAACCTGTAGTCATGGTAAGAGAAGCACAAAATAGAAAACGAAGCAGCAGTATGAGACAGAAGCTAGAAGCTTTCCTCTACTGGATGGCCAAAGAAAGGACTGTTTCTCTAAACAAAACAAAACAAAACAAAAACTCAAAACAACAGTAACAATTTATCACCACTATCCCATGCAGAAGTACCAACACAGAACCCAAAGAAAGCTGCTGCACTTTAGTGGAGGAGGTTTGGGGACTAGACTTTCCCCTTTTCCCTGACCTCATTCCTAATCTTTTCTAATACACTATTCTCATCAAAGGATCCAGATTATCTGGTCCTTTTTCTAGTGGTTATTTTAGCTTTCCTCTTCCTGTACTGGACCAGACACGGAGGGAAAGGCAGGATAACATTGTCAGTGACCGGCAAATTGTATGTTCATGGGTCTTCTGGAAGCATATATTAAAATAATCGCTTACTTCCTAAACTACATTATGGGGAAATTTTCTCATTGATGTCTCCCTACAAATAGGGATTACCTAACTTTACCCTACAATAATTCACACTTCCATAGCTCTTTAATGAATGCAAGGCCAAACAACAATTCTGTAAATCAAAGAGCATGGGGATGCATCTTATTTTGCAAGAGAGAGAATTAAGGCTGAGAGATTGTGCCTACAGTTAGTAGATACCAGAATCAGGATTGAAATCTAGATCTTCTAGATCCAATGCCTTTAGATTAATACAATTCAAGAAGAATTTATTAAGCATCTGCTACATACCAAGTAAAGTACTAGGTGTTATTGAGAACAAGAAAAAAATTAAATAGACCCTGCCTCCAGGGAGCTTCCAGCCTTATAGAAGAAATTTTATACCTTTCCACATTTCACAGCTTTTTATCAGTTGAATTCTTGAAAAGTTGTATGGAAGTCATATTTTAAATTAAATAATAAAATAATAAAACCTAAAGTTGGTTATTTTAGGAAATTGAAGGAAATCTTCAGTGAATTGTTTCACAAAATACCTGAATCTATTTTATAATTTAAAGAGAGATCATGGAGTAGAGGAGAGAGCATTTGACTCAGAATAGTCAACCTTCAAATCCCACCTCTAAAGATGTACTACCTATGTTACTGTAGATGAAGCAGTTAACTTCATGCCTCCAGATAACTCTAAGAGGGCAAGTTGCAGAATGGTTGTAGATGTTTATTGGTAAAGGGAGTTTCCCTTATCAGGAGAGCCCTATGCCAATAAAATTGTAGGTCTAGTCTCTACCAAAATATGATTATGTCATCTGAGGGAAACCTTACTTTATCTAGAATTTTTATATTTAACCATTTCCTACATATATCTATCTTCATATCTGTCTCTATTTCTATATTATCTATCTGTCTCTTTCTATCTCTGTCATCTATTTCTATCTCTATTGTCTATTTCATCTGTCTCTACATATATGTATCTACCTCTCTTTCTCTCTCTCTCATCTATCTTTCTATCTATCTCAGTAGCAGAATTCTATGACTTCATAAGCTAATAATATGTATATAATCTTCTCAGACTGACATGGTTCAAGTTATGATCTTTTCTTACTCAGATCTCATTTTATTTTATATCTGTTATAAGTTTGTTATATTTATCTGTCATGCATTGTATTTTATATCTGTTATGATTTTTGTCATGTTTTATGCTTATTTTATTCAATTGTATATTCTAGTTACTTGTGTATAAGTCATATCTGTCCTACTAAATGAAAAGCTTCATGAGAACAGGGGTCATATCACAATTTTGGAGATGTCCAGTGCTGGAAAGAGAGGACTTGAAGCAACCAGCTGACCAAAATTCTGGGGGCAGGCAGCTGACTCTTTAAACATTTTTTTCCTTTATTGTACAAACTGTTCATCATGTGAGAGTCAGTGAGTAAACAATTATAATCATTTACTATGTGCCAGGTGCTGTGTCAAGTGCTGAGATTATCACAAAAGGTAAAAGGCATTGTCTGCCTTCAAGGAACTCACAGTCTAACAGAGGAGGCAAGCAAACACATAAATAAGCTACATATGGATAAACAGGAAAGAATTAAAGGATAGAAGGCACTAGAATCAAGAGGATTCAGGAAATGCTTCCTGTAGAATATGGAAGTTTAGTTAGGACTGAAAGGAAGCTAGGGAAATCAATAGGCAGAGATGAGTGGGGAGAGCATTCCAGGCATGAAGGACAGGCAGAGAAAATACCCAGAGCCAAGAAATAGAGAGTCTTGTTAGTGGAAATAGCCAGAAGGCCAGTGATGAAAGACTATATAGTGAGCCAAGATAAGAGTAAGCAGTAGATAGTTGTCTCTCTCCCATTCTTATCTCCGAATAACCCGTAAAACAGATCCCAAAACAGCAGGACCAGTGGAAAAATGAGGTAGAGCAGTATTTTGATCTGGGAGACTTAGAGGATTGGAGGGAGCTCAATCCAGGACAGGAAGCATTCCAACAAGTACTATGCAGGCTCTACCTCAGCAAACCAGCAGGAAATTCTGAGCCCCAGAGTGGTGGAACAGGTAAAACCAACACCCCCCACCCCCAACCCTCCCCATGTATCAGCACAGTCAGAAGAATGAGCAAACTCCAGCTCAGGGAACCACACACATTCTAGCACAACCTGGGGCAGACAGGCATCCTCCAGCAGTGGACTTCCACATGCTTCAGCACAGTCCCACATGGGCAGGAGTCTTCTAGCAGTCAGACCTCCTGGTACTTCAGTACAGCCTCAGAGATATGCAGAAAAACACAACCTGTCCTCAGCAGACACCAAACACAACTGGGATCATAGCTCAGCACCAGGTAAGCTGCCAGATACTTATAGCCTCCAGCTGCCAGCACCTGAGACCCTAAGGCATAAAGTTAGTGACAGGGCCCCTGGATCCCAGCACAAGAATCTTGGAACAGTGCCCCCTGTGCTCCAGCAGAAGAGCTCAACTGTAGAAGTCATGGAATATGCTAAAAATGATCAAGAAGTAAAAACAAACACTGACCATAGACTGTTTCTATAGGAACAAGGAAGATCAAATTCAAAAGAGGACAACATTATCAATATACTCACATCTGAAACCTCAAAGAGGAATATGAACTGGTTTCAAATCTAAAAAAACCTTAGAAGAGCTCAAGAAGGATTTTAAAAGCCAAATAAGAGAAATAGAAGAAAAATTGGGAAAAAATAAAAGGTATACAAAAAAGAGTCAACAGCTTGGAAAAGGAAGGACAAAAATTGAATATAGAAAACAATACCTTAAAAATATGCTTAGCCAAATAGGAAAACATCCACTGAAGAAAATAACTCCTTAAAAAGTAGAATTGTCCAAATGGAAAAGAAGGTCCAAAAGTTAGTCACAGAAAATAATTCATTAACAATTAGAGTTGGGTAAGTGGAAGCTAGTGACTCTATGAGACATCAAGAATCAATCAAAATCAAAAGAATGAAAAAATAGAAGAAAATGTAAACTACATCATTGGAAAAACAACTGACCTGGAAAATAGATCCAGGAGAGATAGTTTAAGAATTATTGGTCTACCCAAAAGGCATTATCAAAAAAAAGAGCCTGGATGCCATCTTTCAAGAAATTATCAAGGAAAATTGCCCTCACATCCAAGGACAAGAAGGTAAAATAGTCATCAACAGAACCCACCAATCACCTCCCAAAAGAAGCCCCAAAATGAAAACTCCAAGGAATTTTGTAGCCAAATTCCAGAATTATCAAGCCAAAACAAAATAGTGCAAGCAGGCAGAAAGAAACAATTTAAAGGATCACACAGGACTCAGCAGCTTCTACATTAATGGATCTGAGAACTTGGAATATGATATTTTGGAAAGCAAGGGAGTTTAGATTACAACCAAGAACAAGCTATCCAGCAAAAATGAGTATAATCTTTCAAGGAAAAAGATGGATGTTCAGTGACATAAGGGAATTTCAATCATTCCTGATTAAAGAAGAAAGAACTGAACAGAAAATTTGATCTTCAAATGCAAGACTCAAAAGAAGCATAAAAATGTAAACCAGAAAGAAAAAAAAGGTGTTTTTCAGTAATGTTAAACTGTTTACATCCCTACACAGGAAGATGATATTTGTAACTCTTGAGAACTATGTCTTTATTGTGGCATTTAGAAGGGGTATACATAAACAGGGGGTAGGGGAATAAGTTGAATTTGATGCGCTGATAAAATAATTAAGCAATCAAAAAAAAGATTGTACTAGAAAAAGAGGAAAAGGGGAGGTAGAATAGGGTAAATTATATCACAGGAGGAGGAACAAAGACCTATTACAGTAGAGGGGAAAAAAGGAAGGGAGAAAAGCACTGTTTGAACCTTAGTCTCATCAGATTTGGCTCAAAAAGAGAATAACATACATTCAGTTGGTTATAGAAACCTATCATACTCCACAGGGAAGTAGGAGGAAAAAAGGGAAAGAAAAGGGAGGGGGCTGATAGAAGAGAAGGGACATTAAGGGAGGCAGTGATCAGAGACAAATTACTAATGAGGAGGGAAATGATAAAAGGAAAGAGAAAAGTATAAACGGGGGAAATAGGATGGAGAGAAAGACACAATTAATAAACATAATGTGAATGGGATGAAATCTCCTATAAAGTGGAAGTGGGTAGCAAGGGATTAAAAACCAGAATTCTACAATTTGTTGTTTAAAAGAAATACATTTCAAGCAGAGAGAAATACAGAGAATAAAGGTAAAAGGCTAGAGCAGAATATATTATACATCAGATGAAGTAAAAAAAAAAAGGTAGTAATCCTCATCTCAGACAAAGTAAAAGCAAAAATAAATCTAATTAAAAGAGATAAGGAAGGAAACTATATCCTGCTAAAAGGCATCATAGATGATGAAATAATATCAAAATTAAACATATCTCACCAAATGGTATAACATACAAATTCTTAGAGGAGAGGAGAAGTTAAGTGAGTTATGGGAAGAAATAGAGAGCAAAACTATAGTAGTGTTGGAAGGGTTAACCCACCCTCAAGACTAGATAAAACTAACCACAAAACAAACAAGAAAGAAGTTAAGGAGGTGAATAGAATTTTAGAAAAGTTAGATATGATAGACCTCTGAAGAAAACTGAGCAGGGATAGAAAGGAATATACATGACACCTACACAAAAATTGACCATATATTAAAGCATAATAACCTCACAATCCAATGCAGAAATGCATCCTTTTCAGATCATGATGCAATAAAAATTACATGTAATAAAAGGCCATGGAAAGATAGATTAAATATCAATTGGAAACTAAATAATCCAATCCTAAAGAATGAATGTGTCAAACAACAAATCATAGAAACAGTAACTTCATCAAAGGAAATAGCAACAATGAGACAAAATACCAAAAGGCATGGGATTCAGAGAAAGCTACTCTTAGGGGAAATTTTGTAGGTCTAAATGCTTACATGAATAAAATAGAAAAAGAAGAGATCAGTGAATTGGGCATACAATCAAAAAATCTAGAAAAAGAACAAATTAAAAATCCCCAATTACCAAATTAGAAACTCTGCAAACCAAAGGAGAGATTAATAAAATTGAAATTAAGAAAACTATTGAACTAATTGAATAAAACTAAGAGCTAGTTTTATGAAAAAAAAATAAAGTAGATAAACCTTTGGTTAATTTGATTAAAAAAGAGAAGGAAGAAAATCAAATTACTGGTATCATAAATAAAAAGGGTGAATTTATCAACAATTAAGAGGAAATTAAAGCAACATTTAGGAGGTACTTTTTCAAACTATATGCTGATAACTCTGACAATCTAAAAGAAATGAATGAATATTTAGAAAAATATAAATTACCCTGATTAACAGAAGATGGATTAGGTATACAAGACATAGTAGTCAATGACTATAGTAATCTACTTTTTGAAAAACCCAAGGACTCCAGCTTCTGGGATAAGAACTCACTATTAGACAAAAACTGCTAGGAAAACTGGAAAAATGGTATGGCAGCAACTAGGCATAGACATCTTACACTGTATACCAAGATGAAGTCACAATGGGTACACGATTAAGACATAAAGGATGAAACTATAAGCACATTCAAAGAAGAAGGAATAGTTTACCTGCCAGATGTATGGAGCAGAGAAGAATTTATGATCAAGCAAGAGAGAGAGAACATTATGAAATGAAAAATGGATAATATTGATTACACTAAATTAAAAAAGTTTTGCACAAGCAAAGCCAATGTAGTCAAGATTACAAAGGAAGCAGAAAGCTAGGATATAATTTTTTTACGGCCAGTGTCTCTGATAAAAGTCTCATTTCTAAACTATATAGAGGACTGAGTCAAATTTATAAGAATAGAAGTCATTCCCAAAATGATAAACAGTCTGATAAACAGTCAAAGAATATATGCAGGCATTTTTCAGATAAAGAAATTAAAGCTATTGATAGTCACATGAAAAAATTGTCTAAATCACTTTTGATTAGAGAAATCCAAATTAAAACAACTCTGAGGTATCAAATCACACCTATCAGATGGGCTAATATGAAAAAACAGGAGTTGGAACTGATTCAGCCATTCTGCAGAGCAATTTAGAACTATGTCCAAAGGGCTATAAAACTGTGCATATCCTTTGATCCATCCCAAAGAGATCATAAAAAGGGAAAAGGACCCACATGTACACATGTATGGTTTTTCTCTTTTTTTCTAATTCTTCTTTCACAATATGACTAATGTTTAATATGATTATACATGTATAGCCTATATCAGATGGTATGCCATCTTGTGGAGAGGGGAATGGAGGAAGAAGGGAAAATTAGAACTCAAAATCTTATAAAAGCAAATGTTGAAACTGAAAATTGAATGCATAAATAAATAAAAGAATATAGGGTGAGGAGTAAGGTGTAAGAAGACTGGAAAGGTAGGAGGTTGTTGGGTTATAAAAAACTTTGAATTCAAAACAGGTATTTGTATTTGATTCTGAAGATGATTGAGAGACATTGGAACTTATTTTTGGGGGAGTGAGATGGTGAGACCTGCACATTAGGAAAATCATTTTGGTGGCTGAATTTAAGATGGATGTGGGGACAGATTTGGGGCAGGTAGTCCTACCTGAAAGCTATGGCAATAGTCCAAGCCGGATATATGAAGACCTGGAACAGAATGGTGGCAATGTCAGAGGAGAGAAGGGAGAGTGAGGAGCATTCCAGAGGTGTTTCAAAGGTGAAATTTGTAAGCCTTGGTAACTGATTGGATATGGAGGGTGAGATAGTGAGTAGTGAAGGATGACACCGAACTTGGGAGCCTAAGGGATGACATAATGGGCATTACCTCACTTTGAGTACCTGAAAAGGCCTTAGCCTAAAAGGACAAGGTCTTGCATTGCATCCTGGGCCATCTCCAGTCATCCTAGTGGATGGAACCAGATGGCTCAGGGGAAGAAAGTGAGACTAGTGACCTGCACACCCCTCCCTCACTCAAACCAAAGTCAAGTGCAAGTCATGTCATCCTTTCTCTGATGTCATGGTCCTCTTTGAAAATGAAGGATGACTACAATAAGTAAGGTGTGTGTCAGGGGATTGTGTAGGAGGAAAGGTAATGAGTTCAGTTTTGGACAAGTTGAGTTTAAGATATCTTCTGGACATCCAGTTTAAGATGTATAAAATGCAGTTGCAGATATGGTGTCAGAGAGGCTGGGGCAGGAGAAGTAGATTTGAGAATCATCAGCATAGAGATGGTGATTAAATCCCTGTGAGTTGATGAGACAACTAAGTGAAATTGTATGGAGAAGATGGCTCAGGACAGGACCCTGTGAAAGAGCAACAGTTACAGGACATGATCTGGATAGAAATCTAACAGAAGAGACTGAGGAGCAGTCTAATGATCTGACTGATAGGAGGAGAACCAGGAAAGCCGAGTGTCCCCAAAACAAAAAGAGAATATATATAAAATTGTATATATTGTAATGTGTAAGGAGAAGAGGATGATTAACAGCATTATAGGATATACAGAGACATCAAGAAGAATGAATATTGATAAAACAGCAATCATGAGATTAGTGGTAACTTTGGAGAGGGAATTTTCAGTGGAATGAGGACAGCAGATGTAAAGGGTTAAGAAGAGTGAGAAGAAAGTAGGGACACTCATTTTAGGTAGTCTTTTCAAATTTAGTTACAAAGAATAAAAGAGATATAGAATGATATTTAGCAGAGTTGAAAAGATCAAGTGACAGTTGTTTTAGGATGGGGAAGGCATGGGCGTGGTTATAGACAATAGGGAAGGAGCTAGTAGACAGGGAGAGATTGAAGGTAAATGATAAGCATAAGAATGACAGAAGAGGCAATCTGTTGGAGGAGAAGGGATGAAATGAGATTGCTTATGCATGTTAAAAAGTTACCAATAAGGAATAAGGCTATCTTTTCTTGTGGTACAGGGGAGACAGGATAGCAGCTGAAGGAAGAGAGGAGAAGAGTGAGATCATTTAGAAGAGGGTGTACCTTTTATGATGAATGCAATGTTTCCTGACAGTTCCTTCCCATATTTTCTTTCCTTATTATTTTTTTCTTTTTGTCTTGCTTATACCTACTATGCCTTTGTAGAATTAAGAAGCTGGAAGTGAGCTATAGGTATCATCACATACAGCCTCTGTGCTGGACAAAATTGAAAATGTTTCATAAGGATAACTACCTAATTTTTTTCTTTCTCAAAATCATTCAGAGAATACTTTAAACTTCCTTAGTACACATCCCCATGTCTCCCAACTTTGCAGATGTTCTTGCTAATGGCAGACTAGAATCTCTCCTGGTATAATGTAGCCCTTCTCCAGTCCTCAGTAGAAACAGCTGCTCACATCCCATCACGTACTTGAAGATGGTTATTAAGTTCTCTCTCAGCTGTCCCTTCTCTAGACTAATTAAACCAAGATCCTTCAGCATTTCCTCATAGGGCCTATTTCACCAGACTAATCATTTTTGTTGTTTCTTTTCTTTTAACCTCTATCCCTCCTGTTTGATTCTCAGTAACTTCCAATGCTATCCTGCAGCTATAAAATTGTCAGAGAGTAGTAGGTCATGAATTGAATATGGTATGGTATTTGGGCTCCTGAGTACAATTTTTAGCATCCATATTTGTGACAAATTTGAGCTTTTCAGTTCATTAAAGGCATTCTTTCCACGAGTCTCTAAATTTGAGATTGAAAGGAAGATGAAAGTTAGCATTTTTTTAAGATCCATAATTTGATGACATTTTTCCCCTTCTGATTCTAATTCGTTTGTTATCCATTGGGCATGATGTAAAACTCTTTAATTGTCTTTTACCTATAAGTTACAGAAGGATAGAGACTAAATATGGACAATTCACTTGCTGCGTTATTAAGCACCTTTTTTAGTGTTCAGCACTTGCACATAGTAGTTGCTTAATATATATTGGTTTAATTAAAAACTCATTATGCTTTTTGAATCCATAAGCCTACTATTCACTACTCTATAAATGGGATATAAATGAATGACTGAGGAGAGGTATACTTTGATTGTAAAATGTATAAAGATTAGTTAAATGCATGCTTCTGATTGGTTTGTATTTTGCTGACATGGAATGCTGATGGTGCTATACAGCCCTAGATTAAAATAAGAATACTCCTATTTAGATAAAATTGCAGTTATCCAGAAAGATAATTTACCCAGTCAGATTTTGTATTAGACTGATACTACCTAATAGTTATTTTATCTGTATCAGTCTTAATCTTTTTAGAATAAGAATATTATATTTTCATACATATAAGTGCAAATATGTGTGCAGTCACTAATTCAGACATGGGTCAGTCAAGCATTTATTTAAATAATGGAGATAGAAGGAAAGCCAAAATATAACAATACATTATGAGAAAAGATATTTACTTGTTTTAAAATACAAAGAAATTCTATTTAAAAAAATGAAAGTAGGAGGTGCTTTATTGAAAATCTCTTAGTTGATCTTCCTCTTTTTTTTGGACACTCTAACTCTTCATAAAGAGTTAAATCTGATCAACTGGAGTCATTGGTGGCATGTCTTTGATTGAAAAAAGCATTAATATCTAGGGTTTTAGCAAATGCTCCATTTTTGGCCTTCTTGGCTATGAATTTTTCACTGCAATGTTAATTGTGCATTATCCTATCATCCTGTGAACCACTGACACAGGACTCTGTATAACTTCCAGCATGAAGTCAGGATTAATTTCAGGGTTTAGGGTAGGGATGCAGGTTTTAATGAAATAGACTCAGGCAGCTTCTTCTAGTACCTTCAAATAATTACCAGAATAGTAACTTCTAAATGTGATAGGGTTTTGGTGGTGAAATTAGTTGTTACTTAAAATGATCTCAGGCTAAGCAGGTAAGTGCACATATATACATTCTAAAGTTGTAGGACAAAGGAGAGTTTAAAGACTGCCTCAGTTTTATTTATGATCTGTTTTTGCACCTTTTCTGATTTGACAAAGCTATGCTATATTGATATGCTGTTGGCAGGTATCAATTCTCTTAAGGTAAGCACTCTTTGGAAGGTGACAGTAGGGGAGGTCTCCATTTTTATTTGCTTCCTCTTTTGATGACTCTGTTAGGGACTAATAGAAATTCACTGGACTGTAAATAACACAAAAAGTAAATGAGAGAACTTTTAAAAAGTATCACAGCTTAAGCATCAACTCATTTCTTTTCATAAAAAAATTTCAGTTTGACTACAGATGATATGTAGTCTAATCCATATCTGAAGAAGAAACTCTTTTACAGTACCAGCAACAAGTGGTCATCCTACTCCCATCTGAAAACCTCTGGTGACAGGAAACTCAGTAGTTCCTGAAGGAGTTCTCTTTAATTTTTGGATAGTCCTGTGGTTAGGATGCTCATTTATATACTTAACCGATTTTGCCTCTCTCTATCTCATACTCATTTTTCCTAAATCTATCCTAAATCAAATTCTATCTTTCTTTCACATGATAGCCCTTCAAATACATGAAGAAAGTTACATCCTCCCCTTATTCCCAGTTCCTTCCAATGACTTTTGTGTATCATTGACTACTAATGTCTCTCTATTCTGAGTTCTCTTTTCTAAAACTGACATGTCTTTAAACAACCCATCAACAAGTATTTATTAAGAGTCTATAATGTACTGGACACAGGGAAAGGCACTGGGGATAACAAAAAATGAATGAACCAACCCCTGCTTACAGTGTGTTTATATTCTACATGGGGACACACCAAGGAGATAAGTATATACAGAATAAATACAAATCTGAAGTAATTAAATACAAGGTAGTTTGAGAGGGAGGGCACAAGCAGTTAAGTGGATCATGACAGACTTTCTCTAGCAGGTGTTCTTTGAATTGCACCTTAAACTAGAGAAAGAGAGTCTTTGAGGTGAAGATGAAAAGGGAGTGAATTTCACAGAGGGCATGGGGAATGGCCAGTGTTATGATACTCAGAGACTAGAAGAATAGAGCCTTCCACACAAAGGGAAAGGGAGTGAGCTTTGGAGGAAAATGAGTTCTGGTTTTTTTGTGTTGAGTTTGAGGCATCTCTCCAGGAAAACTTAACAGGCAAATTGTCCAATAGGCAATTGATGATACAGGATGGAAGCTCAGGGAAGAGATTGGGGTTGGATAGACATGGGGGTCTTGGAGTCATCAGCCTAGTGATTACAACTAAACATATGGTGGGTAATGGTGTGTGTGTGTGTGTGTGTGTGTGTGTGTGTGTGTGTGTGAGAGAGAGAGAGAGAGAGACAAATAGAGTGATAGAGAGAAAAAGCCTAGATCAGAGCCATAGAAAACACACACTCACACACACACTCACATATGCACACATGCATGGTCACTCACTCACTCATGGGAATGATTTTAATGATGAGTCAATAAAAGATCCTGAGGCGTCATTAGTCATATGTGTATGAAGAGAACTAGAAAAAAAGCAATGTCATGAAAGTCTTCATCTCACTGGAAACTTGGACTTCATACATCAGCCTTTGCCTTGTCTTTCTGGGGTCCAGACTTCCATACCACTTCCCAGAAATACCCTGAGTTTTCTAGCCATGCTCCATGAGGGTACTTTCCCCCTCCTTTCTACATCATATTGTGAATTATCTTTTCCCATTAGAATATAGGTTCCTTGAAAGAAAGTTTTTTTCTTAATTGTATTTTTATTTCCTGTACTTAGAAGAGCGCTTAGCACATTGTGAACACTTGATAAATGCTGTATCCATCCATGTATCCATCATTCATCTCTCTCTCTCTCTCTCTCTCTCTCCTTTCCTACTTATTCTACTGTTGGATATAATTTGTCTGTAGTTTTGCTGGTCCTAACATTTGAATATTCCATGTTAGATCAAGCCATGTTCCTCATTTATCTGGACACTGATAGTATAAATCAACATAGGATCAAAGGAACATCCTTGCTGGGGTGAACAACATGTACATGGATAAATATGCATAACACAAAATAACTGGAAACAGGCAAAAGTAACTATAGGGATCAAGAAAATTCTCACATAAGCCGATAATTATAATTTTTCAAATTAAGTTAAAATTCTTTTCAATGAACAAAAATCTATTTTTCTCACTCATCCCCATTCTCACTCATCATCCATATTGATGAAGTTCTAATTGATTATTTTAACTTGGAACCTCCCCTTCCCAAGGCAGAATAAACTTGTTCAAAGTCAGTATTTTATGAAAATGAGTCACCAGTTATCTATCACATAACTGTCATTCACTGTCCCTTAGGTCAACCTATGTCCAAAGTGGTGAGATCCCCATTACACCAAATTATTATGAACCTTTTTACATTATAAATTCAATTATCTTTCCCAGTAACGGTAGCAGCATAGCCTCTCTTCCTCCAATGCAGGGGATAGAGTGCTGAACTTGAAGTCAGCCAGAAATGCACAGGAATTCTGTGGCCATAGATGAGTTTCTTAACATCTCTGAGTCTTGATTTCCTCATAGGTAAAATAGAATACCTATAAAACCTCCCTTTCAGAGTTGTAGTAAGCATCATACAATCAGAGCTTTAGATCTTTAAGAAACCTTAGGAGTCATCAAATGCAACCTCCTCATTTTACAGATGAAGAAATTGGAGAATAAACAACTTGTCCAGGGACACAGAGGTAGGAGGTGTGTGAAGTAGGTGAAGTATGATGAAAATATATTAGTTTAATCAGGCCAGTAGTGTCCCCTTATAAGTAGGATGAACAATGAAGATCTAATGTCCAATGGGGGAAAAAGATAAAGGATTGGTTAGAAAGGCCAGTTCTCTGAAAAATATAGTGACAACAAAGAGGATCTCTAGTCAGAGGCCAGAATAAACACTTGCAAAGGAGCCGAAAGGTTGAGGAGAATTTGCTCCAAAAATACTCTTTTGGCTTGCTCATGAGGTAATCAGATATATCTTGGCAGAGAAAAAGCCTACTTAGCAAATATAAATGGTTCATTCCAGGAGCTAGGGCATGGCTGTGAGAGAGGGAAATATTTAAAATGAGAAGATAAACAATTTTTTCTCCCCAGGTGAGGAAGTAAATACTGAAAGAAATAAGGAATAAAAAGAAGAAGAGATAAATGAGTGGAGACACTGTCCCCCGTGAATTATAATCAACTCCTAAAGAGAAGGTAAATGGAATTCCTTTAATAGACCTTTTGGGGGCACTGAGGGGCCATACTTGCCTTTGAAATGATCTATTGTTGTGAAGCAGGCAAAACTCAACCTACAGTACCTTGTGGGTATTTGGTTCAATTTTTAAAAAACTGGTTTTAGTTATTAAAAAAAAAGACTCAAGGGAAAGCATCGAAGGCAAGCAAAATGCATTTACAAGGTTTCCTCTCATATGGCAACTGAAACATGCTGGATCTCTTTTTAACTGTTGGATGTACATGACAGTACAGTTATACCATATGTGTACTGAGTATGGAAAGTTTTCAGACTGATTAAAGTAACATGTTTAATGAAATGCTGTCTATAGCAGTCTGTGGGGGTATAACATCACATCATAAATGAGGTACAAATATCAATCAATCAATATTTAAACAAAGTATAACACTGCAACCCTCAACCCTTGTAAGCATATCAGAAACCCATAGAGCTTCAAATAAAAAGTGAATTGGGCTTAATAAACAGTGTTAAACATATCTTACGGCTGGTCTCAAAATGCCCTCTATGGCTGCAGACAGCCTATAATGTTAAGAGAATGAGTTTTACAGGGAAAATACAATAAAAGCAAAGGACCAACTGTTGTCATTTTAAATTGAGTCAGTGGTTTAGAAAGGCAGACTTAAAGAACATGTTATTTGTAATGAGCAGAGTTCACGTACAGATAGATCTCTGTACATTAGTGAATAGGTATTGGTAAATTAGGACAATGGCATGTATGAATTTTTCAAGTTATTCCTGAAAGAGTTTGGGAGATCAACCCTCATGATTTAAAATAGGGCAACTCTGAAGTAAAAAATGTTGTGGGTGGGGATCAGAAACTGACAAAAGCAAGTATTAGAGATTTAGCATGACAGATTTATCTGATTTCCTCCTACTAGATCTTCTTTGAAGATATTTTCCTTATCAAAGCATTGGCAGACCTGATGGATAGTGAGGCGGGTCTCACCCACCAGTGAAATATTCCACTCTTCCCGGGCAAATTAGAGCAGCTCGTCCTGTCTTATGGCAAATCAATTTCAGGATATCTGATCTTTGCATCAGAAAAAGAGTAGGTCAGAATTTCAAATCCAGGTCAGCCTGTTCGGAAGGCCATTATTACCTGAGAGAGACTTTAGAAGATTTCTGCAAGGGCTAAAGTGAAATGAGCGGATGACCTCAGCTTAGTTTTTAAACAGAGAGCTGGCCCCATTGCCAAATCATCTTTGTGTCTGACACTAACAAAAGGCCAGATGAAAGATCTATGAAAGCTCTGGAGGTGCTGGTCCAGACCTAGGCTTAGCTGTAGGTGAGGGGAGTTAGTAGTGAGTGCACCTGTGCTGTGGATGGATGGATGGAGGGGCTTTAGTCACTGGAACTGTCAATCTCACCATTTTCCACAAACACTAAATTCAAGCTGAAAAAAGCCAAAAAGAGAAAAAAAAATAGGCTCAAATTAGTAACCAAACATAGCTCTGTTTCCTAATGCTCATTCAGATAGAGGTTCAATGGCTGGAAATTATTGAAATGAAGCAGATGTCAAGGGGATGCTGCAAATTTAGCTCCTTTCCAGCAGCAGTAATTTTGTGCCCATCCTTGTTAAAAAATCTCCACATTGTGAATGGGCTTAAAGTAACCTGCTGGTGCAACTTCCAGTGTTGCAGTTGCATAGAACAAACGTGTGTGGTTTAGAGCTCTGAGTCCTTACTGCCACGAGCTGAATCTAAGCAGCATTTTTCTGATAGTTAGATTTTTAAGAAAGCTTTCTTCCTATGAACATAATTTCAGCGAACCACTCATTCTGTTCCTACTGTCATTGTATTCGGCTGAGTTTCCACCATTTAAAGCTGATCAGTCTCGATTTACATAGCACTGGAAGAGAAACAGGTTTGAAATATGGGTTTCCTCTTGGTTTCTCAACTGAGCATATTCCAGAATGTTTTCCATTTTTCAAACCAACAGATACAAAACAGCTAATAGGTGAAGAAATATTCTAGCATTTTTGCTTTATGTGACTTTGGGATAGTGAATGTTTAAAAGAAAAGTGAACCAAAAGCCAGGCATGCTTTGAAAAACTGATACAGGGTTATTGTGTGTATGTATGTACGTATTATTTTTAAAAACATAAAATCATTTTGTCACATTGCTAATTCAGACAAATAAAGGCATACAATATGTTGGCAAAGAGGCAAAGGGAGTCATCACATTTTGGGAAAGATAGGGAAAATATATTTACTTCAGTACATTTTTTTTAACATCTTGACTTTTTTTTAAAAACAACACTGTCACTTCCAAATGACTGCCTCAGATGAACTCCCTCTCCTTTTATAGTTAAGCTAAATAAATCAATACATTGGGCACATCTTATAGCGTTTGCCTTATTTTGTACCATCCGTCCTTTTTTCTCTTTAAGGAAAGAGTTGTGTTTCACAATCTATCCTCTGGGGTTGTTTGACCACTGCATTGATTAGGATTCTCATATTTTTCAATATTGTTTTCCTTTGCAATATTGTGGTTACCATGTAAATTTTTCTCCTGGTTCTGCTGACTGTGATCTGCATTATTTTGTGAAGTCTTCCAGAGTTTCTGTGAATTCTTCATATTCACCATTAACTAGAACACATCATCTCCTTTTGTTTTCAAATATCACTATTTATTCAGCAATTCCCACTTGGTAAGGACTTGTTCTTCAACAAACATTTATCATGTATCTACTCTGAGTAAGGTATTGAGTTAAATGATAATGGTGAAAAAGACAGAAAAGGAAAATTTCCCACCTCCAAGAAGCTTACAACCTACTAGAGAACTTCCATTGATATCTTCCAAACTGGCAATGGGAAAGTGGGACTCTCTTGAGAGGAAGAATAACTTAAATATGCTTAAATAAGGTATAGTAGTAATGGGGAATTCACTGATCAACATGATGAGCTTATAGTGTAGCAAACCTTCTATTGAAACTATGATATCATATCTCTATAAAAACTAAAAGGCTTAGATGTTTTCATTTGACCTATTCTCAGCCCAATATATGTTAATTAAGGAAGAATTGATTGACTTAGAATGCCATGAGATGAGCTACGTTTTTGCACTAGGCTTATAAAAAGGAGATCAGTTGCAGTCAGACTATTTTTTATTTTATTTTTTCTGGAGATTTGATGAGCAAAGAACAGACTTTGGTCTGCATGGAGCATCTAGGGGGTAACCTTTGCATGTATTTAACCCTTGTCCTCTCTGCAAAAGTTGCTGATGGATGTTTTGGGGGTAGAGACACTAATACTAACACCAATAGCTAATGCTTATATAGCAATACAGATTTTACCGAGTGTTTTGTGTATGTTATCTCATTGGATTTTCACAACAATCCTATGAGATACGTGCTGTCATTATCTTTATTTTATAGATGGGAAAACGGGAGGATTAAATTACTTGTAACTTAATGACAGTCAGAAAGAATTAAAGGCATTTAATGAAGAATGTTCACTTAGGTCTCTCCTGACTTTATGTCTGGCACTTTATCCATTATGTCATCTACACACTTTGCATAGGCATATGCTCTTGCCCTTGTGACCTAAGAAAAGAGAGGAGAAAGAGTACCTGGATAGCGCCAGCCCTGGAATATCTCCTATGTAATATAAGTTTGAGCATTCTAGATTCTACCCTTCTTGTCTTCCATACAAGCTTCTTAGGGAGAAAAGGATTTCTCATATGGACCCAATAACTAGAGCACAAACATTAGACTAAAGCCATGACATGGAAGAGACAAAAGCAAAATGAAGTGGGCAAAACAAAGACACAAAAAAGTCCTAGAGTTTCTTTCCCCAAATTAGTTATTCCAATGGTATTAAATTTGATGGGAAGGGAATTACCTGTATCAACTTTCAGTTTATTTTCCTTCTAGAGGAAATATAAAACCTTAGACATTACCATAAGGCTTGATACTTGTATGAATTTCTGGGATGAAAGTGGGTTTAACCAAAATATTGGAAGACTGTCTCTCTAGTAATCCTAAGGCAGTTCACCTTGTTGGAGAGTCTAAACCATGGGACTACAAATCTGGTGGACTTTAAAGGGCCCTCTGGAAAAAATGTAGGATTCATTGAAGGGAGAAACTATATTGTTTGGAGTTAACTTTGAGTACCTCATGGGATTTTTATATTTTCTTTGGGGTTCCATAGCGACTATCCTATTTACAATATGTATTGTTACCTTGAATGTTTGTATGACTGTTGGAGAACCTTTTTATCCACATCTATAGAGACCTAAACATGAGCTATATTGACTTACTTTTTTAGATTCTTGAGATTTGAATGGGGGGCAAAGGGATACAATTTTAAGGGGTTGCCCTTCAAATCAATGCCAGTTCTTCTAAACCTACAGCCTAAGGTTGTTGGACCATCATTATAATTAGGTAGCAGTCTATAAGAGATATCCTACTCTAAAATTCTGTGGTTATAATTTACATCACTGTCAGTGGCATGCAATTAATAAAGGTCATATTATACACCCTCATCATCCCTTCCCTAAAAGGGCTGGCATAGGAACTTTCATTCTGAATTATTAAAATATCCTATAAACACCATCTTATACTTGTTTCCTTTGCAAGTAGGTGGTAGTGTATTCAAAATACTGGACTTGAAGTCAGGAAGACCTATGTTTAAATCCAATCTCAGAAACTAGTTTTGTGACATTGGACAGGTCACTTAACCTCTGTCTAGTTCAGTTTCTTCAACTGTAAAGTGATGGATCATTATAGCATCCACTTCCCAGGGTTTTTGTAAGTATCAGATCATATATTTGAGAAATGATTAGCACAGTGCTTGGCACATAATAGGCACTTAATGCTTGTTCCTTTCTCATTCCCCTTTGAAGTAGTATAGGTATTATCTACCCAGTCAGCCAATCCATCTACTATGTGCCAGGCACTGAACTATGTGCTAGGGATAGAAAGAAAGGTAAAAGCTAGTTCCTGTTCTCAAGGACCTCACAGGTTAATGGAGAAAACAAGTCTAATACAAGACAAGAGTCATGGAGAAGAAAAGGAATTAAGTCCTTTTTACATTCATTTCTGGACTAACCCATTAGAGAAACTACCTCATTTTAGGATTAGAATAGGAAAGCTAGGAAAATGACTTTTTATGAGTTCAAGGAAATTGATAATCATCTTATCTCCACAACTCTACTTCTCACTGAGGGGTTATTTATGAACTGGTATGTGATTGTGGTCAAACCAGATGAAACAAACAAATAAAGAGTTGAAGAGGAAGATGTGAAAAATAACCTGCAATATATTATTTGAGATTCACTTCTAGAGTTCATTTTTTTAATGTAAAAACTTCTAAGCATGATATAAAAGTGATGTTGAAAGATATAAATATGCTTTTGACTTGAGAAAAAAATCACTTCATAATTTACACCATCCTTCCTTGAGAAAAGGATAACTTCGCTGCTCATGAGTTATTGGTTTCTTCTACATCATTAAATATTCCCTGTCTGTCTATCTGTCTATTTCTGATTTTTTTTTTGCATTTCTATTTGAGCACTGTGAGAAATAAAGAATGAATACATCTGATATCTACTGCTCAAAGAATTTCATTTTCATATGTGGCAAATTAGAAATTTTCAACATTGTTGTATGCAAATATATACAAAATTTTGGAAACAGCCTTTCAGACTTAGTATATGAAAACCAGTGTGTTCAAGGATGACAATAACTTGTGTATTTCCTGGACAAGATTTTGTCATGGTCATTTCCCTTCCCTTATTCACTTTGTTTAATGCCTCAGAAAGAAATATGCTTGGGTTTTTTTTCCCCAATGTTACCAACCCATTAAAATTAAAACATCCCTAAACAAGCTCATCCCTAAACTAAAATGTGGATGTAGTTTATATAGGATGAATATAAATACATAGGATTTGTAAGTTTTCCTCTAATTGAATTAAATATATTCCACATATGTAAAGACCCAAAGAGATACCCGCTGCTCAGCTCTTTTAGTTATGTAACAGACTGAGATTTGGGTTTCAGTCATCAAAGATGTGATAAACAACCCTGTGCATTAATGCAGAAAACAGATTGAGCTTTTTAATGGGACATCAAATAAGACTTTATTAGCATCTATTAGGTTCAACCCAAAGCCCAGGAAATAGCATTAATGAGCATCATATATCAGTGTGTCTGTTATTAGATAACAGTATCCCTTAAAACTAGCAAGTCATACAGTACTTTCTACTTTTTTTACCTTTATCTTTAGAATGAGCTGACATTCTATCTTGTTACCCTGGCCTTACTATTAGTAATAGTGAACCAATTTATAAACCCATTAGTGACACTTTTTCCCGAAGATAAAAACAGTCAAAATTATCTGGCAGCAATTAATCTTAATGGCTGTATGCAGTAAACAGCAATGGGCTAATTCCAGCTCTGTCAGCCCCATCAAACAATCCCGCATTAGGCGGCTTTTCACTGATCCATTAAGCGTATTCAGAACAACAACAAATTCAATGCTGAAGGCATATGTACTAAACATTACAACAGTGATCTTCTGAAGCCATCATTATCTCTTAAATAGTACTTCCCCCATGTATTATCATTATGCTGTACATTAGAAATACTTTGATTAAACTCCCTTAATTCATAACAGACAGCTGCAGACCATTTATGCAGTTAATCTCTACACAACAGCTATTGAGGAAATATAACAAATGAAGGCTGTAAACTGGAAGTCATTACTATGAAAGATACCGGTTTTCTAGCCCTCTTAGAGCAAAGTGCATCAGAAGAATGGGCTTTAGGTCTAAAATAATAGAACTGAAACTGTTAATGACCTCCCACTTTGCCTACAACATCTGTAGCTTAAGTTGTTTTTCAGGGTGAGAAATGTGACCACTTAAAATACCCCATGTTTTCTGTGAGTGAATAAAACCCATAGATCCCGCAGAACCAAACCCACAGTCGACCTTCTATTTTCCTTCTTCAGTACTGAGAATAAAAGGTCTCAGTTGAGTGCGTTGGTTTCACTCATCTCACCGAGAACTTACAGTAATGTCACTACAGAAGTGTTCTGATTGTACAGTCAGCCCTATACTGAGATCTATTCAGTAACAATGCCTGCTGTACCACAGACCTTTCTTTTCCCTTTCCTGCTAGTAATAAGATTCCCCCCTCTCCATTCTGAGGGCTTGATTCTGCTGCTTTCTTTTTATGGTAAAAGGAATGTACTACAAACAATATTTTCAGGATCAGAAAGAAATCTATTTTCTCTGAGTAGTGATACCATATTTCTACGGTGACCTTTCTTTCCCTTGAAATATTCTCTCATTTAATAACTGAAAAAAATGTTAAGCAGGCAAAAATTATTTTTAAAAAATTATGTTTTCATCTTCAAAGTTGGCACCCTCTTCCCAAATTCATGTTCTCTTGAGCAAAATATGCATTGACTTAACAGAAAAGACCAAGAAATCTCTGTAATTTTGCCATAAAATACACCTTCACAAATACCTTACTTTTCAAATGTAAAGAAACCATAAAGTGTGTTAGTGAATAGGTTCTATGTGTCTAGCATTCTTCATCATCAAGAGTTTATTTTATTTTAAAGATATAAACCACAGACACAGTGTCTACCTTTCAATAAAATGGACAAATAAATACAACTTCCATTTGGCATTACCCTGTCGGCTTTGACCATGGTTTCAGGGTTGGATTTTTTTTTCAGGCCAATGTAAAGGAGAATATACAACTGCTATGGTCAATGGAAGTCCTCTTCTATGGGCTTTTAGTTGGTCTGGAAAAAATATGTGCTGGAGAATAAATAAAAGATTCCCCTAATACTGGAATTCAAGCTAATGAACAGGTTGGAATGGAGCTCACTCAAACATTAGCTGGTTTCTGAAAAATTCTGCAAAGGTGTGTTCATACTTATTTAAAAAAACCCAGAATCTATTTGGTACTATATCTAAATTTTTTACGATAGAATCCTGTCTGAAGGATGGGGATAATTTATAATTGGCACTGTCAGATGCTGAATTGTGTAAAATTTTTCTAGATTTAAAATCAGTAAAAGTTCAGTCTGCACAATGTCGTTAAATGATGACTCATGCAACTGACAGTACATTGTCATACATCTGTCCTATGGTGGCAAATGGTCAGATTGACTAGAAGAAGCCCAAAACTTGATGGTTGAAATATGAGTAGGTTGAATCTGGAGGATAATATCTTAAACTATTCTGTTTTCAAAGGACTTTTATTATGCTTAAAAGTAAAAAAACCCATAATCTCAAATGAAAATCCAAATAAAGCCAAATATAATAGAATTAATAGATTAAATAGAGATAATAGATTAAGGAAAATATATAATGGATTAGAGAAAATCTATGGTGATGGGTGATCAGTGAACATCAACTAATTGCCAATAAAGTGGCATGTGTAAGAATTTAGGTGAAAGAAAATTTGGTAGGATTGGATTAGCTGTTTTAACAGAACACAAATCAATCAGTTTTCATGAAAAAGATGTTTAATTCAATCACCTTTAAGACGCAGAAATCAGTGATCATTTGGATTTGATTACTAAACTTTCTCATACTTGTCCAGGGAAACAGAATTATTTAGTCTCTCTCTAACTCTAAATATTAACCTCATGGCATACATGCACAGTGTCATAGCCATATGCCAACTCACTTATCTCTACAATATCTTCTGAGAGAAATTCATACACATTCTCCTTGATGAATAGATGAGAAAGGATCAAGCAGGCTTTTGAAAATGACCTACTGTATGTTTATAGTCCCAGGGAATGAAAGCTGTGGACAATATAATATTTCAACGAAATATTGTTTTCTGACTCTAAATAATTTTTTTATTCAATAGAGCAAAATGCCACCTTAAAGACTTTCTTCCAAGTTTTCTCCCATACAGTTGTTAACACAAAAAAAGGTAATTTGCTGGATGGAACCACAAAGATGACTATTCAATTATTCTATTATTAAAATCAAATAAGGCATACTATAGGGAGATACAGGTTTATCAAAAGCATTTCTCTTGGTCATAGAAGACTGTATAGGACGGTGATGTCAGGCTGGTTTCACCAAACCCTAGAATCTTATAGAACCTCCTGAACAATATACATAACTATTCAAAATGGTTTGATTCATGCAAGAAAAAACAAGTGAATTAAGAATGACTTGTCTAGAGTAGACTATAGTATGCAGTTGAAGGGATATCTCACAGAGTTGATCCACCAGTATATACATCCTGAATAACAACAACAATAGAAATATTGCTTTAAAGTTTGCAAAGTGCTTTACAAATATTACTTTACTTTATCTTCATCATAGCCCTGGAATGTAGAAGTTACTATTATTTCCATTTACAAATGAGCAAACTGAGGAAGGAAGAAGTTAAATGACTTGCCCAAGGTCACACAACTAGTAAGGGTCTGAGACTGGATTTAAACTCAGGTCTTTCTGACTCAGATCCAATGAACTCTCTATTATGCCATCTAGCTGATACTATAGAAAGACTGGGACCAGAATTGAGCAGAAAGAATAGAATGGGTTTGGGTGCCTTTGAGAAAGAGCATGATGCTTTTAGTGACCCCACCTTCTTCCTGTCAGTACCACCACTACCGCAACTGCTACTTCAAACTAATAATCTTCACTTGATGCTCTATGAAAATCAAGGAATACCACAATCTCTGAGGAATCAGGTCATCCAAAAGGTAAAGGAGAGTTTCATGCTAAGTATAAAAAGGTTATAATATATTACCAATCAAGAACTGTGCAAAGAGTGGTCTGAAAGATATCATCAGATAGATGTATGACCAGAGAAGGAGTTGGGACAGACACATAGGTAAAGTGAAGAACAAGTCCACCACCTCTTTACTGTATAGCTCCCCATGGAATGTTGAGACCTAGAGGAAAGAGCCCAGCACATTGAACAGGAGGTTTATGGAAGCACACAGATAATAGTTTCATAAGGAGAAAAAGCTTGGATAGGAGTGATCTACACTCACATTGATGAGATTACATCATCAAAACATCAAATTATGAGCACACATATACACATAAGTGTATATAAATATAAATATACATTTATATTTCAATGATAATGCTGTTTAATGTTGCTGAGCCCACTGTATTCAGGAACTATATGCTGATTTGAATTATCTACCTTCAGGTTAAAGTCACATAGGTACATACATATAAAAGCTGCATAAGTTTTTACACATCCCCTTTTTAGTTCCCTGTGGGTCTGCCAACAGCCTATGGTACTTTTGTGTACCCCAGAAAATATAATGGGAGATGAAGCTAGACTTATGCCTCCTAGGAGCCCTCAGGGTGGGAAGCTGAAAGGTAGGACAGCCTTAGAACAGGCTCAGGAAAAGAAAAAAAAAAGGTCAGAAAAATGAAATAAATGATGATTCTAAATGTAACCTTCAGGCATTATAGAATTAGGCAGCCCGTGTCTCAGGTAAAAAAAGGAAGAAATGTAATAGGTTTTGTTAACTGTCAAAGGAACTTTCCGTAGTGCCTATTAAATTGACCTGCTGTTCCAAAGAGTCCAGTGCTACAAAAACAGCAAGTTCCATGTCCAAGTCTCCCCTGCCTACATGTACAGTGTGGGAGGTGGAGGTTTAAACATAATTTTTCTGGCCTGTCTTAGGTTATCTCTGATTCTTAGCAACATAAACCTTTTGTGAAGCCCCAATTCTAGGAAACATTCAGAAGAAATCACAGAAACACAGAATTATAGAATTTAAAGTTACAATCCAATCCTCTCCATCCTCTGTTCAGAAGCCAAAGTTTTGTTTTTCCTAAATGGAATGTCTAACCACGTCACCTTCCTTCCTAGAAACTCCATTGTCTCCCTATTACCACCAAGATCAAATATAAAGTTCTCTGTTTGGCATTTAAAGTTCCTAACTACCTATCCTCTTCTTCCCATTCCAGCTTTTTTTATATTTTATTCCCATCTATGGATTCTAAGGTCTGGATAACTTACTGTTGCTTGTACAGGCTGCTCCATGTTCCAACTCCCAACTTTTTACTGTCTGTCCCTATTACCTAGAATGCTTAGTTCACCTCTGCCTCCTGGAGTCCCTGGTTTTCATTCAGGATTCAACTCAAAGATGACCTTCTGCAGGAGGCTTTTCCCTATACCCCCACTACTGGTTCCTCCTCTCTGAGATTGCTTCCTATTTACACCATATGTATCTTGTATGTACATAGTTATTTGAATGTTATCTCCTGCATTGGAATATAAGTTCCAGGAGGGCAGAGATAGTGTATTTGCTTTACATTATATCTCTTGTCCTAGGCACAGTGCCTGGCAGATACTAAGAATAAATAAATGTTTATTGACTGGAAGCAACTTCAATGAATGCCTTTATGAAAATTCTTCTTACCTACTACACCCCTATCCCAGCATTTCTCAGGTCCTGAGTATTTTAGAAAGCTAATGTGAATCTCAGTGGTATCACTTACAATGAGAATATCTCCTCTCTATTTAAGCAACAGGTTTACTTTCTTTTCTTTTTCTTTTTTACCACGTGAGCTATAACATCCTATTGATCTTAGGGGTTTCTGCATTGCAAATTTCCCCTGGTTCATGTGATAGAAGATATATCAGGTTTTTCCTTTAGTGATCTTGTTCAGAATTATCACTTCTCCTGGAAGGTGTAGCAAGGTACCTGAAGTCAATTTATAACTACTCTCTGCCTATGACAACAGAGTATGTTTAATAGCAGGAGCATGGAAGCTGGGTGGTTCAGTGGATAGAACATCAGGCATAGAATGAGGAAGATTCATGAGTTCAGACCTGACTTTAGATACTTACTAGTTGTGTGACTGTGGGCAAAGTCATTTAACTATTTGCATTAGTTATTCATCTGTAAAAAGAATTAGAAAAAAAAATGGCAAAGCCGTGTGGTATCTTTGCCAAGAAGATCCCAAACGGGGTCACAGAGTTGGAAATGACTAAATGACAATGGCTTTCATGCATAAGGGTATTTGTGCTCCCTAACATGGGAGAAAAGTGAGTAACTTCATTATTCTTCTGTTTCCTTATCAATTGTTTTTCTTTTAGCTAAAAGTTCAACTTTGTTGTTGTTTGGTTTAATTAAAAGGTTATGTCTTCGTTAGAGGATATTAGTGGCTTTTAACAAGTGGAACTGTTAGAAATTAATAGCTGTGTTTGATTATCTTGAGTTTTACACTTGGTTAGGAAGCCAAGCTCAGATAATACTTCCTTTATGGGAATACTTTTAATCCAGGCAAGGGGTTTATTTAAACTAGCAATTTCATTTTGCAATTGAAATAAGAAAATATGGATAATTCACAAATTTACCAATTCTTCCCTACTGTGGAACATTCTGTCTTTAGTGACAACAGCTGTATTTGTATCATCTATCCAAGAAACATTCAGTTTACAAATGGGTTATATTCCCAAGCATTCATTTTAAAGTCAGAAACTGACTGCCTCTCTACTTTTATTGTATGAGTAAAGAAATAAAAATACACTAGCAAAAACCTGTCTTGAGTGTTGATATTTTAAAAAATAACAAGCTTATTTAGAGAAGACTGAAGAGGTTGATGGAACCGTTTATGATCGTTCTGAAGGAGACTTCTGGGAAATTTCAGTCTTTATGTGGTCATTCTTATGTCTGTTTTGACTTTCAAACTAATGTCTTTCCCTTCTTACTACAAAGATGGAGAAACATGTTAATATTTGCCACATAATCCTAATTCAGTGCCACATTATGTCTTAGAAGTGACCTTAGGTTCTTGAAGGCTATACCAGGAGTGTGTAACATTTTGTAAATATCAATAAAGATATTTACATAATAAGTGATAAGTAGAAAACAACAAGGCTGTTCTAACTAACTGGGAAAATGGTTCCCAGAGTATCTTTGGACAGACAGGAAAGGAAATTGTCAGGACTGGTTTTACCAAAAGGCAATATACCCCACCCCCAACATACCCAACAACATATTTTCATGTAATACTTGATAATCGAGCATAAAGACCATCATGAAAGATTACTGCAGTTTACGCACTAAAATCTGTTGCAAAGGAAATAGATGTAGAGATTTTCAAAATAGAATTTTAGAAGGTCTTCTAAACAAATCTATCATATACTCTGAAGATCAGGGACTTCGGTGAAATATAATAGGAGAAGATAACTAAAATGTGTTGTAAAATATAGTTCAAGGTGGAGAAGCAAAAGAAGTAAAAGGTTTGCACGTTGTAATGGAAAACTTATTTATTTGAGTCAAAAGGCCCAAGTTCATATTCCACTTCTGATACTTATACCTGTGTGACCTTGAGTAAGTCACTTGGCCACCCTAGGCTTCAGTATCCTGATCTATAAAATAAGAAGATAGGACTAGATGACCATTGTGGTCCCTTCTGGTTCCCTTAAGCACTAAATGTCACTACTCAAAATTATATATCTATAAATTATTCATACCATGTTCCAAAAGAGAATTTTAAGGGAATGGGAAGGCATGAATGCCATATATTACGAATAATGAAATTTCTCTGTCTTAACAGACTCAAAACAAATGGTTATTGATGTGAAAGTAATATCAGAACGAACATTGGTGGAAAACTACTAATTAGCAAAAACAAAAGTTAAAATCATCACACTAATATAAGTAAGGATAAAAATGAGTAAATACTGAGTACAGCTTTAACAAAATCAATCTGATTTATTTAAATAAACCATTGATATTATAAACAGGGAATGGAAAATAAAAGGTTAGGAAAAACTCATTGACCTTCATTGTCATCTATCCTGTAAATGTGTAACTGATATAAGACAGGTATGCAACATAGAGGACAAAAGGATTCCAAAATTGCCTTATTTAGAAAAGACTATATCCTATCTAAGTGTAGAGGAAGCACCCAAGGAAAATGCTTTTTTAGAGTAAAATCTTATTTGTCAAACACTGTGGAAGAGGACTGTGAAGATTATGATGAGTATCAGCTCACAAAACCTCAAAAGCCTTGAATGAAGGAGTGAAAAGAATTCTATCTCTATGGATGACATATGGGAGCAAATGGACAGGAATCACACTGAATAAGGAAAGCACAAATGAGTTATTTGTACCAATCAAGGGAACACCTACAGCAGTGAAAACATAAATCCATCACAGTCAGAAGTATTGCAGTACAGGTGTGTCATTATCACCACAGACGTCAGATATGCTTAAGAGTTTAGGGTTTTTGTTGTTATTGTTGATGTAACCATAAAATGGTGAAAGAGAAATATATTTTCATATGATAAGAATTGGAAGAAATAAAAGAATCAATGAATAAATTAAAAATTAAGGGTAAAGCTTACAGCTAGGGATAAAAATTGCCAGAGGTCATATTCTAATTGGAGAAGACAACAGATATTGGAGAATTCAACTTCATGGTGAGCAAAATCTAGGGTCTAGATGACTCAAGGTCAAGGCAAAGCCTGAGGGGATGGATGTCAAGTAATAAAATTTGATTGAAATAGAGAGAGAGGAGATAATGCTAGTATACAAACATCTTTAATGTAATTTCAACATGATATTATATATTTTTAACATTGAACAATTTCATAGAGCCAATTATTTTGGAGATGAGAACTTTCTTCTCCAAGTCTGTAACATCTGTAACTATTGAGGTGGGGGCTATGACATTAACAGAGGCTGTTGCTGTTTCTGTTTTCTCCTTCTGGGTTGTTCACTTGATTTATGGCAGTAGTGTTGAGCTGGAGGTAGAGCTGGAATCCCTGTGGGATATTGTTGTTCACTTACAAGGAGGAGGAAGCTGGCTAAATATTTGTTTCTATGTGAGGAAGCTTGTTTTTCTTTAACTGTCTTCAACTTATCATCTTAGAGGACTTGCTATTAACTGAAGGTAGCATTTTTCCTCTGCTTTCCCACTCCATTCCCTGACCCTGAACTATCCATTCACACATCTAAAATTGTTATATGGTAGAAAGCATGCAACCACAGGAGGTCTGTCCTGCTCCTTTACTTATTTCCTTCAATTCCTCCAATGATTGGGTCACCTAGAACATATTTAAGATGCTCAAATCCTTATAGGATACAGAGAGATGGGACTCACCAGCTCTATTCCTTTCAGTGAAATAGTGAAATAAACTTTTTTCACTCCTAAGCACTTCTTAAACTGTGACCCATAGAGAGCCACCTAACCATATAATCAGCCTCTCTATAGCCTAAAGTCCTCTAAACCAATAGTTTCAAGCTTAAATAGAAACAGGTTTAGTAAAACCTTACATAAGGATCTCTGTAGGCTGCATATTGATTTAGAAAATCATATATTAATATTTTTTATGTTCTATTGTATTTATACTTATTTTATCAAATATTTCCCAAATACATTGTAGTCTGGTTCAGGCAGCTCTTGGGAGTATTGTGGGCTTCATGTTGACACCTCTGATCAACACTTTACCATTCACTCTGCAGTTATACCCTGCAGAACTCTTGTATTGTCATCTGATCCATTCATGGAGCCTAAAGACCCCTGGGCCTTGTTATCTGCCTCCTTAGGACTCACCTGCTCACCCTTAGGAATTGTAGGCCTTTCTATAGACCCTGCAATTCAACTTTGTTTTATGTATTGTCACCCTTATTGGAACATGAGCTCCTAGAGAGATCAAGGACTGTCTTTTTATTCATTCATTCACTTATTATTCATTCATTCATCTATCTACCTATTTATTTATGGGTGATTTCTTCCTCTTATAATTAACCTAGTGCTTGATAGTAATCAGTACCTTTTCATTCATTTAAGAATGATATATATATATATATATATATATATATATATATATATATATAATATATACATGCATACATATGTACTCATGCATATATATGTGTGAGTTGTGAGTGTGTATATATATATTATATATATATATATATATATTATATATATATAGTCAGAAGGTATGTGTGAGTTCTCATATTAAATTCATATCTTCCAGATCCAAGTTTGGTCGCACTTTTTATTGCCACTCTAAGAGTTTTCTTATGGTTGGATTAAATAAAATATGAACAGTGTAATACAGAGACTAGAAGGGAAAAAATCCATACGGTCCTCCTAAAAGTGAAACAAAACGTGATGAAGAGACATTACATAAGATATATAGTATTTGTAAAGTTCTTTGTATATCTTTAATCACTACATAAGCAACAATTGTTATAATTAAAACCACCAGGTGGTAGTGCTGGCCCTACACAGTTTGGTTGCTGTGCATTTAGTGGAGTACTCTTGAAATGAGTAGAATGAATGGGAACATAGGATGAAACCTACTGTTCATATGTATTTACATGTCTTATGTTCATGACTTGCTATTATTTGTGAATATTTTATGAGTATGATTATGAGAATATATGTTCCTTTTCTTAATGATATGAGAAATATTAAGGTTTTTCTAGAGTTAGTAACTGAATATGTACATCTTTCTATCAATATGTTTTGGATTGTTTTGCAGATTTATAGATTTCTTTTTTTATGCAAATTTTCATCTGTAAAATGTAATTTCATGGTATATAGAAATAAGTCATATGAATCAAGAAGTCAATATTGTCATAATCAGAAGAACACACCACCGACAATAAAATTATAGTATTAAAGTGACAGCAGGGAAAATAGAATATTGTTAGAAAAATTTCTTTAACTTCTGCACTGTGTTTAAATTCCACTGTTCCTCTGTGGATAGAATGTGGGGTTCATTCTACCCATCGTAGGTTCCATTTCCACAGATATTTAGGGAGAAAAATTTTGTCTCTCTCAAAAAAATTTGATGTAAAGTAACTGAAGGGACATAATATTGTGTTTACAACAGAAGAGGGAACTTGAAACTGACAGGTTTCTGCACAGACAACATTAATGCATCTAGAATGAGAAGAAAGTGATCATGTGAAAAATATCATTGTCTAAAATTTACTGAAATTGTACTGGGGCTTGGTATCTAAGATATATAAAGAATACAGACAAACATACATATCTATCTATGTGTGTATATGTGTGTCTGTGTGTGTGTGTGTATGTGTATTACCAATGGTTACTCCCCAACAGATAAATGATCAGTTATGAACGAATAGTTCTCAAAAGAACAGCAAAGCATTCACAGCCACATGAAAAAAAATACTCCAAATCACTAATATTATATATATATATATGTATCACTATTTATAATAGGATTATAAATCAAAACATCCTTGAAGTTTCAGCTCATACCTGCAAATTGGTAAAATGACAAAAAGTTGCACCAGTCACTGTTGGAGAGGTTGTAGGAAGATTGGTATACTAATGTATTATTGGCGGAGCTTTGAAATTATGTAACAATCCAGAAAGTAATGAGAAAATATGGAAGTTAAATGATTAAAATGTCCATACCTTTTGAACCAGAGACTGTTACTAAGCCTATATCCCAAGGAGAAAACATTTCCACATACTCCCAAAATATTTATAGTACCACTTTTTGTGATAGCCAAAATTTAGCAGCAAAGTAGATGTCCATCAATTGGGGAATGACTAAACAAATTGTCAAACATGTATGTAATGGAATATTATTGGAGTATAAGAGACGCTTTGTGATGAGTATAGAGCATGGAAAGATCTATAAGGACTGATGCAGAGTTAACGTATGTAGAGACAAGAAAGCAATATATGTAGTAGCTACAACAATATAAATGGAAAGAATGACACAAAATCCCAGAAAGAAAACAAAAAAAGTTATAAAGATCAAATTGGACTCTAATGAAGACAAATGAGAAGACATCCTTAACCTACCCCTTTGTAGAGGTAGGAGAACCACACATTGCATGTTTTTAGACTTTTTCAATACATTAATTAGTTGTGCTGACTTTTTATTCTTTTTCTTCTTCAAAAACTACTACTTATCATCTGGGATGGCTCTTTGGAAGGGTGAGAGGAGGGATATTTTGGTGATGTAAGAAACAAAAAATATCAGTAAAAATATATAAAGTCCCACAGAAAGAGAGAAATTAAGGTCAGTTTTTAGGAGAAAGATGATAATTTAGTTTTACAGTTGTTTAGTTTAGGTGCATTCAGGTGGAGAAATCTAGCAACTAGATGAAAATACAGGCTTAGAGTTTTGTTATAGTCTTTTATGTTGAGATGATAGTTAAAGATATTAGAGTGGATAAGAGACACATTTTACCTGATGTGCCACCAGCATCTAAACCTCAATAAATCCCATACCAAAAATTATGCCTCTTACTCCAAAGCTTCTCCTAACTTCTGGCACCAACCTACTCTGAAATACATAATAGTCTAACCAATTTTGGATCTGCTTTTCCTGTCTTACCCTCTTCTCTCTCCATTGTCTTTTGATCTACTTGACCTTAAGAATGCCTTGTGTCTCTGTCTGTCAAAGTCTTACTGCTTTAAGCCCCAGCTCAACTTGTGAATCATTTCCAAATTCTTCCCTCTCCTCCAGTTGTCAGTGATCTTACCTCCCCCCCCCCAATTTTCTAATGATTTGGTGTCTACATATTTCATTTACATTATGTTATAATCGTTCATGTTCTTATCTCCCCCCTAAATTCATTGTAAGCTCTTTGAAAGTAGGTCAATGCTGCATTTATTTTTTGTGTTCCTAGCGCCTAGTGTCTTGCACAGAAACAATGCTTAAGAAATGTTTGTGAACTGACTTGATAATTTTCAAATTCATAGAATACAGTGAAATATATCAGATGCCTGCTATCACTCTTCTTACTCTTTTACACTGCTTCTCTCTTCTTATCTTTCCTCCTGTTTCCTCCCTGTTTCCACAGTTTCTGTAGTCATCTGCTCTATCCTTCGCTCTTCTAGGTTGTGATTGGATCTCTGTAATGATGACCTCGCCCTGATCTTGGTGGCAACGCTTCATCTCTTGAGTTCCTCTTGGCTCTGACTACTTTTCTACGTGCTTTGGTACAACTCTTCCTCTGCTCTGCTGCAAGAAAAATGAATGGTAGGAAATTGAAGCTGCTTGAATACCAGCATTTTATTTACTCTAAAATAATTTGTTTTTCACTTATAGACAAGTAGTTAAGGGTTTTTATTCAAGGAAGCAAAATATGCTTGAAACTTTTTAAGATATATAGATGAAAAATAAAACATTTAATAAGCACAATCCATGTGCCATAGCATATACGAGCAGGCAAGATAGTTCTTGCCCCTAAGAGGTTTGTACTCCACTGGGAGAGGTAATACATGAAGATTAATTAGAAAGCAGATGTTGGTTTGCAGGAAGCCACATAGTATGGAAGAATCCAGAAAGAAATGTGGAGTCCTGTTTACAGGCAAGAGAGGGCAAAATTTCACCTATCAGACTCAGGTGTCCAGGGCAGAGACTGAGGTTTTGGGGTGTGTGTGTGTGTGCATGTGTGTGTGTGTTGGGGGTGGGGCAGGAGGATGAAGATGATGACCTCAGTGTAGACAGCATAGAATTGGGGGTGGCTCTTAACTCCTGTAGAGGGGGGATATAAACAGTGAGAAAGCAACTAGAGTATGGTAAATTAGCGTGTAAAAAATCCCATTAGGAGAACATCAAGCTAGAAGAGTCTTTGAAGGTATGGGTTGGTTCTGGTTGGGCAGTTTGGTTTCAAGTGTTTGAAGATGCATTTCAAGTACATTTCAAATGCCAGAAGCAACCATTTTTAATCAGTTCACTCCTCACATGCTATATTAGGATTCCTCCCATTTGATGTATGATTGATCCCAAGTCTTAACTGTAACACCTCTCTATGTGGTTTTTAAAGCAGTACAAGTGGGCATATCAGAGGCTTCTTCACAGGCTAGGGGTGTGCTGCTGTATGCTTTGATCCTAGAAGGGACTGAAAATTGTAGATGAGGGTTTTATTTTCTTAAAGGTATAGCTATCACTTACTAAATCAAAATATATGTATATAACCAATTTTTTAAAATTTAGACTTTGGGTGATGAGATTATACAGTTTGTACCCTTTAGAAAATCCTGAGCCTAATAATGTATTAAACCTATAGTGGTCACTTCATTAATATGGTTGAATGACTGATCATGTTGAATTCATGAGAATTTCACTTCATTTGTGGAAATGTCAGAAACTGACTTTAATGGGAAGGCTAAATGTACTGATTTTTCTAAGAATTACATTTTGAACCCATTTTGAAGATTCCTACAACATTAAAACATTTTTTTAAAATGATCAAAGGAATGAATATAGCTAGGAAGGAAAAGACCTACACTTCTTTTCCCCTAGAGGATATATGATGATCCAAATCTATCATCTTATTACTAAGTCCTATTAATGTTATACAAAGAATCTTCTCAGTCATGGCAGAATAAAAGTGATTTTTGAGATTCATTGGATCATTGCTTGTCTAGCACTTTGTTTCATGATTCTCTTATATATTATTATTCTATTTTGTATTATAGTTTTATGGATGCTATATTCCCTTTCCAATCCCCACCCCAAATTCATCCATGTAAGTCTGACTATACACTATTAACATTTTCTAAGAGACTGACTACAAAATTCCTCACGTGCAATTAACGTAATTTAGTAAGGACCTACTACGTGCCAGGTGTTGTGCTAGAACCTGAAGAAACAGAGACAAACTGAAAATAGTTCCCAATCTCAAGGAGCTTTCTACTAGGGAAGAGAAGAAGGCAAACAGAAAGATGTAGGATAATTTGAAGAGGCAGGAGTAAGCACCAAGAAATAAAGAGATCAAAAAAGACTTCACTTGTGTTGAATCTTGAAGAAAACTAGCTATTTTTCAACCTGGAAATAAGGAGAAAGTATAGTCCAAGACTCAAGTCTGGAGACCGAAAGTGTTTAGTTCATTTAAAGCACTGTGCCAGGTGCTAAGGGAAATACAGTAACAGAAGAATTTATATAATCAGGCTTACACTTTGGGAAGGGAAGGGAACATAGCATCCACAACAATACTATCATTCAGAATAGTAGTGTGTAATTCACAAGTATTTGTTCATTATTGTACAGTAGACATTATCTAGGAGTTATTTTGGCATCTATTAATATATTAATGTGACATATAGATACCAGAAGTTCCCAAAAGAATAAAAGGAAAGTCTCTGGCATATTGGGCAAGTCCATTGTAGAGAATTTTATGGTAAAACTTGGACAAGAATCACAAGAGATGTAAAAATATAGAGGATTGGGGATTCACATTACTAGTGAAAACACCCACATAGATAATACCATGCATATATCAAAGTGCTTTTAACATTAATATATTAATAGATACCAAAAAATCTCCTAGATAATGTCTACTGTACAGTAATGAGCAAACACTTGTGAATTATACACCGCTTCTATTAGCACAAATGTAAATGAAAGTGATGTTAAGTAGATCATAAATTAGTCTGAAAAGAAATTTTATTTTTGCCCAATATGTGAGTCACATATTCTGTCAGGAATATATCCTAGGAAGGGTTTTTTCCCCTCTGTCAGTATGTGGAACAAAATTTTATTAACATTAATTTGAATTCTGTGCATAGAGTCTGAGAAAACATGCCCAAATATGTTGCTTTGAAAGTCAATATGTTGCAATTCATTCACAGTAAGGCTGTTTTTTAAGCATACATTGTCACCTGGCTGATTACTACTTAGTAAGCACATGATCTGTCGGTGTGTGAAGAGTAATTTTCTTGGTCCTTTTAGTTTTTTTTCCAAAGGATTTTCACTTAAGAAAAGTAGGTTCATGTAATTTTGACACTAGCATGTGCTCTGCCATATGTTATATCTACAAATGGGTTCTCTGGGCCTAAAAAGTCCCTTTAAATGGTGATGGGAGGATAGTAGAACTAAACCCTGTAACCAATCAACAACAGCTGAAAGTTACTTAGCACTTTATGGCTTGCAAGTCCTTCATTTCCATCTGATTCCCTCAACTCTGCTGCTTAGGTAATAATAGCTAACGTTTATATGGCACTTTAAAGTTTTCAAATTTGCTCATTTAAACTTCACAACAGTCCTGTTAGGCAAGTACTGCTATGACTCATATTTTTAGCTGAATAAACAGGTTGAAAAGGTTAAAGGACTTGCCCATAGTTGCATCATCAGTAGGTTTCTGAGGCAGAATTTGAACTCAGCAATTCCTGGTTTGGAGGCCTGTACTCTTATGGACTACTTCAACCACCTGCTTCAGGTATTATGGCTGTTATGCTGTCCATTGTATAGATGAGGAAATTGAGACTGAATCCAGTGCATTTCCATTTTGCCATGTTGCCTCTATAAGGCAGGGAGAGAAATATCTTTATGCATAGCATGGAGCTAGTTCAGGATTATCCTGATTCTGCATAGGGTCAAAATACCTTTGAAAAACTATAATTTGTGGTAGAGTGGGAAGGGTAGAAGGATTGAAGATATAAAAACCCATGCTCAGGGCTTCTCTCCCTCCCTTAATGGCTAGAGCTGTGTGACCTTAGAAAAGTCACTGAGTCTAATTTCTGTCACACATAAAGTAGAGTTAGTTCCTGCAGTGGTTATTTCAAGAAATTATTGTGAGCATCAAATGAGGTAATGTGTAAAATCATTTTAAGTCACAATATACTATGTGAGTAATTATTACTATATACATGTAAGGTATTCCACCCCCCACCCCCAAATGAGGTCTGAAGGGAGGAATAGATCTCTACCACATCCGCAATATTTTACTAGATATACTGAGATACATGACATTATCAAGTAATCTATAGCTTGAAAAAGATGAGATCCAAAGGGAGAGAGGGAAAATTGCCTCCAAATTCTATCTCTGAATTTGTAACTTGTTTATGGCTTTAGGAAATCCATTTTATTTTCTTTTTCATTTGCTACATCTGTTAAATGGGAACATGGCCTCTCTTAGGATGTTTAGGATTCAATATAAAATGCTTGCACTCAGTGTCAATTGCATTATGTACATTGTATTTGTTTTGTACTATTTACATTTATTTTATTTTTATAAACAAATAATATACTGCAAACTTAATATGCATTTCAAAAAAAGGTACCCTGAGTTGAAAAGGCAACAGTCTTTATTACAAGATTCTTTAACAGCCAAAATAATACATAGTTAATGGGTAATTACTTATGCTCGTTTATGCTCTTTCCTGTCAAGTTGATATCACTTTGGAAATCTTTCATTTCAGTTCATATAGTAGCCAGTTGGAATCAGAAATCCAATGATGCATATATTTATCATAGCTGCCCAACTTTTGGAACAGTTATGTACAAGCACAATAAGAAGCTTACAGAAGCTTAGGATGCTATCTAAAAATTCTGAAGAAAGAAAATCTAATATACTATGATGATATTTTTGGCTGCTTTGAAAACATTGAAATTGAAATAAAGACTATGTGATTCTAATTCTCTATATCTGCCTCTATAGACCTCTCTGTCTCTTCTCTCCGTGCCTATTTATGTCTGACTCTCTCTGTCTTCTTTGTCTCTGTCCTTCTGTCTCTGACTCTGTCTCTGTGTCTTTTTGTGTCTCTCTTGTTCTCTCTTTCTCTGTCTCTTCTGCCTTTATCTTCTCTGTTTCTTTCTGTCTCTGTCTCTATCTTAGTCTCCCTCCCTCCTTCTTTCTCTCTCTCTCTCTGTCTCTCTTCATCTCTCTGTTCCTGTGTCTCTGTCTTTCTGCCTCTATTTCTGTGTCTCTCTCTCTGTCTCTCTCAGTCTCTTTGTCTCTGTTTCTGTCTCTCTCTAATTTCCTCTATTCTTCTTAAACCATCTTTACTGATACTGTTGAAGTCGTGTTGCTGGGTTTTATATATACTGAACATTTAGTCTCAGTAACTGAGGAAAACTGAGCAAGGCTGGTTTATATAATTTTACAAATGTGTTCCTAAAGTCAAGCATATTTCTCATAAAGCATATTGAAATGTTGGCATGTGTATATGTGTAATAAAACAATGATAATATTCACTTAGTTTTCAGCAATTTATAGCCAATTTATCAATGACCATGCAGCTGCACTCACTGTAGTTAAAAAAAAAAGCTCACTTAATGTTTACATAGTCTTTGAAAGCACAGCATCTTAGCAGGGGAACAGGAAGCCACTGGAGTAATTAGAAAGGTACACTGTAGAGCATGTAATGGTAGAAGGATGTTTGTATTATAGTCCAACACATCATTAAGGATACAATTGTTATTTAATGTGGCACAATCATCTTTCTCCTCTTCATGAAATCCACTTAAGTAATTACCTTCTTAGCTCATTGGTTCTATGAACTGACTGCTTAGGAAGTGTTATATCTAAGGAAATATTAAACCTTGGTTTTCACAAATTGCCCCTCTTTTTTTAAACTGATTTTTATTAGCATATTCAAAAATGAAGACCTTTTTCTTGACCTGAAATACTGAGGGAAATACTAGATGCATACTTTTTAAAAAAAAAAGAAAATAAATGTATGTGAAGGATTTGCAAAGATAAGTATGCATTAACCAAAGGCTCCCTGCTTTCAACCATTGATATTTACAAAATCCAGCTTAAAAGTGACTGTTACACATATGATATATTGGAACATGCATATTCAGTTTCACATCTGCTTTGGCCAGTCAGTTTTTTAATGAGGCCAAAATGCCATTTTAAAAGTTGCTTTGGTTTTCATTTTTTCATGAGAAGAATAAATCTGTAAGAAATAAAAAAAAAAATCCCTTAAAAGTTATATGCAAGGACTTACAGAGCTGTGTGGGTCTTAATAAATGCTGTCTATTTTTTTTTCAAAGCTCATGTTTGATATCACGGAGCCCAAAAGATGTAGAATGGAAAGACTCACAATATATTTTCAGAACACATTAAAAATGTCTTTTTAACAGATTTTTATCTGTTTTATCTGTGCCCAGGACTCGCAACATATATTCACTATCATTTAGGAAAGACTGAACAGAATTGAAATCACTTGACAATGTATATCTACATTTTAAACTTGACGCTCACTTTCCAAAAATGCTGTAATAGCCATGTTTACTATCATTACTATGAGGTAAGTCTGAAATACCTTTATCTTATTTGGTAGCTCTATGTTGGATGCTCTTTGTTTGAACAGAAGTGTCAGCTGTATTTTACTTTATTATATAAAAAAGTTTCAGAATTTAATTAAGGGTCAAGTACCAGCAGTAGATAAATGCAGCAGCTAAAGCATATTTCTGATCACTCTGAAGTCTGCAATCATGAAAATAATTATCATTGAGTAAAACTGGTCTCAGTGATGGTGACTGGGAGCTGGAATCTGTGTTACTCAGCCATAATTTACATAATAATGGGTTCCCAGTTTTCATCAGCACCTTTTGTTTGTACAGTGCTTACTGCTACAGTAAATTGTCAAAATGTCATTCCTCTCCAATCAGCCAGAAAATATCAACAGTAAACAAGGCACAAGAAGAAATTCCCTGATTAAAAGTATGGCAGAGGTAACAGTAAAGCTGAATTCTCAGTGATAGCTGAAAACATTCTCTCCGCACCCCCCCCCCCATAATACAGTTATATAGTTTACGAAAATTACTCTTTTCTCTGTCCCCTTTAATGAAGAAATACCACTCTGCCAGTGATGTCACTGCGAAAACCTCAGCACACAGGGGATTAATCTATTTACATATGTATTTATCATACCACTCTGTTCTCTCTTGCTTTAGAGCAACACCTCCCTCCCCCGCTCCGTTTTTATTTTTGACAGAGGGACACAGATCAATCTAAGCCAGATCTTGCTCCGGCTCTTCTTTTGTCTACCCACTGACCTCCTACTACTTCCAAGAGGAGTCACAGGTTCATAAAGGAGCTATGTGGGCAAAAGAACCTGGCCCATTAACATCCTGGCATCACCCAGTGTAACTACAGAGTTTCTTTCATCAGGTGATGCTTCAGTTTTTTCCCAACAAGTTCTTTTCTTGTTTCATAGATAAAGAACCTGGAGCTCAAAGAGAATAAGATACGTGCCCCTAAGTCACATTGCGACTTTAGAGCTAGGAACGGAGTCTAAGGAAGCAAGCCTTGACATTCAGGTTCATATTTCTCCATAGACTGGGTTTCTTATCACCTTGCTTTTCTACCCAATGCACTGCTGTAACAGACACACCATAGATGTAGGAGAATGGTCTCAAACAAATGACGCTAGGATCTTAAACTTGGTCAAACTCCAACCTTCTCTTTTACCACCTGAGCTTCTCTCTTTCTTACTCACACATCTGACCAATTATACTCATGTACAGTCTGATGGAAACCTTTATTAAAATATGATGCATGAAATCAATGTATCTTTCTGTTGTCTTATAAAATCAGAGCAGAGGAAGCAGAGGATGAGGATGAATTAGTATAGTATATGCCTTATAACCGTTATAGTTACAAAGTATATAAAAATTAAAGACTTCACATTGTGTTTGAAATAAAAATGAATATTGTGGCATCCTGCCAAGGAGTCCCAGAAACCACTCTTCTGTGGAATTGAAACATTTGGCTCATATAATACTTAATTTATTTTTATGAAATGACAAGTTATACAAATGTATGTTTAAAGCAGGAGCACAATACTTAAAAAAATGTTTCTTTGTATTCTGGCTCAGAAAGGTTAACACAGTCAAGGCTTATATGTAAACAGAATAAAAAACAATCATCTCCCCTCAGGTGGGTTTTCTAAAGTGATGTGTTCCTAAAATGTTTCAAAAAATGTGGTCATGGAGTTAAGTCACTCCAGGAAAAAAGAAAGGCTCACCATGCCTTCTTTTGAAAGTGAATAGGAGTTTTAAAAATCTATTGAAATGAAGTGTTGACATGAGGAAATATTTTGAAGAGCTTTTTCCCCCCAACCATCATGCACTTTATTTTGCTTGGCTACTTTTAATTTTTTCCCCCACTTCTCTTTGAAAATCCTACATTGTCCAAACCCTTTCGATTAAGTAGCTCGCCTGAATGAAAGCACTGTGATGATGTGGCAGTGCATCCATAAACAGGCAGCCTCTCAAAGCTGGGCAGAATGCTGAGAAATAGGGTTGATCAGTGGTAATTACTCTGACACCTCATGCAGTACAGGGAATTAACTCCTAGGACTTTGGGCCGAATGAAGAAGAAGTTGATGTTCCACGTTGTGAATGCATCAGTGCCTGAACCCATTACCAGTTTAAATGGAGATGGGAATTTACTATACACTTTTTTTTTTGGTTGGGAATGTAGAACGGTGTGCAGAAAATGAGAAAGTAATTCAGGATGCCGGAGGAACAGCAATTTGTATTTTTATTAAGTTCTTTACCTTCAATTTCTATATTAGACAAATAAATAAATAAAAGAGGAAGTCCACAGTAACCACTTTTTTTTTTAAGAGAAGATGCCCATTGTTTCAAAGAGCATGTTAGGGTGTCTGTCACAAAAGTAGGTGAAGGTGGTCCATGGTAAACCTCTCCGAGACTAAGGTGCATAAAAACACATAGCAGGAGGGAAAATGCAGCTAAAAAGGCAACTAGTTAGCAGCTGCCACTATGACCTTTAACTGCATCCATGGTAACTGGGCTGAAGACGGAGTTCCATTTTATTATTTTCACACCCACAATGTTAAGCCTGTGAATCCCATTGCAATTTAATGGCTGAAATCAGAAGGCAGATCTGTGTTCATTGGACCAGTGCCGACATCCTCTTAGCTAATGAGCGCAATAAACATTTTCTTGCCAGGGAACCAATGCAAGTGGAAATATTATGCCATACAGAAATATATACCCAAACACAAAGAAATGGTCAGGCAAGCCAGTCCTTTATGTGTATTTGCATACACTAACATTATAAGCCAACCATCTAACGCAAGACAATATTGAGCTCCTAGACTATTAAAGAATGTGACATCCCCAAAAGCTCATTTTGAATAAGAAATCTGAAAAGAGTTATGAATTCTCAAGTTAATGACTATTACTGCCTCTTCTATTATTTCCTTAATGAATCTTATTATTTTTAAATGTATGCTTCCCTTTATGTGCCTCTAATATACTTCATGCTTTTTTCCTAAGCATGTACTGTACCCCCAGCTGAGTCAGAAACAATATAAAAGCAGCAGTTTTAACAAGGAAGAGGATTTTGTTCTAACTTTGTCTCCACTGCCATTTAATTCCTAGATTCTTAAGAATTAGTGACAACAATGTCATATCTTTGTCACAGAACATAAAACCTGCTGAAATACATATATCATCCTTACTTGGTCGGAGATGCCAGAGACACGGTGACAGCAGCTACCCTGGATCAGGGCTATTCCAAGTGCTTATGCTTCTATCATCAAGAAACCTGGAACATTTGTAAGAAAAACACAGATGTAGGTTTAAAATGAAATTACAACTGAACCTGATATCCCAGATTTAGGAAACTACTAATTTAGGAATCTGCCCTGGAAGAGTTAGCAGAGAACATGACTTGAAATGTATGCAATTTAAATATCTGTGGGCACTGATTCCCCGCTCTCACATTTGTTCTTTCAAAACAAAATAGTCACTTATCAGTGTTAAACTTTAACTGCATAAAGAAAGGTATTGGTGGAACCTGAAGGTCACCAAAATTCTCCTTAACCTCTTCGGTAAATTGTCCTTATTGCTTCAATAATGTGAAGTCCATCAAAGATCCAAAACTACTTCAATATATTCATTTTAAAAAGTGGTAGATGAAATCTTTTTAGCCCTTTCAGTCAACTACTTCCTCAATTTTAAAATGCCCTCTGATTTTATTTTGGTTAAATTGTTAGCCTAGCATAAAAAATGGAAGGCTTAATAACTTTTACTGTCAGGAACAATACATTTTTCTCATGGAGCAATGCCAAATATCCTTTGTAATATAAAGCTTGAACTATTTTGCTAACAGAAGCTGCTTGTTCTGGAAACTGTAAAGGTCAGAGAGAAAATAATTTTGGTGCTTCTTATCTTTTAAAATAATGTCACTTTTATCATTACTAGGGAATTTGGGAATGGGAGAGAAAGGAGAAACAAAAAGGGTGAGAAGAGCAGTCCCTCCATATCCACACCTGTTTACTTTTTGAAAGGGCAAAATGTGCCTTAAACAATTAAAAAAAGACCCATCTTTTTCTTTACAGAATTAAGAGATTAAGAATGTCACAAAGTCAATGAGATCTCCTGGGGAGCATTAAAAAATAATATGCTTTTAGATCACATCGTATATTAAATGACAACTGCCAATTTTTAAAAAAGAATTCTCAAAAATCTTTGCTGAGTGACAATTTGAAGTTAAAATACTTAGTTCTTAACATCTCACATTACTAACCAGAAAAAGCTTCAGTTCACTTGACTAATGGGAAGCAATAAGTGCTTCTCATTTATCCCAAGTAAAACTGGACTATAGTGGATGGAGTTTTATGATCTAAGTGCTGATTTGTTTAATAAAGGAGCATCCCAGATAGCCTCTTCCGAAGACAATACTTGTTTCTAAGTATTTAAATGTGGCTTTTTTTTGGCGGGGAGGAAGGGTAAAAATGATAGCCTCAACCTGTGGTTTCATTGTTATAGAAAACTCTAACAGTGAACATCAGTTACTGTCCTTCAACTTCTGGTCTTAGAAAATTGCTACGAGTAAATGAGGGGTTAAAAAGTCACACAGTCAATATGCATTGGAGTTACTTGGACCCTAGTTTCTGTAATGGGTAGGTTCACTTTCTAGTATACTATGATTTTTTTCTTAAATAAAAATATGGGGACCTCTCATATAAAAAAATAGTACCATTTTTACTTTTGTGTGTTTTCTGGGTTACTTTCCTGTGCTACAACTTAACACAGTGTCCCATCAAAAATAAATGCTTTTCAACTGATCAATTTCTGTGTTCTTTCCCAATTTTTAAAGACTCCTATCCTATCTCCTTAGCTTTCCCATTTGTAGAATGGGTATAATAATATCTGCTGTCCAGTATGACTGTTATGAAAACAAATGGCAGAACATATATGAAGTGTTCTTTTAAACCTAGAACAAAGACACGAACAAAAGAATGATCCTATATAATCTAATAAAGTAAATTGACAATTTTGTGAAGGGGGGACACAATGAGTATTATAAAAGTGATGCTAAAACTTCTCCTTTGCATTTTATGGAGAACTGGGAGAAAATGTTACAAACAGAAGGAAACTTAAACTATGAAAAATCAGTACTTTAACTAGGACATACCATTTCCAGTGCTGAGTAATCATTTCAAAACTCCTATGATGATGAGGTCAGGTAATATTCCCACATCATAGTGCCTCTCACTGCTTTTATTCTCTGTGACAATGAGTTCAAGCTCAGTATTAGCACTTCCTTTTTTGCCAACTGAAAGAAGCAAGATAAAGTTGAAAGCGGAAAATATGGAGGTTGAGTTCCATGGACAACAATTACTAGAGAATAAGAAAATGGAAGTACCTATGAGCTGGGAATATGTTTTATCTTTCATATGGAGAAAACGCAAGTATGCTTTGGTCTGATCTAACTCATCATGATGCTACAAAATCTGATCCTATATCTTCTCTTATCCTGCCAAGATCAGCTCCCTCCTTTTGTACCTTATTCTAGGACAGCTTCAGATCAGGTTATACCAGTGGTTCAGGTTCAGGGTGAGAATAAAATAGGACATCATGGATCAGTCAATAGAAACAATTTTTCTTAGAATGCATTGAAAAGGGATAAAATTCTGACTAAAACAAAACAAAATATACCATAGTGATGAGTAACTTGGTCAGAAAGGCCTCACCCACTCAAACCAAGGGGAACTTTGGTAAAAATCTGATGCTCAAACCCATAGACTTATTCTTTTATACCACAAGCAGCGAAGAAGTCCAATAGCTCCTTTCCTCCTTTTAAGTAATTAGTCCTGCCTATATAAAATAGATACTGCTGTTACTAGAAACCTCCCCTGGCTTCCTTCAATTCTCAAGTTCCACTATCTACAAAAAATAAAAATAGAAAAGTCCTCCTCTCAGTCTTCCTTAGTCTTAGTGCCTTTCTTCTAAGACTATTCCCAAATTTTTCCTGTGTGTATTATGTTTTTATGTAGTTGTTTCTATTTTGTCACCACTATTAAACAGTGAGTTCGTTGTTATCAGGGACTGTTTTTTGCCCTTTCTGCATCCCCAGCTCTTATCACAAAGCTTGACATAAAGAAGTTACTTAATAAATGCTAGTTAAATGAATGATTTCTAAGTTATGGAATCCTTGTCCTGATTTGATTTTTGTCCTGGGGAAGTCAGTTTCATAGATTTGCTGATAATATTCTGTATGAAAATTCTATAATAATTTTATACCTTTCATCTTCTTTGGCAACTCTCTTCCAACTGCTTCAAGGGGCAATCTGGCATAGTACAAAAGAGTACTGGCTTTGGGGTCTGAGGGCTTGCATTTGAATTCTACCTGTTACTGGTGGTGTGACCTTGGGCAAAGTTTTTTTACTTCTGGGGGGTTCAGTTTCCTCATTTGTAAAATGTGGAAGTTGTAATACATGGTCTCTAAAGTTCTTTCCAGCTCTAAATCTATGATCCCATAAACTCCTCTCCCCAATCTTTTAAGTTCTCAGAAATAAATGTAAGTCAGCATCATCGTCAGCAGAATCATCATCATCATCACCATTATCATCATCATCATCAGCAGCAGCAGCAGCAGCAGCATCACCACCATCATCATCATCATCATCATCACCACCACCATCATCATCATCATCATCATCACCACCACCACCATCATCATCATCACCACCACCATCATCTTCATCATCATCATCACCACCACCACCATCATCATCACCACCACCATCATCATCACCACCACCACCATCATCACCACCACCATCATCATCACCACCACCATCATCATCACCACCACCATCTTCATCATCATCA
>CM053771.1:396981497-397001621 GCA_028658325.1 Potorous gilbertii | reverse complement strand
CTATATGTAACTAGTATATATGTACATACTTTACTATGTGTGTGCATGCATGTATATATGTATGTGTGTGTACATATATATATGTACATATACATATATGCTCATATGTGTGTGTGTTTGGAGATGCTCCAAAATGTTGGTGTTTTTTTGCTGAGAGGACAAGAATACAACATGTCTTTATGAAAAAAATTTTTGCCCAAATAAGCGTTCACAGAATCATAGAATTTAAGAATTGAAAGGAAGCTTAGTGGCCATCTAGTCCAACTCACCCATGAATGGAATCCTCACTATAATATAGTGAATAAGAGATTGTTCTGCCCCTTTTTGAAGACCTCCAAGGAGGAGAACCCCTTATCTCTCAAAGTATCCCATTCTGCTTTTCAATGACTCTACCTTTTTCCTGACATCAAGCATAAAATTACATTTTCTTAATTTCTGACTGCTGCTTTTAGTATTGCCTTCTGGAGCTAAACAGAGCAAGCACAATTTGCGTACCCAGTAGGCCTTCAGATATTTGAAAATGAGCACAGTGAGTAGAGTACTAAACATGGAGTCTAGTGGACCAAAGTTCAAATCTGGCCTCAGACAGTTGACACACTTAGTAACTGTGAGACCTTGGGCAAGTCACTTAACCTCAATTGCCTTACCTTCCCCCCTCAAAAACTACTTGACAATGGAAATATATGCCCTTCAGTCTCCTCTTGTCCAGCCTAAACATCTCTATTTTAATCAATCCTCACATGGCATGTATGTAAATCCCTTCACCATGCTGGTTCCTACCATCTGGATGGTCTCTAGCTTAGTGCTTTTCTTAAAATATGAATCCAGAACACAATATTCCATTTATGGTAGACAAGGGCAGAGTGCTATGACAAATGAAAAGCCCTGAGAGGCAGAATTTTGGGATGGTTAATAATCAATTTATCAATTAGGTAAGCTACTAATAAAAAAAAATTGATGGCCAGACATGGAGAGCCTGAAAGCTTTAGATAATCCTTGAAAGGGAATTCCCTTGTCAATTGAAAATTAACTTTTATTGGTGAGCATTAAATGAGAAGCTAGGCTAGATGTCTTCAGCTTCTCCTGCTGAGAATGTGTCTTCATCATGAGACTGGTTCCAGGAGCCAAGATCCCTTATAGACCAGAAAACACCACCCCAGGAAAAATCCTTGAACAGTGGAGCCAGTAGAAAGACAAGCTGCAGCAGTTTTTTAGTTCATGAGGTTAGGGGCATTAACAGGAAAGGTCCCTCTTGCTGTGACTGAAGGGGACCAGTACAGGATGGGAGGCATCCTATCAAGCCCCACCCCCTCAATAAACCAGCAAGATATTGTGAGTTCCAGGGTAGTGGAGTGGGCAAGCATCCACACCAGAACCCCTGCCTTCCCACAGCTAGAGAAACCAGCAGACACTAAACCATTACTTGTGAAATGGAAGAGTGTTCAACAAAGGCTGAGCCTACTCATGCTCTAGCACAGCCCCCAGTGAGGAGGTGAACTCCAAGGACCACACCACCCCCACACCTCATTCTGCAAGTTTCAGAAAAAACCCTAAGACAACACAGAAAAATCTTACCTGCACTTGGCACACACCAGCTACCACCAGCAGCTCCTGCTCAGCACAAGTTAAACTACAGCCTTTGTAGTCTCTAGCTGCCAGAACCCAAGGCTCTAGTACACAGACCCAGTCACCAGGCTCCTAACTCCCAGGACAAAAAGTATGGGACAGTGCCCCCTGTGCCTCAGAAGTAGAGATCAACTTTAAAAGCCACGAAAAAGGCAATCACCATGAACAAAAAGCAACATAGGAAAACAAAGAGCATAGATTCTTATTACGGTGACAGGGATGATCAAAACACAAATTCAAAAGAGGACAGCACTGTCACTGTATCCACACCTGAAACCTCAAAGGGGAATATGAACTGGTCTCAAGTCCAAATGGCCTTCCTGGAAGAATTCAAGAAGAATTTTGAAAGTCAAATTAGAAAGGTAGAATAAAAATTGAACAAATCCTTTAAAGTATAATTGACAAAATGGGAAAAAAAATTCACTGAAGAAAACAATTCCTTAAAAAGTCGAATTGGCCAGATGGAAAAGGAGGTACAAAAGCTAACTGAAGAAAATAATTTATTAAAATTACAATTGGGCACGTGGAAGCTAATGACTCTATGAGACATCAAGAATCAGTCAAACAAAATCAAAAGAATGAGAAAATAGAAGAAAATATAAAATAACTCATTGGAAAAACAACTGACCTGGAAAATAGATCCAGAAGAGATAAGTTAACAATTATTGTTCTACCTGAAAGCCATAATGAAAAAAAAGAACCTTGATATCATTTTCCAAGAAATCATCAAGGAAAACTGACCTCAGGTCCTAGAACTAGAGGAATATTATAGCCAAATTTCACAATTATCAGATTAAAGAGAAAATGCTTCAAGCAGTCAAAAAGAAACAATTCAAATATTGTGAAACCATGGTCAGGATTACGCAGGACCTTGCAGCTTTTACATTAAAGATAGGAGGGTTTGGAATATAATATTCCACAAGGCAAAGGAGCTTTAATTACAACCAAGAATCAACTACCTAGCAAAACTGGGCGTAATCGTTCAGGCAAGGATATGGACAATCAATGAAATAGGGGGCTTCCAGACATTCCTGATGAAAAGACCCGAACTCAAATGAAAATTTGATCTTCAAATACAAGACTCAAGAAAGGCATAAAGTAATAAACAGGACAGAAAAAAAACATGCTCTTCAATAAGGTCAAACTGTATATATACAAGATGATGCTTGTAACTCTTGAGAGATATATCTTTATCATGGCATTTAGAAAGGATATACATAGACAGAAGGTATGGATATAAATTGGCTTTGATGTGATGATAAAAAATACTAATTAAGAGGTGAAAAGGGATTGTAGTGGAAGGAAAGGAAAGGAGGAGGCAGAAAAGGATAAATTTCATCACATGAATAGATACAAAAACATTTTACAGTAGAGGAAAAAAGTGAGGGAGATAAGCATTGTTTGAATTGTACTCTCATTGTATTTGGCTCATGGAGGAAATAACATAATCTAACTTGTCCTATAGGCAGTGGATGGGAAAGGGGAGAGTAAAGGAAGGATTGGGAAGAGAGACGGGAGGGAAGAAGTAGTAAGGGAAGAGGGAAAGAAAAAGGAGAGGACAGTTGAAGGGAGAAAACATTGTGGAAGGTGGTGGTCAAAAGCAAAACTCTTTTGAGGTGGAAAAATGGGAAAGGAGAAATAAAAGCATAAAGTGAGGGATAGGATGGAGAGGAAGACATAGATACTAATTATAACTGTGAATGTGAATGGGATGAACTCTCCATGAAATAGAAGCAGAGAACATGATTATACAATATATTGTTCACAAGAAACACATTTGAAACAGAGGGATACACACAGGGTAAAGGTAAAAGGCTGGAGAAGAATATTTTATGCTTCAGGTGAAGTAAAAAAAAAACAGGAGTTACAAAGCAAAAGCAAAAATAGATCCAATTAAAAGAGATAAGGAAAGAAACTATATCCTGTTAAAAGACATCATAGAAAATGAGTTAATATCCTTACTAAATATATATATATATATATATATGCAGTAAGTATAGCATCCAAATTCTTGAGAAGAATTTAAAGAAGTTACAGGAAGAAATAGACTGCAAAGCTATTCTAGTGGGAGACCTCAACCTCCCCATCTCTGAACTAGATAAATTTAACCACAAAATAAACAAGAACAAAGTTAAGGAGGTGAATAGAATTTCAGAAAAGTTAAACACGGTAGACCTCTGGAGAAAATTGAATAGGATTTAGGGATAATCTCAATCAGTCATGTCCTTCAGAGGCTGACCATCCACAAAAGCTGGGCTTCAATGAAAAAATGGAGGTGAAAAGCTTGGATCCCAAATCTAATATTTGGTTGTTGATACAATATAAAATAAATTTTCTCTCAGTACATAGAATATTATCTCTTTCTTCCTGCTTCAGTCTTTAAAGGGCAAACCAAAAAGGCATCCGTATGGTAAAATAATGCTGTATATATTTCCCTGATCTAGTAAATATGGTATACTTATTGGTGTCAAACTCAGATAGAAAAAGGGACCAACGAATCTGTACATATGAATCTTTGTAGGTCACACATTTACTGTTTTAAAATGTAAAATTATCTATATTTCATTGTATTTTTGTTTATTTTATTAAAGTTTCCTAATGACATTTTAATTTAGTTTGGCCTGGTCTCTGGGTAGGCTGTGTTTTTAACACTTCTGGGGTACTTGGAACATTTTCATCTTGATGAAAGACCACCATTGTGATCAAAATAGATAATGGGAGATTTTGAACACAGGAAATGTTGGGCATTTTCTTGAATTTATTTTCTTAAATAAACCCTTCACATTAGCTTCCCCTTCCCTCTTCCCCCTCCATTTGTCTTTTGCTCACAAAAAGAATAATCTAGGTCACTTTCTGTAAAATTAATTATGAGGTGAACCTTGAAGTAGCAATTTCCTCTGCTTCTTTAATTTCACCTTCAATAAAATCATTATCTTCACTGCTTTAATCCATGACCTTACAGCTGAATTTAAAATTTTCTATTTCAAATTTAATAATCAGGGTAGAAGACAACATACTGAATACTACATATAAACAAATACACAGTCTCTCTTACTCTTTCATTCCTCTCCTTCATCTCCACTTTTGTTTTTTCATTAGTTTCTTAGTTAAAATGTTCTCTTTCAGGTTGGAATTTCCGTATTGTGAAAAAGAATATTAAAGCATGCTATATTTTTTCAACTATAGGCATAAATATGAAATGCTGATTCTTTTCAGTAATGCATAAAGAGAATTAACATTTTTAATTTTTTTCAGTAATATAAAATCTTTGAGATTTTTGTTTGGTATTAACATTTGGATTTGTTTAAGTGTCAACTATTTGAAAATGTTTGTCTTCTATGGACTTCATAAATGAAGCGGGCATATTCTTAGAAGCTACTGCATGAAGTATGGATAATAACAAATGAGTTATTCAATGCCATTATAAAAAAAGTTAGAGAAGGAAGAAATATTTTGAATAGAAGCAGAAAATATAAAAATGCATCCCATTCCAGATCTACTTGGGACTTGATTTCTTTGGATAGAGAGGGGAAAATCCTGTCTAATATTGCATCTTTTCCCATTAAAAAAGTTTGGGGATTTGTTTTCAATATTTGCATGAATTTGTACAAAATAGAAGCTGCCTGTAATATACTCAGCAGAGAAACTATTCCAGATCCATTTCTACCAGGAATTTTAGTTAAATTTTCAGTGATATTGAACTTGCAGTTCTCTTGGTTCTGTCTGGTTCTGTCAAGCATTATGGTAATCCATAAACGATTTGGAGACAAAGACCAAGAAGAGGAGAGGAGTGAATGAATAAAATACTTTACTTTGATTCCGCTGAGATAGTGAGAATTCTTCCTTTTGAAAAAATGTTTAAAAATATGCTCAAAAACCATAATGTAATCATAGATTTAGAGCTGGAAGGAACTTTGAAAATCATCAATTTTAAACCTCTCATTTTGTGAGGAAACAGAGACCCTGAGAGACCGCAACTTGCTTAGGATCACGTAGGCAGATTAAAACCCCATTTTCCTGATTGTAAATCCAATGTTCTAACCATTACAACACACTCCATATATGTATGTACGTATGTGTATATATACATACATACATATATGCATATATAGGTGTGTATACACACATGCACACATATATATGTATAGTGTATCACATATACACTATATAGGGCAGTAGGTGGTGCAGTGCACCAGCCCTGGAGTAATGAGGATCTGAATTCAAATGTGGCCTCAGACATTTACTAGCTGTGTGATCGTGGGCAAGTCAATTATCCCTGCTTGCTTCAGTTTCTCATCTGTAAAATGAGCTGGAGAAGGAAATGCTAAACCACTCCAGAATCTTTGCCCAGAAAACCCCAAAAGGAATCATGGAGAGTCTGACATGACCAAAGCAACTCAACAACAACAAATATATAACATACAGTAAGTATATTCAGTAAAGCTGATTAAAAAAAACAACTTCCGTGAGAAAATAACAAATTGGAAAAATGTTGGTTCTCTTAAGAGTGAAAGGTTGTGCTATGAAAGAGTTCATTTACATTCTAGGCAAGATTTAATGAACTTTTATTTCTGCTTTAAAAAAAAAAATCCCCTTACTAAGTAAACACCAGGGTAGCAGATATTCTTATAGTCTGTTTATAAAGTTCAGGAGTACATAGTGCTTAAAGAATCTCCTCTGAACATATTTTATAGATGAAGAAAATAAGTGTCAGGGAGATAGATTGAGTTGCCTTACAGTCACAAAGTTAGTAGTTGATCTAAAACTAGAGATCAGGCTTCCTGAGTCCAATGCACTTTTCAACAATTCAACTTCATAAACATTTTAAATACCTACTATGTAAACACTCTCAATACAAGCAAAAACTGAAACAATCTTTGACCTCAAAGGTCTTATATACTACTATATCATGATGCCAAATTCCTGAGCATCCAAAGTTGAGAGATTTTTCTTTTCTCCCTTTTGTAAACCCTCAGTCCTGATTCCAATGCACTTTGTGAACCTTGGTTCTTTACGTACTGACTAAACATCCTGAGTCCCCTGTTAGTTTGATCACTGGGTTCTTTCAGTTAGAGGAGGTAAGAGTTCCCCTTCCTATTTTTTTCCCTTATTTTTTTCTAAGTGCCCCCAAAACTCCTGCTTTGGTTACAGGTGTTGGATAAAAGGTGACAACACAAACACAAAATAGAAGAATGAAGACAGGGCATCAAAGTATTTCCTAAGGTAGGATAGAGCCTGGTATGAAATTTTATTCCAAGGTTGTCAAGAATGCAAGGATCACAGCAGTGAGGAGTAAAATTCATTCACTTTATATGAGAGGTATCCCCTTGACAGTTGAGAGACCATGTGTAGTATAAGTTTGACAGCTAAAGTCAACATCCTCATTGTAAGAACTGCTGAGAGTGAAGACAGATTAAATCAAGTTAAAGGTGCCCAGGGTAGAAGAGGAAAAGGAAGTGGAATACAGGCTTAAAAGTACATTCCCATTAATATCTGAAAATACCCATGTAAATCCTCTTAGAAGGGGAGCAATAGAAACTTCTTTCAAGTGGCATAAGAAAGATGTGAAGTATAATCTTTTTTCACTCTTTTTTTTAGAAGGCTTTTAAGGTCTTGGCTAGAGAGAAGACATTACTCTTTAAGGAAAAAAACAGTGACAAAAAAATCAACTTCTAAAGATTAGCTTATAGATAACATCACTGTGGCAGTGATTTAATTAAAAATTACATAAAAATAATTAATTGATTCAGACAAGACAATAGAATAAAATCTATGCACACAGGCAGTCTGATGCAGACCTAGTTTCAGCCCACACATGTAAAATAGCTGTGTGACCATGAGGAAATCACTTAAACTATCTGAGCCTCAGATGAAAAATCTTTTAACATGGGGATAACAACACAAATAACACTTTCCCATCTTATGAGACTATGTTACGAGACTATCACAAGATAAAGCTTTAGAATGTTATATGAATGAAGATAAAAGATGCAAGGTTCTTAGCTATTTATGTTTTCTTCACATAGGACCATAGGTTGGAGCAAATTTCCCAAGCTGGATTCAAAATACTCCCATTTAAAGGGTTAATGAACTAAATAACTGCCCAAATCTCTTTTTACTTTTCAAATTTGGCAGAAAGTCAGAGATATGATTTTGAGTTACATTAATGAACTCTTTATGTTAGAATTACCAAGAAGAAATGGAGATGCCTCTAGAATTCCAACTGATTTTTTTCTCATCCTCTGTTATAGACCAGTTCTACTATTACCTAGCTGTGAGATGTTCAGCAAATCACTTCTCTCTGGGCCTGTTTCCTTATCAGTAAAGTGCAAAGTGATATCTAAGGTCCATCCCAACTCTATGATTTAGGGAGACTACTATTTCCAAATAAAATGTTCTTCACTTACTTCTGTGACCCTAGAAAGAGAAAAGTGAATCTATATAACCAAGGATCCCATATAGACTTTTGGTCATAATATTAGAGACAAACAAATGAGATGATAATGATGCAGAAAAACTTTGTATTTAAAATAATTCTTGCTAAATCTACAAAATATGGTGATTATTTTATATATTTTCACATTAACTCTGACATGTATGAACCTATTTACTTTAACAACATTTAAAAGTTGGCTTCTCTCTAGTGTGGTAAATATGTATATTTTAAAATTCCTCAAACTTATTTTTAAGGAAATAGGATAAGATTTTCCTTTGATTTTAATGAAAGGGGAAATGCAAATAATTTCTCTGAAATGCATAAGTTCCTTTTGCTTTAAGATTGTTTAAGAAAATTCAAATCTGAATAAATTTTTTTCTGAGTTCAATATAGGACTTTGTGAGAACCCTTTGGTGGTAAGAGAATGTTTAGGTTTTTCTCTTCAGTCAAGTACTTCCTAACTTTTGCAGTTATTTCAGCCTTTTCAAAGCAGCCTTCTGGGAATAACCCTTTTCTGTTGTTTAGGACCCTGCAGCAGTTATATGTATCTCTGTGATAATACAGGAGATATGTGTTGTGAAAGAACTTAGAGCATATGATACCTGACCAACAAGGAATCATGAATTTCAAGGAAAAAAGCTGTTGAAATGACAATGCTCACTTCAGCGGAGCACTGGAAAGCAAATCATCTCTCTTCGAAGAGGGACAAACAGATGTTTTTCTGATAGTTGGCGTCCTTAGAAAATTAGCTGTAAATTTCATGGAAGATAATTATTAACACTGGATTATGTAATCAGCATGAAGAATACTCATCTTGTTTTTGGCTGGTGAGCTACAAAGTCATTAAAAAGTGTGAGGGGAATCAAATGTATATTGTATACCAAATAGGAACTGCCAATGGTCTCCATTGAAATCCCTTCAGCATATCTTTGTGTGTAACTTAATTAGCAAAGTTAAAATGGAGATGAGGCTCCAGTGTGTTTGGATGAAACAATTTTTATGAGAGGACACTTCATTAAAATGTTTAATAACTGCAGTAAAGCACCAGTTATCAAAGAAATCTGTTTAAACTGTGTGGATAAAGCTGCTCTGGCCACTGCTTCAAAAACCATATTCAGTTGAAAATGTTTACATTGCATTTGTACTGCAAAATGTGTATATTACAGGAACATTTTCCTCTAGCTAGGAAATGGTTGTGGAGCAAGGGAGTTTTAAAATGAAAGTTATCATCTAGTTCAAAAATTAAAATATAATAAAATGGATATATTGAAATCCTACTGAATATAATTGAGCCTTTGATGACTGTAGTTTTGTTCAAGGTCTTTATATGCCTGAAAGTCATTATTAGGAACATTAAGTTTATCAATAGAAAGTACTTTTGTGGTCATTCAGTCATTTCCAACTCTTTGTGACCCTATGGACCTTAGCACATCAGTGCTGTCCATGATGTTTTCTTGCAAAGCATTGGAGTAGTTTGCCGTTTCTTTCTCCAGTGGATGGGAGCGGGTCACGTAGCTAGAATATGTCTGAGGACAGATTTGAGCTCAGATCTTCCTGACTCCATACCCATGACTCTATCCACTGAACCAACTAGCTGCCTCTGTAAAGTACTCAAGTCATACTCAAATGGATCTTGTTGAGCTGAGTATTCTCCCCAACCATGCAAAACATAACCTATCTGTAACTGACATTTCTATATGACTCTTGTTCATGTCTTCCCATAGGCTTTTGGTAGAGGTCTAACCAATGTGCTGAGGGTCATCTTCATTTTTTCTTGATAATACAAAGGTAGCTGTGGAGTATGTGGGGTATCCATCCATTAAGTCTTGACTCTTGCTGTATGACCATCTTTTCCATTCATACATTTGTTTGCTTACATCCTTTTCACTGATTCTTCATCAAAATCCTTTGTAATGTACTTGCTCATCATGTAATTCTCAGTGGCCTACTTGGTGACACTAATTTTATTAATTCATTGAACTAAATTGGTTTTGATTCAATGACAAATCTCACTTTTAAAAATGAATTACAAAATCAGCCTATTTACTTATTATCTGTAATTGTACAAAAACTAGGAAGCAGATTTTAAAACAAAATAGAAGATAATTTTAGGTGTTTCTATTCATATTTAGGGATTTTATTGTAGAGTTGTGACATGGTATTATATAACAGATTGCTATATTAATATCACATACGTCATAACAATAATTCAGCACAATGAATTCAAAGACATCATATGTTTCATGACATAACAGAAAGAATATTGGACTTAGATTCAGAGGATGTGGGTTAACTCTCTAGCTTTGCCACTTTCTAGTTCTCTTTCTGTGGGTGAGTTACTTAATTTCTTCAAGGTTCTGTTTCTTTCATTTGTAAAATGGAGATAATTCGTATTTAAGTTTTCAACATGTCTACCATAACAACACTCTGAAATGGTTAGTGTGAGTGTTATTATTTCCAATTTAAACATGAGAAAAACAAGACTGTTTGGGGTTAAATGCCTATTTAATGACCATGACTAAGTAGAAGAGATAGGACCTAAACTCAGTTTTCCTAACTTGGGTCCATTTCCAACCCTACTCTTGTATGTGCTGCACAAAGGTCTAATGAGGATTGTACTTGGCATACTTTTGAGGTTGAAAATGGTTACATTTGGTTCTTTCTCTTCCCTTTTGTCTCCAAAGAGTTCCCAATTCTTTATTCTCTCTCCACAGTATCTCATGCCCATCCTATTCTTCCTATTCCTAATGCCACTAACCTAATATAGGCATCAGACTCCTCCTGGAATTTTGCAATATCTTCCTAGCAGATCTGTCTACTTCTATTTTCTTTCTCCTCTACTTTATCCTTGAGACAGCTTCCATTCTAATTTTCTTCTGCATGGACCAGGTTCTATCAACCCTCTGCACAACAAGAATGTGGTTATAATGCACCATGTAAAATTAAAAACTGTATAAAGTTCAAATTCTTGTGCTTAGAATTTGGAGTTCTTCACAATCTTGTGCCATACTAATTTTACAGTCTGATTTCATACATACTTTGCACTTTAAATCAGACTACCCTCTGCCTCCTTATCCTGACAGTGTTTCCCTGCCCCTCTTCATTTTTGGAATCCATATATATATCTATATATATGTATATATAGCTATATATATACATATATATAGATATATATCTATATCTTTTTAAGTTCAGATTAATCACCGAATTCTCCACAAAAATCACAGTTGTTTGCCCTCTGTGTTACACTTCTTATAATGCATTTATAATTACACAATGGAATTATACATATTTGTGTCTTATCCCACCCACCTCAAAGATGTATGCTTATGCATGACATCAAATACCATGTCTTATCTATATTTCATACATATCTGTTAGTGGTGGTAGGGGTCAGCCTGTAGTTGACCCACATCAATCATATAAAAACATGTGTTTGTAGAATGGTAGAGTTCTTTGTAAGTGTGAACTTTTCATGCTTACTATATTAAAACTAATGAAATAGTCTTGATCTAAGAATGAAAATAAATCTTTGCAACTAACAGAGTAGGTCACTGACAATTGTAAATTCAGTTAAATTGCTAAATTCAGTAAAGAGAAAAAAAATCATCTGTCTCCTCAGGTAATGGTATCATTTCTGAGAAGAAGCACTGCTGTATGACATTTTAAACTGTCACCATATATTATGAATGTAAGCTCCTTTTTTGAAAAAAAAATATATGTATGTATGATACATGCTTACTTCTTCACATATATTCATAATTTTATTTTAATAAGAGAAAAAACCCTGAAATTTCTCCTTATTTTAAAATTTAAAGTATAAAGCATATGCACAAATAAATACATTATTTTTGATTCATAAATTGGTTTTGTATATCACACATCATATCAAATATGGACTTAAAACTTAAGACTCAATTTTCCCAACATCCTTTATGAAAAGCAAGTTCCAAAGGCGTCGAAGACACATAACATTCCTATATAACCCTCTGAGGGGACTTAAGCACCTTACAGAGAAAACAGAGTGGGAATCATTGTGATACCAAGGGCAGCTTAGGATTTTATACCTTGAGTAGACATCTGATACAATAGAGATTGTTAAGTAATTCATTTGGGATCTATTCTATCTGCCTGACTAATAGGGAGAAAAGTATACAAAATATGATGATTAAATTATTTGTCAATTCCCTCATTTTGCATGAAACATACTAAAACTTAGACATCTAACTAGCTACTATCTCCTTTCCACAATTAAAAAAAAGCAAGGGGGTTGGTTTCTAAAATTATTTGAATTAGATCAACATTACTAGACTTTTTAAGTTGAATACATAGTAAAATATTCATTTATAGGTATGTGAGGTGTGTTTGTAAAAAAAAAAAAGAGGCTAGTCTTATAACTTGATAGTCACATTTGGACATTTGATCTGAAACTACTACTACCAAATTTTTGACTAATTCTCATTAAGAATTTGAAAGAAATGAACTATAAGGGTAAATATTCACACACACAGATTTAGCTAGGGGCACTCTTCTTAGGTATCCCACTGTTCTAAGCTATCTTCTATTACTGTAGAGGAATCAGGGAATTCCCTGACAGCAATTACTAAAGGGTCACTTCAGCAATTGGCAATATTAATTAGGCAGAAAACAGTTGACTAGGGGAATAAAGGTACAAGGTAGCCTAAATTGGTGGCTTTTGCACAGGCAAAGTAATCATGTAAGATAGTACTTACCAAGGGACCTTGCTTTACCAAGTAACCATGCTTTGAAAATACCCTGGCTATCAAAAATGTTTGAAATTGAAAGTGGGTTCAGAAAATTTGGGTTGGGTATGTTCATATAAAATATTATTTTGAAAAAGAAGCTCTACTAAATGCTCTTTTGCAATTCCACATTATTTTAAGGAAGTGACCCTGGGTTTTTGAAGGTTAGTCCAGAGGAAAACAAGCTCTGTCCATTCTTATCAGGCTAAAAAGGCTTCTTGAACCTCCCCTCTCCAAACATGATAGATGTCTGTTGTCTGCAGATCAATGAGATTAAGTACTAAAAGGTTCAGCACCAGCTTGGCTGCAGGTGATGAACTTTTTGGCCTTAATGACTCTGAAAGATTTAGGATAAACTGAGTTGCAGAAATATTGTTCCCTGCATCTATTGAAGTAGTACCCTTTCTAATGAAACCAAAGATTCCTAACTGTTGGAATTATAACTAATAATTTAAATTCTTCACTGATCTCCATTGCTATTTAATTCCATAAACATTTATTATGTAGCTACTGTGTCTGAGAAAATGTATGTGTTATTGGGGATACAAAGAAATAACTTTTTTATCTCCATAATATCTCTCATGCCTTCTCTTTACACATACAGCCACCATTTTAGTTCAGGCTTGCCTCAATATACTATTACAATGGACACTTACCTAGTCTAAGTGTTCAAGGCTCTCCCTAGTGAAATCTGTCCTCCACATTGCTGGCTAAGTAATTTTAAGTGCAGAACTGATCATGTCACTCTGTTACTTAATAAATTCTAGAGACTCCCTATTACCTCCAGAATAAATCATAAACTCCTTTATTGTGGCTTTTTAAAGTCCTTCACATCCTAGTAATAAGATATCTTCCTAGTCTTAGGACATTATACAACGCTTCTTCTTACTCTACCATCCAGTCAAACTGGCCTTCTCTTCATTCCACACAAACAACACTGCACTTCTAGTTCCATGTTTCTGAACCAGTTTACCCACCACTCCTGAAATGTATTCCTTCCTCACTTCTGCCTCACAGAATCCTTTCCATTCTTTGACATGCAACTCAGGTTCCAACTTTTACACAAAGGTTCATCTGATTCCACTCCCCTTCCCTCAACTTCCTGCTAGTGGCTTTTCTTCTTAACTACAAGATAATTGTTTTGAATTTATTCTGTAATATAAGTATATATGTGCATGTTGTTTTCCCCAATAAAACATAAGCACCTTGAGGGCAAAGATTATTTTATTTTTTTGTCTTTGTGTGGTTAGCACAATGGCTGGTACCCAAACAATGAATCAATGATTGGTTGATTATTGGCAGATGTGCTTGTTTGAACACTAGCGGAAATATTTAAAAGATCATGGGAAGTAAGAGAGCTACCACAAAATATGGAAAAAGGCAAATGTCCTGATAATTCAAAATAAGGAAAGAAAATTGTTTTCCAACTGTAAGCTAGTGAGTTTGACTTCAGTTTTTGAGTTAATCATTAATCACTGTTAAACATCTAGAAAGGGAATCAGTGATTAAAAAGAGCCAGGATGACTTCATCAGGAACAGGACATGGCAGACTAATCTCATTTCCTTTTTTGACAGGATCGCTAAACTAGTAGATGAGAGAGATGGCATCGATACAGATTGCCAAGAATTTTAGCAAAATTTTTGACAAAGTATCTCAAACTATTTTCATGGAGAGAAGCTGAGTTTAAAAAAAATAAAACTAGATGGATTCAGAATTGCTTAGATGGCTGTACTGAAAGATCACTTCTAATGGTTCAGTGTTAAAATGGCAGGAGGTGTTCAGTGGAATAACTTAGGAACCTGTGCTTGATTCTCTGTTATACACATTTCTATCAGTGTCTTAACTAAAGGCACAGATGACACATTCCTTAAATTTGTTAAAAGCTGGGAGGAACGGTTAACACATCAGACAATACAATAACAATTCCAAAAGATCTAGATAGTTTAGAATATTAAGCTGAATCTAACACAATGAAAGTAAATAGAGATAAATGTAATATTTTACATTTTTGTACAAAAAAGTCCATTTCATCAGTAAGAGATTGGAAAGTTAGATATCTGTGGAGTTTTAGTTGATTTACTGTGAACTGTCAGTGTGGTATAGAAGACAAAAACCAAATGGAATCTTAGGCTGCCTTGAGAGACATAGCTTCCAGCAATAGGAAAATGCTAGTTTCACAGTACTCTACCATTATCAGATCTCATCTGAAGTTCTGTGTTCAGTTTTGACTAGTAGGGTCCAAGAGAGACATCAGTCTACTTTAGTATGTACAAAGGAGGGCAGATAAGATATTTAAGGGCCTGAGTCTATGCCATATGAAAATTAGTTGAAAGAATGGGGTGTTTTTAGCCTCAAGAAGACTCAGGGGTGATATGAATATTTGTATAAAATGTACTAAAATTATTGTGTTTGGCTCCAGATGATGTAAGTCAAAGCAAAAGGTGGGAGTTGAGAAGAAACAAAGTTAGGCTTAATGTCAAGAAAGAAACTTTCTAACAATTAGAACTATCCAGAGTGCAACGTGCTACTTCAAGGGCTAAGAGTTCTCCCCTTTGGTGGTCACAAGAATTGATACAAGGACACTGTCAAGGTCTCTCTTTAGAACTTTGGAATTGATTGTGTGACATGAAAGACAGTGGCACAAGACCTCTCAGCATGGCGTACCCACATCAGAGAAGGTGTTGTGTTCTATGAGTAAAGCAGAACTGAAATAGCTCAAGAAAACTCAAGATGTACAAACTCAGAGAACCCAACTCAATTGTTCATGGGGTGTATTTGTGCTTGACCTGTAGTAGAACATTCCAAGCCAGTACTGGTTTGATCAGCCACAAGTCAGACACACTAAAACTTGACTCTAGTGTGGTGATTTCATTTTGGTCCTCTTTGAAAATAAAGGCCAACAAGCAGACAACCAAAAGGTTTTATTAATCAGAGACTCTTAAGATCATTTATTGAGCGTGTTATAATGAAGATTCCTTTCATATGGAAGTTGGACTGGATTGCCATGTCTCAAATTTTATCATTCTTGTCTTCTGGAAGCTTACATTCTTTTGGGAGGTTATCTACTACATACATAGATATGTTTCAAACAACAGAAGAAAAATGAAATATGAAGGGGAAGAGAACATCAACATATAGATTAAGAAAATAATTCTGAAAGACTGAGTTAGCATATATAAATAAGCAGAAATGGAGAATAGGAAATTTTGGTCCCAGAAAAGTTAATAGGATAGTTTGGCTAGACTAATGAGATCCTGAAAGGTGAAATTATGAGATAAGCTTAGAAATGTAGTTTGAAGTTAGATTATGCATGGCCTTTAACCCTTGGTTCTGGGGTTTATAGTTTATCTAAGTGGAAATAGAAAGCTATTGAAGGCTTTTTTGTCTGTTTGTTTGTTTAGTCAGGAATACTCATCTTCCAGAGTTCAAATCTGACTTTCCACACTTAGTAACTGTGTAAGCCAAGGCAAGTCACTTAACCATTTTGCCTCAGTTTTTTCATCTGTAAAATGAGCTGGAGAAGAAATGGCAATATCATGCCAGTATCTTTGCAATGAAAACCCCAAATGGGGTCATGGAGAAACTACACAATTAGCAACAACATTTTTTTCTACTTATTTTGATATCTTTCTTTTGGTTGAACTATCATTTCTACAACTTGACTGCTTTCTTATTGTTTTCCTTATTATACATCTTTTTTGTAGTAAAGTATATCCCAATTAGTGCAAATAATGAAATCCCTGAAGTGTTTGCATTATTTAATTTCATACTGCATTTTCATAGGTTAGGAATCAATTACCATTGTTTACATAATTGTATCTTTGAATATTGCAATTTCAGACATTTAGGTCGGATAGTAGAGAACACACTGACTTGGCAAGAAGATACCTTCCTGAGTTCAAATCTAGTTTTGGACACTTACTAGCTATGTGACCCAGGGAAAACCACTTAACCATTTTGCCTCAGTTTCCTCATCTAAAAATGAGCAGAAAGAAAGAGCAAACTACTCTAGTAACACCAAAAAGTGGTCACAAAGAGTGGGACTTGACTGAAATGACTCAACAACAAGAATTGCAAGTTCAAATATATGTGACTTCTTCAGGGGAGTCATTTCCACACTAATCAGGACCTAACTACACTGTCCTTTTTCAATCATACCATGTGGAAGCAAGGCAAGATTAATATAGATATAGTTAATAGCATTTGCATGTGCTTTTTTTCATTTGTTTATGTTTTTCATTCTGTTTCCCAATTTGCGAAGTCTTATTTTCTGCTTGTTAGTATTTTTTTCTTTCCTTATTTTTGCCATTTCTTTTAAAATGACACAAAAACTGACCATTTAATATTTTACCTTAGCATACTTTTCAGCCATTAATTAAAAATGAAAAGTGACCAAAGGCCATACGCAGGAGAATAGAGGAAAATAAAGTGGATTGGATGGTCACCCAACTGGAAAATCATACCCTGAATAATGAAGACTATATTAACAATATATTCTATGAGATGATGAGATAGACGCATTGCATTTGATCAAGGTGGAAGCAATCAATTTGGAATAGTCTTAAGGAAATGGGAAGAGTGGACAGTTGTTCCTCAGAATATCTTTCTTTTGAAGAGACAAGAAAAAACAACAATGTGAAGAAAGTGAGAATTATTTTAACCTTTAGTCTAAATTTTAAAAGTTAGCTATAGACCCACTAAAACTTTTGTTACTTGATAAAACAGACATTAATTTAGTAAATCTCCATCTCCTACTTCCCTGCTCTTTTCCCCTCTTACTACCCCATTCCCTTCTTGGATGATAATACTTTCTCCTCTTGTTCCCCACATTATTATATTTAGAGAGCACAAGTGAAAGCCTGGACAAACACATTCACATCAAAATGGAAAATTATGGCAATTACAGAGAAAATTTGGAGTTTTATCATTTACCTGGATATTTCAGGTTTAAGTCATCCAGTAGTACTAGATACAGAGCCTCAATTAGACATTCTAGTTTGGATATATAGATGTTCACTGCACTTCTCATTTTCTCAAATCCTCTATTTTCCTCTAGCAGAATACAGAATTATGCCCCTAAGTTTTAAATTTCTTGTATCAATTTATTTAGTATCAGACTATCAGACAAACACTGGTTTTATAAATTTGTTCTATTTTATATAGTATATAAGAGCTTATTATGCTTACAAAGCTGTTTTTCTAGACATATCTAACTCATATAAGATGCTAAAGAATTTCTCTGGAATAAGGTCATAGTAGCAATCAAATATTGGGAAGGTCCACTAGACAAAGCACTGTGAAGGTAGTTTTTCTTTATCCCTTTCCAAATAAAAAAGAAATTCAGAATGAGTTGGAGACAACAAGGAAAATTCCTCAGGCAGCAAATTTTTTGTAGTGTTTCTAAAAGAACCACTCAGTGGAGTCAAAGAGATAGCCCTCTCACCCTCATGCCAATGGGAAATACAAACCCACTGACACTGTTTTATTGGCAGAGGGAGTTCCCATGTTGATTGACATCAGCTGCTATACTGGAAGAGATCTAAAGAAATGTCATTTCCAAAATTTGACAGTGTGATAAAATGTGGCCGATGGATGGGTGGCAGGGTTGAAGATCACCTCACAGCAGGAAAGGCTTCATGGCATTTAGCTTAGTATTTGTATCTGGATCTGAACACTGATACATGGAGTATTAGCTTCTTAAAAATTCCTTCATTCCTAATATCACAGGCGTATTTATAACATCAGAAGGAAGTTTAGGATGTGTGTATACACACACACACATACATATATATATATATATATATATATGTATATATATATATATACATACACACATACATACATACTCTCTACATATACATATATTTGTATATAATATTAACTCATTCTGAATAGCATTATAGTTAAAAAGAAGAGATTGAAAAGAAAGTAAAAAGACATTACAAAGCCTGAATGTGTGATAATCATCTAACATGAGGAGAATGGGAAAACAATGATTATTAAGATTGGCATTTAAGAAGGGAAAATTGAATACAAAAATGAAATCTCAAAGTCACCTTTATTCAGACCATACAGTTTTCTTCTAGAAAGTGGTTTATGTAACACAGGGTGGGGGAAATCAGAGGAATTTGCCAATTAATTTGAAGAGAACCCTGACCAATTTGATGAAATTACAGGGTTTTTGATATTCTTAAGAAAAAAACTAAAAGCTTCTCCTTATGGAACATAAGCATGCCCACTGGTACCATGCTGTTGGAGTTCAGAGACAAGGGTGGCCATTTGTTGAATGAATGACTGAGTGTGTGTGTGTGTGTGTGTGTGTGTGTGTGTGTGTGTGTGTAGCAAGACATCTTAGAGATCTCTTTTCCCTCTTTCTCCTCATAGACAATAATAGGGTTGACTTCATATAATTATATGGCCATAGTAGATGTGCACTTGTACGTAGTCTTAAGAGAATGAGTTTCATGTCTCAAGCAATCATGCTGGGGATCTACAGACAAAAATTAAACAGAAAAATTAAAAGAAAATGAATCTTATCTCTTCTGATGTGCTGAGGAAACATGTTCTATGATGGGGGAGGGGAGAAAGGCACAAGCATTTTTAAATGCCTACTATGTGCTAGGCACTAAGCTGGGTGCTTCCTGTGTGATCTCCCTTGATGCTCACAATGACCCTGGGAGTAATGTACTATTATTATACGCATTTTACAGTTGGGAAAACTAAGGCAGTTAAGAGATTTGCCCAGGGTCAGACAAATAGGAAAACTTTAAAGTCATATTTGAAATCCGGTCTTCCTGACTCTAGATCCAGCTCTCTGTTCAATGTACCACCTACCTGTCTCTAGGTGGAGAAAGAAGATGATCTACTTAGTTCCTGTGCAGTACCCCGCCTGGAGAACGAGGCCCATGACTTAGACTGCAGTTGTGCTGAGAAGATCTGTGCAGCTTCCAAAGCATGCTTATCTCTAGAGGAGAGTCTAAATAGTGTGACCTAATTGCATCACCGGGGAAATGACTCCCTGGAATGACAAAGGGTTGCTTTGATAAACAAACTCAAAGTTCCCTTCCCTTCTGGGAGGAGTTGGTTGTCTATCTGAGGTTGCTGCTATTTTTTTTTTTTAATGTCTTCAGGAATTCCTGTGAGTCATTACCATCCTAAGTATTTTCTGAGTTAAGGTACTAAATACATATCGGCTATTCTGTGCTCAATTTATATGGGCACACACAAGCATACTCATGTGTCACACAGTTTTTAGGTCATCTACAACCCAATCAATCCATATAAACTTATAGCTGTTT
>CM053771.1:396960364-396980364 GCA_028658325.1 Potorous gilbertii | reverse complement strand
ATGGTCACAAAAAACATGTATTTGGCACTATACTTTGCTTAGTACATTGTCTCAGTGTAAAGTTCTTTGGATCCCAATTTCACAGGGATTTGAAAAAAAGAAATACCTTTCTTATTTCTGCAATGGGAGCCAAACTACTCTGTGTTAATATTTCTTTCATTGTATTCTTCTCCCTTTTAGTTGCACATAACCTTGCTAGGGAATACAATCACATCAGACAACCACCAGTCAGATACAGAGTCTATACACACACACACACACACACACACACACACACACACACACACATACACACATATACAAAGTCTATTCATCCTGGTTGTGCTAGCTCTTAGTAAAACAAAACCCCCACGTAAGTAAAAGACCACTCTTTTCCCTCTTAGACTATGCCCCATTGTGCTTACTATTCTCTATACAAGATTAGAATTTTATCTACTGAGCTGATTCTAACAGAGGTGTTCATTGAGGATAATTTAAGGTGTTACCCCATCCAAGGAACATCTGCATTTTTATTAGTGGATCTCAATCAAAAAACCTGACATCCCAAACAATTTACAGATTCTAGTGGAATCTCAAATACCATGACTTGATTAAAGAAATAGTTGAGTGAAGAACAAGATTTCTTGTACCTCCAACCATACTATGGAAGTGGGTTACTACTTGGTTTATTCATAAGGTCTGTCCTGTGCCTAGATTGTAGACGTGCTAGAAGTTGGGAAAATATTTAACCATTTCTCGTTCAAATTGGGATATACTGACTCTACCTGATAACTTTCCTTGCTGTTCTAACAGGTCCTCATTTACTCTCACCTGACTTATTTAACAAATGGGAATGAGATTTGCTGCGTGACTGTGTTTTACAAGTATCACATCTCCTTGAATGATACAAGATTATTTCCTGTTGATAATTTCTTGTGCTTTTCCATGAAATTACATATGACCTTTGATAAAAAGAAGAAAGTATGTTATATATCAGTTATTTTCTAATAAACTTTAAAACTATATCAGTTGGGAAGTAGTATGGTGGTAATAGACTGAAAACTGGTCTCAAGTTTACCTTGTACTCAAGATGATTCATCACTTATCTACCGAGTACCACAGGTCTGTCTGTGTTCGTCCTTTGTTTTCAAAGAAGACAATGACATCAGAGAAATGATGATATGACTTGCCCTTGACTTTGATTTGAGTGAAGGAGGGCTGTGTAAGGTCACCAGTCTCACTTTTTCCTCCTGAGCCACCTGGATCCAGTGATCAGATATTCATCAGGATGACTGGAGGAGGCCCAGGATGCACTGGGAGACCTTGGCCTATTCAAGTACTCACCTAGAGTGAGGTAATGCCCATTCAGGGAATAGGTCTCTTTAGAAAGTAAACAAGGAATGGCGCCTTTAATGGGCAAAAGAAAAAGAATAAGTAAATCCAACTGGGAGGGAAAGAGCATTGGTTACTATTGATAATCACTCTGAAGCCAGGAGAGTCCAGAAAACAGCCATCAAGTGGAGTGTGGGCAGGGACCTATTAGTGTGCAATATATAGGCTTCAAAGTGCACTGGGTTTAAGACAAAGAGAAGGAAGGAAGGAAAGAAGGAAGGAAGGAAGGAAAGAAGGGTGTATATATGTACACATATATGTGTAGAGAGAGGAGGCATGAACAGAGAGATAGAGGCAGAGAGAGACAGGGAGAATTTAAAGTGCCAGATTTGGATTCAGGAAGACCAGGTTTCAAATCCTACCTCTGAAACTTACTAGGATCCTAGATCTTATGATCTCCTGTGGAAACACACACATGTATATATACATATATATGTATATACTCACACATGTGTATATGAATATATATTCATGCATGTGCATGTATATATATGTGAATGTTTACCTATGTATGTATTATGTATTTGGTCCATAACTGTGTTGTCATCAGTGTAGGAAACTCCCAATGAAGAAATTCTTTCTACCAAAGCAGATCCACAACTCATTTGTAATTTATATCCTTAGAGAGGTACCCACAGCTTTGGGAGGTTAAATGCTGACTATGGTCACATAGTTAATATGTGACAGAGACAGGAATTGAAATAAAATATTTCTGATTCCTAGATCACCCCCATATTCACTATACCACATGCTTCTTAGGAGATTACACACAAATACATATTATTATAAAGATGTAGTAACTATTAACATAACCATAATAGAGAATTACTATAGTCTATATAATAAGTAAAAGAAAATCTTCATATACAGGAAAAGGCAAGGTACATTAGGTGAAAAAATAAGGATGTACAGTGACCATAATAGTTATTTTTTATCAGGGAAAGAATTTTTTCAATTACAGTAGATGAAGGCTTATGTTGTCTAAACCTCAAGCTAGTATATATAAATTAGACAAACTGGGGAGGTATTTTGGAGGAAGAGGCAATTTTCTCCCCTAAGGATTGGAAAGTGGAGGAAGTAGTTCCAGGTAATTAGTAGATATAAAAAAATCTAATATGTTAACCATGCTATGTTTTGAGAGATGGTGTCATTATAGGTTTCATTCAATAGAGTAGCATGTTTAAAGGAAGTGGGACCATTGTTCTACTGCAACTGGCACTATTGAGGCTCTGGTAGGATCTTTGGTTTGGTGATTTGATGTATTTAAACAGATATAACCATTTAGAGGGAACTTAGAAAAGAACATCAGAAATGATAAAAGGTTTCGAAGATGTGACCCATGAGGAAAGGTTAAGAGAACTGGACATATTCAATCTACAGAAAAAAAGACCTAGGGGAGACATAATAACTCTTTATTATTACATAAAGGGATATTATAAAGAGGAGAGGGACCTGTTATTCTCATTAGTCAATGGGGACAAAACAAGAAGTAATGAGGTTAAGCAGAAGGAAGGCAGATTTAGGTTAAATATTAGTATGTACTTTATACTATCAGAAGCTAGACAGGAAGGAAACTTCGGAAGCTACCCTTTTTTCCCAACATGTCTGAAGCTGACCTTAATATGTATTTAATTGGAATTAATTTTGTAATGCTCAAATTAAGTCTGCAATGGTGTAAGGAGATTTGAATAGATAATATTCTCATCTGAAAGTACCAATTTATGGGTTTACAGAAACAATCTCTCAGTATGCGCAGACATTTTTAAGCATTTTCCATTCTGCATTCTTTATGTTGTTTTCATATATGTCATACAAAGGTGGAAATACTCGCTAGACTTAAATGAGTTCCGAAATATATTTGTTATACATATTAATAGATAGATCACAGTGTGCTTTATTTTATAATAGCTGAAATGTACAACTTCCATCAACCTTTGAAATGTTTTACGGAAACATAACGTTCAACAATGTCTAAACAGGTATGTGATAAGAAATTTGAAGCATACTTTCTATAAGGAATAAAAAGGTATTACTAATAGACTTCCTCTGAGTTTCCCCCTTTTCACATTTTCATTTGAGATTTAGAAAATCCACAGCACCTGGGATCAAGGGATATGCAACCCCAAACACTCACCCCCTACTGTGGCTTATTGGAATTTCATCTGCCTACAGATTGGGCAAGTTTAGCTTATTATTTCTCCTCTCTCTCATTGGTCACAAAGTTTGTAGCCCTTGATACATCTTTTCGTGGAGTCATTAAGTGGAGCAGCCAGTAATGAGTGTCTTCATAATGACTCATTTAGCTCCTTCCACTGGAAACGATGCATATTACTTCCTCAACGCTTCACCTACTTCATTCAAGAAACCAGCGTCCTGGGTTAGCTCCCATCACAAACTTAACTTGTCCCTTTGAAATCTCTTCTTCTCCCTATTAGAAAGTTGTTTGAACCACCAGTACACTGGATCTACAAGGGAGTTATTTTTTGTTTGGTGTGAAAGAGGGGAGATCTTGAGGAATTTTGTTGATTCTCTGCACATTGTCCTTTAAATGTCACTGTTGCTAGTTATTATTTAAGATAATAGAATTAGAGAAATTCCATAGGCCAGAAGGGTCTACAGAACACTTAACTCAGTACTCTTACTTGCACATATGATGAGACGAAGGCCCAAAGAAATGACTTAGCCAAAGTGTCATTATTGTTTCATAATTTTTGGTATCATTCACATACCTTTCAAACTAGAATTTTTGCTTCTGCCCCTGGGGCCACCCTGGGATCTGATAGATGAGCTTTTGCCTTGTCTGGAACCAGACTCTCATGGGTTTAGTAGATGCTATTTTCCACTTAGACTACTGCTTGTGAATACTCTTCCCTCTCCACCCCACATTTCCAGCTCTCCTTTACGGGTTACATACCCCCAATGGAAAGTAAGCTCAGTGAGGACAGGGACTATTTTTGCTTCTTGTATTTGCATTACCAGTGTTTTGTATAGTGCCTGGAAGATAGTAAGCATTTATCAATCTATCAATAAATGTCACTTTATCACTCACACATAAATACAGGTATCTTCACTCCTAGGTTGCTTGCTTCTGCTCCTTTGTAGTATCATTTGAAAAGAAATAATTTCATAAGAAGTAAGAGGATTTCCCTAAAGGATCATGTCTTTTTGCATCAGAACGATGTTTTGTCAAATAAGAGACTTTACAATTTGTTAATATTGAGATAGAATTCAACATTTCATAAACTCTAAAGTTTCATTATAGTGTAGACATCATCCTATATTCTTGAATGTGTTAGGCATATGTGGTAAGATGGTGGGAGAGAGAGGGAGAGAGAGAGAGAGGGAGAGAGAGAGAGAGAGAGAGAGAGAGAGAGAGAGAGAGAGAGAGAGAAATTAGAGCATGTATGGAATGGTGTGAATGATTGGAAGGCATTGAATGTCTCAACAACAGACTTTATCTGCTTGGATAAGTCCAGAGACCCTCAAGTCTCTGAGTCAGTAAGCTGATTACTTGATAAGGAATAATTTGATTGTGATCCAAGAAACCCATAGCAAATAATAATTATAAACAATAAGAACGTTGCATAACTCTTAAAATGATGAGGAATGATTTTCTCTTCTGTAGTGGCATGATGGTGGGAAGTAACATTCATGAAGTTTTTGTCTATGCACAGAAATCGATTTAGTTAGTGTTACCTTAAATGTGAGCTCTTTGTTCAGTGGCTTAATCAGAGTGACATATTGGATAAGAAAAGAGGATCCCACAAACTTTTGCTTATAAGAAACACATCTAGAATGCAAAGACATACACAGAAAAAAATGAGAAGCTGAAATAAGATTTGCAATTCGTTATGTGAATAAAAAAATCAGGGGATGAAATCATTATCAGAAAAATAAAAATATTCAGAATATAGGGATAAATAAGAATATAAAACTATTCTGAAATAAACCATCAAAAACCAACATAAATCTTAAACTTATATTAGCATCCAAATTCAAAGTGGAAACAATGAATTGAATTTCAAAAAAGACATAGATAATAAGAAAGTAATAGTAATAGTATAATTTATTTCCTGAATGTTAAAAATCATACTATTAAAAATGCCAGATGAGAAGCAAATCATATGCTTTTTCATAGCTATGGGCAAGTGATGTATTTTTAACCAAACAAGGGATATGAATAATTTCAGGACAGAATAGATAATTTGGTTTACATTAAATTAAAAAGCTTTTTACATAAATAAAATTAATGCATCAAGGATAAGAAGGGAAGCAGTCACCTGGGACAAAGATATCTCTATTAAATATATCTAATAAGGGTTTGGCATTCAATATTTGTAGACAGCTAAGAGAAATTTATAATAGAGAGGCAGTTATGCAGATGAGAATTGCAAAACCTAACAATCTCATGAAAGAATGCAACAAATTAATAATAATAAGAGAAACCCAAATCCAAATAACCCTGAGGTTTTAATTTATATCCAATAAATTGCCAAAGAGGACAACAGATGAAAATAACTTGAAAGTCTGAAATAGCTAAGGTGTAAACAAAAGGCTCTGGATGTGTAAAAACCATAATAACTCAAACAATATGCTGATGGAGAAGCATAATTTTTTTTTAAATAAAAGTTGTCATATGGATTTATTTACAGATAGTGATTTATAACAGTGATATGAGAATAGGTTAAATCTGCAAAAAATTACAGACAAGTCATATGTACTGTTAAATGGCCCTAATGCAACTGAATGATTTCAGATTTTGCAAGGAATTGTTAGAAACTTGGTAACACATCAGTGAAGGTTGCAAAAATTTGGTGTCTACTGAATGTCTAGAATGATTAAGTGACTAGAATTATAGACCAGAAAGTTATTATTATTTATAAATTTATGGATCCCAAATCCCTACATTGCAAAAAAAATTCCTCAAAGACCCTGAAAATTTAACAACCTTTACTGGAATGAGAGAATCTTCTCAGACAAATAATGGCCATGGTCAACTGGACATGACATTGACCAATAAAATTCTAAGAAGAGTTTTGGTAGATGTCATCAATGCATGCACTCACAATCTTCAAACTACACAGAATGAAAAGGTCTCCAACTATGGAGACCAGAAGAGGAGTCATGTGGTAACATGATGGGATGAAATAAGTAACCTTAAGATGCTTTCTCAGTAAGCCTATAGAAGAACAGACATCATAATACTTTTGATTATAAAAGCAATATATTTATACATTAATCCTTATAACTTGCCCAATATGAAATATAAATAAGAAGAGTAAGATAGAAACTTTACCAAGACTATTTCTGTCTGAACAGAAAAAGAAAAAAAGAAAAGAGAATTCTGATTTTGGAGTCTGAGAACATGGGTTCCAGTACCTATTCTGCTGCTCATCAGGCATGTGGCTCTTTGTTGTATTTGAATGTAATGGAATACTATTGTGCTGTAAGAAATGATGAGCAGACAGACTTCAGAAAAACCCGGGAAGACTTACATGAACTGATGCTGAGTGAGTAAGCAGAACCAGGAGAATATTGGGCATATTGTGCAGTGATCAACTTTGATAGATTTAGCTTTTCTCAGTAATACAATGATCTAAGACAATTTCAAAAGATTCATGATGGAAAATGATATCCACATCCAGAAAAAGATCTATGGAGTCTGAATGCAGATTGAAGGATACTATTTTCACTTTTTTTCTTATCATTTTTCCCTTTTGTCCTGATTCTTTTTTCACAATATGACAAATATGGAAATATGTTTTTAAAAAGTATAAATGTGACTTTTTGGAAGTTACTCAGACTCTGGATTTTAATTTCACCATCTGTAAAATGAAGCATTGAACTACATCCCTCCTACTAAATCTATGATCCTGTGAATGTTAAAATGAGAAAATTAAGACAATAATGTTTACTTAGTACACCAAAAGTACTTAATGTTTATAATCAGAACCAAGGACCCTCAGAACAACTGAGTTAGATAATCTAGGTATTGCTATCTCAATTTTACCTTAGAGAAAAATGAGGAGCATAGGACTTATTGTTGTGTTATGAGTTCATAGTTCTGCCTGACTGAGCTGAGAGTTGAGCTCCAATCTTCTGATTCTAAGTACTGTATTCTTTCCAAGACCTCCTGGCTGTCTGCTGTGCATTGAGGTGTTACTTATTGTACTTTGGCTAAGTATTCATTTTATTTTTTTATTAGACCTATGATTTCATTGATGTATGGAACTCCGATAATCTGTAACTTAGAGTTTCAATTATTTAGGGACTATGAAAAGTCACATGACTTGATTAGTGTTATGAAGCTAGTTTATGTCAGAGGTTCCTACCTTCATAAAATTATAGCACTAGAGCTAGAAGGGAGCCTAGAAGCCACAAAATTCAAACCTCTCATTCTATAGACAAGAAAATTGAGTTTTAGAGAGGTTAAGTGATTTGCCTAAGGTCATACAGCTAACAGTGGGAAGGGAGTGAATAAGCATTTATCTTTTTGTAAATCGTTTATTTGCTTATTTATTTATAATATTGTTTCAAAAATTTTGAGTTACAAAGTATCTCCCTCAATCCTTTCCCCTAGTCATTGAGAAGGCAAGCAATATATACCCATTTTACATGTGAAGTCGTGCACAACATTCTATATTAGTCATGTTGCGAAAAAAGGTAAGAAAATAAAGTGGAAAATAAAGTATGCTTCAGTTCTCATTCATAGTTCTGGAAGTGGATAGTATTTTTCATTGTGAGTCCTTTGGAATTGTCTTGTATCATACCTGATGAGTTTAGTTAGAAAATAACCTCGATGTAGGAGGCATTCACATTTCTGTCAGTCAAGGTCTCTATCTTCCTTTAGTCTCCTGTTTTGATGATAATGAACAAATGGATGCCTCAGTGAATGAAAACACATTGATCTATTAAACACTTACAATGTGCCAAGCACTGAGGATGCTAAGAGTAAAGTGAGCAATCCTTGGGTCAAGACTCCTACATTCTAATTGGAGGAGACAACAAGGAAGAGTTTCTTCTATGGGGATGAGTTACATTTCTGAGCAAGCTCGCTCTACTATGTAAATTTCTCAATGAATTATCTTGTATCACAGTTGATCACCTTTCCAATATTGCTATTAATGTGTTCAATGGTCTCCTGGTTCTTCTCACTTAACTTTGCATCTGTCCACATAAGTTTTCTCAGATTTTTTTCTGAAACCATTCCCCCTATAATTTCTTATGGTACAATAATGGAAGAAGCGTTTATTAGGCTCCTCCTATGTGCAAGCACTTGGCTAAGTGCTTTAAAAGTATGGTCTCATTTGATTCTCAGAACCCTGGAGGTAGGAGATATTATCACCACCAGTTTACAATTGAGGAAACTGAGACACAATCAAATTAAGTGACTATCCTGGAATCATATAGCTAATAATTGTCTGAGGCAGAATTTCAACTTAGGACTTTCTGACCAACATCCTATCTATTACATCAGCTCCAATGTTATCTATTTATTTACTATGCCAAGTTGCTTTCCTTCACTTGAATTACACTTCTCAGCGAGGGTTATCCTGTTCTGATAAAAGGTGTTAAAACAACGAACATACGAAAAATTAGATTTTTCCAGATGAATTGTTTATTTTTTCCTTACTTAATGGTATCATTCAATCTTCTCATTTTCTTTGATACATCACTAAAGAAATCTACATGATTGCATCTGATTACAAGAATAACTCCAAGAAAAGCATGTGGTAGCTTCTATAAAACTTTGATAGGTGATTTTTCAAGGTAATATTCAATATGGATTTGAATTTATTTAGAAGTATAATCTCATATAGATAATCACATAGATGTCTGTTCTGCCTCTTAGAAATCCCTTTCCAAGGACCAATTCAATGTTATTTCCTATAAGAATCTTTTCCACTTATTAATTAGTTTATACCTCCCTCCTTGAAATTACTTCCTATGTTTTAAAATATTTTGTCTGTACTTATCTGTGTATATGTGGTTCCATTTTTAAATAAATGGAAAACTACTCAAAGATGATCTTACCAACCATAAATTATCTGTGACCATCAGGGCCATGTGTTACTGTCCAGGCACAATATAACCCAACTTGATCAGGGGGCTATTGCCCTTACAAGGAAAACTGACACTGGTTATGAGTTTAGCTAGGTAGACAAGAACCTTGATGCTAGAAGTAATCACACTTCTATCAGTCAGGTTCTCTACCATCCTTTGGTTCACTGTTTGGATAATAAAGAATGAATGAATGAATAAAAATACATTTATGTATTAAGCACTTACAATGTGCCAAGTACTGAGGATGCAAATAGCAATATGAAGCAGTCCTTGAACCAAGGATCCTACATACTAATTAGTGGAGACAACATATAAAATTCTCTTTTGTGGGGTTAAGGTTACATTTCTGAGAAAGTTTGTTATCTAAAATTCTTGATGAATTGAATGTTCCACTGACCCTGAGTTTTGAAGACTGTATGCGGAGTGCACAAATTCCAGTTCTTTTACTCTGGCTATTTTTCATTCTTTAGGTATACAACTATCGTAGTACTCTCTAACCTGGAACTTCTACCCTGAGCCAAGCTTGACCAATTATTGAGAACACACTGTATCTAACCAGCCCCAGATCCAACCAGGGCTCTTCATCTCAGTCATTTTCTACTCTTCTATTCCTGAGAAAGCATTCTTCCTCGGCCCATAGGACTATATATGTCATCTCCCATTAGAATGCAGTTTCTGAAGACAGCCACTGGTCCTTGTTTGTTTGCTTTTTACTTGTATTTACAGCACTTAGCACACCTCCTGGTATACAGTAAATGTTTAATAGCTGCTAAGGTCTACATAACAATGTAGTTCCAGAGGTACACATAACTCATACGTGAAAAATGAACATTGATATAATTTATTTTCTTTATTAGATTAAAACTTTGATTCTTCCTGGATACCCAATATAGACCAATGAGTAGAACTCTGGGCTGGGTCTCAGAAAACATAAATTTTATAAAATACTCTGCAAACCTTAAAGTACTATATAATTGCTAGTTATTTTTGTTGTTGCAATCTGTTCCTGTGATTAGTTGTGTGACCTTGGTCAAGTCACTCTATCTTTTTAGTCCTGAATTTATCTATAAAATGATAGATAGGGTCAATGAAATGATATCTAATGTGTACCATGTTCTAAAGTTGAGTGTCTTCTATTTTAAAAAAATGTCTTTTATAGTCTTCACCTTTTAGTTATTTCAGGATACAATGCTACTTGCTAGTTCTGCAGATTCTGATGTTGTTAAATGCTTTCAATATCCTGGGGAAGCTGTGTGGGATTAAAAGATGGCAAGCATGTTTCTAGCTCTCAAATTTAGATGGTTGGGAGTCTCATTGACTCTTTTTGGTCACCAGGGTCCATTTAACAAATTAGACTCTTTTAATATGCTAAATAGTTCTAGAATATCTTGAAAAAATTAATACATTTCCAAAAATAGAACAAGTTGCAATAGTCACCATAGTAGGTAAACTGGAGTTCAAAATTGGGGGTATCAAAATTATAATTGTCTTAGAATACATGTAGTTTATATAACAAAATATACCTTAGATTTTATACTACAAAGTAGATGTTTGGAAAATAGTTTAATTACAAATATGCACACACACACACACACACACACACACACACACACACACACACACACACACCTTGATAATGCCAGGATTAACTAGCTATTCTTCAACATTACGGCACATTGGAAAGTATGAAATATAATGTTTTAGATAAGATATGCATCTCTAACCACAATTTAGCTGGATAAAAAGGAATAGGGAAAAGATCTGCCTGAAGTGAAAAAAAATTCTGAAAAAATTTATGTAGGGAAAAAATGTTGCACCCAATCTTAACCAACTGAGACCAATCCTAAAGTTGCCCCATGCCACAAACTGACCAACTTTTTGAAGTGAAATTTCTATTCCATGTTAACCAATCATATGTGGTTGGTCAAGAGATATGGAAGTTAGCAGATTAATATCAACATTAACCGTACTCATAAAATAACATAAATACACTGCTTAAAGATGGAAACATAAAAAAAATTAAAAAAAAAACTTAGAATGATGTTTAATTACACAGATTTTTGAAAGTAGAAAAAGGATGAAGGTTTAAACTGCACTATTGTGTACTTATGGAATTTTTTTCCCTAAGAAAAACTTCATAAGCGTTTTTAACACGTGGACTTGGTATGCATGTGTAGCAGCTGGATTGACACAATGGACCCTAATAGCTCCTTCAGGTTTTTTCATACTATATTACACACTGTGCATCCCAACCCTTCCCTCCTCCCAATCCTTTCTCCAAAGATATGTTTATAAACTGCTGTGCTTAGATATTAAAAACAATAAAAGGATACCCCAAATGTTTAATTTTTGACATTTTAAAACCAAAATGTAATTGGTATACAGCTTTTAAGAATAAGCCCTTTAGAAGAGATATCTTAGCCCTCCAGCACATTTACTCTTGCAAGTGCCCAATGAAGCCCCCAAAGCTACTTGTAAATGGAATTATTTTTCATTATGAATGAAAAAATAATTTTCTATACCAAAGTATCAGGTTCATAAAATCTGTTTTTGTCCACCATAACTGTATGATCTAAATGAAGTACAATTGTATCCAAGATTACAAAGGTAGGGCTTGCTATCAAGGAAGACCACATGACTGCAATTATTTATGAATTAACATATTGTCAGTATAAAGCTTTGAGGAAAACATTTTCCAGATGTGCATTTCTGTCTTGTGAGTTTGTAAATGGAATAGATGAAATAATGACTCTTTTCCTTCTCACTCCATTTTCTTTGTACATTGGTTGGTTGGTTGGTTCCATGATTTGGAATATGCAAAGACAGGTAGAAATACATACATTGACATTTATTATATTTAAGTAATCTGTAAAGCTAACTCATTTTTAAAAATCAGTTTGTTATTACGCTTGTTGCTAGAATGTATTTTGAATGTGGAATCAGTAGCTTTATTTATATTTCCTCAATGGAGCTGGGTGGAATTGGGTGGGAAATTTTTAGTGAAATTACAGACTTGAAAAGTATATAATGGTGTGTGTGTGTGTGTGTGTGTGTGTGTGTGTGTGTGTGTGTGTTTGACACACACATCTAAAATAACTGTATCATGGTGATGGTGGAGTATATGTACATAACACACATATATGTCTATATAGATGTGTATGTGTGTGTGTGTGTGTGTGTGTATGTACTGTATAATACTGTAGGAAAATCTTACTACATGCAAACAGTGAAACAACTTCAAATAAATCTATGTCAAATAGTTTTAAAACTTTAAGGTTGCTTTTGTTTCTCTATGGCTAAATAATAATTTAACTTGCCTTTTGAGATGCGTCTTTGCTCTGTTAGCCCTGCAGAAGACTTAAAAGTCAAGTTGAAAGAAATCAATCTCAGATGGATTAACCATGTGATATAAACATGTGGGCATGAAATGTATGTAGAATACATATGGCAGGGCCATCTGATATAAACAAGTGTGGCTGAAAAATATACATACATACATTGATTTATTTGTTAACTGGATATGTAAATTGAGCAGAAAGCCCATTTTCAAGCATGACCTGTGATAAGCAAATGCATATAAATAAACAATAAACCGAGATAACTCAAGAATAACATCAATTAAAACAATCACAACAACTTCTAGTCATCATGAGGCATTGTTTCAGCTCTATCTTAAAACAGGAAAAGCTTCCAATTGTTTTTAAATCAACTGGTGACTGATTCCACATTTGTGGAGCCTTGAAACAAAAGGCTTTTGGTCCCTTGTTTAGATTCATTCTAAGGATATGCTCATTCCAAGGCCTCAGAAAAGTAGTATACAACTCTGATTGAATGTAGCAGGTTGAAAGAGTTGTACTAATATGCCATTCCATTTAGTCTATTATTTTAAAGGATACATTTCCACTATTGTCTGCCTAGGCACTATCATAGGGTCTTCCAGAATGCCAAATCCACAATTCAGGCTTTAGTGCAACTTCAACAACATATTTTTTCAAAAGTACACCAGAATTGAATTGAAACATCTAAGATCATAGCAGAAAATAATTAGAAATAAAAGTGTGGTGGGAAGAACTGATCCTAGGATGCAGAATTCTAGCCTTCATTTACTTTGATGTTTAGTTCAAGAATGGCTAATTAGTAGTTCACTGACGGTTTGGGATAAACGTGATTTTGTGAAATTTTTAGTAAAAGTACCAAAGGCTTGTACTGTAGATATTTATTTTCTTTTCCCTCAAATTTTTGCTTAGGCTCCCTTAGCATATTGGATTTTTGTTGAACACTAAATTTCTTATCAGGAAAATATGAATTATTAACGCTCTGCTCTTGAACCTAATTGCTTACTCTATAACTGCAATTAACTAAAATATTTGGAGCTTGGGTTAGTTCTACTTTCTGGTTAACAGAGGGTTAAATAGAAAACTTTTTGCTTCGATGTTAGATGTTAAAAATCTTTATAAACTGTATTAGTCTACTTTCTTGCCTTAGTAAGTCCAATACACTGAATATAATTGAATTTTTCTTTGATGATTCAAGACCTTGCAGGACCTCAGGGTAATCATTCTAAGCATCAATTCTTATTATGCTGAACAAAATATGTAGAGGGTATAGGAGACTGAGATGGATTTCTACTGACAATAAGGACACCCCAGAAATTGTATCTGTATGTGGATATAACTAAACTAAGTCTTGATGATATTTTGTCATGTGTCTCTTTCTAGTAACAGTAGATGGTATCCTAAACCATTCAGGATAAGTGAGGCTAGCAATGCTATTTTAGGCATCTGTACTCAGGAGCAAACTCTTTGGTCATCTTTGATTTTTCTGCACCCTCCCCTCCCTTTAAAACAATTCAAAATGGGGAAGTTAGGTGGCACAGTGGATGGAGTGACTGGCCTGGAGTCAGGAAGACTCATCTAACTGATTTCAAATCTGGTCTCAATCACTTAATAGCTATGTGCTCTGGGCAAGTCTCCTGTCTTTGTTTGCCTCTGTTTCCTCATTGGTAAAATGATCTGAAGAAGAAAATGGCAAACCACTTCAGTTTCTTTGCCAAGAAAACCCCAAATGGTGTCATGAAGAGATGAAAATGACTGAAACCACCAACTATTTTCATAATAAGAACAAGTAATATTTACATAATGTTTTATAGTTTACAAAACGAATTACAGATATTATCTCATTTACTAAAGTCAAGTCAAAGAGCATTTATTATTTACCATGTGCCAACCACAGTGCCAAACATTGGGTATACAAATATGAGCAGAAAGCCTGCTTTCAAGGATCTTACATTCTAAAAGGAAAATACCACAAAAAAGGAAGCTGAAAAGGGGAAGAAAAGACCAAGGGGGAGGTGGTAAAGGCATGATAGAAAAAGACTGGAGAGTCAGAAATGGAGCCCGAAGAAGAATGAAGATATGGTAGAACTTATTTTGGCTTAGATAAAATGTTGAATATTTACAACAATTTGGTCATGTAGTTAATGCTGACATTTTATAGTGAGAAAACTAAGACCTAGAAAGATTAAGTAATTTGACTATTACACCATGACTTTTTAAGACAAATTCTGAAAGAAGGATTGGATCCAAAGTCTTTCCCAATTACAATCCCAGTGCTCCTTCCCTTACCATAAACTTACCACATAAGTTTTGTGAAGTATAATTGCCTAAAACTACACCTTAAAAATTCATGAGTGAAAGTATCAATGATAGCTTTAGCAATATTGATGTAGTACTTCAGCATTGCAGATTACTTCATCTGCACATACAAAGCTATTTGATGCTTGAAACCACACTGGGTATTGTTGTGGTTACTCCTATTTTATCAACGAACAGCTTGTAAGTGTGGTTGGAAAACTGTTTTGAGAAATAGTCTGGCAAAAATAATGGTTAAATTGATGATTATTTTTTAAAAAATGTGGAAGCACGATCAGCAGAGGTCTGGAAGCAATTAGCATTTTCTGGAGACAGTATTCTCACTAGTTCAGTCAAAAATGATGATCATGTTGTTTCTTGGAAACATTCTCCAGTTTCCATGAACCTTCTTTCTCCTTTCCTCTGTTCTACACTGGTCTATGCATCAATGTGTAAAAGAAAGGATTATAAATTGTTTACGCTCATGAGTCTTTTACAAAAGTCAACCACTTTAGATTTGGTGTCCTCTCATTTGTGTTGTGTGACCATTCATTTATTTATATATGGCAATAATAACCTATTTCTAAGCTACTTTAAGATTTAGAAGCTTCCTCCTTCAAAAATAGCCTTGGGAAGTATGTGGTGCAAGAATGATCCTCATTTTACAGATATGGAAATAGACACAATGCACTGGGACATTTTAGTTATCAAAACACATTGTTTTTCTATATGTAAAAATGACATACTCTTAGGCTTATCTAATCATGAATGGAAGACTCATCACTAATCAAATTCTCATGGTGACTGACATCTGGATGCCCAGTAATGGGAAGGTACTGCTTCTCCCTCACTATAAATTCAGCCCCTCTCCTCTCTTCTCCTCCAGACCACCATGAAGTTCTTAATTGTTCTGGAATGATCATGTCCTTGCCTTACTCTGAGAGCACATTTCAGTTATTTTAGGCCTTAGGAAAAGTAAATATCCAAGGTAAATCCAAACTATTTACCTTCTTACTTTCTATCTCAAATGTTGCAGTGTCCTGAATTGTCTATTCATTATCAGAAGACGATCTTGTTGACTATTTTAATGAGATGAAACTGATTAATTAATGTGCTTCCCCCCAATTTCTCCATATTTTCTCTCCATTTTTTTCCTCAATCTCTCTTTTTATTGAAAGAAAAACAGAACTTTTTGTTTTGGAACAAATCTCTTCTATGTGTATCATTCATCCTTAGAATGAGAAAGCAACTTGATGTTCATCAAATCCAACTTCTTCCTTTTATAGATGATCAACTTGATTCCCAGAATAGTTATGTCACTCATTCAAAGTAGTAAGTGGTAGACCTGAGATATGAATTCAGGTCCTCTGTGATACCTTACTAGAGATCTTGCTAATAGTTAGGTCAATAATTTTTGATGAATCCTGGCTTTTTGAGTCCAGATTTTTAAGAATTTCCAAATGCACCATCATCAAGATCTTATTTCTTTATCTTCTCCACAAGGGTGAAATCAGAGAATGTGTCTCACACACACACACACACACACACACACACACACACACTCATATGTACTGCTATCATAAAAGGGATTGAAGGTCATATTATATGAAGACAAGGAGGGCAAGGGGAATGTTTGATTCAAAGAAGGGAAAATTTAGGTGAAATAGGTATGAGAGTGTCACATAGAAGAATAATTAGACTTGTTCTACTTGACCCAGAGGAACAATAAATTATAACCAAGAAACATTTCTTAAGAATTTGCTATAGGAAGAACACTGTGGTTAAGGGGTAAGGGAGATAGAAACCCTCCTCAAAGAAAGTCCAAGTTGTGGCAGGCCAGGTTTCAGTTTCAGCTCAATAGAGCTAGACTTCTAGAAAAATGGAATGGATTGTCTTGGGGATGATTGGGGAAAGTAGCAAGTTTTCAATTACTGGGTGTCTTCAAGCCAAAAGTGGGCAAACCTTTGTCAGGGGAATTGTACGGAGGAATTCTATGTTTGTAGAGGCTGAATTAAATGACTTCTGGGGACATTTCTAAATTTGTGATTCTATCATTCTATCTTTATGTTATCCATTTTTCCTAGTAAATAGGCATATAGAAAAGGAACACTGGTGCTTTTACTTTGTCACCTAGTAGCAAGAGACCATTTGGTTTTTGGCAAATTAATTGTCCCTGTAAGAAACATGAATGCTTTTACTCTTCTAGCCAACTTTTATTAATGAATGGAAACATGGGGCTCCACATAAAAGTACTATGTCCAGAGAATTGAAGCCAACATATACCTTGGTCTCATTTATTCAGATATTTCCGACAGATGTGGTTTTTCTATCGGAATTCTTCAGGCCAACTTTATTTCTACTTTACTCTGGGATCTCAAAATATACCCATCATTTTCATGTATCAGAATATAGTTCCTTGAGGGTGGCATTGTTTGGTTTTGTCTTTGTATGTGGTCCACCTCTTCAGTGCCTAGTAGATAGTGGCCATATGGAATAAATGCTTATTGACTGAATTGTTGAATTCTCTGTGCAGAAACGGACTAGACCCTGCTCTGTTTGAGTAATTCAAATTTATGGAGCAACAAATGTCATGAAGACATTTTAAATTCATCATGGAAAAGCATTTACCATTGTACCTAAGTCTGCTGTTTCCCAAAATGGACAAAATCCACATTTCACTTTAAAAGAATAAATCTTTTTGAAATGTCAGAAAAGTACTAATATATATTAAATTTTTCTGTATGCATGTATATGTGCACATGCCTGATCTTTCACTTAAGAATGACTGCACCCATTTTAACCAGGGAAAAATACCATATGTCACATTTAACTTTAAGTGAATGAAAATATCAAAATGATAAACCTACATAGAGTAGACTGTAAATACGAATGTTGACAGAGATTTAAACAGAGTAGTCATGCTTGGAACATACTTCTAAACTTTTATATAATACACAAAATCCACATCAGTAAAATTATGAGAGAGAGAATTAAGGTATATTGTCTTTGGAAGAATGGAAAAAAAGAAACAAAAAACAACACTACAACATCAACTAATTTCATCATCATCAAAAATATTCCAAATCTAATGAATGAATGAAAACTTATAAAACATAACATATTTACATACCTATACATTAAATAATTAACTCACATTGTGATGTAAAATGAATTAAAAATTCTCTATTGAATCTAGTAATCTAATAATATTTATGGTTGTTTTTATATGTATATTATTAAACAATTAATCAACAAGTATTTATGAAACAGTGTCAGGCATCATGCCAAAGTGCTGACATACAAGTGCTCATAATAAAACAATCCTTACTTTCAATGAGCTTACATTCTAAAGGAGATAATAAATATAAAACATACATAGCATAAATTCAAAGTTAATAAGTGCATACATTACATGTGTATATTCAAAAACTACAGAGAGAGAGAGAGAGAGAGAGAGAGATCCTATTAAGTGCAGGTAAGAAGGAGTTCATTTAAGGCTCAGGGAGGGCCAGTGCTAATGTGTGGAAATGGAAAATGGAGTATTATAAGTAACAGTGAGAAGGATAATTTGATTGGATTGCAGAATGTGGAGCAAAGTAAAATCCAATGAAAATAGGAAGATGGCTTGGGCCCCGACTGTATAGGGTGTTAAAAGCTAAACAAAGAAATTTATATTTTATCCTAGAGGCAAATGGAAGCTATTGGAGTTGGTTGAGTGGAGAGAAGTCACATAATCAAGTTTGTGGTTAAGGAAACTTATTTGGTAGGTAAGAGGGCTGTAAAGGCTGAGAGATGTGAGACAGGAAGACCAATCGGGAAGCTTGTACAATAATCTACATGAGAGGTGATTAGCTTCTGAACTAAGACGAGGGGTCAGAAGCAAGAAATGTAATTGATATTGCTTTAAAAAGTACTATAAGGAATAACCATAATTTTTAAATGGATATGTAAATATTTGTTGTTGATAGTACAAAAATGAACTAATATGCTTACATTTAACAGGATAATCTTATTTTTTTCCCAAGTAATTCTATGACAATTGGATCTTTAAATAACTGATGAAATGCTAAATAGGAAGGCACAGAGTATTAGACATTCAAATGAGTCACTTATTGTAAGACTGTCATAATGGTCATAATGTTCTTCTTATCTTCTTGGCACTCAAAATTATTCAGCACAAGTGACTGTGGTGCAAAGGAAAACAGAACTGCAAATAGAGATATTCCATTGAAAATGAGAGAGAAAAAAGACATTTAGTGGGAGTGGGGCTGGATAGTGGTGGTTGAGAAGACAGTCTAGCTGGAGATAAAGATGTATTGGGAAGGGAGATGTTTGACTGTCACCCACGCTACAAGAAAGTTACGATAATGATGATGGCATATTGGGGGGGGTGTGATGCGAGGTGGCGTAAATATCCTTGCACTAGCCAACTGCAAAGTTAATTTGGGGGAAATCGCCACCGTGCAGAGGAAGCATGGTAGTTGGCACCTGTGGGCAAAGCCATATTGAGCAGTTTCTAGTTACAGGTTTGACAGAAAATGGACTCAGCTGAAAATCAGAATACCTGAATTTGAGTCCTTTCTTTTTTGTCAGCTACTAATTGAATGACTTTAGACAAGTGACAGTTTTTCTGAATCCTGATTGTCTAATGTATATAATGAGGATAATGATAGCTCACATTCATATATAATTTTAGTTAATCAAGTCCTTTCCTCGTAACAATCTTATGAGATAGGGAGATGGCAATATCAGTCTCATCATTGGATTATTGTGACAAAAATGATTTGTACATGGAAAAATCCAAAACAATAACAGTTATGCTTATATTCCTCCAATTATGAATCTTAATTTGTAGTAGTTTGTTCTTATTGACTTGAAATGAACCATTTGATTATAAACTCTTAGAAGTAAATACATCTATTACTTTCTTTGTAA
>CM053771.1:396951039-396959864 GCA_028658325.1 Potorous gilbertii | reverse complement strand
GGGGGGGAGGGGGGGATGGGGAGACGTGGGAACTCAAAGTTTTAGGAATAACTGTTGAGTATTGTTCTTGCTACTAGGAAATAAGAAATACAGGGAATGGGGAATAGAAAGTTATCTGGCCCTACAGGACAAAAGAGAAGATGGGGACAAGAGAAGGAAGGGATGATAGAAGAGAGGGCAGATTGGTGATAGGGGAAATTAGAATGCTAAGTGTACTGGGGTGGGGGAAGGGGACAAATGCAGAAAAAATTTGGAACCCAAAATTTTGTGAAAATGAAAGCAAAAAGTTAAATAAATAAATTTATATATATAAAAATTCAATAAGAAGAAGAATGCTTTAAAATGCAGAATTAGCCAAATATAAAAGGAGGTCCAAAAGCTCACTGAAGAAAATAGTCCTTCAAAAATTAGAATGGAACAGATGGAAGTTTATGACTTTATGAGAAACCAAGAAATTACAAAACAAAACCAAAAGAATGAAAAATGGAAGATAATGTGAAGTGTCTCATTGGAAAATCAACTGATCTGGAAAATAAATGTAAGAGAGACAATTTAAAAATTGTGGAACTACCTGAAAGTCATGATCAAAAAAAGAGCCTAGACATCATCTTCCATGAAATTATCAAGGAAAATTACCCTGATATTCTAGAACCAGATGGCAAAATACATATTGAAAGAATCCACTGATAATCTCCTGAAAGAGATCTGAAAAGAGAAACTCCTAGGAACACTGTAGTCAAATTCCAGAGTTCCCAGGTCAAAGAGAAAATATTGCAAGCAGCTGGAAAGAAACAATTCATGCATTGTGGAAATACAATCAGGATAAGACAAGTTTTCACATCTTCTACATTAAGGGATCAAAGGGCGTGAAATACGATATACCAGAAGTTAAAGGATTAAAACCAAGAATCACCCACCCAGCAAAACTGAATACAATACTTCAGCGGAAAAAAAATGGTTATTCAATGAAGTAGAGGACTTTCAAGCATTCTTGATGAAAAGGCCAGAGATGAAAAGAAAATTTGACTTTCAAACACAAGAATCAAGAGAAGCATGAAAAGGTAAACAGGAAAGAGAAATCACAAGAGACGTACTAAAATTTTATGATCTACTCCACCACTTTTTCAGAATCCTCTCACCTCTAGAGAGTATAAAAGGATAGGAAGGAACAACTGACTTGCAAGTCATTTAATGTCTCTGGACTTTAATTCCTTTTTGTTATTGAGGGACTTAGAAAAAATGATCTCTAATGTCCCCTCAGTTCTAAATCTACAGCCCTATGCTGATGGCTATGAATTGGAAATGAAAAAGAGAAATTGTGTTTCAGCAACCTGAGGAACAATAAAAGGGGGATAGAAAGAGGAAGGGAGGAGAAAGGCAGAAAGAGTGGAAATCCTATTCTAGACAGAAGAAACACCTAGAAAATGTCTTCTTCTATTTGCCCATTTACCTTTTTTCATATTAATTTTCCTAAAATGCCCCCAAAAATGTGGTCACCAAAATTGATTATTGACAACCTAGGTATAAGCGATGCATTTGTTATATCTGGCTTAATTTTTATACAGCATAGTAGGTGCTACAAGGCCTTTTCACAGAAGAGATGTACTCAGTTTGAACAAGTAGCTTAATCACATTCTAAATTTAGAGAGATTTGCCTTCTATCCTTAGTTAATGTCATTTTCTCATTGTGTTATCAATCTGCCTTCTGGATAACATTATACAATTAAACATTTTCATCAATCTAACTACATCTTTTAGGTGTAGACATTGCTGTTATATCACGGTGACTGGCTATTATAATAGATGACCTCAATTTACCTTTGTAAAAAACAAACTACTTTGTTTCAAATGGGAACATTTTGTGAATAGAAATTTAATATTGAAAAGAGGAATTAGTCATTTTTTTATTCCAATATGTTTTACTAATATGTGGCATAGTTCTGAGAACTGTGATGATTTCTATAAAATAAATTATTACCTTTTCCTTATTTATCCATTCTCAAACTGACTTTCCTTACCACTTCCTATTTACATCATATATGTTTTGCACATAATTAATGTTAATCTGATATTCTATTATATGCTTTGTTTTGTTCACATAGATGAGTCTAATCACCCTCAAAAAAATATAAGCACCTTGAGGGCATTCCAGGGTATACCACCATTTAGTGACATTTCAATAAATTCCATTTTGATGAAGTTTATATTTGTCATATAATAGCATGTAGAGACTCTCTATAAAGAGAGGGACAGAGGAAGTAGGCATGTTTTGGAAGTTGTTTTTAGGGAATTGTTATGTTTTGAAAGATGAAAATGAATGAAAGGGAAATATTTAATGACCTCTGTACTTAATACAAACAAACATACATATACAAAAATCTTTTCTCATTTAATGTGAGATCTTGTGCCCAACCTCTCAATGTAAATCTAAAGTCTATGGCCCTATCTCCCAGAAGTATTTTTCTCCAAATTTCATCTGGTGAATAATTTAAATCTCATGATTTCAAGAAATTGATACAATATAATTTTGTTATGAGAATCTTTGAGTTTTTTAAGTGAATGATATCTTCACAAGAAAGACCAGGTTATAATAATTGATATATTTTAATAGACTATAATGTCAAGAGAATAGGACAATTTGGTAGTACTCGAAATAATATACATGAATCCAGCAAAGGATTTCCCACCTTCTGGTTATGCCTCATGTCAAAGTAGAGTAGCCTTTAAGCCCCTAAATTACATAAAGGAAATGAAACCATACATCCTTGGAGGAATCGTTCCTTATTATCTCTTTCTTCCTTTTCCCTTTTGTACTTTATTGTTACTTGAAAATGTTTCAAAACTGTTTAAACCATTATGCTGTCAAAAATGTCTTTTCAATCTCATGCCAGTATCTTCCGACACTTTTAAGACAATTAATGGTGAGGAAGACAACTGGTATGGGTATTACTCAGCTAAGACAAGTCATCACTTCTTTCTAATGTGTCTACTTTATTTTTAGGGAAACTAATATACTGAGTCTTAGAAGTCGACCTATAATTTTTCACGCAATTGGATCTGGAATACTGAGTAAAGTGGATAAGTCCAAATGCTCAAACTAAATATTTCTAATTTTTCCATTTCTGTCAAACTATTTTGTATTTATTTCCACCATCCTTATCTTTAGCAGAGAATAGTATAGGGAATTATTCAAAAAACATTTAAGTGCCTATGATATACATGACCCTGCTGTAGGATTTAGAATAGGAAGATTACAAATGATAATCCTGCCTTCAAGGAGTCTGCCTTGTAGTGAGTGATAGTGCACATTAATAAAATAAATACAATAATAGAGGGAGAAAGAACTAAACTGGGTGGTTCATAGAAGTCTTCACTCATAAGCACTGCTACTAGTGGATAATGCTTTTAGGTTTATGAAAACTTTATGTGTGTTTTCTCACTTGATCTTGAGGGGAAGATGTGAGGTGGGCTGCTGAGGGGCACATGGAGCACTGATCAGGAAGACCTGAGTTCAAATCTAACTGCAAACACTGTGACTGTAGGCAAGTCACTCAACTTCTGGCTGCCTCAGTTTCTTCATCTGCTTTCAAAGGCTCTTGTGAAGGTCAAATAGATATCGGTAAGACATTTAGCACCTTGAAGGCACTTAATAAATGTTTTCTCCCTTCCTCTTTTACTATCCCCATTTTACAGATGAAGAACTTGAATCTCAGAGAGGTTAAATGATTTGTCTATAATTGCATCATTAATATCTAATTGGACAGGATTCAAATTCAATTATTTCTGATTCCAAGTCCAGTATTATCCACTATATCACCTGCCAGATGACTTTTTATGTCGGACACTGTACTAGGAAAAGGTACAAAGATAAAAATGAAATAATCCCTACCTTCAAAGTGCTTTCGTACTCTTGACGAGAAATAATATTTACAGAGAAAATCAAATACAAAATATATTGGTTATCCCAAAAGTCTTAGTTCAGTTTAAGCTCTAACAGTTCAAGTTGATTATTTTTCCTCCGAATTTCCTTATTCCTCTCAATCAGCATCCAAAATTCTCCGAACTCTGAATTCATAATTCGGAATCATCATATTATTTTTCCTTATTTATATGTTTTAAATATAGATAATATTTTAAAGAAATATATTTTCTTTATTTGAGGGAAAAGCATTCATATTATATTCAGAGAGTTGTTTCCTAATACCTTCTCTATCCATAGGTTTAAAATTCAATTTAGTACCCTATATTTCTAAACACTATTACCATTGCTCCTCTTTATAAATCAAGATAATGCTAATGACCCAATTTTAGTGTGTATGAAGTGTTCTTTTAATTTTTTCCCAATTAGTGGTGATGGTTTAGTGTTATTTTTCCCTTCTTCATATGTTGTTGTGGTTCAATCGCTTCAGTTACGTCTAACTCTCTGTGACCTCATTTGAGGTTTTCTTGACAAAGATACTAGAGTAGTTTGCCATTTCCTTCTCCAGGACATATTACAGATGAGGAAACTGAGGCAAACAGGGTGAAGTGACTTGCCCAGGATCACACAGCTAAAAAGGATCCGCATTTATTCTCAGATCTTCCTGACTCCAGGATCTACCCTCTATCCACTGAGCCACCTAACTGCAACCTAGATGCTTCATAGGTAGTACCCCCTGAAATAGTAGTCAGTAACACTGCCAACACTGTTGTCAGAACAACATCCATGAGGGCTATGTGGCAATGTTTGGAACTGAATGAGTGATTTTTGGTATAATCTCTCATCCTTTAACTGAACTAACAATCTCAGCCGTCACTGCCTCTAAGCTTTAAATTCGGATGAAGTCAGATATTACTATTGGACATTACATGACTTTAAACATCATTCTACTCTTCCCCTCTTTATTCTTTTTGGACCTTGATTCACTCACATTTTTCATTTGCAAAATGAAGATAATAAGAGCTAGAACTAGTTTAAAAATTTTAATATATTAAAGACTTGTACTGTTCACATCTCTTTGAACCATTTAAGTCACTTTTAAGAAGTATATCACTACTAGAAAAGAATTCAGAATATAGAATGAGTTGTCCAAAGATATTACTAACTGTATATGTGAAAGCCTAAAATAAATTTGGGAAATTTTGATTCTCATTCTATTCCTGTATTCCCTAAATTATCCTTCATTCATATCCTGATTCTTTTTTTAATTCATATAGAACAAGGATAGAACTATAAAATACAAACCAACATATTCAGAATCCTAGATAAAATCCAATTGTTTCCATCTGAATTTTTTCTTTTCTTTTTTAACCCCTAGCATTAAAAAAAAAACTTTGTGCTTCTTAAGGCTCAAAAATAATGCTACTTTTTAAGATACATCTTTTCATAAATTAATGTCCTCCATGCTCATTAAGAAAGATGATAAAAAGTATGATGTGTCCATTTGTGGGTGAAGAAACCGAGACACCAAGTGTTGGAGATTTGCCCATGATCAGAAATTATATAATGGTGCTATCAAGACTAAAACTAAGACCATACTGACTAGTATCTTCCTTCACATGTTCTGAATTCCAACCACATGGAGTGAGTCACTGTTTTCTATTTTCATTTTTAAATAATATTTTATTTTCCCCCAATTATATATAAAACAGCTTTTAACATTTGTTTTTGTTTTGAATTCCAAATTCTATGGTTCCCTCTACTCCTCTCTCCCTGAGATGGTAAGCAATCTGATATAGGTTATTCATGTAAAACATTTCCATGTTAGTCTTTTTGTGGAAGAAAATTGAACCAGGAAGGAAGGAAGGAAGAAATGAAGGAAGGAGAAAAAGAATATAATTCAGTCTATATTCTGGAGGCAGATAGCATTTATCATCACAAGTCCTTTGGAATTGTCTTAGATTGTTGTATTGCTGAGAAAGCTAAGTAATTCAGTGATTCATCTTACAGTATTGATGCTACTGTGTATAACATTCTCTTGTTCTGTTCATTTCACTCTGTATCAGTTCATGTTTTCATATTTTCATCATGCCCATTTCTATCTCTATTCTGTCTCACTTCTTGTTTCTTCAAAACTAAAATGGACCCTCTTCCGCCACATCTATATCTATATCTTTAAGACGTCAAGGTCCAAGGTGGACACCGTTTCTTCCAGAAAAGGCTCCTTGGCCTTACCTCTCCCTCCCTAGGCAAAAGTGATTTCTTCTTCTTTAACTTTTGTTTAATATATTTGTATTTTCCATATTCTCCATTGTTGCAGATATTTAGACACATGTATTTCATTTTTTGTTGTGGGCTTGATGTGTTTATATCTGTATTTATATCCATCACAATGTGTTATATATAGTAATAACTTCAAAAAACCTTTCTTGCGTTGATCCAGTTCATATACAAATGCTCAATAAACAAAACCTCATCTACTTGATAGATCTCACAAAGCTAAATAAGGATGACAGTAGTAGTCATGACAAGGATAATACTTTACAACTTTCAAAGCACTTTTATATGCATTCCACTTAATTGTAAGTACTCTGTCGTATGCATGCTATATTCTACAGTATCTCACTGATATGTCAATGCCTACATCGCAATGAGACAGATCTGGGTAAGTAGTGGACTTTTGTAGAGTCAGATGAGGAGCCTAAGTTATAGTTCAACAATTTATGAGTTGAAGTTCCAACCGTTGTTGAAAAACCAAAGCTGGCTAGTGGTCTGAAAGTCAGGAAACCAAAGAAGAAGGAATATCTGGTTATCAAGCAATCAGTCAATCAATTAACAAGCATTTATGAAGTACTTACTGCACATGGCACAGTGTTAAGTCCTGGAAATGATGGGGTGCTTGTGCTCCTGTCCCAGCAGTTCCTGCCCTCAAGAAGCTTAGATTTTAACAAGGGAGATGACATATATAAATAGATATACACAGCAGAGAAAGTAGATGAAAGGTAACTATACTGGGCACAGTAAGTAAAGTGCAGGGCCTGGAGTCAAGAAGACTATTCTTTCTGAGTTCAAATCAGGCTCCAAAACTAGTACTAGCTGTGTGACCCTGGGCAAGTTACTTACCTCTGTTTGCCTCAGTTACTTCATCTGTCAAATGAGCTGGAGAAGGAAATGGTAAATCACTCCTGTACCTTTGTCAAGAAAACCTCAAATGGGGTAAGGAAGAGTCAGACATGACTCAAATGACTGAACGACAAAAACTTGAGAGGGAAAGTTTAGAAATGTTCTTGGTGACAATGAAGATTTCAGGTTCTTCAATCAACCCCTTATCAAATCTTATCTGTGCTTAGCAATAAATCAAGAGGGCAGAAGCTGGGAGATTATCCCAGATGAGATTAAGAACCATAGAATTTAAGATCTAAAGTCAGAATCCTGAGAGTTCAGGAATAAGTACTCAGAAGTGAATCTAAACTTGAGAAAGGGTTTGTTTTCTCTCAACTTTCTCTGATACTTTCTATTGTGGGGCGGATGATCCCACAGATGTCTCAACCAGTAGGCAGCAGAACCAGGAAACAAACTCAGATCCTCTGACTGAATTCTGAGTTCTCTCCATCAAATTGTAGTATTTACCATCCATCTATGAGGAAGCATAATATACAAAATTTAGTCTTAACTCATCCTAGCTGAAGCAAATAGAGGAGAGCTGGAACTACAGGCAGGCCTGTAAACCAGTTGAGCAAAGCTCAACACATCTTGGTGTTTATATTTAGTTTAAAGTAGGTGTTAGTCATCCTGATGTCTTTATCATTCAAAATGTGTGTACGTATGTTGTGTATGTGTGTGTAGGCATGTGCATTGCAAAACCAAGAGAAAATCAGGTTGAATATTGAAGGCAAATACTCTAAATTTGTAAATAATATAGATAGATGTGTTGGGTACTACTAGTAACTAATAAAAATTATGTACATATATATATATATATGTACATCTACCAAATGTATACATTCATATATACAAATATAGATATGCACACATGTGAAAAATGGCATACTTCATCATTTGTAATCTTGTTTTATCTCCCAGTTATCATGGAGTTTTGTAATTGGTTCGCTAAAATCTATCATGGATAAACAAAAATAAAGGAACTGAAACAATCTTCAATGTCTAATGTTCCATGATGCATTAATCCAGCATATGTAGATTCCATATTAAGTTGGGCATATAAATGTTACTGAAATCTAGGTGAGAGATTATAATACATATTTGTGAAAAGTATTTGCTCATGCTTCCTACTTGGACTTAACTTCAACCTTTCCTAGAATGATTGTCATTTGGGAATGGGGAGGGAGGAGAAGAGGTATTTTAGGGTTTATCCATTTTGCTAGGCAACAAATATTCCCTGAGTTAAACAGAAATGGCCCAATCCAATTACTATGTAATATAGTAAATTAATTAAATGGATTTGAATAAAATTCACCTAAAGAAATTATTCAGGACTATACAAAATAATGGAAAGTTTTTGTTCCAGAAATTACTTCTTGTCCTCCCCTACCCCCAACTCCCTGCTGAAGCAGTGTGAATTAATCCCCCAAGATTGAAATGGAAATTCTATATTAACTCTTTTTGTAACTTTTAGCTCAAAGAATATATGTTGTGAGTTTATACTTATAAATATGTCAATTGCGTGCCCAGTTCTGAGAGAGAGAAAGACAATGGTTTCATCTTTGGAAATTCCAAGAGAGAAGAAATACATGTCCTTGACATTTCATTTATTAGACAGTGGGTGGCACCATCTTAAGGAGTAGATGATGCATGGTTGCATTTTGGCTCTATTTTCCCTATTTGGGCTACAAACTATACCAAAACTGTGAAGGGCTTACCGCATTAGTAATTAATAGGGTCCCAT
>CM053771.1:396941039-396946039 GCA_028658325.1 Potorous gilbertii | reverse complement strand
ATATTTACTTTGGTGAATATTATAGTAGAGAATTCACCAATTCAGCTTGGAGGGAGGGAAGGATTTCTGAAGAAATAAGTCCAAGATTGAATCCTGGAATGTACGTGTGACCCTCTCTCTGAGGAGTGGATGTACACGGTTGCATTGTTGTCAGTGATTCCTGCCAGGGCTATGGGAAAACACATTGTTTGAGCTGTTTGTATCTCATTATGGTGAGAAGTTCTTAGTGGGCATTCTTTTGGAGGTGGCTGTCCTCTCTGCTGTGCCTCGGCAACTGACATGGGCATATTTTGTATTTCTTCTTGCCCTTAGGAATTCTTCATAAAGCAGAATAATAACTCTGTCCATGTTTGTCACAGGGAGATTGGTGCAGTTGGTGAGACAGTGTCTTGCTCTTTCTGTGCTATCGTTTTATACAGGTAGGTTCTTTACTTTGCTGAATTCTTGTTCTTTTTTTTCTTAAGAAAATGATTGGTATCGCCCAGTCCCAAGTAGCTGATCTATCAAAATCAAGCAGGGATAAGTGTTTCTTTGAGTAGTAATAATACACATTTACAAATAGACTCCATTCTGCCCCCTTGTTTCACTGAGTATTGTGTAAAACTTTCCTTTCTTGGTCAAGGCATGGAGTTGATCAGTGTCCTGTATCTGCCCAGAGGTCTTATTAGAAGAATCCAGTAACAGTAAATTTGTTCATTTTTATTTCGCTAGTGTGTATATTCGATTTGAATTTTAGCAGCTCTTGGTTTTTTAACATAATCCCTAACTGATAAAGAAGATTGAAAGTTCAGGATTTCTTTTTTTCTCTTATTAATCTTTAAACGTTAATATTGTCAGTACTTTCTTAGGTAAAAGTCAAAGGTACCATCTATTGTCTCACTGACATAAAAAATATAATAATATGATTACACCAGGCCTTTACTTAAGCATTAAATGAGTTAAGCAAAAGATTTGTTGCAAGGATGGTCTCAGAGGTGTAGGAACTAGGAGAGTAAGTCTCTCCAATCCAGCCTGTCTAAATGTTTGTTTCTACCCTCTCCATTCATTTTCACACCCTAATTTCAGTTACACTCACACTAAGGAGCTAGATAATTTAGAAATTGTGATGGAGACATACTTACAAGATGCACAAATTTTATAAATAAATATATCCCATATTTATTATTTATTGATGACATTGTTTCTAAGGGGGAATGCCTTTTTATCCTGAAAGGGCATGCCTAAAAACACCCACTGTATTTAAAACCCTGAAGTCCAGGGTTTTTTGTCATACACACAGCACAGATTTTCTTGATTATGTAGATTTTTTTTCCCCTCTACTGCAGTTTCATATGCAAAGCATGCATCAGCCACATCCATGCTATCTCCTAAAGCAGTCATTCTGAAACCCAATCTGGGGACAGTGCAGACTAAATAAAATTTCATTTTGATTTGGCCTCCTGCTGCGAATGGGACTGCTTTGTTTCAGCCGACAGAATCAGCAAGCCAGAAAGGTATGTCCTGTTTTGCATGGCTGATGGTGTGACTTAAGGATCACAATCAGGCCGTTCATGGTCTCGGGGCTCGGCATCTCATCCACATCCTGTACTGTCTTTCTCTTTCCCTTTCTATTTGCTTTCCTTCTGTGCTGCCTGTCGTCTACCTGCAGGGCAAAGCTATGGCAGACCCTACCACTATTGTTTACTTTGGCATATGTTTAATAGCTGCATAGCTGTTTGGATTTTTTCCCCTAGCCTTTGTTCTGTTTTGTTTTTACCCTGTTACCCACATTCTATTTCCTTATTTCCTAGGTGTTGAATACAAAAATACTGACTTAAAGGAAAAATATGTAAGTGCTGCTGTGGTGTTCCAGAGAATTTACTGGAAGATGTGTAATGCTGAATTTTATTGTAAATTTAAAGAATTTAACAGCTTTTAAGGACTTTAATTTTCATAGCCCTTTTGAGCTGCTTTGGCAGAAAAGCAATCACTCATTATAGTTAAGGGGAGAAAATAAAATAAAAGCTATCTTCCAAAGGTATGAAACTGTTTTTGCCATCTTGGGATGTTTTATAATAGCATTGTGGTGTTTGCCTAAAAGGCAATTGCTAAATACAACTCAATTTTAAGGGATGACCTTCATCTGGAGTCATCTCATTAGAGATTAAATTGTTTTAAATGCTCTTCTTGCATTTATCCCACCTTTTGGAGTATGGATGGGCAATCAGGGAAACAACCTGCTGTTTTATCCTCAGAAGAAGCTTCAGATATGATGGCAAAGTGCCAAGAGGGCACAATGTGGTATGAACTCGTTTTTAAGCACATTTTTTATTGTTGTTGGGACCCTTCCTTGCCACTTACACATTCAAATAGTATTAGGTGGGGAAAAGAGTTTCGCCTCTTGTTTAAATATTAGCATGTCATTAACCTAGATTACAATGTGCCAATATGAGAAGATAGATACCATTTGTGCAAAAGATAAATTGCATCAGAACAGAGAAAATTGTTATTTCAATAAAACATTCAAGGATGTATTTTGCTTCTTGGGTTAGGCAAAAAATAATTATACATTAAATATAGTGTAATAAATGAATATTTGTCATTAATTTCACGGGATTCCCAGGAAAAGGAAAAACTATTAATAATTTGTTTAGGGTCAACAAGTTTCTTTTTTTTTTCTTCCCCCTAGGTCCATTATATGACTATTCCTTCAATGCTTTGATATTAATGAGGTACCTGACCTAGTTCTTGATCCAGGTTCTGACTTTTGTATAACTTGTCTAATGGAACACCCATACAATCTTTTCCTCAAAACAGGAGTCTTAATGGTCACCATTTTACATCTGTTGCCTGAGTAAACTTGGAAAGAAAAGTTAGAACAAATGTTTTAGATTGATCTTTGATAGCTTACTGGTATGCCACCTCCTCTATCTTGGAAACAAAGTGAAAGACAGACTGAAGGATTTAAATAAAACAGTTAAATGTGATGGGTGGGAAGATTTTTTTTCATTTTGTAAAGAGAGGATAATGTTATTCAAGGAACTGGTAAATGACATCATTTAGATGAAGAAATATGTGTATACACATAACATATACACTACACGTGTGTGTGTGTGTGTGTGTGTATACAGAAGAGCCATCATTTCTTCAATTTTCTCAACTTTGAAATTAAAACTCCACTGTAACAGCTTCTTCTTGTGGATATTCCAACATGGTCTCCAGTAGACTGGAACTACTTCCAATCTAAACTGCCAACATAGATGGGGGTGGGGAAAGACTGCTCCTTCTTGGACTAGATTTTATTAACAAAGTGAAATTATCAAAAAGTAAACTCTATATGTTATATTAGTTCCTATACCAGTTTCCTCATGTCCATGATGACCCTCAGAGTTCATCACCAGAACCATATTTTCCACTACTCTACTCATTCAACACAATTTTATTGAAGGCCTTCAATGTCTGAGGCCATTGAGCATTTTGGCTCTTGTCAGGGATAATATGGAAATTAATGCAGTTTTATTAGATGTAGGATTATTTTTTTAATACTCACAATATAAATCCTCACTCTAGATTCTCCTAAAAACATTTAGTTTGCTGTTGTTCTGGGTGGAAGAAAAACAAAAAATCCTAATGGTATCACTAAGGATTTTTTGTTTTTGCTTTGGTTTCTTGTTTTTATATACTAAAGAAATTTGCACATACATAACCCCTCCCTCCAGATGTTGTTGAAAACATCGTTCTTCATTAAAAAATATGCATTTGTTGAACTGGTCAAATTTTATAGTTCTGTTCTGATGCCCCAATATAATACCATGTAATAAAATCTGATATTTAGTATAATAGGGATCTATCCATGGCCATTAAATACTATAAGTATAAAATGAAATGGATATGGAATATGGACCCAAGGTAATTTGTTTTTCTCTTTGGAGTATGGCCTGATCCATCAGGATGGAGAGCTCCCAGTATGATAATTCCTTCTACCAATGGAGCTTAGCAACTCATCTATCACTTATTGTCTTGGAGAATTGTCTGTTGACTCCAATAAATTCAGTGTGACTTGCCCAGGGTCACAAAGTCAGTATATGTTAGAGGCAAGAAATAAATCCAGATCTTTCTCTCTCCAAGGCTTGCTTTCTATAGAGCTCACTAACAGTGACTCTTGATAAAGCAGAAATTTTATATCAAAAGATTATACGTATATAAATATATATGCATTTATTCTTGTGTGTGTATATATGTGTATATATATAATATACATAGCATAACAGTTTAAAACTACACTAAGATTTTGGAACACCATATACATGTATAATTATATACATACACATACACACACTGTTGACAGTGGAGGCTAAAATGGTAACATCATCTTCACATATTTCTATCAAAGAATTTTAGGAGGTGGCTATTTGCACATGGAGTTATCTTGCTTTCATGGCACTTAAATGAGAAAACATGAAGGACAAAATATGTAATGAAATATATAATAAAATTATATTATATACACATATATGTGCATATATGTATCTGTATTGTTTGGATATGTACATATGTGTGGTATGCACATATATGCATTATATATATATGTGAGATCTAGATGTGTGTATGTATATACGTGCATATGTATATACATATGCACGTATATACATGCACACATATAGACATATACATATATATACATGCATATGTGTGTAATACTTCCATGTTTTTTGAGTGTGTCTGGAAGGCAAAATACCATGTATAAGTAGGCATTTCCTGTAATTATTTTATAGAGATATCTGAAGATGATGGTGCTATTTTAGACTCCATTTGCAACCACATATATTCTTAAGTTGCTAATGATGAGGATGACTTTTATCACATGGTCTGTCTCTCTTTCATCTATGTCCCTATGGCAAAGTAAAACAGCTCCATGAGTAGTATAATGTAGGCTATTGGCAAAGATAGATTTTGTGGTATAAATGTTCAGGATGTCTTTGATTGCCACTTCCTGATTCTAACAGCACACTACAGGGATA
>CM053771.1:396924381-396940539 GCA_028658325.1 Potorous gilbertii | reverse complement strand
GACAAATGAAAAAGCAAGGGTCTACACAGAGAAAACAAGACCTAAATAACTCATAACTCTTTATTTGAATTTTCGTGCAGCATTTGAGGAGTACAAATTCTATGGCATGAGGATATTCTATGGCATGAGGGGGAAAAGTAAAGTTTATATCTATTGTCAGTTTCAGAAGTGTCCACATTAGAACAGGCTCTAGGATATTGAAAGATGCATACATATATGTATACACAATGTTGGTATTTATAATATGCTGTATATCTACCTTTTACTTATTAAAACTCATATCAGTCAGTTAAAAGTTGGCAAAAAATGCATTATTAGATTTTACTGAGTGTTCTAATTTTAGCATACTAGAACCAAGAATGTATGATATTTTTACTACTATTATATTCTAGAGAAGAACTTTTCAATTACTTTTAATGCAGGGTATATATTTTGTTTGGTTGGTATTTATTCCTTGGGAGGTGAAACATAGAAAAAAATTGCTGAAATAAGTTAAAATATCCTCAATCAACTGATCACAGGGGGGAAAAAAGGTGAATGATACAAAATACTTAATGTAGAATCAGGAAGTTATTTTAAATTAAATATGAAATTACTTTCTGTGCTAATAAACATTTCCCAATCCTAAACTTCAGTCATACATTCAAACATCAAACTGTTTGTCTCTGAGATACTTAGGTGAGGAAATTAGATCTATATATTTTAGTTAGATTCAAATATATGTCTGCAACCTTTAGTGGTATTTGAAAACATTTTACCTTCAACAAAAATGCTTATTGTGTTTTAAACAATGGTTATGAAGATGTTGAAATATAGGTAGATTTGAGCTCATCATGTATAGAGAATATTTGAAATACTATAGAATATTATCTTAAAATTCTGTGAAGTATGAGATTTCCAAATATTTCCTTGTTGAGGGTAAAATATAGAGTAGCTTAATGTTCCCCTTCCATTTACTGGGATGTCTCTTAATTAGGAAAAAAAATAATTTTAATAGCCTATTTTCCCAAAAAAATCTTAGCACACACCTACATTCTTTCATGGGCAGATCAAAGGGTGATAATAGATGTCTATAAAAGTAACTAGTGAAATTCTGCATTAGTATAATCTGTCACCCATTTCCATTTTTCTTAAAAAAAAGAAAGGAAAGAAAAAAAGAAAGAAAGCATAATCAAAAGCCTAAATGACAAAGAGTTGACAGTAAGAGTCTGTAGTAAATGATTCCAGAGTCGCTGGCCTGCGGAGATGCTGAAGAAGTCCCCAGCAGACCTGATTAATTCCAGTTTCTCCAGCTGCCAGGGGAGCAGAGGCTAAGCAGTTTCACAGAGAGGAGCCTATTACCACTACTAGGCTGAAATAGATCTAATCAACTCACAGCCGCTCAAAAGAAAACTTTACAGGTTTAGCTCACTAAGGCAGTGCTTTAAAATGATGACTACAAAGGATCATGGGAGTCTGAAAGCATTTAGTCTTTATTGCAGCTCAAGGAAATTTGCTGCTGTGGTTAGGCCATGCTAATTTACTGAACATGACAAAGCCTGCCCGACTATGTGACATCATTTGAATAAAGGCCCTAGTCCTCATGGTTGAGTATTTCTAATATTTTTTTTTCAAAAACAGTTAATTTATTGATATTTCATAGGTGCTTGGGCTAATTACTTTCACCATTATAAATCTCTGAACTAACTTACTTTAACATTTAATTTAAGCAACAATGCTCTGTAATTTGTCATGGTGTTCACAAAGTGATGAATGTTGCAACTTTGTTTCAACATTTTATCAGTGTATATTAAAAGGATAACCATGGCCCAGAACCTTGGGCAGTGAATGTCCTGTACATATGCACAGTTTCACATACTCAACTCACTGTAGAGTGACGTGTTTTGTATACCAGGAAATGAGTTAACCCAGAAAAAGTCTAGATTAATGAGTACTTAAATAAAACTCATACTTAAAGTTCTGAGGAGCTTTCTTTCTTTTTCTTCCTTTTTTCTTTCCTTCCCTCCTTCTTTCCTTTTAGCCCACTGGATTTTCCAATTACCTCCTATTTAATGGAGTAAAACAGACAAATATTAAAAACAGAATGAATGCATATTTCTGGGAGATTAAAATAACAAGAACCTTTGTCTGTTGCTTGTTATTTCAACTGAAGGCCTTTGTAAAGGTCCACAAAGATTAAATCTGCTTTTGTTTAAATAATCAAGGTTTCTAAAGTCTTAATGTAGTTGTATGATAGATTATTTAGAATGTCCATTGTGATACAATTGATGCATAACAGCTTATTGAATATATTGATTACTAATGTATTCACTAATTACACAACTATAAGAAATTAAAGTGGAGTTCTTAGTGCAGGATTTGTGTTAATTATAAATAACTTTTCCTAAATGGATGACTTTCAGAAGGTCAGAAGTAAAGCTAGCTTCCTAGGACACAGAATATTGGAGAATAACAAAAGTAGAGGTAGGGAATGGAGAAGGCTAGCTAGATTAAAAAGTGTATTTAGCTGAGAAATGTATCTTACATGTCTATTGATCCCTCCTGCTGGTCATCATTTCAAATATATTGCCTTGATGGGAGGTAAATAAGCATGAGGGTAAATAAAAGGAACTCAGTAAACTGCATGTAAATATCTGAGCCATAGCTAAAGATTCTGACGTGTGGACTAAGAAAAACAGAATTCTCCTAGTGAAAGAAATTGACTGGATATGAGGAGACCATGGACTTCTAGACTTAAATCCCTGTGGGGAGATAGACTTCAGGAATCATCCCATATGGGAAAGATGGAACCCTTAGAAGATGGACACTAGGCTCCCATTGATTCATTGTTGTTGTTGGTAAGTCATGTCTGACTCTTCATGACCCCATAGACCATACTGTCCATGAGGTTCTCTTGGCAAAAATGCTAGATTGGTTTACCATTTCCTCCTCCAGTGGATTAAAGCAAACAGAAGTTAAGCAACTTGCCCAGGGTCACACAGCTAGTAAGTGTCTGATGCCAGTTTTGAACTCAGATCTTCCTGACTCCTGACCCAGTCCGAACCATCTAGCTACCTATTTCTTAGGCATTAAAAAGAGGACAAGGTTAGACCAGGGAGAAATTCATCTAGAAAAAGTACAGGAAGGGAACCCTTGGTGCAATAGAAGAAGTTATTATTTGGTAGCATACACTGTAACCAATTGTACTTTAATAACTAGGTGTTAATCTCAGTTGTTTTTACCTGCAGAAGTACTGATTTCAAGATCTGTCAGTATCCTTACACATTTCAAGGACTTGGGGCAAAGTCCTACTCACTCTCCCTTGGTTATAATTCTGGTTTGTACTACATGCACAAACATAAAGCAACAATATGTGATATCCCTGGTGACAGCTATAGAAAAGAATCCAAAGAAACATATGGCATAATACTGTAAAACTGTACTGGATTTATAACATTATGCATCCCATGATTCAACATGGGCGGAGTAGTAGCTATCCACAGCATCAAGTAAACCTGGGTTCAAGTTCTACCACTGTTAGTCACAGGCCATAATCATTTATCCTTTCCATGGCCCAGATAACTCTCTTAGATTATATATAGGACAACTGCCAGGCTACTTTGAGGAAATTTCCTCAGAATAATGTTCTCTGTATCAGTGAAAACAAAATCAAACAGACAAAAATGACAGTCAGGATCTTGAGATCCTCATATAGCAGATAATCACTATTCCCACTTTTGAAGAATTCCAACTTTGAGACACTTGTCCCCTCCTCTTTACCATTCTATAACCCAGCTGTAGCCAAATGTACATCAAGCTCAAAATGAAGTCCATGGCAAGGGACGCAAGATATTTTTCAGTCCTATTATCTTAAAGTTTATAACTGCCATCAGAATACTCTTTATTACGGTTCTGCCATTACACAGTTGAATGTTGTGACATAGATAATTCTGAAATTTAAGCCAAATATGTGTCTTAGGTAAACGAAGAGCCTCTGTTTCTGAGAGTGTTCAGTTTCCTACTTCAGTTGTAAATTCACTGAAAAATAAACTCCTCTTTTTTTTCATTTGGGCTAAGGGGAGAGTTTGAATGTTTGTCTATCTGTAATGAAGAGATCATTTTCACAACAGAACTATGAACTCTTTATAAGAACTGGACACTAAAGGCCATATTTAGATCTACGTCTTTGCAGTTATAATTAGTATTTAGTGACCTCAAATGTGGAAGCAATTAGCCAGATGTATGGTATAATTTGTGTATAGTGCATTTTTGCTCTCAGAGGAAAAGAAGTCATCTTTACACATCCAAATATAAGAGAATCATCTTGTTTGTATACACAAATGTGAAAAAAAGATTTCAAATTAGAAAAATTACAGATAAAGATAAATTTAGCGTATTTTGGAAATGTCATATAAATATAATTGTTTGGCTAGTTATCATATAGCTAGACACTTACCCTAATGAGCCTAGGTAATGCTTTCCATCATCTCCCACAAAAGAGTTTAACTTTATTCTTTTTCTTCCTGAAGTCAGGGACTTCATCTCTAGATCTGGATAACTATTGTATAAATGCAAGTTATTACAAAAATAAAGGAAAAATAATAATAAATAATAATATAATAATAAATAATCATAAAAAAGAAATAATTTGATTAGAGCCATGCAAATCTATCACTATTGCTAGAAACTATAAACATGTACCCTAATGACCATACTTTTATTGCACCATCTTCATACATAAGATAAAAAGCACAAAATTGGTATGGATCTTAGAGGTCATTTAACTCACAAATTGTTTGGGGCTTTATAATAAAGGTTCAAGGAGTTCTTGATAACAATTCTCTAATTGTTTCTTAATCAGTAAGTAAACACCCAATATGTTTGTAAGCATATTTTTCTTCTGTAACAAGCATGTACATGTTTTTAAAATTACAAGTTTATTTCTACAGCAAAGTAAAATCACTAAGATTGTGCTCACAATAGATTTTTGTGTTTGTATTGATGATACAAACTCTGACTACTTCTGAGCATAATGTATTATCTATTTCTCAACCTGCAATCAAATTGTTTCCAAATTGCCACAGAGGTTTGACATTCCCAATGATTCCCAAAGATCAGATACAAGTGAAAATCCTCATTAGCATTCTATCCAGAGCAACATCCTCCTTCTTCTGTCACCTTGTAATAATATCTCATCAAGTGTCTAATCATGCGACCAAGATAATATGAACATTTTCACTCTTTCGAGGCAAATGTCAGTTTGAAAGCCAAGTGCAGCTGAAGTCATCCTGAAATCATCATGGACCATCACAAGTGTTCTGTAGAAACAAAACGTTATGTTGGATCTCACTGCAGTATTAAGACTGTTTTCTTATTTAAATATATCTTCTTTGTGTTCTTCTTCTATCTGATTTTCAAATGAACTGGGTGTCAGCAATAATCAATGGTTCAGTGACTTTGTAGCCAAGATGTAAATGGTAAAAGAGAAGAAAGTAACATCGAATGAGAATTTTTTCCTTACAAAGGTTAAATTATACATCAATATTAAAAAAAGCAAAAACAAACATTACGTAATTATACTTTTAAGTATATTTACCAATTAATATTACCCTTGTCATTAACTTACAGAAAAGTAAATATTTTCTGTTGTAATGAGCTATAAAGTTTTTTTGATTGGTTATATGACTAAAATTTTTTAAAATGTCCACTTCCCAGCAAGGGAGCTTATAAAATTCTCTTATAACTTTCTACCACATATTTGTTTGAATGAGCATTTTCATTTTGGTTTTGGTTTTGAATTAATCTATAGAAATAAATGATGCAGATTTAAGACTATGTCAGGTATTAAGGTTTTGTTCAAATAAAAATATCTTACCTTGAAGTTGTCTATATATAATTGTTCTGTCTTGCTAAATATCTTCAAAGTTGCAACTTATTTCATTTAAATGTTATTTATATTAAATATATAAAACAAAGAAATTTGATATGATCTTAAAGGTATAGGAAGCATATAAAACCTTGCTGATTGCATCTTTTAGGTCTTTAGGAATGTTCCACATCAAATATTTGTAATTATTTTATAATGTGAGAATTTACAACTTGAGAATTTTCATAATTATAGGTAGAACAAAATTTTATTGTTACAATTAAATTATATGAATTTTAATTTGTACTTTGAAAGGAAATGTTGTAGTTATCATATATTCTTAATAATTCTGAAAGAATGTTATAGTTTATCCTAGGGATTCACAACTTTTTTTTTTATTGTTGAAAGGATTTCATGGAAGATAGAAACATTGGGAACTACTAATCTAGCTCAACCTCCTCATTTTGTCACTGAAGTAACTGAGGTTTATTGAGGTTAAGTAACTGCCTAAATTCTCAGACTAGACCTGGGATTTGAAAAATTCAACTCAGGGTTCTCTGACATCAGTTCCATTCTCTTTCCATTGCACATAAAAACTGCATTTCAAGAGCAATGTTAATTGCTTCAGAAAATAAAATAACTTATTTTGTAATTTTGCAAATAGTTTAGAGTATTTTTAAAAGTTATAAGTGTATGTTATTGGGAAACATTCATTTCAGTATGTACTATTGGGAGGTTGCTTACTATAGATTTGACCCTGGTGTTAATGTACATCCAGTGTTGGTGATCAATGTGGTGCATATCCCTATAACTCATTAAGGAACAGCCCAGTCACCACAAGCTCTATCAGATGGATAATGGACCACAATGGGATTATCAGTGCATAGGAAGGTCCATTATTGGCGTGCTAGACCTTATGACAAAAGAAAGCCACTACTACTAGAAAATAACATGGACATTTTAAAAAAGCATGTTTTCCATCTGTTAATGCAATGGATGATTATTTTTAAATTATCTTAGTTCATTTGGCTCTTTTATTTCTTCTACCAAATGCATAATCATGTCATAAGAGACATCAAATTAAATTAAATTCAACAAAATATTTATACAGCACCAATTATGCTAGGTCCAGAGTTACTGAATGAGCTATTAATAGATGTGCATAGTCTAGAAGATTTTTAGGCTTAGTTAGAATCCATGAACTATGAAGTTAATCCCCTGCCTCTTGCTCCATATTTTTTAGTTCTTTTTAAGTGAATTTTTTTTGCTTCATGTTTCTTTCTTGTGCCTGCTATTCTGGTAACTTATGCCTACTGTAACCTTTATACTAATTAATGTATCTCAGATTTTAAATGCCATATTCTCAAAATTATATATAAGAAATGTGCTAATTAAATTTATTACTTTGCAGCGATATTAGTTCAGATTGTGATGCTATGATGATGCTAGTTTTTTAGACTTATAGTATGGAAGCAACTATATTGGGCATTCCTTTTTTTCAGTTCCTTCTTCAGAAAATATGATGCCTCATTTTCGGTTTTGAGTTCTACTTAGCCTGTTTAATTCAACAGTCCTTATCAGCTTATCGCATGTGTTCTTTAGGTATTTATTAATTGTAATGAATTAATTTGAATTGCTTCTAATATTAACCTCCTAAAATGTTTTCCTCTAATTTTCACTGGAATTATTGATTTGTGTTTATATTCATTCATATTATAGCCTTAAGTAGCTATATCTCAGAGCTTGATGGTATATATGCATATACAAGGAGTACAATATACTCCAGTCACATTTTTACAGTACATTGTAGGCATTTCTTTATTACATTATACATTATGCATTTCTTCTTACACATTAGCCATCATATAGAAAGGATTTACAGAATGCAGAAAATAAAGAGAATTTTGTTTTTGTAAAGTACTTTAGGATGAATTTCCAAAGTAGGCTCTATAAAATAACACTTTCAGTCAATAAACAACCTCCTATGTAGCAAATATTGAATTAAAAATGTTATCTACTCATTATCATAGATAATTAAAATTAACATACCATTTCTGTAGTTATCAATGTACTTATCAATACCTATTTTCCAAAAAGGCAAAAATGCATTGACATAAACACAATGTTCATTATGAGTCAGAGTGTGTTATATTTCTTAAAAATGTATTTATGAAATGAATCTTTCCCTGGGAAGCTCAAAGCTTTATTGAATATTATCTTATTAAGCTGAATGACATCTTTGAGAAGTCTTTATCAATATTAGCCTCAGAATAATACAAAGATTGATGGGTTTGATTTAAAAAACTGGGGTTAAGTGAAAAAAAATAATCCATTTGAAACCTAAGCAAGATCCTTTGAGTTTCATGATTCATGGCCAACCAAATATTTATTTAGTTTGTGCTTTCTCATGATTGGAAATACTGTTCTCAAATGTCTTCCATGAATTTGTAAAAGGGAAATTTCACTTCAATGAGGCTCTGGGAAATGCAAAGTATGACGTATTCAGATCTGTGCCATCTTTCTCTATGTCCTCTAGGTAGTATTTCATAAAGGAGATTCTGCCTTTTTCTTGACCAATGAAAATGTTATTGTTCTTACTTTATATTTTCATATGTATAATCTTCTTGACTCTTGTATCATGTCTCTCCCTATGTATACTTCCCTTTTAATCAAAAACGCAGGGTAGAGGTGTCCAGTAATGCCCAATTATTTCCTTTCCTGGTCTCTTAATTCCATTCTGTACTCATTCTCTTTCTCAGTTTTCTCCTCATATCCTCACTTCTACTCTGCCACTTTTGCTAACATTATTCTGATCATACCCTCTTCCGGCTGACTATTTAAGAAGTATTGATTTAATGTTCTTTGTCATTCTGCAAACTTAATAAATAAATGTTTTAGGTGGACAAATTTAATGAATACATTTGTAGAAAAATACCAAGAATCTTAACATAGATTCTATCGTTTCTTAGTGTGATATGCTAATATATGTATGTATGTATTTAGAGATATGTATATATAAATAATATTTTAGAGAATTTTTTAATAATAGATGAAAGGATTCATAAGGAAATTCCTTTTCTCAGCAAATGCACATTGTAGAACCTATATCTAACCACAGGATTCCACAGTCTTTTGGGATTGTCAGTTCACACAGTGCAAAATTCCATTTGCAACATATCTTCCCCTAATCCCTTGGGATTCTTTATTAGTGTTGTTTCACTTTAATAGTTTCCTTGTAGAGGAGAATTCTGGCATGATAGCTCTTAGTCTAAGACAGAGGAAAATGAAGGAAGGGTTAGTATAATGAATTGATTTGTGCGAAACTGATTTGTTTGCATTTTGCACCTTGGTTTCTGGATTTATTAGGAGTGGTCTTTTTCAATTTTACACTTTTGGAAGCTGGGTTGAAAATAGTAAAAAGAAATGAAATTCAGGTTTCTATACTATATTCAGGTTACCTTTGAAAGAGAAATAAATACTAGTAAACTTTCAGGCAACTATCTTGCAGAATAAAATCTTTATTGGCTTCCATTTCTCTCCTTTTCTACTCCCTTCACCCCTATATTCTTCTTTTTCTTATCCTGGTCAGAGAATAATTTCCCCTCTGTTTACATGCCCAGGAATGTGAGTGCTTTAAGGTATTCCATACACCGGTTTTCTATGCTAAAATTGTACTGAAGGAGTCTTTATACATATCAGTTTTACACATTGTAATCAAAATTCCATATGCCCAGTATTTCTTTTTTCCTTTCAAATCTAGAAATGTCAAATCAAAATATTTCTCTCAAAATTAGATTTAAGTATTTGAAAGGAAATATCAGATTAGGGTTCTCATGTGCTGTCCTTTCAATGAGAATTTCCAATTTCAAAATCCTGAATGAGCTCAGAAACCTAACTTGACCATGAGTGGCAGCTTAATCATCAACTAAATACTGATGACAATACTCAATTTGACACATAAACACCCAGAGAAAGAAATGTGAAGGGGGCAAAGATGAAACAGGAGCATCATCGATCTAAGATTTGATTCATTCCAAAATGTTAACACTATGCTAGGGAACCATATATCATCTTTATAATAAATCATGACTTTTAAAGTAAAACTTCTGATTGAAGGGCTAGGGAGGGAGTAGTACTCTGTACCTCTATATGTAGCTGTTCAGAGGTTGCAATTTAAACTGCTTTGGGGGAAGACTGTATTATGTAATTAAGAACTGTGGTTATATAGACCCTTTTAAGTTTTGCTCGCATAGCACAATTGAAGTAGAATTGATCATACACATTGTTATGCCACAAGCAACAACAAGAAAAAAAGTGATGTTTATTGATAGTATTCAAACCCAAACACTAGAATGGAGTGAAAACCAAAGAATTTGAATGTAGAAATGAATAGATTATTGAGTAGATCAGAATAGGCAATTACCTTTTAAATTTGATTTTGGTTGGAGATTTTATTATTTTTATATGTATAGATATGTATTACATAATTAAAGCTCACAAATGCAAATATCTTCACGCTATCCTTGTCATCATATGGGGGGAAAACATAATGAGTCATTGTGTAGGGCTAATATGAAAAAAAATATAACTGGATTTAGTAATTCAGAAAATTAACCAACTTTTTTTGCAAATGAATTATCCTCATCTGTGATATACATTTAAGAATGAAACTTAAATTAGCTCCTTAAAGTGGTCCTGTGACTTTAATTATTCAAAAAGTACACAAATTTAATGAGTTTTTAAATATTAAAACTACTCTCTATTGTCACTACTGTGAGCTCTTAATTTACAGAGCAATTAAGTCAGGACCCTCATTTATCAGGACATGTGCGTTTGTTGAAAATGTAGTCAGTTTTTATTAATTGATGCTATAGAAATACGGAGGTGAAATTAATGTCTGGGCTTCAGAGGTCATGCCGGTGATGCTGGGTAGCTATCAAGGAGCAGGACGTGAGATAAATAAGTAACTGCTGTTCACCGATTACACCAGAGATAGCTGCAATATTAAGTGGCACTATGGGTACTGTTCTCAGCCAAAATGTTTGCAATAAAATGCCCCCTGAGTTTTTCTCTGGCAAGCATCTGTCATGGGTGGTAGCTGAGAAACAGGGAAACTTCAAAGCTTTACTTTCTGATTATTAGCAGAGTGTGGAGTGTAATGTTCTTACATTTTAATGCAAACCAAGTGTTGATGAGCTGAGAGGGTAGAATTAAAAAGTAGCCCAAATTTCCTTTGTTCTTCAGTATGTGGCTGACAAGAATGTTAGCAGCTAGTAGTAGTCTTTGGTATTTATCAACCAATGAGTCGCAAGGAATTGGTTGCTTGAGAACCAGATGGCCAAACAGTCCGGTACCAGGTTTCCTTGATACATTAGCCATCTATAATTGTCCTACCCAATTTGTCTGGTGTGTTTATTGAAGGCCCCTTTCAAGAGACTGACTTTAATCTGACTGGATCCATAACTAGAGGAGTTGAGGGTCCTTCTGTTATGTATATGCACATTAACCTCTAGGGGTTATTATATATGATATAAATATAGAATTATAAATATATAAATATGTGATATAAATATATAATATAAATTACTACATATAATATAAATATACTATATATAATATAAATATATAAATATATTTATACATATGTGTGTTTATTATGTCAGTCCCAGCAACTAGTACATGATTCTCAACACAATTAGGTCTCTAACAAAGGCTTGTGGTAGGTATTTTGTATGTATATATACATATATAAGTAATAACTGCCTCAAGCCACTTTGAGGACAGGGGGCTATTTCACTTTTATCTAGGTATCTCCAGTTCTTGGCACCGTGACTGGCACATGACATGTGCTTGATAATGTTGACTGATTTATTGATGTGGATTACAGTAAAATAATATATCATATTTTCCCTTTTGTCCACAAGCACTGCCTATACAACATGAAGCTCTCTGGCTAATTTCTTAAAAAGTATCTTTCTTTCATTCAATCATCCATTCAACAAGCACTGATTAAGGGCCCATTATATGTAAAGTACTATACTAAATTCCACAGAAATAAGTATGAAAAAGGATACCCTATTTAAACTTACAGCTAGTAAGCGTAATGAGACAAGGTCACAAAGAACTCTAAAACAAGTTATAATAATATTACTGATATAGGAGAGATTACAAAAAAAAAAGGTCAGAGATATTCAACATGGGAAAAAATTCATTTTAGCTATGTATTGATAATATATTTTTGGTTATTGTTATTGTAATTTGGCTTCTTCATGGAAAGATCTTTCTCATCCATTAATAGGCCCATGTGACCTGCTAAAGTCACATGGAAACCTGAGTCCCATGAGTCTAAGTCACATGAAACAGGAAGTGGTAGGGCTGAAAGGGTGAAACAAGAAGAAGCAGAGGTAGAAAGGAGCTGAAAGGCAGTTAATCAGGGAGCAGTCAGAACTGAGGGAGAGAAAGCAGGCATCTGGCTAGTGTGAGTGGGAGAGCTTATATATGGTTTTGTTTAAGAGAGCTGGCTTGTGGGAAGGCTTGGGGATGGTGCTTCACTCTGCATTATTACTCTGTGTAGATTTCTTTGTTGCTATGATGGATTTGGCTTTCTGGTATTTGAATAAATGTTTTGGTTCTGTCTTCCACCTGGGGAGTCTGTTGTATTTTGTGATTCAGAATTGCAGCAGCATATTCATGACTGCTGTAGGGGCTGTGGATGTCACATTGATGCTACAAGCAGATAAAGGCATTTTGTTTTTTTACATAGCAAAATTTATGGATTGACTTAATTGATGAAATATTTTGGTATCATAGACACATAGGTATAGATTGTGATGGCAAGCAAAATAAGATCTGTCACTGTTTGTCTTTTAGTATAATCAAGTGCCTCTGATTGAATCTTGCCTTTATCAATCAAGAGTTTCTGTAAAGAATAAAGTATAGAAACAAGAGTTTCTTTAACTAGAAACAGTATATATATATATATATATACATATATTTGTATTGTTAATTATTTTAACATGATATTAAAGATCTTCCCTACCCATTAATGAGTCTGCCCATGAAGGGGAGTTTAATTAGGGATGATTTGTGGGAAGACTCAAGTCTTTTGTTACTAAGGCACTGGTTCTCAAGGGTTGGTATGCCCTCTGGCTCTAAAAAAAAATATAAATACTCTGAGTTGAAGCTTTACTTTGGGGCTTAGTTTTTACAAGAAGATTTGGGTGCCACATGAGGGCTGTAGGTAGCTGCTTTAATGAGCCCCTTGGTTTTGAAAACCCAGATGTCAATGCTTTTCTCTCTAGTAACTATGGTCAGGCAACTGTACTTGTCCATTAAATTACGGTCAGGCAGAGGAAGCTATGCCTGTTGATTTCTTCAAGGCTTACCGACTGAAAGTGTTTCTTTGGCCAGATGAGGACTCGCTAAAGGAGCCCCTTGGTTTGAAAACTCAGATTTCAGTGCTTCCCTCTGTGGTAACTATGATCAGACAGTTGGACCTGTTTGTTGAATTAAGGCAGAGGAAGCCATGTCTGTTGATCTTTCAATTTCTCTGTATTTTCTTTGAAGTTCAGGGTGCTTGGTGAAAGGAATGACACACGTGCTTGATTAAAGTGATTATTAACCCCTCAAAAGTTGCCTTTCCTTTTATGAATGCAGATCTAAGAACATGTGATAGCAGACTCTCCTGTGCATGTTGTTATATAGACAAATGCAGAGATGTTAAAAACATGACCCACAACATTCCAAATGCAGCCTGAATGAGATCAAAATGCAATTAGGTAATATTTAACAAAATAAATAAAAATACGATAAAACATAGATAATTTTTATATTTGATTTTCTAAGTCAATATACACCTACAGGGTTGGTCTGAACTATTTTATGACCTCTGTTTTTACTTAAGTTTGATATCACTGTAATCTGCTTAATAATTATCTACATAATTATAAGAGCATTGTTTTAGATTTGAAAGCAGCAAGCCAAGATGGCAGAGTACAGGCAGCAACTCAGATGAACTCAGTTCTCCTAACACTCCACTCTAAACAATTTTAAAATAACTCCTCAAATCAAATTTTGGAGTGGCGGAGCCAACAAAATGTCAGAGTGAGATATTTTTGTAGTCCAAGATAACTTAGGAGTTATGACACTGGGGTGGGAGCCTACCCAGGTGGGCAGGAGCACTAGTGATAGATTTTGAAGGTAGCCAGTGGTAACAGCAGCAGCATCTTTGGAAGCTCTTAGCCCAGAGATGTTAAGGATATCAGACAACTGCTCACAAAGAGATTACAATAGACCCTTTGCTGGGCACTGGAACACTGATTGACAACCCTATTGCCCATGTGCAATCCTAGGTCACTGTTCTGGGGCAGTTGGTGTACTTGTGGTCAGTCACAAGAGAGCAGGAACCTTGGTCAAAGTTTCAAGGCAGAAAAGAATACAAATGCTTATAGCTACAGGAGAGCAGGAGACCTAGTTACATTTCCAAGACCAAAAGGACCACTAGGTTTATAGCTTCAGGGGAGTGGGGGACTATTGTGGGGTAAAGGTCAGTGTTCAGACCAGGAGAGCAGTGACCACACTTCTTCTTGAATCATACCACCTTGGAAGCATCAAAAACTTGTAGATCGACCCTGCCAGAACAAGCTGTAAAACAGTAACACAAAAAAACCTAAAGCTTGGAATAATGCTTCTTTACCCCTAAGGTGAGCAGAGTTCAAAGTCAAGAAATAGGCTAGAAAATGAGCAAAAACAAAAAAAAATATTTGACCATAAGAATCTACTTTGATGGCAAAATGTAAGCTCATAAGAAGACAACAACGTGAAAACAACTACAAACAAAGCCTCAAAGAAAAATCCTGATTGGACCCGACCCCAACAAGAATTAAAGAAAGAGATGAATGTTAGAGGGAAATTGGGAAAAGAAAACAGAGTGATGCAAGCAAATTATGAAAAGAGCATTAAGAGTTTGGTTTTTAAAAAGATGCAAAAAATATTGAATAAAATAATACCTTAAAATATAGAACAGGTTTAAAGAGGGGGAAAAGATACAAAAATTCACTACAGATTTAAAAGCAGTTAGGTGGCACAGTGCATAGAATATTAGCCTTGGAATGAGGAAAATCTGAGGTCAAATCCTGCCACACATACTTCTCACAGCTAGGTGACTCTGGGCAAACTGCTTAACTTCTCAGCCTGTTTTCTCATCTGTAAAATGGAGATAACAGTAGCATTCCAACCTAACAGGGTTGTGTGAGGATCAAATGAATTAGGATGTAAAACATTTTGCCAACCATAAAATGCTGCATAAATGTTAGTTATGATAGTAATGACGACAATTTGAAAGAGACATTGCAAGTCTCATCTCTATTTACAATTAGGTAAACTGAAGTCCAATTTTGTTGTTGGAACAACCCCAAAATATCACATCACCCTTGAATTCCTTTCTGAAACCATTGGACTACACCAGTCATTTCTCGACTGGAGTCCCACTGGACACTACTAATTTTGTTGCAGACTTCAGAAATAAGGCAATTGAAGTCATTCCCTGAAGTTAAAGTTCTAATCTTGATACTTGAAACTTTCTGACCTCTGTCCTGCTATAGTACCACCAAGTGTGATGGTATGGTGCCAAACCATTTCCTCTAACTCATGAGTTGCTTAATATACTCACATTTTTCATTCAGACAACCAATAGAGGCAAAAAAAAGAAAGGGGAAAAAAGAAAGAAAAAGCAATAGGCTAACAAATGCTGTCTCCTCCAAACACTCTGTAATAAATTGCTCTTTCAGTAGTGCAAAAGACAGATTTTCCTTTCTTTTGCTTCCTTCCTCCTTTGCTTCCAAGTCGCCAATGGGAGGCTTGCTATCCCACCTGGCCCCGGCTGACTGTGCCCATAAATTTGCCTATGCAATGCCTGTTTACGGGTCGCTGATGGAACATGGAGACGGGTGCATTTTGTAAGCACTGGGTAGATAATCACAGTAATTGATGTTTGGAGCTGCTAGCTCCTAGGAGCACAGGGTCTCTTTCTCCCAGTGAGGCCCTGCTCTATGTTATCAGTCCAGCCCGTAATTAAATATCACTCTTTTACAATATGTTTCAGGCTCCTTAATGAGTCTAAAGCAGAAATAGTCACCTCTTTCCCCTCTGAGCTTTATTTGCTTGTTATTAAACAATGTTATTGAACTGCCTTCTTTCCCTGTGTTGCCAAACCTGCATCATTTCCGTTTTATAATTGCACAATTAGAGCCACTGCTTTGCTTTCATACATCAGCAGGCCCTGCTTGTGTGTGTGTATGTGTGTGTGTGTGTGT
>CM053771.1:396888718-396923881 GCA_028658325.1 Potorous gilbertii | reverse complement strand
ATTAAAATGCAAGATATTAGGTGATGGGAGGAGGAGAAAAATGGGGAGAAAAATTGGACATGTTACAAAGTAATGTAAAAGCAAATAATATTAAGACAATTGACTGAATTAATTACTGAGACTAAATCAGAGACATCTTTAGTTTGGGAAAACGAATTTTAGTCTAAGCTTCCTAGAGGCCGGTAACTTCAGGTAAAATTTGGCATTGATAGAAAAGGTAAAAAATTAATGATAAATTTGATTTTATTTAAGTTATTTAAGTAGGAACTAGAACAGGTATAGAAAGACATGTAAACCACTTAAGACTTGCCTCAAAAGATGTTCCTTAGCCAATGTAAAATTATAGTCATATCTGAAACCTGGTTATTATAACTTGTTATTTTAAGATACTATGGGACTATTAAGTGACTGTTCCTCTGAGGCTAACTCCAGGTATGGACAGCCTCCAATCCATGATGCTAGCAAGCTTGTGGGATGCTGGTATGTACTGAAAAAGGTGATCTCATGGGAAGGATGGGAGAGCAGCTGTTCAGCCTGGGCTGAGGTAGGATTCTCCTGACTCAATTTCCCCACTGACACCTGGAAGACTTTAAGCCTGACAATGCAAGTCTACTCCTGCCTGGAACTGACATGAAGTTGGGGACATATTGTTTCCCTACAATGTCCCCATGCTTAGTGGCAATTTCCTATAGTCAAAAAGGTTTGTAAGCTTAATAACAGATCTATTAAATTATCGATTGTTGGTAGGGGAATATCTGAGGTCAAGTCTAAAATTACGCTATTAGGCTTAAAACTTTAGACCAACAACAATAAGTTAGGGTCTTTTAATTCTTAGTAATAGTGTGGAGACAATTAGGTAAAAGGTTTATGAAGTTACCATACATACTTATTATTTGTGTCTCAGTTGGTTAATGTTAAAAAAAATCCTTTTGTGATCAATATTGTAAATGCTTTAAAAGAAATATCACCTGACCAAAAGTTGGAATTCTATTATGTGATATGAACTGTGTTAAAAATAAAAAATAAAAAAATTCTTATTTTAAATTTTTTTTTATATTTTGATTTCTAAATCCTTTCCTTCTCTGTAGCCCCTCACTTATTGGTTGAGAAAGCAAACAATACGATATCAATTAAATGAAAGTCATGTAAAACATTTCCATATTAGAGATGTTGCCCCCCCCCCCAAAGCAAACAACACAAAGAGAATGAAAAAGTATACTTTAATCTGCACTGAGTTCAACAGTTCTCTCTCTGGAGGTGGAGAGCATTTTTCATTAAAGGTCCTTTAGAATTGTCTTGGATCACTGCCTTGAGCCGAATAGTTAAGCCTTTCACAGTTGATCATCTTTACAATATTGTTGGTACTGTGTACAACATTCTCTTGGTTCTACTCCCTTCTAAACTAAACAGTTTATATAAATCTTCCCAGGATTTTCTGAAGCATCCTGTTCATCATTTCTTATAGCACAATAGTATTTCTTGGATTTTTTAAGCTATCATTCCTTCGTATTCAGCTCATACCTCTGCCCATTTTTGTCCATATTTCTTCTAACTCCCACAGTAATGAGAAAGTTTTTATGAGTTACAAGTAATCATCTTCTCATACAGGAATGTGAACTCTTTAACCTTATTAAGTCTCTTAAGATTTCTCTTTACTGTGTGCCTTTTTACCTTTTCTTTTTGCCTTCACTTGAGTCTTGTATTTGGTAGTCAAATTTTCTGGTCAGCTCTGTTCTTTTCATCAAGAATGCTTGAAGGTTATCTGTTTCATTGAATACCCATTTCCCTCTCTGAAAGATTATTCTCAGTTTTGCTGGGTAGGTGACTCTTGGTTGTGATCCTAGCTCCTTTGCCCTCAAGAATATCATATTCCAACCCTTCTGATCCTTTAATGTAGAAGCTACTAAATCAGGTATTGTCCAGACTGCAACTTCACAATACTTGAATTATTTCTCTCTGGCTGTTCGCAAAATGTTTGCATTGAACTGGAAGCTTCGGAAATTGTTTATAATATTCCTGGGAGTTTTCATTTTGGAATCTCTTTCAGGAGATAATTGTGGATTTTTTCAATTTCTATTTTACCCTGTGGTTCTAGAATACCAGTTCAATTTTCCTTGATTATTTCTTGAAAGATAATATCTAATTTCTTTTTTTGTTGTCCAATAATTTTTAAATTATCTCTCCTGGACCTATTTTCCAGCTCAGATGTTTTTGCAATGAGATATTTCACATTGTCTTCTATTCCTTCATTCTTTTTGTTTTGCTTTATTGTTTCTTGATTTCTCATAAAGTTATTAACTTTCTTTTGCTCAAGTCTTTTTTAAGGAATTATTTTCTTCGGTGAGCTTTTGTATCTCTTTTTCCATTTGGTCAGTTCTATTTTTTAAGGAGATTTTTCTTCAGTGAATTTTTGTGCTTCTATTTTTCCAGTTGGCCAGTTGTGCTTTTTAAGACATTCTTTTCTTTCTTGACTTTTTGTACATCTTTTACCATTTGGCCTAGTCTATTTCTTAAGATGTTATTTTCTAAAGTATTTTATATTGTATGTCTTCTTTACCAATCTGTTGACTCTTTTTTCATGATTTTCTTCCATCACTCATTTCTCTTTCCAATTTTTCCTCTACCTCTCTTAGTTGATTTTCAAAATAGTTTTTGAGCTCTTCCGGGGCCTGAAACTAATTCATATTTTTCTTGGAGGGTTTGGATGAAGGACTTTTGACTTTATTATCTTCTGAGTGTGTGTTTTTATCTTCCTTGTCACCATAATAACTTTCAATGATCAGATTTTTTTCTGTTATTTGCTCAGTTTTCCTGTCTATTTCTTGACTTTTAACTCTTTGTTAAAATGGAATTCTGCTTTCAGGATGGTCAGGACCCTGTCCCAAGATTCAGGGGTTTTGTGCAGCTGTTTTCAGAGATACTTCTAGGGACCTGTAACTTCTCAATTCTTCTGAAGTGGTGTGATCTAAGGAGAAATGTGTTTACTGCTATCCTGGCCTTTACTGTGGCCTATGAGTGACCACAAGCACTCTTTTATGCCTTGGAACTGTGATCCACAAACTCTGGTGTGATAGTGCTCCTGCTCACCCTACAACTGCCACACAGGCCTGTCATTTGGATCTGAATAAGGGCAAAGCAATAGAATCCTGGCCCTGGTGCCAGCAAAGAGATCCCTGTAACCTCTTTCTGATCAGTTACTCTACCCACTTACCATCTATGGACTGAGAACTTCGGTAGAAGCTCTTGCCACAGCTGATTCAATGTCTTCGGTTTCCTGGGGTCAGTACTGCACTACTCCATTTTTGCTCTGGTGTGACAGACCTTTCCTCACTTAAGTTGCCTTAGGCTGGAAAACTGTGTCATCCTGTCATTTTGTTTATTTTGATGCTCTAGAAATAATTTTTTGGCATTATTTAAAGGTGATCAGAAGGATTTTTGGTTGAAATCAGGTGAGTTGCTATCTTTTCTTCACCATCTTGGCCCCACCTCCCCAGAATGGTATCCCATCACAATTATATACCACTGTTTGTTCTTTCATTTTCCAATTGATGGGCATCCCCTCAGTTTCAAATTCTTTGCCATCACAAAAAGGGCTATTAGAAATATTTTGGAACAAATAGGTCCTTTTTTCTTTTATCTCTTCTGGATACAGATGCAGTAGTGGTATTCCTGGGTCAAAGGATATGCATACTTTTATAACCTTTCAGGTGTAGTTAAAAATTGTTATCCAGAACTGTTGGATTAGTTAACAATTCCACCAGTACTGCATAAGTATACCTACTTTCTCACACCACTGCAGCATTTGTTTTTTTATTTTTTGTTATATTAACTGATCTGATAGTTAGAAGTTAGTACCACAGAGCTGTTTTTATTTCATTTCTTTAAATAGTAATCTACAGCATCTTCTCCTATTTTGATTTGATTTCTTCTGAAGACTACCTATTCATATCCTTTGAGGAATTAGGGGTAAATGACTTGCCCAAGGTCACATAGCTAATGAGTGTCAAGTGTCTGAGGTGAGATTTGAACTCAGGTCCTCCTGACTCCTACACTGGTGCTCTATCCACTGCACCACCTAGAAAATGCCATGTACTGCTGAGAAAATTGTGTATTTCTATTTATATTCAGTTTTCTCCAGAGATATACCATATTTAACTCTTCTAAATTCCATTCATATGTTTTTAATCATTTTTTAAAATTACTTTATGGTTAGATTTATCTCACTCTGAGAGGGGAAAGTTGAGGTCCCTTTCTAGTACAGTTTTACAGTTGAATTCCTCCCAGAACTCCTTTACCTTTTCCTTTAAAGTTTTGGCTGCTCTGACATTTTTTGTATATATGCTTACTATTACCATTACTTCATTGTTTATTGTACCTTTTAGTAGAATATTGTTTCCCTAGTTATGCCTTTTATTTACATCAATTTTTTCTTTTCTTTAGTCTAGGATTCTGCTACCTATCATTGCCTTATTTTCCCTTCTTTGGTCTCGTATTAACTATGGATGTGCCTTTCTATTTAAAATGTGTTTCCTATAAAAAACAGTCTTTTGTGTTCTGGTTTCTAATCCATTTTATCTGCTTCTATTTTATGGAAGTTCATCCCATTCACAGTTATGATTTGTATATTTTTCTCCAACCTCTTGTTTTCTGTTTATTCTTCTCTCTCTATCGTGTCCCTCCTCAATAGTCTGTTTTGTTTCTGAACACTGCCTTCCCTATTATAACTTCCACCTTTTCTTTTTCCCTTCTTTTTCTACTTTCCTGTGCATAAGAGATTTCTGTTCCCAATTGAGTGTGTGTGTGTATGTGTGTGCATGCGTGTATGTGTGTGTGCATGTGTGTGTGTGTGTGTGTGTGTGTTTGTGTATTCTTCACTCATTGAATCAATTCTAATGAGAGCAAAGTTCAAATGTGGCCAGGCTACCTCCTTCCCCAGTTTCCATTCCACTGTAAAAGCTTTTTCTTTTATACCTCTTTAAAGTTATTTTTTAGCTCTTCCAGTAACTCTTGTTGTGTTTGTTCCCCATTTATATTTTTAAAATTGAAGTTTTGTTTATAGCTGTTTTGACATTGTGATCTTCTGAGTTTGTATAATGTTCTCTGCCACCATAGTAGTTTTTAATGATTTTTAAAAATTCTTTGCTCATTTTTTTCAGTTTATTTCTTGACTTTGACCTCATGGTAAAGTTGAACTTTCCCTATCTTTTTTTCTTTGAGGGGGGCAGACACTGCCTCAAGCTGCTATTTTCAGAGGTAGTTATTGGATTTTGGAAGTTTTCAGTATTTTCAACGTGCTGTGATCTGGGGCAAGGTAGTCACTGCTTTTTTGGTTTGTGCTCTGGTATTTATCCGGGAAGGGCCCTTGATCATTGCTTGCTTGTGACCTCAAGTGCTATTGCTCCTTAGAGTCTCTGCTCCATTGTGGTTGAAAGGGCTCCTTTTTAACCCGGAGCTGAGACCCTGAAGTGGATACAGGCAATGGAGTTGTCAAACAGCATCCTGCACCCAATTCCAGCAAGGGTCCCCTGTAATCTTTTCTGATCAATTGCCCAATCCTCTCACAAATTCCATAGCTGGTATGTATGTGCTAGGCCAGCCCCCACCCCAATGTCACAGACCTCTTCTTCTGACATCTTAAATTACCTTGGGCTGAAAAAAATAGCTTATCCTGACCTTTTATTGGTTTTCCACTCAATAATTCAATTTGAGGTGTTATTTTATGGTTGTTTGAAGGAGAATGGTAGAAGCGCTCAGCAATGGTGCTTTTTCTACTCCACTATCTTGGCTCTGTTGCCTAATTCATCTTCCATTATATCTTTCTATTTCTCTATTACAAACTGAACTTCATTTTAAAAAAGTATTTTCTCATCATCCACTAACTATATCTTCAAAATGTCAACTTCCTCAAATTCCCCCTTTTTCTTCTTGTAGTATTATCTTTTAATAGATATTTGTCACAGAGAACATAATTATCTATTCTGGTGTTTTCTCCATCAAGTTATATGTAACTATTTGTTCTCCCCTTCAATATTTCTTTAGATTATAAGATCTCTAGAATTTATTAATTATATTTTGCCTTAGGAAAAATATATACATACACATACACACACAAAATCAAGAGACTGGAAAATTTTCAGGAGCCCAATTATAATATAGTTTATATATATAAGATGACTTCAAAGGAAGAATTGGTCAAAATGGAAAATTAAGTTTAAGTTTTAGACAGATAAAAAATAGTACACAATTGTAATGGGAGTATTAGAGACTGACTTTGAAACTGAACTAAAACTCAGTATACTTTGCAACCAGTTAACTTCATCCCAGTAGCTTTTCCTAACACTTATTCTAGTATTGGCCTATAATTTAATACATACATCACACAGCTCTGTTCCTCCATTATAGGAATTGTTTTTCATAGTATAGTGCAACATTCACATTGCTTTGTGTTACTTAGTCAATGGTCAGAAAAAAGGAATTAAAGTCTTTCTAGCTTGGCGCTTGTTCTGAGAGTTAAAATTACTTAGAATCCCAAAGATGCCATGGTTGATAACCAGCATCCTATATAGCAAGCAGTTTTGAAGCTGATCATGGTAACACTCACACTGGTTACCACACCGTGCCCACTTTCTAAGACTAAACAAGAGTTAAAATACTTTCATGGGACATGAGGAAGAGGTATCAGTGAAACTCAATAGCTACCATTTCCCCATCTCCTTCCACTACAGGTCACCAATGCAAATATCTCTTAAGTGTCACCAATATTTAAACTGAACAGGGTCTTTGAAAGATAATTGGAATTAATAGATGGTTCACCACAGTCACTCATATTTCTTATTTACAATTTTCTCTCTTCTATCTTCAGTCAATTTATCAATCAATGAGACTTTATTAAATGCTTATTATTCTGGATGCTAAGAATAGAAAGACTCAATTGAGATACCCTACCCTCAAGGAGCTTGTATGTTTTTTTTTAAGGTGACATAACTTCAGTTATGGTATCATTCAGGATTAGGGTGAGAGGAGTTATAAAATATACTTTGACTCATATCAAGCAGCAGAAACTTGTGTTTTGTTCTTGTTTTTTCTATGAGTTTTAATCTTTATAGTTAACAGAGTAGTAGATACTGTGGGATGCTATAAAAATGGGAGACATAGAGAAAGTGTAAAACAGGTGTAAATTTTGTGATCTCTCAGCTCTAATATTACACTGCTAAACTGTGATCAAAACAAGTTTTTAAATATAATCAATTTCTACACTTGAAAATAAAAAAAGTAGTTATAAACTTGGAGTTAGAATGACACTCCTAATCTAATCTCTTAAACAGGATTGAAATCTTTTCTATAGCATCTGTGACAAATAGTATGCTTCATAGGAACAGATTTGAATCTGGAAGAGACATTTGGGCCATTTCATAAAATTTGTTCATTTTTCAGACTGAAAAAAACTGAGGTTTTGATGGAATCCACTGACAAGGAACTCACATTTGCACTAGATAGTCTTGAGATTTTGAATGCTTCCAATGGCAGGGATATTATCTCCTAACTAATTGATCAGTCTCCTCAAATATTAGGCAACTGTAATTGTTGCAAAGTTCTGCTATTGAAAGAGAAATTCCTTTTAGATTTTCTGTTAGGCCCAGTTAAAAGGGTATTCAGTTCTAAACATACTTTTGAAACTAAAACCACATCCCTTGTCAAATAGAAGCCTATGCACATTGCATTAAGAGCACAAATACAAAGGAAAACATTCTGCCTTTGCAAGTAGAAATAATAGAATGAATAGAAATAATATGATTATTCAGCTTTAAAGTGAACTCTTCAATGTGAGATTTCAGTAGTAATAGTAACAGTCCTTCATATTTTATGCTCCAATAGTGCATGTGCTGACAATTATATCATGCGTGTATGTCTGCATTGCTTTCTATTACTTTCTATTGATAATTTTTAATAACTGGAGACATTTGGGAAATGGAATGAAGTCACTCATGCTTACAACAAAGCCAGGGCAGTTAAGAAGGGTTTCAAACTCTACATTGGTATGTGCACATCAGGAGAAGCACAAATCAATCATCAAAAAAAATTAAACAGTTTTAGATCTTGGGTTAAGTTCTGTGAACTGTTTCATGTCACAATTGCTTGCTGCCATAGTCATCAAACTGAATGAACTTCTGAGTTCTAAGTTAAAATGTCTTAAACTCTCAGCATAAAGATTTATACAACACAGGTATCTGACCTACCGCTATGCCTGCCTGTGGCAGGATGTGTTTGTTATGTCTTATTCAACTTGTGGGGAAAAAAAATAAATGAGGAAATGTGCATGTTCTGGAAATGATCAAAACATCAAGAACTGATTCTGATATCTGTATGGTGTGCTCAGTATCTGTGATAAACAAATCCATTTCATATAAAAAATAATTTAGATTCAAATTCCTCCCCTGGATCAGTTGTGTGTTTAGTATAACGAATGAAAATGGTTAATGTCATATTTCTCCACTGTGTATTTTGCCAGATTTTTGAGTGGAATGTTTCTTAGCTAAAGTAAATTATTTTTTGGAGGTTGGCAATTATTTTGTGAGTCTCACTTACATGTGCATCCTAAAATAATCACAACAAAATTAATGTGTGTTTATTGGGAATATATGAAAACATACACATGCAGCATATTTTGTATTTGGAAACCTTTTGGCACTCTCACTACTGATTTAGAATCTAGGACTATTTCTGAAAAGGATGACTTATTTCACATAGATGAGTCAATTTTTTTACAGAAAACAAGAAAGAACATAAAGGTCTTTAATACTGGGGGAGGGGAGAGTACTACTACTATCCTATAACGAAAACTATATTCATGAAATTTTCAAATTACTATGGGACAAAGGTCTCTTGAGGAATAGTGAAGGTTTTAGGAAGTTCTTTAACACACTTACCTATCAGAGACCACAAAGAGTGATGCTTTTCTAACTGGTTTGTCTCAAACTAACCTTAAATGCAATATTTACCCTCCTCATATATTGTCTGACAGCTATGTTTTGACTCTCTCACTTTTCTGACTTTGACAAAGGGTATGTATACTTCCCCTTTCTTTTCTGCAGCTCCTTCATTTAACTTAAATCCCAAAGAATTTGTTTCCCCAAAATTTTCAGCTTGTCTTATTTTTTCATGAACTTTGTAAGTTATACATTATAAGGACATGAGCATTTTCTTTTTTCAGTACTATTAGTATTTCTACCTCAAGTCCATTCTTTCCTGAATATTCTTTTACTAAGGCCCCAGCTTTGTTACGTGGTGATATGACTTACAATCAATACGGATGACAAAAGTTCTTACAAATTCTGAATTGTAATGGATAAAAAAAAATCATCTTACTTGGTAATGCAGAATGTAGCATCTGGCTGAACATCATTCTTTCTTTCTTTTTTTTTCCTTTTCAAATGTCTGTTTTCCTTTTTGGAAATTGCAGTGTGTGGAAGTGCTATACAACCCAAAGAAATGCTACTGAGAAAAACTCAGGCATATGACGAAAACCCTATTTTGCCAAAAGATCATCACGATCAAAACAATATTTCATCACAGAGAAAATGTCTTCCAGAAGGGACAAACTGAAGCCAACATCCCTGCCATTCCATACACTACAACTACTACACTTCTTCCCCTAGTGACAGCTGTCATGTGTGTCCCCAAAGACCCTCAAAACCCAACGAGCTTCAAAAATAATACTAATTTGGAACTCATCTACTCCCAGAATCAAAGCTATTTACTAATGAAATCATAGCAAAACTTCTTTCTCAGGCGTCACTTCTGAATGAGAAGTCGCATTAGCTGAAGGACACAGAACTTTATCTTTTTCCTTACTTAATGGAGATGTAGTGTTGTGTATTGGAAAGAATTCAGAATATGAAATCAAACAGTCTTGCTTCAAAGCCTAAATATGGTAGCTACTAACTTTGAGAGCTTGGGCAAGTCTCTGATCTTAATTTTTTTTTTTTTTGCAGTGGGAAAATGGGGGAGTGAGACTAGATGATTTCTAAAAGTCTTGTTGATCTCCAAATTCTGTGATCTGTGGAATTTACCTCTATGAGTTGGATTTTTATTATAACAATTTAATCCCTGGAGGCATATTAGGCAAAACTTTGAAAGGTATTCCATTTAATGAATTACTATTGTATTTTTTCAGGCTACTAAAAATTAATGCACATGGTTACTGAGTTATTTCCAAAGTGATCTTATATAGGCAGATATATTATAATTTCTTTACATTTCTTTTAGGTTCTCTTTCAGGAGAGGATGAAGAGGGGTAACAGATTACTCTCTTAAACAACTGAAAAGAATATTGTAGTGATATGGACTTTTTAGTTCTATAAAATAATGCAAAAATTTTTGTCAATGTATTTAAAACTAGTTATAGTTTATTTAACTGAAGGAAATAGATCAGTAATTTTTAAATGAGTATGAAATTCAAATCTCTAACTGAGCAATGCTACTTGTCTCATAAGTAGCATCTATCTTAAAGCTAATTTTGGATAAGTAAATGCTAATCAGTGTTGGACTTTAGGCATTATAAGTAGGTGTTATTCAAAATGAATAATATTCATTTATGTGTTATGAGGATCAATAAACACATTAAAACACAATAAAAACATTAAAATTAATTATAAAATATGGTAAATAAAGAAGGGTTAATCAATGGTTGTAAGGAATTAGGGACATGGCTTTAGGGATTAGACAAAATCCATTACCTCTACTGCCACGAGTGTGCCATGATTGAGTTTAATAATTCAAAAATCTCTAAATTTTAGAAGAATGTAGTAACTTCTATCCACCGTATCCTATCTACCTTTATTAATAGACACTTTTATTTAGTGTTTTCAGATTCCCTAGACAACTGGTGACCCTGGGTTCTAGAGATTCCAACACTGCTTCACTGATGTTGTATATGCTATGAACACCTGATCAGCATCACTGATTTACAGCTCTGAACCCCAAAACTCAACAGATAATGCCAGCCTCAGCCTCATGGCAGCATGGTTTATAGGTATACAGTACTACAGATGATGTGATTTTTCTTTTGATGTTTTTCATTTTTTCTCCTTTCTTGCTTTGTAAATGTTTTTAAACTTATATCCCCAAATCCTTTCCCTTATGCCCCATCAATACCATTTAGATGGTCAGTATATGTGTATGTGTGTGTATGTATGTACATACACACATATAAATTTGATTTGAAGGACAATGGATAATGACTTAGCCCCAGATATTATGTTACATGCTGCCTGTTGTGGCACAATATTCCACATTAGAGATTCATTCATTTAAATCTTCAAGGAACAACTGAGAAAATAAGAATATACTTAGAGTCTTTATTAGCTAATATTTTAGGGCTCTCTTTAAGGCATTGCTGAATTTTCTGGTTTCATTTTGTTGATCCTTCTCCTTCCTATCCTTTTCTGTTTTCTTTCTTTTCTTCTTCATCACTTTCCCCCTTTCCCCTAATTCCCCTTCTTCTGGCTCCTCCTCTCATTTTCATCTTGCCTTTACCTTTCCATACTATTCTCTTTTCCCATCTCTTGCATTATGTCCCATCAGAAGGTTGCATGCTCCATGAGAATAGAGCCTATATATTTTTTTGTTTTTGCATCCCTTAGTAGCTAGAACAGTCTCTGGAACATAACAGCTGCTTTTAGTAAATGTTCATTGAGCTAAATGAACAGTACCAGAAGATAGATAGGGCTTTATTTCAGAAAGAGGCTGAAAAGAATTACAACAAATTAAAGACAATTCAATATACGCTCTTCATTTCTGTGTAGAGCTTATCTTTCCTCTAAGAGTGTAAGTTTCTTGAGAGTAGGGACTGTCATCACCTTCATTTTTATATTTCCCCTATTTAGTATGGTATCTAGCACACAGCATGCCAAGATAGTGTTGTATAATAATAATTAATAGTCAATAGTATTAATGATAAATGCAATTAATGTAGCATTCAGAAGTTTATGAAATGGCTTGTACACACGATTACATTTGTTCTTCAAAAGAAGCCCACAAGATGGGCACTGTAGGTGTCATCATTTCATTTTTTAGATGAGGAAACTGAGGTCCAGAGGTATTTTGCCTGGTTCTAAACCCAGAGCTCTTTTCATTACATTATACTGCTTTACTGGGGGGCAGGAGATGTGGGATTGAATTCTGGGTATTTTACTTACAGTTGTGAATGTGTGACAAGTCCCAACCTTGAGTTTCTCCATATGGAAAAATGAAGGATTCAGATACCAAACAATAGTTAAGGTCTCTTCCAGCTCTGTTATTCTGTGATTCTTTGAAGTGAATGTACCAAAATCTTTTAGTCTTTTCAAAGAACGTCAATACTGAAATCACAAAATAGGCCTGAGATTTAATAGCCTTCTGGGTCCATCTATAAATGAGCCCAGTCCAATTGATACTCCATTCCAGTTCCTACTTATTGACCTATATTCTCTGCAGTTTCATTTGATCCCTTCAACATTATTAAAGAGGGTCCATCTGGGAATGTTTAGATGTTGCATTGATAGCCTTAGGCTGAGATATAAGGTAATGTCTACTAAAATGAGATTCTCCGTTAAAGGAAATGCCAATGAGCATGCTTTTGTGGGCCACACATTTTAAGGCTGGAACAAGTATGTGACAACTATGTGAACAAATAAGGCACATTAGCCAGATAATGTAAAAATATTCTGGGTCATGTTGGTAGTTGTTCAGTCCTCCCCTCTACCTTCTGGCAAGCTGCTAGAAAAGGCCTTTGGTAAATAATGGTTTAAATTACAGTATGGATCGACTGATCTGCTATTAATACAATTCCTGTTGCTGTCTGAAACTTTAGGCCCACATGTGTAATTCTTCAGTGGTATTCAGTATGTTATCTGAAAGGTCTCTCAATGCTGCTGCATCAATGCAAACCAGACTATACCCAGATGAACAAAGGGAATTTAACTTTCATAAGTTGGTTTTAAAATGCATTTACTTTGACTGCACTGAAAGAATCTAAAAAAAGATGAAAAGCATCTTTAGCATGCCAAAAACATCTGGTTTCATATTTTCAGACCAAAAGGAAATTGCATGAAGACTAAAATCTTATGTTTTGATTTATATTATTATTGGAGGGCTGAGAAGCTGCCAGTCACCAAGTAAAATTTTATGATGATAAATAAATAAGGAAAACAATCTGACAAAATATGCTGTGGAACAAAGCTGCATTTCAAGTTTAATTAACTGATAACAATGTTTATGATGGAAGAACTGTGCCACCAATTATCTAGTTAGTAAATGTATGCTACCAGTGAGAAGATGGGTCTATAAATGTGTGGCTAGAAAGGTTGTCCTGTAGCAAAATATTTCTGAGTACAAAAGCCAGGGTTTTCTTCATGTGACAAATCATGTATCAATTAAAATCCTCTTTGAAGTTGTTTATGAGTTAGTCTTTTATAGTCAGTATGCCAATTGTTCCCAACTAGTGACAAATCATAAGTCACAAAATGGTAAATGCCACTATTTTTCTAATATCCATAGGCATATTGTTTGTGATACCCAACAGTTAGGCAATAGAAATATTGGAGTCAAACAAAAATGATTTTCATCTTTTTTAGCATTTCATCTTTATTTAGTAATTTTAGTATCATTCCTTGTCTGTACCTTGATAAACCCACTGCAATCATAAGAATATTCTAAAGTAATTATTTTTTAATATCAAGACTATTAATACTACATAATAAAGGTAGAATTTTTCTTTAATTGTGTGTTTAATAGCTATCTTTCTTGGCTATTACTGAAGCTGCCATCCCAGATCTCCTGGGTCAGTGACATGAGGATCACAGCAATTATTTATAGACTAAGCTGTTACCTCTCTGTTTACCATTGATACTATCATCTTCTGACATAATTTATCATTTATTATATTATAAAAGTAACACTTTTTGTAGAAAATTTTATAAGTTGATTTACTCAAGAAAAAACACTTAAACTGGTAACTTGTAGATTTTCTGCCCACTCTTCCTCCACTTTTGGAATGTTACACTTTTATCAGATTCAGGAAATAGTTAACTTTTCTAATTTTCATTACATTAACCATCTTCACACTTTTCATAGAATCTTTTTAACAGTAATTACTGTCACTAAACTTTTGGACTCTTTTACAAGGTGATTTATCACATTAAACAGTACATTCCAAAGGTAGTTTTCCAATGGATAAATAAGTGGATAGAGTTTTACATCTGGAATAAGGAAAACCTGAGTTCAAATCTCATCTCAGACACTTAATAGCTATGTGATTTGTGGCAAGTCATTTAACCCCTATTTGCCATGGTTTCCTCATATGTAAAATGGAGAAAATAATAGCTCCTAACTTTCAGCATGGTTGTAAGGATCAAATGAGGTAATAATTGTGAAATATTTAGCACAGTGCTTGCTATGTATTAAGGTCTATATAAATGTATCCTATCTGTCTGTCTGTCTGTCTATCTATCTATCTATCTATCTTCCTATCTATCATACCTATCTTACTAAGGAATTTTGTATTCAATAAAAAACTTTCTTACATGAAATGAATTATGTTGTAGTTAGACAAAAGACCAACAGAATGCAGAACAGTTGTGGAAAATTCCTGGAACTTTAACCTTAGATACAGTTGCTCCAAGTAACAATTGCCATCAAAAACATTCTCTCGTACATTTGTTGACTCAGGAAACTGAACAAAGCATTTGGAATTCTGATTTTCCTAGATTCCACGTATATTTATATATAGCAATTTCCTACTTGATCTCTCCCTTTTTTTTCCATCCAATTGTGCTTTTCATGCATTAATTCTGTATCATCCCTCTCTTCCTATTAAAATACTTGGCAATCATTTCAGTTGTTTGGTCTGTGGGTGGATCCTCATCCTCTTCCCTTTCATTTTCTAGGTGTATGTGAAAATGTCATCTTTTTCATTAATGGAATGAACCCATCCATATGCTTGAAGGCTGTGTTTCATTTTGTGTCTGTCTGTAAGCATGTATGTGTGTGGAGAAGTTAACATCCTGTCTTCAGTGCTGTTGGGAATTACTACTGGCATGTTTTGACTCATTATCTTGAATCTTAATCAGCTGATGAAAAAAAATTAGTTCCATCAGCTGATGAAGGCTCAGGGTAATGAGTCAAAACATGCTGGTAGTGATTCTCAGCAGCAAGAAATGGGACTTCACCATTTCGGTTGACATGGATGTCTCTTAGTACTCTCCAACAAGTCATTGATCAGCTCCTATATTTATCAAAATATAACAATCAAATTCTGGTCTCCATAAAGTATAGCAGGTCAAGAACATCCTAGATGAAGACAAGTATGTTATACAATCTTGGAAATTATACCTGGGGCCTTTCTGGTGGCAACTGATATTGCCACCACCCTAACTCAGGCCCTCAATACTCCCTAATGCTTGTTCCTCCTATAGACTCTTCAGGTTCATATTATAGTGTTCTCAAGTTTTTGTGTCATGTGCCATTGTGGCAGTCCGGTGAAGGCTATGGACTCCTCAGAATAATGTTTGTAAATTAACAGAATAAAGCATACAGAGTTGTAACAGAAATATATTATATTTTATTATATAATAATATAATTATTGTCATAAAAATCATATTAAAAAACTAAAAATCTTTTCTCTAGACCATCTTCCCCACAGTTGCCAAACTGAGGATATGGAAACAGTGGCTGAATCACTTTCCTTAAATACTCCAGTGACTACCGTCTCTAGGATAAAAGAAAGACCTTTACAATCCACACCTAGTATCCTTTTTTAGGCTTATATCGTATTAGTCTCCTTCACACATTTTACTTTCCAAGCTAAAAAACTCATTTCCTACCCTTTCTATACAAGATTCTATTGCCTGTCTTAATTGTCATGTGTAATATGTCCCTATACAAGCCTTCTATGCTCACTTCCTTGGAATTCCTAACTTCCTTCATAGCTAAGTTCATGTTACTCTATAAACAAAGCCTTGCCAGATCTCACAATTAGCTAGATTCTTTCCCATGCAATTCCTTTATATCTATTTTAAATTTATTTATGTGATATGAGTAAAAGAGAAAAGCCACATAGTAAGTGCTATGTAAATATTAGCCATTGTTAAAAATTAGCTTTTATTTGTTACACCCAAAACCCCCACCCCCTGGAATTTACATTCTAGGAATGTAGAATGTAGAAGCCAGGGGCAATTCTTTTTACCACTTAATCCTAAATATTTAACACAATGCCTGGAATATAGTATTTAAAAAAATGTTTGCTGAATGTATGAATGATGTAAATCTTATTATTTTAATTCTTATCCCAGAGAAATAGGAACCATTTCAAACTAGGTAAAAAAAAGATAAAATTCATATTTCTTTATAAAAAGATATTTTTTCAGTGGAGAATCAACTAGCAATTGGGAACTTGAAATAAAATTAAAACAAAAAAATTTAGGTTCCCTGTTTAAAACTATGATTCTAAACCACTTTCTTGAAGGCTAATAAATATGCCATCTAGATTAAAAAAACACAAAAGCATAAAACAGGATGTTTTCTCTTATGAGACAATCTGATTAAAGTCAAAGCTGAACTGTGTTCCTCAAATATTGCTTTTGCTTACCAACCTCTATAACTGTTACCATTCCTCCCTCCTCCTTTGATTTTTCCTTTCCAAATTGTCATCCTATTTAGGTCAAATCTCCTTGGTTCAGTGGCCCAACCAGAGATACAGTAAAAAGGAAAGATGAAATGAATGAGTACACCGAGGGACTTCACTTACACAGCAAGGGAAATCTCAAGAATAAGCACTGTTGTTAGTCTGAAGGTAAAAAGATATCCTCAAGGCAATCAGAAAATTTGTACTGGTGAAATACGCTGACAATTGCTGAATAAAGTATGTTATCATTTAAAAAATATGATAAATGTTATTTTTAACACTGTCATTGACAGTGGGACAGAAGTCATGAAATATAATAACACTTAGAAACATAAGATTTCAGAATCTTAGAGATCATCTAATCATAAATACTCATTTTATAGAAAAGGAAACCAAGGCCTAGAGAGGCTGATTTGGCTCGAATTAATCTAAATTTGTGGAAAAGCTGAGTTAAAAGACTATATAATATAAAACATACATACATATCCACACAATTATGTGAAATATATGTTTGTGAAGCAGATCTATGGGCATATTTAATGTAGACATATGTGTGTAAATTATCTGTACTTATTTTCCTCAAAATAATAAAATGTATTGTTTTGTGTTAAATAGAACATTATTAAATAGGCATTCTAAAATAAGTAAAGCAAGGCAAATCAAAGAAACAAGCATATATAAAATACTTACTTTGTCTCAGGGGCTATACTAAGCAATGAGCATAAACATATAGGCAAAAAGAAAGTTAATCCCCGAACTTGAGAACCATACAAACTAAGAGGGAAAGATAACACATAAAAAGGAACCTGAAAATCTGTGGGCATGGGAGAAGGTGATGAAAGTAACTATCTAGGGACATGATTTGAAATCCAGAAAGTCAGGAGCAGAGCCAAGAGGGGAATGAAAGTTGGCTGACCTGGGTCCCTGCACAAAATGAAACCTAGAGAAGAAACTCAGCAATAGAAGAAAGGATTAGGCATGGCACAGTCATATTCCAGGATGAAGAGGCTATAGTCCAAGTTGGATATCCAGGGAAAGGAGACCCCAGGCACTGTGGGAAGTTTCAGAATGAACAGCAACTGAAGCATCATTTTGAAGTCCAAAAAGTCAGAACCAGTGCCAGGAAAGATATGAAGGGTGACAAGCATGGGTCCCTACATAAAATGGAGGCCAGAAGAGGAATTCACCAATGGAAGAAAGGTCCCACGAAAGGACATTCTGATTTAGGTTGTCACTTTATCTAGAGTATAACTTGTCATGATAAATCTTTCATAATAGCTAAAATATATGAAGTGCTCTACTATTTGCAAAGTATTTTTTATATATTATCTCATCTGTTCTGTACAACAACTATATTAGGTAAATGCTTTTATCATCTTCATTTTATTTGATGGAGAAACTAAGACTGAGAAGAGATAAATGACTTTTATAGCATCCTACAGTGTCTGAGGTAAGATTCAAACTGAGGATTTTGTGACTCAGTCCAGCACGCAAACCATTATGCCACCTAACTGCCTTTTTGATTATTGTACAGGAAGATTTAAACCAGGTCATTAGAGTACATCTTTCCTCTCAATACATAATATATTCTTGGGGGACAGAGCCAAGTTGGTGGAGTAGAAAGATGCATATACTCTAGCACTTCCCCCACAGCTCACAAAATACCTGTAAAAAATGACTCAACAAATTCTAGAGCAGCAGAAGCCACAGAACAACAGAATGAAAGAGGTTTCCAACCAAAGGTAACCTGAAAGGCTGACAGGAAAGGTCTATCTCATGGGACACTGAGCAGAGCCAAGCTCAGACCTGGCTGTGAAGCACTGAGAGGGACAGGATCTGAACAGACCTTAGGGCAGGATTCCCATCAGGAAGGGTCCCAGATCTCTCAACCCACAAACCACAAAGAAAGCTCCAAAGGTCAGTGTGGGAGGGCTTTCCCAGCTGGGAGAGAGGGGAATGGAGTTCCCCCAGCACTGGCCCCAGGCAGTGGATGCAGCAGGCAGGGGATAACTATGAAAAAGCAGCCTGGATCCATTGTCCAGCCAGCTCAGCTTAAAGTCTCTGGCAGAATTGAGCAGCTGATCTGAACCTTAGCTCTCAGTTGTGTCCCTGCCCCCATCCAAAGCTCCTGGGGGAGTTGAGTAGCTAATCTGAATTTCAGCCTTGAGCCCCAAACTGGGAAGAGGAGGAGTACTAGGACCTGCCTCTTGACAAAAGACTCAGAAGTCAAGTAACTGGCTGAGAAAATGCCCCCAAAAGGGAAAAAAGTAAGACAATAGAAAGTTACTTCCTTGGTAAAGAGGGGATCTCCTTCCATCCTTTCAGATGAGGAAGAACAAAGCATACTATCAGAGGAAGTCAAGGCCTCTCCCTCCAGTACCTCCAAAATGAATATGAAATGGGCTCAGATCATAGAAGAGCTTGAAAAGTGTGTCAGCAGCTTGCTAAAGGAGAAATAAAAAATGATAAGGAAAATAAAACCTTTAAAAAAAAGCTAACTCAATTGGAAAAAGAGGTCCAAAAAGCCAATGAAGAGAAGGAGGCTTTAAAAAGCAGAATTAGCCAAATGGAAAAGAAGATTCAAAAGCTCACTGAACAAAATAATTCTTTAAAAGGGAGAATCAAGTTTAGGGAAGCTAATGACTATGAGATAAACCAAGAAGTTAGAAGAAAAACCCAAAATTTTGAAAAAATAGAAGATAATGTGAAACATCTCTTTGGAAAAAACAACTTACCTGGAAAAATAGATCCAGGAGAGACAATTTAAAAATTATGGGACACTACCTGAAAGCCATGATCAAAAAAAGAGCCTAGACATCATCTTACATGAAATTACTGAGGAAAACTGCCTTGGTATTCTAGAACCAGAAGACAAAATAAATATTGAAAGAATCCACTGATCACCTCCTGAAAGAGACCCAAAAAGAGAAACTCCTAGGAATATTGTGGCCAAATTTTAGAGCTCCCAGGTTAAGGAGAAAATATTGCAAACAGCTAGAAGGAAACAATTCCAGTATTGTGGAAATACAATCAGGATAACACAGGATCTGGCAACTTCTACATTAAGGGATCAAAAGGCTTGGAATAGAACATTCCAGAAATCAAAGAAACTGGGATTAAAACCAAGAATCACATACCCAGCAAAACTGAATATAATACTTCAAGGGAATAAATGGTCATTCAATGATGTAGAGAACTTTCAGGCACTCATGTTGAAAAGACCAGAACTGAATAGAAATTTTGACTTTCAAACCCAAGAATCAAGAGAAGCATGAGAAGGTCAACAGGAAAGAGAAATCATAAAAGATTTTCTAAAACTGAACTGTTTACATTCCTACGTGGAAAGATAATATTTGTAACTCCTGAGACTTTTCTCAGTATTTGGGTAGGTAGAGAGATTATACACACACACACACACACACACACACACACACACACACACACACGCACGCACGCACACACACAGAGTACAGGTTGAGTTGAATCAGAAAAGATGATATCCATAAAATAAAAATTAAGGGGTAAGGGAGGAAAATACTGAGAAGAGAAAGGGAGAAATGGAATAGGGCAGGCTATAACTCATAAAAGAGATAAGAAAAATCTTGTTCAATGGAGGAGAAAAGGGAGAAGTGGAGAGGGGAAAACTGAAGCTACTCTCTCCACACATGGCTTAAGGAGGGAACAACATGCTCACTAAATTTAGTATGAAAATCTGTCTTACACTACAGGAAAGTAGGGGAGGATGCGACAAGAGGGGTGAGGGGGATGATGAAAAGGAGGGCAAATGGGAGAAGGGAGTAACTAGAGGTAAACACGTTTGGGAAGGGACAAGGTCAAATGAGACAATAAATAAAGGGGAGGACAGGATAGGATATAGGGCAATATAGTTAGTATTACACAACATTATCATTATTTAAGTTTTTTGCAAAAATGACACATATATAGCCTGCATTGAATTGCTTGCCTTCTCAATGGGAATGGGAAGGGAGGGAAGGAGAGAGAGAAGTTGGAATTCAAAGTATTAGAAAAGAATTATTATTGCATATAACTGGGAAACAAGAAACACAGGTAATGGGCTATAGAAATTTATCTTGCCCTACAAGAAAAGAGAGAAGATGGGGATAAGGGAAGGGTGGTGTGTGATGGAAGGGAAGGTACACTGAGGGAAGGGATAATCAGAATGCAAGGTGTTATGGGGTGGAGGGAGGAGAGAGATAGGAAGAAAAATTGGAACTCAAAATTTTGTGAAAATGTATGTCAAAATCTAAAAATAAATAAATACAATTTTTAAAAGATATAAGAAACCAAAAAAATACATAATATATTCTCAATTTTTCTTTTTTCCAGCAAATTATATTTTTCTTCAAACTTTTTAATTTAACATTGGCATGAAATTGTGTTCCAGTGTTAATCTATTTTCTATAAGAAAGTGAAAGCTAAGTTCAGCTCTGTCACTGATTCGCTGACTTTGAGCAAATCACTTTAAGTTTAATTTCTAATTCTATAAGTACATTGGATATCTAATGTCTTTTTCCTCTCTTAACATCTGTAAGTTCAAGTGGTATTATTTAGCAATAATCTGAGAACTACAAGATGGTGGAAGAGCAGGAAGAAGTACAGAAAGCTCCCTTTTTACTACCCATAACTCCTCCAAGTAGATTTAGAAAATTCACCATAACAAATGCTGCTCGGGAAATCCAAGGGAAAAATTCACGAGTCATTTTTTCTACCCTAGGTCAGTACAGGGAGATAGAGAGATCTGAGGACTCTGAGAGCAGGATATGGTACCATATGGAACATTATTGGCATTATGTGGAGCATTCCAGCACAGGGACAGACCGTGCACTAGGGAAAGAAATGTCCCAGGTCTAACACAGAGAGTCTTAACTTGTGTATAGTGAAGGAGCAAGGACTAATGAACACCTCTGCTCATCACTACCTATTTCTGGATTATAGATCCAGGAAAGGCTGAGGACAGGACCTAAATAGAGTGGCGTTTCAGTGTGAAGAGCACATCTAGGTGATACGTTCTGTGCTGAGTGAGGAGCTATCTAGTTCAGAAGGAAACAGAAGCTGCTTGTCTCAGACCACAGGATCTGACTTGAGTTTTATCTCAGTTCTATATTCTATCCCGCTCTGAAACCTGCAGAAGAAAAAAAAACCAGGACAAATATAAGTCCACAGTTCTGTCATTCTGAAACCCAGAAGAGCTTTCCAATTGGCTGATAGTGGTGGAGTCCAGCAGCAGTTTACTGGAACTCCCAAAGGGACAAATCCACAGGACTGGTATTTATGCACAAACTCAAGTCAGAAACATGCGGAGCTCAGACCGTGGAGGAAGCAATCAGATTTTGCCTGTGGGAGATCTTCAGGTCCCCAGTCTTAGCAGTCCTCGAAATCCTAGAATAACAATTAAAATTTCACAAAAGCAGAAAGACCAGTCATAATATTCATATCTGCAATTGTGTAGATCCTTGTCCTAACATAAGTTTGAATTAAGGGAGTAGACTGAAATTATAAACAAATAAAAAAGACTCCACTATAAAAATTTATTATAGTGACAGTGATGCTTAAGACAAAAAACCCACCAGAAGAGACTGACTCCAAAACATCTATAAGCAAAGCTCAAAGAAAAATAGCTTGGGCACACATTCAACTTGAATTCTTGGAAGAGCTGAAGTAAGAGTTAAAAACATGCTAAAATGTTTATATAAATGAAATGAGAGTGCTAGAAGAAAAAATAATTGGAAAAGAAATGAGAACTATAGAAGAAAGATTTGGAATATAAATTAACAACTTGACACAAGAGGCATAAACATTGCCTAAACAACAAACTCCCTAAAATCTAGAATGGACTAAATAGAAGCAATAATTCCATAAAACAATAAGAAATATTGTCAAAGCACTGAAACCAAATCAAAGCACTGGAAAAATAGGAGAAAATGTAAGATATCTGAAAGCCAAAACAACTGACCGGGAAAATGATTTCTCTCATCTAAGAATATTTGGTCTACCTGATAATTCTAACTGAAAAATGAGATTTTATATCACATTTCAAGAAATCATATATGAAAATGGTCCAGATATCTTAGAGTTGTGGTATAAAGTAGAAATTTGATGAATTTGCTTCTCACCTCCTAAGAGAAACCCTAAAATGAAACCTCCCAGGAAGATTATAGCAAAAATAAAGAGCTCTGAGATGAAAGGGAAAAAATAGTGGAAACAGCATGAAGGAAAGAATTAAATTAGCAAGATGTCACCATCAGGATCACACATAATTTGGCGGCTATAACTATAAAGGAGCAGAGAGCTTGGAATGCGATATTTCAGAAGGCAAATTACATTGGCTTACAATAAGAATACAGACTATAATTAAGAATAACCTACCCAGAAAAAACTAAGTTAAAAATCCTATTGGGGAAATGGAATTTTAAGGAAATGGAGAGTTTCCAAGCATGCTTGATATAAAGACTACAGTTATGCACAAACTTTAAAGAAACATAGAAAGGTAAATATGAATGAATGATCATAAGGGAATAAATAAGGGCAAATTGTTTACATACTAATACAGGAAGATCATATATGTGTCACTTTTGTACCCCATCAGAATCATAGAAGAAATCTAATTAGTCACAGAGACTGGGACTGTTTCTATTCTTCTGTGATGCTATTAAAATAAGAATGGAAAAGGAAGTGAAGAGAAAGACATCAGAAAAGGGAAGGAGAGAAAGGTTGTTACAGAATCGGGATGCTGAAGTGGAAATCGATACAACTAAAGAAAAAGAGGTTAAGGAAGAGATGATACTTGACTCATTTTCATTTGAACTGATTAAAGGAAGGAAGAATAAAAACATGCTTTTGGATAAAGTTATATTTTTACTAACTAGGGAAACAGGAGAGAAAGGAAAGAAGAAAGAACAAGGAATAAATGGGAGAGAAGATTAAGATAAGAATTAGTGAGAAGCAAAATATATTCTAACTAAATATGTACAAAAGTATTCATAATAGATTTTCCTGCAGTGAGATGATAGACTTGGAAACCAGAGGTGTAGGTGCCTATCAATTGGGAATAGCTAATAAGTGATGCTATATAACTATAATGGAATAGGATTGTGCTATAATAAATAATGAAGGGGATAATTTAAGAAAAATACTTTGAAAGACTTGTTTGAATTAATGCAGAGTGAAGTGACCTGAACCAAGAGGCAAATTTATATAATGATAACAATATGTAAAAACAAACAACTTCAAAAGACTTAGGAACTCTGATCAATGTAATGGCCCATCAAGATTGCAGAAGGCTTATGATAAAACAAACTCCTATCTCCTCATAGAGAGGTGAAGGAATCATATTAAAAATAAAAATATGGCCAATAAAGAAATTTGTTTTGCTTGAATAGAAATGTTGATAACAAGTGCTTTCTTTGTCTTATCCCATTGGTATTGGGTTGGAGTGGCAGGGACAGATGATGGATTTTTACTAATTAAAAAAGTAGAATAAAATTTTATTTAAAAAATTTAGAACCTTCTTTTAATCTTTTTCTCCTTCAGCCAGTTCCAAAATCCAATTTGTTATTAATGTTACTGATTCTTCTTTTAGTGAGGATGACAAACACATGTGTTTTTCTTCATTTTTCATACTATTGAAGTCATAATCATTTTAGTCATAGGCTACATTCAGTAGTTGGTGTAATGTAGAAGTGTCAAGGTAAAGGGCTGACAGTAAAAAGCCAGAAAAACTGATTATAGTAAATTAAAATGTAATCAAGAAAAGTTTAACAAAATAAATACAAATGCAAAGTAACATGGATGATTTTACTTTATGAATCTCCAAATTAATATATGGCTTACAGGGATTTGTTTCTATTTGAGTTTGAGTTTGATTCTGCTGGTATAATGGATAGAGCACTAGCCTTACAGTCAGGAAGCTGTGAATTCAAATCCTGTCTCAGATGCTCATTAGCTGTGTGACATTAGATGAATCACAACTGCATTAAATGCAATTCTTCACATCCATTGTCCTTGCCACCTTTTAAAAGAAGAGATCCAAGTCCTACATAATCTCTCAGGTAATCTTATTCTCAAAGTTATTCATTGTCTTTTGAGATCGATTTCTTGAAACATTTTTTTGTGTTAAGGGTGGTACTATTTTTTTGCTGAAGACCAGGTATTTGACCTTTTCATATAGTCTATACAGTCTATTCTAGTCCCTTTCCTTGTGGCTTCATAGGTGGAGTATGTGTGCAATGAAACTTAGAAAAGAACTGAGTATCTTTGAACACCAATTGGAAAATTAAACATTGCAAACATCTCTCTTTGCTTTTAAAATTAATTTAGTGAGGGAGTATCTTTTGACTTGAGGTAACAGGTCTTTACGCTAGGAGAAAATAAAGCAGTCAGATCTGTAAGTGAGTAATGGAGCACAATGAAAATGTTAAGAAAGGGACTCATACTAGGAAGAGCTTTGGAGCTGTGCAAATGCAGATTCCTTTCTCATGGTACACTTTCCCTTCTATTGTTCCAATGACAGTTTGAGCACTTTTATTCAAATACATACCAAGATTTTCTCACCTAATATTTTACTCCATGTTGTCACATCATGACATAGTATTACATTTGTCATCCACCAAAACAATTTACTTCTCAGCATTTGATATATCTGGCAAAGATATTTCTCTACTTAATTTCCACTTTTGTCCACCAGTTATGTTTCTAGTTTTATTTCACTTAAGGACAATAAAACAGCTTCATTTTACTAAAACATAAAACAACCCTTATTTATTGCATTTGAATACAATGTGCATCAGACTTAAGGGAACTAGAAACTCAGTTGAATCAATCCTCTCCTTTCTCATTAAATATTACTCAGAGAAGAGTATAGACCTGGCTAAACTCAACATTCCTGAAGGATATAACAAAGGCTGGCCAGAAACTCAGGTGTTCATATCTTATTTAACTCTCTCTATGATCCCTCATAATATCAGGATTCTGAAATGACCTTTGAGTCATTTCCTTCTACTCTAATGTAAACATTCAAGTTTAGTCCACTCTGCCTACCTTTATTTTTTCATACTTGTGTTAGTTTCCATATTTATATTTCAAAATTTGCATTCATCTTTGTTCTTTTCATGAGGAATGCTTGGAAGTCCTCGATTTCATTAAGTATTAATTTTTTCTCCTTGTAGGATTGATTATGCTAAATGTTTTCCTGGGTAAATTTCCCTCATTTGTATACCTATATGGTTTACTTTTTAGAATATTTTATTCCACAGTTTCACTTTCTTTAAAGTGGTTCAAGTTAATACATCTTAAGTGATTTTTTAGCTTGTAAGTACTCAAATTTGCTTTCTCCTTCTACAATTATTTCCTTTGACCTGAAAGTTCTAACTTTGAGCTATGATGTTGCATGATGTTTTCACTTTGAGGTTTATTTCAAGAAGTGACCAGTGAATTATTTCTATTTTCAGTTTGGCTTTAATAGATTTTAACATTTTTATTTCATGAGTTTTTGAAATGTGATCAACAGGTTGTTTTTTTTATCATTCTGTTGGAAATACAATGAATTTTAAATTATCTCTCCTACTTTTGATATGAGATTCATTACATTTTCTCATTTTATTTCTCAATCTTTTAACTTTGTTTTAATATTTTATATATTTTTTGGCACATGGAATGATTACCTTCTCTTTGGTCCATTCTCATTTTTAGGGCATCAGTTGAGTAAAATTATGTACCTATTTTGACAAATCACTTCAATTCTCTTACTTTTTCAGTTCTTCCTCTTAGACCTCTCATTTCACTGAGAAAATAATGTTAAACTCTTAAAAAATTTATTATTTCTTGAAGGAAATTATCCATTCTAATTTTCTAAGAATGTGTTACTTGGGTAAGATTTCTTTTTATTTCTACTAATTCCATCCTCCAAAAATCTCATTTCCTAAGTTCATTCCTGTAGAGTCCTCATTTCATTTATGTAATAATATTTGCCCTTAAAAAACAAACAACCCCTCAATAAACACATTTAAAAAATTATTTCAGAAATTCTAGTTGAATTTATGTCCAAGCTGTATTTTGGTTTTTGAGATTTTTGCTTGTAGATGTTTTGGAATCACTATTTCCTTTGATTTTGTCGTTAGCAATCTTTACAATGGGAGATTTTTTTATTCATTCTTCCATGATATATGGAATAGCTTTTAAATATTTTTTTTGCAAATTGACAAAACTCTGTATACTTCTGGAGAGAATGTCTTGGCCTTCTTTGGTCCTCTGGTGCTGTTTCCTTTTTCCAGGTATTATGGACTGAGTTCTTCAATCATCTCAAGTTTGACTTAGACAAGTTACCTTCAGGTTTTCAGTGCTCCCAATGTAGTCTGATAGAGATGAAATTTATAATTATTCTTCTGGGATTATTTCAGAAAGTTCTATACCAATTATATGCCAGGAAATTGAGAATTTAAAACAAAAATATTTTATAAATGTAAATTCACAAATTAATAGACTATGAAATTGAAAAAAATTCTACCTTGAAAAATAAAACCAATAATCTATGAAAGAATTGCCAAAGAAATGAAAAGGGTGGGGATGAGTTTGGGGAGAGGGGAGTATACTAGTTCAAATAGATTTTAAGGTTAATTCTATCAAACATTTCCAATTAAAGAAAAATAAATATCTGTGTTCAACAAATACTTCTAAAATTCAAGGAAGAAAATTCTCTACCAAAGTTGTTCTTTTTTTATGATAAGTAAAGTCATAATTATCTAAACCATGGTAAGGCAGAGTGAGAGAGAGAGAGAGAGAGAGAGAGAGAGAATATAACCCAATATTGCTAGTGAATATTAATGCAAAATTTTAAAATAAGTCTTAGGAAAAAGAATGTAATAGCATTTTAAAAATTATTTAATATTATCAAGTTGAATATGCCCCAAGGATGTAAATATGATTTAACACTAGAAAAAATGAATATAATTGATCATATTAAAAAAAACAAAATGATCTATACTTCCTGTTTATACCAATAAATGAAGAGGTAGTATCTGATAAAGTATGGTAAGAATATGTTATTAAATCTATGAAATATAGGTACTGATTGATTGCCTTTAATACTATAATAAATAAGTATCTAAAACCAAAAGTTAGCATCATTTTCAATGGGAAAACACTGGAATATTTTCCAATGTAGTGTAAATCTAGTCTTTATCCTTTCATCATTATTATTTGTCGGAGAATCATGAAATCAGATTTTACAGCTGAAAGTAACTTTAAAAATCATTAAATCTAATCCACTTATTTTCCATCCTTGATATAGATTCCACCCAAGATCTTTTGGATTTCAAATCCAGCACCTTGTTTCCTCTGCCTATTGTAGCAGTATGACAAGAGGAAACAAATAGACAATGAGACAAAAATATTCCTATTTGTCTATAATAAAATGTTTTAATCAGAAAACCTCATAGAATCAGCAAAAAAAAAAATCTAGAGATAATAGTTTCAGTAAATTAGTAGGATACAATATAAATGTGCAAAATAAATACTTTTTCTATATGGCTATGATAGAGAAAACTCTCATTAAAATAATTATAAAATTTTTAAAGTATCTGCATGACAAAATATTAAAACAAATTTCGGTTCTATAAATTCGCTTACAAAATCTTCTCTAAAGATTTAAAGAATGTCCTGAATAATGGGAAAGATACTTAGTGTTCATGGTTGGGCTATACTACCATGAGAGATATGATTATACTACCAATATTTGTGCATTCAGGTATATATTTACCAATATATATATATATATATATGTGAAAATATGAAAATTTGCAACTCAAAGTTTTAAAAACAAATGTTAAAAAATTGTTTTTATATGCAACTGGAAAATAAAATATGTAGGGAATGGGGTATAGAATTCTATCTTGCCCTTCAAGAAAGTAAATGGGAGAGGGTGGAGCCAAGATTGTTGAGTAGAAAAATGACTCTGCTCTAGCTCTCCCTCCCGATAGCCCACAAAATACCTGTAAAAATGACTCTAAACAAATTCAAGAGAAGCACAAGTCACAAAACGACAGACTGAAAGAGATTACCAGCCCAAAGCAGCCTGGAAGGGCTCCAGGAAAGGTCCATTACACGAGGCTCAGAACAGAGATCAGCGCAGCCTTGGCTGCACCACACCACACAGACAGGACTGGGGCAGGATTCAGGGTGCAGAATCATAGGGAGCAGCTGAGATTCCCATATTTCTCAACCCACAAACACCAAAGACAGCTTCAAAGATCAGTGAGAAAGCACTTTCACCTGGGAGAGAAGGGAATACGGTCTGATCCTGGCCCTAGGGTGGCAGAGGTCACTGCAACAGCAGCCTCCATTTTAGGAGCTGTTGGTCTAAAACCTTTGGGGGAATTGAGTATTAGATCTGGGTCTCAGTCCTAAGTGGCAGACCTGGGGTGAGGAGGAGTGCTGGCATGGTGGACTTGGTGGTAGCTGTGGAGGGGAAATTCTACTCACAGTTCCTGGGCAGAAGAGAGTGCTTGGGGTTGCTCCTAGACCAAAGCACAGGACACCTTGGAGAAACTGGGAACTTACAGGTCGCTAGACAAAGGACTCAAAAGTCAAGTAACTGGCTGGGAAAATGCCCCCAAAGGGAAAAAATAAGACTATAAAGAAGTATTTTCTTCCCTCCTTTCAGATGAGGAAGAACAAAGCATACCATCAGAGGTAGACATTAAAGGCAAGGCTTCTGCTTCCAAAATGAGCTCAAAAAGGATTTTGAAAATCATGTAAGAGAAGCGGAGGAAAAATTGGGAAGAGAAATGAGAATGACGCAAAAAAATCATGAAAAGCAAGTCCATAGAGGGTGGTGCCAAGATGATGGAGTGAGAGCAATGAGTCACCTAAGCTCTTAGACAAACTCCTGAAGATACCTCTAAAAAGAGAATCTGACCAAATTTTGGAGGTGAAGATTCCAATAGGACACAGATTGTGTCACATTCAAAGCCCAGGATAGACTAGAAGGTCCACAGGAAGGAACTGTTCTGCAGGGGTGAGCCCACAGCACACAGCGCAGCGTGTCCAGCACAAAAGAGTAGGAAGGCCCTGGGAAACCTGAGACAGCAGCAGGTAGAACCAGCGGAGCTGCAGCCCAGGGTGAGAAACCAGCAGAGGCAAGGAAGTGACAGCTACTAAGCATCAGATATCAGTGTAGCAGCTCCTGAGACTTTCAGCCCACAGATTAAATGTCGGTAAGTCACCTACTTGAACTTCCAGGAGCCAGGATAGCAGAGTGATCAGTGAACACTCTCTCCTCCCCCTTGATGACCTTGAAAGAACCATAAAATATTTCCCCAGAAAAATCCTGGATCAGTGAAATCAGCAGAGAGGGCAAGTAGTCACATAACACCTGAGGCCAGGAATATAGCTAAGGGAGATTCCTCCTAATGTGGCGGAGGCAAACTGGAAGGAAAGGGGCCCCCAGGGCAGAGGAAATTCATACTAGGACCCAGGCAAGCCTCAGTGCCAGGAGAGGAGCCCCAGGAAGGGTGGAAACTCACACTAGGATCTAGATGTACCTCAGCACTCAAGGGGAAATGGGAAAATAATAGGGCAGCTGTGATCACCATCCACTGAGCTTGCCTTTGCCTCAGTTCAGCTGAGCAGATCTCCCCTGAGCAGATTAGTCTTTCCCCACACTTAACAAGCTAACCCCAGGGCAGATCGGGGAAACACACACACACACACAAAAAGATAAAAGGACACATTTTCTTAGCTTTCCCACACCAGTCAGCTGAACACCAAATTCTCCAGCTTCTGACTGAAAGAACCAGAAGCCACAACACACAATCACCATCATGAACAAGAAAAAGCTAAAGAAGGGCGAAAAAATGATAGAATCTTTCTATGTGGACCAAAACACAAATACCAAAGAGGTCAATGGTGAGACAGTACTTCCATCTGAAACTTCAGAAGGGACTATGAACTACTTGCATGCACAAGCCGCTCTCCTGGAACACCTGAAGAAGAAAATAGAAGAAAAACTGGCCAATGATTTTAAAAATATAAAAAAGAATTCATGGATGAGAACATCTCTTTGAAAAGGAAAATTGAACAAATGGAAAAGGAAGTACAAAAATTAACTGGAGAAAATAACTCCTTAAAAGGAATACTTGGACAGATGGAAAAGGAGATGCAAAAGTTAACTGAAGAAAACAATTTGATGAAGATTAGAATTGGGCAAGTAGAAACTAATGACTCTATGAGAGAGCAAGAATCAGTCAAACAAAATCTAAAGAATGAAAAGATAGAAGATAATGTAAACTATCTAATTGGAAAAACAACTGACCTCGAAAATAGATCCAGGAGAGAAAATTTAAGTATTATTGGCCTGTCAGAATGCCACAATGAAAAAAAAAGGAGTCTGGACAACATATTCCAGGAAATCATGAAGGAAAACTGCCGAGAAGTGCTAGATCCAGAGGGCAAAATAGTCATCAAAATAAAACGACTGTTCACCTCCCAAAAGGTATCCCAAACTCAAAACCAGAAGAAATATCCTTGCCATATTCCAGAACTATTAAGTGAAAGAGAAAATACTACAGGCAGCTAGAAAGAAACCATTCAAATATCAAGAAGCTACAGTCAGGATCACACAGGACCTTGAAGCTTCTACATTAAAAGATCGAAGGAATTGGAATCTAATATTCTGTAAGGCAAGGAAGATGGGACTACAACCAAGGATTGACTACCCAGAAAAGTTCAGCATAACATTTTGGGCAAGGAGATGGTAATTTAACGAAGTAAGGGATTTCCTGACAAAAACGCCAGAACTTAACAGAAAATTCAATCTTTAAACGCAGGTCTCAAGAGAGGCATAAAAAAGTAAACGGGAGGGAGGGGGTACTTTGTTACTCTATTTGGGCAAACTGTTTACCTCCCTATAAGGGAAGATGATACCTGTTAGTCTTGAGAACTGTGCATCTATTATGAAATATAAAGGGATATACATAGAGGCAATAGGTATGAAGGAAATGATGTAATGTTAAAAACATGATTTAAGTATGAGATGGAATTGTAACAGGAGGTGTGAAAAAGAGGAAGCAGACAATGGTAAATTACACCACAGGAAGAAGTACAAAATTATACTAGAGGGAAAGAGGGGAAAGAGATGAGCATTGTTTGAGAGGTACTCTCATCTGATTTGGTTCAAGGAGGGAACAATAAGCTTAACTATATAATCTTAACTAGCTCTATAGGCAGTAGAAGGGTAAGGAGGAAGAAAGGGAAGGGAAGTTAAAAGGGAGGGAAGAAGCAGTAAGGGTAAAGGGGAGTAAAAGGGAGGGGGATAAAAGAAGGAAGGGAAGGCTGCAGGAGTAATGGTGAAAAGTGAAAACAATTGAGGAGGGGAAGGGAGATGGGAGATCTAAAAGCACAAATGGTGGGAAAGAGGATGGAGGGAAATACACAGATTGTAATCATAACTGTGAATGTGAATGGAACGGAGAGAGATAGCAGAATGGATTAAAATCCATAATCCAGCAATACGTTATTTACAAGAAACACATTTGAAATGAGGGGGATACACACAGGATAAAGGTCAAAGGTTGGAACAGAATATATTGTGCTTCAACCAATGTAAGAAAAGCAGGAGTAGCAATCCTAATCTCAGACAAAACAAAAGCAGACACAGGTCTAATCAAAAGAGATAAGGATGGAAACTATATGCTGCTAAAAGGCACCATAGAGAATGAAGCAATATCATCACTAAACATGTATGCTCCAAGTGGTATAGCATCCAGATTCTCAGAGGAGAGTTTGGGGGAGTTGAAGGAAGAAATTGACAGCAAAACTATACTAGTGGGGGACCTCAAACTCCTTCTTTCTGAATTTGATAAATCTAACCTCAAAATAAACAAGAAAGAGGTTAAGGAGGTAATTAAAACTCTGGATAAGGTAGCTATGATAGATCTCTGGTGAAAACTGAATGGGAATAGAAAGGAATATAGCTTTTTCTCAGTGGTACATGGCACACATACAAAAATTGACCATGTACTAGGACACAAAAAAACCTCACAATGGAGTGCAGAAAGGCAGAGATAATCAATGCATCCTTCTCAGATCATAACGCAATAAAAATTATATGTAATAAGAGGCCGTAGAAAGATAAACCAAAAATCATTTGGAAACCAAATAATCTAATCTTAAAGAAGGAGTGGGTTAAACAACAAATCATAGAAACAATCAACAACTTCATTCAAGAGAATGACAATAATGAGACAACCTACCAAACCTTATGGAATACTGAAAAAGCAGTTCTTAGAGGAAGTGTTATATCTTTGAATGCCTATATAAATAAAATAGAGAAAAAGGAGATCAATGACTTGGGCATGCAGCTGAAAAAGCTAGAAAAAGAACAAATTGAAAATCCCCAAGTAAATGTCAAATTAGAAATAGTGAAAACCAAAGAAGAGATTAATAAAATTGAAATTAAGGAAACTATTGAATTGATAAATAAAGCCAATGGTTGGTTTTATGAAAAAAAACTAATAAAATTGATAAATCTTTGGTCAATTTGAGTAAAAAAAGAAAGAAGAGAATCAAATTACTAGTATTAAAAATGAAAGGGGTGAACTCACCTCCAGTGAAGAGGAAATTAAAACAATAATTAGAATTATGCCCACAAATTCGATAATCTAAAGGAGATGGATGAGTATGTCAAAAAATACAAATTGCCCAGATTAACAGAAGTGGAAGTTGAATACTTAAACAATCGCATCTCAGAAAAAGAAACTGACCAAGCCATCAATGAACTCCCTAGGCAAAATTCTCCAGGGCCAGATGGATTTACAAGTGAATTGCATCAAACATTTAAAGAACAGTTAATTCCAATACTATATAGAGTATTTTTGAAAATTGGGGAAGAAGGAGTACTCTCAAATTTTTCTTTGATACAAATATGGTTTTGGCACCTAAACTAGGAAGAGACAAATCAGAGAAAGAAAATTATAGACCAATTTCTCTAATGAATATAGATGCAAAAATTTTGAACAAGATTTTAGCAAAACAAATACAGCATCTTATCACGAGAATAATACATTATGATCAGATAGTATTCATACCAGGAATGCAGGGCTGGTTCAATACTAGGAAAACTATTAGCATTATCCATTGTATCAACAACAAAACTAACAAAAACCACATGATTATCTCAATAGATGCAGAAAAAGCTTTTGACAAAATAAAGCACCCATTCTTATTAAAAACACTGGAGAACATAGGAATAAAGGGCACTTTCCATAAAATAATAAGCAGTATCTACCTAAAACCTTCAGCAAGCATTTTATGCAATGGAGATAAGCTAGATGCATTTCCAATAAGGTCAGGGGTGAAACAAGGATGTCCATTATCACCAGTATTATTCAATATGGTACTAGAAATGTTAGCTGTATCAATTAGACAAGATAAAGAAATTGAAGAAATTAGAATAGACAAAGAAGAACTAAGTTATCACTCTTTGAAGATGATATGATGATATATTTAGAGAATCCCAGAGATTCAAGTAAAAAACTACTTGGAATAATAAACAACTTTGACAAAGTTGTAGCTTACAAAATAAACCTGCACACATCTTCTGCATTCCTATATATTAACAACAAAGCCCAACAGCAGGAGATAGAAAGAGAAATCCCATTTAAAGCTAGAGTAGAGACTATAAAATACTTGGGAGTTCACCTGCCAAAACAAACCCAGGGATTATATGAATATAAGACACTTTTTGCACAAATAAAGTCAGATCTAAGTAAGTAAAAAATATCAGTTCCTCATGGGTAGGCCTAGCTAGTGTAATAAAAATGACAATTCGGCCTAAATTAATTTACTTGTTTAGTGCCATACCAATTAAACTATCAGATAATTATTTTCTAGAGCTGAATAAAATAATATCCAAAATTCATCTGGAAGAACAAAAGGTCCACAATATCAAAGGGACTAATGAAAAGAAATGCTATGGAGGGTGGTCTAGTGCCACCAGATCTCAAATTGTGCTATAAAGCAGCAATTCTCAAAACCACTTGGTACTGGTTAAGAAACAGAAGAATAGACAAGTGGAATAAACTAGGCATTCAAGACAAGGAGGATAAGGCAAGGAATATAGTAACCTCCTGTTTGATAAAGCCAAGGACTCCAACTTCTAGGAAAAGAACTCACTGTTTGACAAAAATTACTGGGAAAACTGGATTAACAATGTGGCAGAAACTAGGCATAGACCCATGCCTGACACCATACACAAGAATAAAGTCCAAATGTTTACACAATCTAGGTATGAATATTGATACCATGGACAAACTGGAGGAGCAAGAAATAGTGTACTTATCAGATTTATGGAGAAGGGAAGAATTTTTGACTAAATAAGAGATAGAAAACATTATGAAATGTAAGATGGATAATTTTGATTACAGTTTTTGTACAACTAAACCCAATGCAATCAAAATTCAGAAGGATGTAGTAAATTGGGAAAGAATTT
>CM053771.1:396863959-396888218 GCA_028658325.1 Potorous gilbertii | reverse complement strand
ACCAAAAGACATTGAAACTTACTACAAAGCAAGGAAGACTAATAGAAATGGTCTCTATGTGTTCCCCAAATTCTACTCCAGTAGTATGGTGACATGATGACATTTAGGGAAGGAAAACTTCTCTTTTTAGAAAGAACACACAGAAGACCTGCCCCAAGTCAACATAATGAGCTTATGTTTTCATTCTATAACAGGTTATTGCAAGATCACTCTTTCAATATAAAAATCCAGCCATTTACATTCATATACCCATATCTATCTATCCATCCATATATTTATATACATATACACATATCTATCTAACACACTTCCATAAATATAGGCTTAAATTAAGACCCCAAAGTATGATGAGCACAATGGATTCTGAAAAGATTTTTATGAAATGATGCCAAGCAAAGACAAGACAAAAAGCAGAATAACAGAAGAGAGGTGATATAACTATGAACATAAGAAAGGAAAAAATAAATGAGAATTAGGGAGAAAGAATTTTGACTTACTAGTATCTGAAAGTTGTGACATTTGCTGTGCTACAATTAATTAATTTAAATGTATTCATTAAACAAGTTGAATTACTTGTTTTGATGTTCTATATTAAAAGTATAACACATTGTTTAAAAATATAATTGCCTGCACTTAAAGAGACATTGGCAAAAATGATGTTCACCTTCTTATATAAGGGTGGGATAACTATTGCCTTTCTGCCAATGAACAGTGCCTAACAATAGGCACTTAACCTTTATCTTTCTTGTCTTCTACAGTTAGACTGTTATTTCCTTCCTACAATGTCTATGGCATTGCCCAAGCTATTGGATATAGTATGGGCTGTAAAGCATTGCTCACTACTAGGTAGACTGATAGTATTTCCCTTTCTTAGTCTCACTAACATCACATTTTGCATGAAACATGGTTTTATTTGATCTCCATGAAAAACTACCTTCTCTGACACTATTTGGAGCACCATCCAGAAAGAAAATGAACCGATATATGAATATCACCAAAGTGAGAATTCTCCAAAGTCTCTAACTGGGGCTAGGGACATAATAAAGGTGCTAATTCCTATACATGTTGGTTATTCCCAAAAGTCTTTTTTTTTTCTTTACAGAAATGTGAAAAAAGTCTGGAACTAAATGTTTTATCTCTCAAAACTGGAAGCCAAAAACATCAGGATCTCTCTTTTCCCAATCTCTCACTAATTGGATATCTCACACAATCTAGGGCTATTGAATGATCAATCTCCACCAACAGGGAGGGTGTCATTCAAATGAACTTTGAGAATTGCAAACAAAAATGCAATCATAAAAATCAGATATGTGGTAGACTTCTACTTAAGAGGTAACAACTTTTTCCTTACTGAAGATTTTCTTTTGCAAATATAACAGATATCATTTGGCTAATGATAAACAAATATTGGTACACATAAGGTAATATTAGTATGCCATAAGAAGCAATGAAGATGATGAAAGCAGAGAATCATGGGAAGACTTATATGAAGTAATATAAAGTAAGTAGAACAAGAAAATAACATGCATAAGGAGTGACTGCAACAATTAAAAAAACAATAACAAAACAATAAAGACCTACTGCTTTGGAATTACAATGAATGAGTTTGTATCAAAAATGCATTTGAAAAGATGTTCTCATGTATATATAATTTACTTCATTCCAGAGTAAAGTAACTATCAATGGGAAATATTTCAAATAATGTCAGACTTCTTAAGCTTGTTGACTACTTTTGGTAAACTGACTTTTTCTCTTTCTTACTTTTTATTATAAGGGATGCCTCTCTGAGAGGGGAAAGTGATATATTTTAGGAAATCTAGGTAATATACAAGTAGAAAATATCAACAAAATTTATTCATACAGGTTCTATGATTACTTATCTCATTATTAAATTGTCAAAAGTATAGCAACTGTTCCCATAAATCTTGCAATACAGGAAATCCAAAAAAGAAAGAAGTGTTCACTAAAGATCCAAAAGACAATACCCAGAACAGATGGTGTATCACCTTGTTAGTTAATAAGTACAGTGGTACTTTTGAGCACTGAATCTATGTCTACATAAAAGAATCCACTTAAGAAATCATCATTAATCATTTACATTCACTGCTTAATTGTCACACTCATCTCAACACAGTGCATGGCACATAGTAAATACTTAATCCTTATTTAATGACTTGACTTGACAGTTACCCTTATGGCAAAGATCCAAGTTTTTCTCAATAGTTCAAATGCCTTATATAATTGCAATCTCGCTGCATTTAACTTAAGTAATGAAACTCAGGAATTTGGAAATAATCACCTTCCTTAGATCATTCTTGATTATACTATATTTCATTTTCATTTCTAAAAAGCACAGACAGACTCATCTGTCTAGCTATGTTACTGTGACCCAGTGCATGCTCATAAGTACAATAAGCTATTTTAGCAGATAGTCATCAGAGTGATCCTTAAACTATCAATACAGTTTTGAGGAACTGACCTTAACATGGAGAAGAATTACCTTTTTACCTGTTTGTGAGTACTCATAAAGCTTCTGAATCACTCTTTTTTCCCAATGACTTGCTTTGATCCGGTATTTCTAATAGACTTTGAACTTAAAACATGTGTCAGTCCTACATACATGTGTAAAGTTTCCAGTTAGTTGATTTTCTTCCTTATGAGCATATTTGTTCTACATGCACATTGCATGCCCATGTATCAATAAAACTTCGGAGAAAAACCATCTAAGGGATTTAGAAGAAATGGGAAAATTTAGGTGATTCCTTTGTAAGAGTGACCAATGTGATATTTTTATCCCACCAAGTTTTATTGGATGTATTTCTATGTTTGACACAGCATGAATATGAAATCCTAAATGTGTTTTTAAGATTTGATTATATTCAAAACTACAGAACTTGATTTCTACATTATTTTGAAAGATATGATCAGCTCAGTGGGATTGTATGGGGCAAAGGAATTTTCATGTGTATGTATTTAACAACATGTTAATTTGGAATACTCTAATGGGAAATTTGTATTAATTTGGACATTTCCTTCAGTAATTGAAGCTTTGTTTAGAACCACCAACCCCCTTTTTGTTACAGATGATGCAAAATTGATTGCAAAGGAAAAGGCAAATAAAGATAAGGAGAGAAAGAAAAGGGGATGAGGACATTCAAGACAAGTAGTCTCCATGCTCTTGTAGTAGTCAAAGCAGCCAAAGATATCTGCTATGGCTGGGATGAAGTGGTAAAATTGTGGATTTGAGAAGACAGGAGACGATTTGGAACAGCCAAATGGGGAGAAAATGATAGTGAATCAATCACATAGGAATTAAAGGTTTACTTGTGTTGGTTTAGTTAATGGACATTTTTAAGTAGATCAGATTTGGATGGTTCCATACAGTAGCCTTAAAGCATCTTTATGAATAGGAGTGGAGTTTGTAAACAGGGGAGATTTAAGGTTGAGGAATACTGGCATGCAAATAGCAGACATATAAAGGAAAAATAATTCAAGTATGGAAGATAGTGCCTTGTAGAATTTGATTACCTTTAGGAATTGTGGAGGAAGGAAAATGTGACTAGAATATGAGTGATAGAACTAGAACAATGGTAAGGGGTGAGAAACCCCAAATCATGAGCATATTGAAGACTAGATTAAAATGTAGTGAGACAGTAGCAGAAACTGTGACCAGGGACAGGAAATTCAAAGTTTAAAACTTTGGAAGTAGAATAACTTTTATGGCAGTACCATCAACAGCGCAAAAAAAAAAAGTGGGGGGCGTTGTGGGACTTTATCTCGTCCTTGTTCCTTCTTTTCCTTTTTTTTGTCCTAAACATAGTTAAAAATACAAATGAGTCCTTTTTTTCCCTTTAGTCTCTTTTGCATGCCTCAGGTTAGTCTGGGTTTTCTTTAGGCTTTTTGACATTCCGGCACTATTTTTTCAAAAATCTTTAATTAAAAAATCATTGTGAACTTAATACTTTTAAAAATGAATCTTTTCATATATGAAGAAAAGAAAAAAGAGGATTGTGTAGAAAATCATAAATCTTTATTAAATTTAACTTCATTTAATTATTAAATTCAGCATACCAGTTTCAAAAATTTCCATTTGTCAGTATTTGCCTCTGAATCTTTTTCTATTCTGTATATTTTAAAGTAATTCATCAATACTTTTATCTTCTTTGCTTTTCATTTTTAGTATAGCTATCACTAACTACAATCTCAGATCCTCTCCCTCTCCCCTACATAAATTAAAACCCCTTGTAAAAATTAAATATAGTCAAGGTAAATAAATCCAAATATTGGCAAAGCCCAGGAATCCACTATTTTATCTGAACTTTCATTTCATTGTCTCTCTACCAAGAGAAAGGAAACATGCTTCATCACAGATCCTTTATATCTGTGGTTGGTTTTCTTTACAATCTTGAAGTTTTTGTATAAAATATTCTCCTGTTTGCACTCTATTTTTTTGTCAATTCATAAATATCTTTCCAGGTTTGTTACTTTTTTTGGTACAATATTATGAACCTTAGTTTGATCAGCCCTTGCCCAAATGATAGATAACCTCTCTGTCTCCATGTTGGTTTCTGTTTTCTTAGCTATTTGCTATCAATCTATACTTTTTGGATATATGGACTTGTTTCCTATTTCTGTGATCTTCTAGGAGCATAGGTAGACTTTGTAATACCATTAATACATCAAAGACGTGTACACTTTAGTGAGTTTTTTGGGAATAATTCTAAATGCATTCCAGAGTGGGCAGACTGAATGACAGTTTCATCCATAGTGTATTAGTGTTCCTGGCCTTCCTTACCTCTTCTAGAAATTGTCATTTTGCTCTTTTTTTTTTGGTCATATTTGTCAATCTAATGGTTGTGAGAAGAAACATCAGAATTGTTTTAATTTTTCTCTCAAGCAATTATTCAGCTCACTTTTCCTCTTTTGAGACCAACCTGTTCATATCCTTTGACCACTTGTCTATTAGGAAATTATTCTTTTTTGTATATTTCAATGAGTTCTTTGTATAATTTTTCTATCAGACTTCTTTTGGGCAAAAATATGCAATTATTTTTCCCAGATGTATATTTCCCTCCAACTTTAATATATTGGTTTCACTTTTGTAAACAAGTATCTGTATATTTTCTCCTAAATTGCTATAATCCATTTTCCTAAAGTCTAGGATGCTCATATGAGTGAAGATTGGTAAAAATGATAGTTACTTTCTTCCACAGCATCTATTTCACCAATCAGTTCCTTCTTGCTATCAGGACCAAAGTAGTTTCCATTGGCACAGTAGAGGTGTTTTGAGAGATGGAATTGTCAGTAAAAAAAAGTCAAGAATTTATCAGATTCTCTGCATTGAGCAGAATGAGACTTTCACTAAGTGTCTGTATAAATGGAAATTTAAGTATCAAGAACTAATCACTCATTTGGTTTACCTTGCTGAGAAGTTTGTAATATATTCTCAAGCTGGCAAAACATTTTTTTTTCCTTTTTTTTCTTTTATTCTTACAATTCACCTCATTTGCATTGTCCAGATTGCAAAAAGTCTGGGCTGGCTGATAAATTTCAGTGATTTAATTTTCCATTCTTTTAATTCAGCATGGCATTACAAAGAAAAAGAAGTAACTGAACTTGTGCTTTCTAGTCTTTATGTAAACCTCATAGGGTTCCCCCTTGCTTACCTGTCTACCTCTGAGAAAGGAGAATGAATCACCTTTTCTAAAGTTGATACTTTCATTTTGATCTAGTGCCCTGAGTTCTTTAATAACCTTTACATAATAATAATTTGGCTAATATTTATACATCACTCATCTTGTGGCAAGCACTTCATACCTATCTCATCTGGTCCTCACAGTAACCTGGGAGAGAGGTTCTATTATCATCTTCTTTTTTAAGATGAGGAAACTGAGGCAAATGGAGATTAAATGGCCTGCCAACAGTCACACGGCTAGGAAGTGTCTGAGGCTAGACTTGAATTCAGTTCTTAACTCCAGGATCTGTACTTTAGCCACTATACAACCTAGTTTTCTCCTTACATGTTTGTAGGCCCTTACAGACCTTATATTTACTAAAGGGAATATGTTGTGCAACAAAAAACAAATATTTGCTTAGTGAACAGGGGGAAACATTAGCCCCTACAGCTAAACCAAATTGACATAAGCAATATGTTTCAACTTGAAAATAAAATTATTAAATGGAATCTCTTGTTTAAAGTAAGCAGAACAAATAAACCTCTTGCGTATTTTGGGCTGATGAAATATCAAACCAACTATTAATTGATTGTGATGTACTGACATCAACTAATCTGGAATAACTCATGATGTGGCAAGAATCAACTTCAGGATCTAATAAAACCCATATTCCATCTTGGAAGCTAGTAGGGAGTTTCCGAACATATTTGTTTATTTTTCACAATACTGGTTTTTGCTTTCTCCTAACTTTGTATATAAATATGCAGGAAATCAGTTCCAGAAGGTAAGTGATATATACTTTGCAACTAACCAGTGAGATTTCTGTAAGAGCCTGGTTTTACTCTATTTTTCATTTGACTGCACCTACAATCTATTAGGTTAAATTGGTCCATCAGCTATGAAGAAATTTCTACAAATCCATGGTCTTATACCTGTGCTTAGGCAATGAGAAGTCCATGTCCATTGAAGCTACATGCAACAAAAAGCTAAAGATCAATAGTTTACAATGCATGCTATGATGTGGTTTAGTTTCTGACAAGATACTAAAGGAAGGTCTTTTAGGCCTAGGAGAAAGGAAGAAAAAAATCGTTTGATAAAATGACACGCAGAATTGTCTACTGTCTCTGTGTAAACTTTTAATCTGTAATGTTAACTTGCCTCCAGCAAATCGTGTCTGTAAGGATATTTTCCAAACCAAACTATTCTAATGGGATCCTAATGGATCTTTGTCCTAATAACACATAAAAAATACCCTAACAAAAACCAAAAACTTTTACTTGAGAAAATTCAGATGGTTATAAAAACAATAAAAATTCTCAACACATTTTAAACAAAAACCCCTCTGGAAAAAATGGGGAAATTAAATAAAAACTGATCAAGTAAAAACTTCTGCTTAACTAAAAATTATGTGCAGGAGGCAAAGCAGAGCCAGCTAACAAAGCCAAATTAACAGACACTATTAACAAAACTGATCCATATGTCCACATTCAAAAATTTTTACATACCTTTCCAATTAGAACAATGAAATAATTTCTTTAATCAAATAGAAGTCAGAAGAACTACAATTTCCATTATTTTATGATAAGAAAAAAAGTTTCCAAAACCTGCTCATCTGTATTCCTTTTTCCAGATGTAGCAGTTAATACACAACCTTGCCTGGTTTTAATGAATGTGAAGCCTACATATTGCTCAACTCTGCTGAGCTCTCTCACTTTATAGTGTGTTGTTGGTAGTAATAATTTTAAAAATTATTTTTATTGAAATGTTGATTTACTTTTTTTCTGTCCCTATTTTAAATCAAAACAATCAACACAGCCACCCTTTTGAGAGACAATGTGTAAGGGGTACTTGATTTGGCATAGGATTGGGTTTAAATCTTGTCTTACACTGCAAGTATACATGATATGGCACCACCACCCTTCTAGTCTATGCTCAATGTAATCTTTATCACTTCCATTTTGCATCCAATAAGTTGCTGAATCATGTCTATACCTACAAAACATCTTATATCACTCCTCATTCCTTACACACTCACCGCCTTAGTTCTGAGACATCATTAATTCTCACTTGGACTTTTTCAATATACTCCCAAATGATTTTCTTTGTCACAAGACTCTTACCATCAAATTAATCCTCAAAACAGCTGCCAAATGATCCTCGTAAATTATACATCTGACCTCATCTCTTATTAGCCACCCTTCTCTTTTGCTTCTAGGATTCTAAATATATTCCTCTGTTTGACATTTAAGGAAAAACTACCTTTATGTCACAGTTACACATCATCTTCCTTCATTCACCCTACAGTCTGAACTTTCTTACTACTACTCATATGTAAGGAACATCTCTCATTTTCTTTTAATTTTACTTGTTTTTAGTGTTCTACAATCACTTCCATATAACTTGGATGTTTCCTCCTCCCTCCCGCTCCTTCTCCTCTTCCTTCCTGCTGCCTTTCTGAGTCAGCATACAGTTGTATATAGGTTCTACCCATACTTTCCTATTAAATACACATTCACCTTAGTCATGTTGCATAGAATTAAAATGAATGAGAGAAACTCTCATAAAACAAACCAAAAATATAATACCAAAGAAAATGATCTGCTACATTATGTGATTGAATTCCATAGTTCTTTCTTTTTAAGGCATTTTGCCTTAAGAGATAACTGGGAAAATTTTAAATCCTTGCATGGCAATGAAGTTCCAAGTGTATCAGAAAAAACCCTCACACATTGTGGTTGTTGCTGTGTATAAAATTCTCCTGGTTCTGCTGCTTTCCCTCAGAATCAGGTCATATAAGTCTTTCCAGGCAGGCCTCTCTGAAGTCATCCTGTACATCATTTCTTATGTAGCACAATAGTGTTCCATTACATTCATATACCACAATTTATTCAGCCATTCCCCAGTTGATGGGCATCCCCTTGACTTCCAGTTTTTGACCACCATGAAGAGTGCTGCTATAAATATTTTTGTACATGTGGGACCCTTTCCCATTTTTATGATCTTTTGGGGATACAGTCCTAGATATGATATTACTGGGTCAAAGGGTATGCACATTTTTGTAGCCCTTTGGGTATAGTTCCAATTTGCTCCCCAGAATAGTTGGAGCAACTCATATCTCCACCAACAATGAATTAGTTTTTCAACTCTCCTACATCTTCTCCAACATTTATCATTTTCCTGTTCTGTTATGTTTGCCAATCTCATAGGTGTGATATGGTATCTCAGAGTTGTTTTGATTTGCATCTCTCTTATCAATAGTGATTTAGAGCATTGTTTTCTTATGACTATAGCTAGTTTTGATTTCTTCCTCTGAAAACTGCAATTCATATCCTTTGACCACTTATCAGTTGGGGAATGAACTGTATTCTTGCACATTTGACTCAGTTCTCTACATACTTCAGAAATGAGGCCTTTATCACAGACACTAGTTGCAAAAGTTCTTTCCCAGTTTTCTGCTTCCCTCCTAATCTTGGTTGCTCTGGGTTTGTTTGTGCAAAAACTTTTCAATTTAATGTAATCAAAATTACCCATTTTGTACTTCATAATGTTTTCTATCTCTTGTTTAGTCATAAATTCTTCCCTTCTCCATAAATCTGGTAAACACACTATTCCTTGCTCCATTAATTTGTTTATAGTATCTGTCCTTATATCTAAATTATGTACCCATTTGGACTTTATTCTTGTGTACGGTGTCAGGTATTGGTCTATGCCTACTTTCTGCCATACTGTTATCCAGTTTTCCCAGCAATTTTTGTTGAACAGTGAGTTCATCTCCCATCTTGTTGCATTTGTATAGACTGTCCCTCTTATCTGTAATCCACTCCATCTTCATCTCTCCATTTTATAATATTTTGTTCAAGTCCTAACTTAATTTCTATCTTCTATGTGAAGCCATCTGAGCTTGACTAGATGAAACTGAAAAGAGTTATTTCTTTACCTACAGTTAGTTCTCTGTAATTTGAGTACCAGATTTCACACCATACACATATATTTCATTGCTCTTTTTTTGTTGTGTTTTTAATTTCAAGGCTCTTAAGAGTGACGTTACTCAAAGGAATGTGCAAAAGTCACAGCTTTTAAAGAGCTCACTTCAATGATTGCTCGAGATATTGCAACAGCTGTTAATGTTGGGAAGTCATGCATTTCAACAATCATTCAAGCCAACATTTCAATAATCATTTGAGCCCATATTTCAAATCATTCAAGTCCTCAGTGAAACAGGACCAGTTAAACTAAAGTGCTGTTAAAACAAGAACAACAACAATGAGTACTAACAAATAATTACTGCAAAAAAGTCACAGAAAAAAGAAAATACCTTCAGAGAGTACTGAGAGCTAGAGAGACTGCTGTCAACTGCTTTACAGAGTGCTGTGGGTTTTTGGGGGTGGAAGAACAGCACAATTAGTAAAAACAAAACAGTTGCTAAATTTTGCTATATTTGAGGCAAGACAATCACAAGGCCAAAGTGCTAAAGAGGGAAAAGAGGTTATTTTACTAATGAAATTAATTTTTAACTAAAATTTTTAGAGAAACTTTCAATGGTTTACGTGGGCTTGTAAGATTCAGGCAGGTGCTTGCTTTGGCAGTGCATATACTAAAATTGGAACAATACAGAGAAGATTAGCATGGCCCCTGCACAAGGATGACACACAAATTTGTGAAGCATTCCATATTTTTTCAATATGGTACTAGAAATGTTAGCTGTTGCAATTAGACAAGATAAAGAAATTGAAGGAATTAAAATAGACAAAGAAGAAACTAAGTTATCACTCTTTGCAGATGATATGATGATATACTTAGAGAATCCCAGATATTCAAGTAAAAAACTATTTGAAATAATAAAAAACTTTGGCAAAGTTTCAGGCAATAAAATAAACCCGCACAAATCTGCATTTCTATATGTTAGTAACAAAGCCCAAGAGCAACAGATAGAAAGAGAAATCTAATTTAAAGCTAGGGTAGACACTATAAAATATTTGAGAGTCTATCTGTCAAAACAAACCCCGGGACTATGTGAACAAAATTAGAAGATATATTTCGCACAAATAAAGTCAGATCTAACTAAGTGAGAAAGCATCAGTTGCTTGTGGGTAAGCTGAGCCAATATTATAAAAATGACAATTCTACCTAAATTGATTTACTTTAGTGCCATGCCAATTAAACTATTGGATAATTATTTTCTGGTGCTGGAAAAAATAATACAAAAAATCACCTGGAAGAACAAAAGCTCCAGAATATCAAGGAGACTAATGAAAAGAAATGCTAAGGAAGGCGCCTAATGTTACCAGATCTCAAATTGTATTATAAAGCAGCAATTATCAAAACCACTTGGTACTGGCTAGAAAACATAAGGGTAAACAAAGTGGAATAGGCTAGATACTCAAGACACAGTAGGCAATGAATATAGCAATGTATTGTTTGATAAACCCAAGTACCACAGTTGATGGGATAAGAACTCACTGTTCAATAAAAATTGCTAAGAAAACTGGATAACAATGTCACAGAAACTAGACATAGAGCAATGCCTGACACTGTACACAAGAATAAAGCTCAAATGGGTACATCATCTAGGTATAAAGATCAATACTATGGATAAATTGGTGGAGCAAGGAATAATATATTTGTCAGATTTACAGAGAAGGGAAGAATTTTTGACTAAAGAGGACATAGAGAGCATTATAAAATGCAGGATGGATAATTTTGATTACATGGCACTGAAAAGTTTTTGCATTACCAAACCAAATGAAATCAAGATTAGGAGGGATACAGAAAAATGGGAAAGAATTTTTGCAACTACTGTCTGAGATAAAAGCCTCATTTCTAGAATATATAGAGAACTGAGTCAAATGTACAAGAATATAAATCATTCCCCAATTGATAAATGGTCAAAGGATATAAACAGACAGTTTTCAGAGGAAGAAATTAAAGACATCTATAATCATATGAAAAAATGCTCTAGATCACAATTGATTAGAGAGATGCAAATCAAAACAACTCTGAGGTAACATATTATACCTATCAGATTGGCAAACATGACAGATCAAGAAGATGATAAATGGTGGAGAGGATGTGGGAGAGTTGGAACACTAATTCATTGTTGGTGGAATTGTGAGCTGATCCAGCCATTCTGGAGAGCAATTTGGAACTATGTCCAAAGGGCTACAAAAATATGCATACTCTTTGACCCAGCAATATCACTTCTAGGTCTGTGGAAAAGGTCCATATATAAGAAAATATTTATAGCAACACTCTTTGTGGTGGCCAAAAACTGGACACCAAGGGGATGTCCATCCATTGGAGAATGGCTGTGTAAATTATGGTATATATCAATATTGTACTAGAAGTGTCAGCTGTAGCTATTAGACAAGATAAAGAAATTGAAGGAATAAGAATAGACAAAGAAGAAATTAAGTTATCACTCTTTGTGGATGATATGATGATGTACTTGGAGAATCCCAGAGAAAGAACTGATACTTGGGATTGGAACTTTGTATTATATACTTTCACATATATACCTGTATCAACACTATTTAAAAAAATCATTTTGAGGTAGAAGTTTTCTATTACTTTTTAATATCCTTTTTTTTTTTTTAAAAAAAAAAAAGGTAAATGTGTACTGAATTTAATCAAAAACCTCTTCTGCCTCTGTTGATTGCATATATTTTCATTTTTTTATTGTGTATATTTGTTAGGCTAGAACCAGCCTTAAATCCTAAGTATAGATCCTACTAGATTTCTATTTGGGGGTCATACCTTGATTGGGAACCTGAATAAAATTTGCCTCATTAAAAGAAAGAAAAGATCCAGACAGATAATAAATTATCCATTCAAAAATGTTTTAAGATTTGCTTTTCCTTCCAAAGCACCTGGAAATCTTGTTGCCATTGAATAAATGATGAACTCTGCTAAATTTATTGACAGAGAAACAGAGTTGTTCCTGACTTCCTAAATTATGATAGAACACTGCAATACAACATAGGCAACAGTGAGTGCTTTGTACTATTTACAAAAGGATAAGAATTTTATTCAAGAAATTGAGATAACCATGCTTCATTGACAAGGGAAATGGCCTGATTTGAACTCCATCAAAAAGCTATATACTATAATTGAAGCCAGAGCTGAAAAAAGGGCCATTTCTCAAAGGTGCACCTAATATCCAGTGTAAAAAATATTATTTCAACATTAAGAATTAAAGCATGTAAGTGAAAATTTTGGGAATTTAATGCTAAATTAATGTAAAACAAAGCATACTGAAAGTTTATTTTACTTTGGCCCAGTTAATTTGACAGACTGATATGCCTATTTTGAATGTATTCCATGTATGTCCTTTTATAAACATTTAGATAAAATGTAAACTCCTTGCAGGCAGGAACTTTCACTTTTGTCTTTGTATCTCTTGTGCCTAGCATAATGCCAAGCACATGGTGAGAAGTTATTAATTATAGGCAAGTCATTTATCCTCCTGAATACTCCATTTTCTCATGACATTTGAAGAGTTGTTTTGAGGTAAACATTTTCCAAATCTTAAAGTATTTAAATATGTGTATACATACATACATACATAAATACATGCATACATTTATCAAATTATGCCACCTGCAATGGTTCTGACAAAGAGCACTTCCATCCAGATAGAAATAAAGCAATAGGATCTTATATATGGAATTACTAAATTTCAAAGTAGGAAAGGAATTTAATGACTATTCAGTCCCACTTCTACCTGGAAAGGAACCTCTTCTACACATCACCCACTGCATCATCATCTGGACTTTGCTTGGTGGTCTCAAGATGAGGGGAACCTACTATATTATAAGTCATTCAGCTTTTTGGGTAACTCTATTTAGTGAGACATATTCTCCATTTCAAGTCTGAATTTGTCTATTTACAACTTCTATACAATGCTTCTAGTCCTTACAGGGAAGCAATATTAAGCAGTGTGTTGAAAGAGTTGATGAAGTCTGGGACATATCACTAAGGAATAACTTAGTTCATGGGAGAACTTGACTGCACAAATCACAAGTTTCTTAAGATTCAGGAAACCAAAGAACTTGCTATGTGGCACAAACACTGATTCATAGAGGCATACAGATAGAGTTGTAAGGAAACTTAGCAATCATCTAAGCCAACTTGCTTTCTGCATACATGAAAACAAATTACATAACTTTCCTAAATTCACACATGTATCAAGCATCAAAGCCATGATCTAAACCTGGTCTTCGGACTCAATCCTTCATTCTTTCCACAGATTTATGTTATTGTTTTCTGTCTCCTGGTGAAAGGGTTCCTATAACAGTAGGGAAATGGGAAAGAGTTGGAATAGGTATTATAGATGGCAAAAAACTAGGTGAAATCAGAGCACAGAAATTGAAAGGACACAAACCTTTCTCCCATTTCTTTCACAAATTGCCATGAGGCACAGCTGCATATACTGCATCAAACAAGATAAAATATGTAGAGCACTTTGAAAATTGCAAGTAGATTAAGGAGTGATTATTGTTATACTTACCATAATGGCCACTATAGCTGTTATTAATATTTTAGATATTCTTAGATTAACACCTAATTTCCCCTCTTTTTGTCTCTTTGGGCATTTCTTTCTTTCTTTTCCCTTTATTATTTGAATAACTTGGGAAATGAAAGTATCTCTCTTCCAAGGGATGTTAATTATGTTTGGTTGGATAAGTAATAGGTAAACTGTGAAGAAGTCAGAGGGAAAATAAAAGTGTCCTGTAAGAAAAGAGCATAGTAAAAGAAAAGAAGTGAAGAATTATGTAGACTTTTACCCTTATCATAGAAAGAGGTGAGCAGTTATTTTATTTTAACAGAGGAGTGAGGAACCTGCAGTCTTCAGGATACTTATGAGATATTAAAATATCTCAGGGTCCAGTCTAAAGCCTTGTATAATAAATACAAGCTCTGTAATCCATGGTTTTCTCATCTGTAAAATGAGGGAGTTAGACTAGATGGTCTCTGAAGTTGCTTTAAGCTCTGGATTTATGACTTTAATTATATATTATCCTTTTCTGTGCTTTTCCCTTCTTCTAAGTTTCTAGAATAACTTTTTCTTCTAGATAAGCTCAATGAAATTAAGGACCATGTTTTATCTAAAATTTGTACATTTTTCAGTGTTCCAAAGAGAGTATATACTTAATATGTGATGGAGTGAATAATGAAAGAAGGAAGGAGCAGAACAAGAAGACTGAGAATGCTGAAGACAAGTTTTGTATACTTTCCAGTTTTATGTAGAGCCAACCCTAATCTCCCCTGTGCCAAGATATTGAAGCCAATATGTACTCAGGAATTAGCAGTTTGCAGCTTCCTTCACCTGGGAATAAAAATGACTTCCAAAATCTTGTTTGGATTTTAGCTTTCTTTAAGTCAGTGTATTCCTCAGTGACATCATTGGATGGGGAGGTAGGTGTATACTTCCTTTAGTTTCTGAATCATATTCATGTAAATCAAATTACATTGGGAAATAAAGTTTCTGCAAAAAATCAGGTAAGACCAAGGGTCTTCTAATGATAGCAAAAAAAGGGACTTCTTTACCTTTTAGAGTAGAAATCAACGTTTTGCTTTAAAAAAGAAAGAGAAGACAAATTTTGAGTAATTTAATGCTTCTTTGAACCCTTACATTCAAAGGCCCATTGGTAAATGTTTACATACACCAGCTTTATAGGAGAAAGTTAATTGAAAAATTAATCTTCCAATTTCAGTTTTCACATATATTAAAACAGTAATTTCATTTAGTCAGATAATTTAAAGAAATTAATGGGAAAAATTTCAAGTAGAGTGAGTAACCTTTTTTAATAGAAATCATTTGCATATCACTTCTCTAAATATTCCGCAAGTGCCCAAATCTATCTATCTATCTATCTATCTATCTATCTATCTATCTATCTATCTATCTATCTGTCTGTCTGTCTGTCTATCCTATCATCTATCTATCTATCTACCTACCTATCTCTGTCTCTGTTTCTCTTTATTTCCAAACTAACAAGTTGAAACCTTTCTGTCAACAACTGTGAAAATCGGTTTTTAGAGAAGTGAAAATTTCACCTGATATAAGCAAATTTGAGGAAATGAATTTATTTTTGAGAAATCGTTTAAGAGATTATATCTACCTGGGTAAATATGCCCTTAATAAACCTGCAAGTTATTGGGGAAAAATTCAAAAAGTAATCATCCTAAGAACAATCTTACCTAGAGCAGAGAAAGTTTTGGTATAGATCAGATCAAATGGTCGTGGAAAAAAATTTGAACTAAAGAAAAGTAAGGAAGTATTTTGTGTTAATAAATAGAAATAGAGGGGTATAATAAAAAAGAAGATATAACAAGACATTTCAAGTATCCTATCTTTTGAACACAAGTGTGATGAATAAAATAACGATCTAGGACAATTAGTAAACTTAAAGGAATTAGTAGATTAGATGAGAGATTCCTTTTAGTTTAATATTAACTGCTCAAAGGTACTCTTTCATATTGTCGTTGTATCTCCATCATATTTCATATTATTTGGACATAGTAGACACTTAATTCATGCTTTTTGGATAGGATCAATGTTGTAGCAGTGTGCAGGGGGTATTGTCTCTTGGATTTTGCTGTTAATATACAGAAATGCTGTTGATATTTCTGGGTTTACTTTGCAGCCTGCATATTTACTGAAGCTATGAAATGTCATGTAATTTCTTTATGATAACCTAGGATTTTCTAAGTAAAATAATTATGTCATAAGCGAAAAAGTATGGTTTTAATCTCTTCTTTATATAGTAAATTTATTTCTTTGTAGATATTATTAACATTTCTAAAACTATATCAGATAATAATGCGGAGAATGTTTATCATTCCTTTATTTTGGTATTCATTGGGAAAATAGTATATCCCTATTGTATATGGTGGTTGTTTTTAGTTTTAAATAGATACTTTTTAAAACTCTAAAAAAAAAGTTCCTTCTATTCCAAGACTTTCTAGAGACATTATCACAGATGGACCTGTAATGTGTTGAAAGATTTTCTGCATCTAATGAGATGATCACATATCTTTTGGAAGTTTTTGTTTTTAATGTGATTAATTGTACTAGTTGTTTGTCTAATGTTCAGCCATCCTCATATCCCTGCCATAAATCCAAGCTGGTCATAATACAGAATTTTTCTTTTTTGCTGTTGTCTGACAAGAATCTGTGTACATTTTAAAACTGTTATTAATTATGGTTTTCTTTAGTTGTCTTATCCTTTCCTGATTTGAATATTGAAATTTTCTTGTAAAATGAATCATAAAAGGAAAAATAAAAGGTCTCATAAAAGGAATTTTACAGAGTGCTTTCTATATCAAAATTTGAGAACAATTGATATGGTATAGGCATCAGATGTTCGTGAAAAGTTTGGTTCCTAAAATGTAGCAGAATTAAAAATTTCTACTCTTTCTTAACAGGAAATTTTATTTATTTCTTTCCCTAAGATTGGATAACTTTAATGTCTTTATTTGGTTTTCTGTTATTTTTGATAATTTATATTTTTGAAAGTAACTCTCCTTTGTGTTTTCAACTTTGTTGTAACATAATTCTGAATAATAGGTTCAGATAAAATTTTAAATTTGTTCTTTTCTTCAATTTTCAGTATTATTAATTTGATTTTTGTTGTCTTCTTTTTAATCAAAGTATACAATTATGTTAGTCTTCTCAAAGAGCCACAGTTTAGTTTTTGTTTTCTTTTCCATACACATTTTAGTTTCCAGTTAACCAATACTGTGATTTTTGAGATTTTGTCTTTTGTGCTTCTTTCAAATTTATCTTTTTATCAATTTGTCTATCTACTTTGTTCAGTTTATTAATGCTCTCTATTTCTTTTTGCAAGTTTATACTTTGGGAGTAGGTTTTTTTTTTTCTTTTGAGAATCACTTTTGTTGCATCTCTAAATATTTGGCATGTGTCTCAGCATTGTCACTACTTTTCACATAATTCCTGATTGATTCTCTGATTTATCTTTTGAATCACTCCTCAATTAGGATTCCAATCATTAACTATCCTTTCAATATTTATAGTAGTTCTTTTATTTTTGTACTTGAAAATAGAGATCAAGGATGACACATTACTGTACCAAAAAAAAACCCAACATGGAACGTTTCAGAGAAAACTGGGAAGACCTGTATAACATGATGCAGAGTTAAGTTAGCAGAACCAGGAGAGTATTTTGTACAATTTTTAAAAATGTAAAGAAAAAGCACTTTGACAGCCTTTTGAACTATAATCAATGCAACAATCAACCAAATTCTAAAGGACTGATGATGCAGAATGCTACTTTCTTGTTGACAGAAAGGTAATAGATTCACAGTTTCAGAATGAGGCACATATTTTCATACACAGTCAATGTGCAAATTTCTTTGGTTTGTTTATGAATTACCTAGGTTACATTGCTACAAAGTCTTTATTTTCTTCATATTTTTCTCAATTGGAATGTGTAGGCAAGGGGAATAATGACAGGGAAGCAAATAGGTAATAACAGAAACGGAATCATTGAGGCAACTTAAAATAAGAGAAGAAAACGAAGCATTTCAGAGAGAAGCACAGATAAACAGGACACTATTGGAAATTTCAAGTTAAATGTCTTATATACTTAAAAAGAAAAAAAAATTCATATAATAAAGATCAGTAGTTTCATATACACTCCACCCTTTTTTTACTTCTTCAAAGATAGTATACCTAGATTTAAAAGGAGGGAGAGAATATATTATATATTTTTGTGTTTTTGTATGAATGTACACACCCATATGATATATGAGTGTAAACATACAAATACACACAAATATACATATACACACATATACATATACAAAAACATCTACACATGTATACGTGTGTGTGTGTGTGTGTGTGTGTGTGTGTGTGTGTAGTCTTTCAAATGTGCAAATGTCCATTGGGTTGATTAAGTTTAACTAATTAAAAAGTCTACTTTTAGATCTTTGATTTTTAGTTGATATTTACATAATGTATTAAGGTTTACAAAGTGCTATATATGTAATTTGATCTTCATAACTGTTCTCTGAGGTAGGTGCCAACATTATCTCCATTTTATGGATGAAGACAGCTTTAATTGTCTGAGGCAAGTTATGAACTCAGGTCTTCCTGTCTCCAAGTCCAGCATTCTTACTTACTTTGACATCTAGTGGCCCAAGTCTTTTGCTTGTGCTCTCTGAATTGACTACTATTGTTATTGTATTATAGTCTGTAAAGGATAAGTTTTGCATTTCTTTCTTTTTACATTTATTTTCAATTAATTTGTTGCTTAACACTTTTCACTTGGTCAGTTTTTGCTAATAGAACTCAAAATTCAGATTAAGAGGAGGAGACAATTATAGAACTAGTTCTGTTTTACCACTTCATTATGTGACCAGTCAGTGTCATATTCTACTGAGAAATATACACATAAACATACATATATACATACACAAATATATATGTATTTTTGAGAGACAATATAAGCTTTTTAATTATAATTTTTCCAATATTCATTCAATTCCCTATTTTCCCTTTTATTTTTCCTAAAATTTTCCATCTTTGAGAGAGAAAAATCAAAGTCTGCTGCCATTATGTCTGTCTTTTAGCAATTTAATTAATTATCATTTATCAACTTAGTTGTCTTGTAATTTAGAGTCTGTAAGTTTAGTATAGTTATTGATTTCTTGTCCATGGCCATCTTCAGAAGAATATAATCTCTTTATTTATCTCTGTTGATATTGAGAATTTTTTATAGCCAGGTTAAAACTGCTTTGGGGATTTATTTGATTCATAGTAAATTCTGTTCCAGTCCCTTCTTTTTATTCTGTGTAGGTTTCCATTTTTATATGATTTTTGAAAACAATAAATTATGATGTTTTGTTTTCTTATTGATCTTGTCACTTTATTTCATTTCATTGAATTATCTAGTCCATTCACATTTTTATTTTCCTGCCTTTCTGACTTTGTGACTCTAGTATTTTTTCTTTCTGTTACTAGGAATATTTTTTTGTCCCTATCCTCTTATAAGCTAGTGCTTTCCTTCCTATAATTAGGTTTGCTTTATCACTTCAAGGGGGTCCTATTTTCCCTGGGTCCCCCTTAAAAGTCTAGGTCTCAATTTTCTGATTTGGAAAATGAAATTCAACTGGATTATCTGTTTTTACCTCAGTATTCTGTTATATTATAAATATTATATTCTTATCCTTTAAAAATGAGAAAGTCTAAAAATACCTTTTCTGACTACCTCACAAAGTTGAAAGAGTAATTTGATAATATATGCAAAAGTATACATTTTATAAACCATAAAATGCTACACAAACACTAAGTATTTTATTGGCATAATGATGATTAAGTTGTGGGAGTGCATGAGATCATCAAGGGAGAGAGAAAAGAGGTCCAAAAACAGGAAAGAAATGTTCCCAGGTGGGTAAAAGAAAAAAGAAGTTAATTAGGGAATCATAAAGAAATAGTCATAGAAGTAGGAAAGCCAGGAAAATATATACTTAGAGAAATAAGAGATGGAAATGATTTTGAGACAAAAGTGGTTAATGGTGAAAAATACTACAGATATGTAAAAAAAAAAATCACCTGAAAATAAGACTACTGGATTTGACAAATGGACAGTCTCTGGTGACTTCTACAAGAATTGAACTCCTTGATTTAAATAGGATGGAAAAATAAAAATTTTTAAGATATGCATGATAACTTGAAAAGGTAGAAGGTTTTAGGATCTGTAAATTTTTTTTGGTGGGAGGAGGGAATGAGATGGGGCAAGAAAGATCTTTGTATGGTTAAGATACTGCCCTTTCTAGAGAGAAATAGAAAAAGAACTATTGGAAAAAGAATAAAAAAAATATGAATGCTGGTGTTTGTTGGAAGTTGGGGAAGGGACCAGACTGAGTGGGAGAGAAGTGTGATGATAACTAATGAAACACTGTCCTAGATAAGCATGTACTGGAGAAATCATGGGATCTAAAGAACAGGTGAATGAGTTAGCTTCCCATAAAAAAGAAAGGGCCCCTTTTGTTCTTGAGACTAGAAAAGATAATTTAGAATGTTTAAATTATCTAAAGCATTTCTCAGATGACAGATTTATTTTGGGGGGAAACAAGGGAGGTTTTCTTTTTTTTAAACAGAGATATAGCGAACAATTAAAAAAACTACTGAATATAAATATTCAGTTTACAAATGAAATCAGCATCCGATCTTCCTATCCTGTTGGGTAAAGTATATCAGGAAAAGAAAAAAAAACAGATATGAAGAGGTTTTATATCTTTGCCCAATTCTTGTTGGGGAAAAAATGTTTCAAACTTACAGAAGTGAATAAAATATTCTAGCTAGAGGCATTAGTATCTTCTGCAATATTTTGCTAAGCATGCTTCATGCTAAATCTCGGTACTTTGTGAATGGTTCAGTTAAATTGCTTTTAATGCCCCACTGTAAATATCTTCTCTGCAATGAATGATAGATTATTGTTATTTAATATTAATAGTGACAGGAATGTATACATGCTTTACAAACATGCAAAGAAAATGAAGCCTACTCCAGGGACACAAGATAAGCTAGGCCAATAGAATGCAAAGGAAAAATTTAGAAAAATAATATGGGGTCAATAGCCTTATGGAATTCAAGGTAGGAAAGCTTTGCAAAAGTGCCACATATTAAGGTGATTCCTGAAATTCATGAAAGTGTCTACTCAGGATAAATTTTGTGTGTGATTTATGTGAGGTTTATAACTTGTGAAGTTTATAACTTTTTTCCTGAGGTACCCTTTCACAAGTTCTCAGATTTCCATAACACCCCTAAATTTAAAAGGCCCAGTGATTGGCACCTGGAAGTAACTAAAGGAGGTGTGTGTGTATGTGTGTGTGTGTGTGTGTGTGTGTGTGTGTGTGTGTGTGTGTGTGTTTAATGGAGGTAAAGGGGGAAGGAAGAGAAAATTATCCAAACCTTTTTTGCTATATAGTATTTTTATTTTATTATTTATTGTATTTCAATGTCTATAGGCAGATTAAAGCCATCTGTAACTTGGTGGGACTTACCCAAATCAAAAGTAAAGTGGCCTATAGGGTCCCATAAATGATGTAGGTAATATGTAAAACATGTCTTTATTTGAGACAAAACAAAGGGAGTTTCCAAACTAACATGTTATTGAAAAAAATGTAGTATTTTAACTCAATGAATTGTTTCTCAATAATTTCTCTATTGAAACTCATCATCTTTTCACACCTTTGACATCCAATCCCTCAGACTTTTCTGTGTCCAAGGGAATTGTCTCTGAGTCTTTTTGCCCCTTTACAGCTGAGGAGTTCTTCCACCCAGGAGTACGCATTCACCACTGCTTTTCTCCAGCCTGGCAAATTTTAACCTCTGCCAGGAGCTCCCCTACTGCCTCTTCCCTCATTCTCTACTCTTATGGTTGGTCCCTTGGCTCAGATTTTGAGGGCCTTTCTGGCTGTGGTTTCCCCATACCTACTACCCACATACTTTGCCTGGCTTTTGACTCCTTGCTGCCCAGGATCCTTAACTGGGTTTCCGATCCCTGCTGCCAAATAAGCTCCCTCTCTGTTTGCTCCTGCCCTCCCCCTCCTTGCTTGCTGACCTCCTATTTCCTGCTTCTCTGTTCCACTTCTGGAATCCACTGCCAGTCGGAGCCCCAGTTACAATGCTAGCTTGTCCACCAGGCACTGGCTTCCTCCTGGCCCTGACGTTAGTGGCTCTTTGGGTTACTATGGTAGCCCCAGGACCTGCCACCCACAAGGAATTTATAGTCTGCTGCCCCCTGCAACACCAGGCCTGTCTAAGCTTCTTCCTCACCCTTACCTCTCACACCAGGCTGCCCACAGAGGTGTGAAGTTGTGACTAGTCATACAATGGACAAAGTCAATCATCTCTGCTCTGCCAAAGCATATAAATTACCTGAGCCCCTACTTATGTCACATTTATTTACATCGACCAATCCCAATTAGACCCCTCTCCTCTTTTACCCCACAAAGAAATAAAAAGAAAAAAATGGTATCTCAAATTCATGGATGTAACAGCAGTCTCAGAAGTCATGGCTCATTCCATGTTAAAGAGAATCATAAAACATTTTGGAAGGTCAACTGAGTACAATTCAATTAAAATCAATTCAATCCCCAAAGCACTTATTAAGCACCTACTATATGCCAGTCACTGTTCTGGGTGCTGAAAATACAAAAATGAAATAGTACCTGGCCTCAAAAAATGTATATTCTAGGGGGAAGAAAGACAAATATTTTTAAAGAGGATATGAAAAAAAATTATAAGGGACAAGATGGGGAGGAGAAACCAGGAAGTTAGAAAGTAATGAAACACTATCATCAGGATGCAATTTGTGCCAAATCTCACATATTAGTCACTCTAGAGTTTTTTAAAGCAGAATGATCCTCACAACTGTATTATTTGAAGCAGACATATTTCACCACTATTCCAGTTTTGAAAGGATCATTCAAGTCCTCTCTTCCTATACTGACACAAAAGCAAATAATTCAGTGAATAAATGAGTGAAATGGTCAATCTGTTATATCTAGGAAAGACAAAGCTTAAAGGTTAAATTCCAAATTATTGGAAAGCTGACTTTCTTTCAAGTCTCTCATTTTGAGTTGGATCTTTCTTTTTTATTAAGTAAATGAATGTTAAAGCAAAACTGTAGCATCCATCAAAAGTTAAATGAAACTACAGGAGTTAACACTAGTTTAGTTGAACTATATATAATCAGTTTTTATTAGAATAACATGTATATATATGTATATATGTATATATACACACTTGCATATTTAAACATAATTCTTTTACAATATTTTATTCTTGTTATTTATCTGAATCCCTATTTTGTGATGTCACAATTCAATAAGCATTGTTGTAAGCCTCTACTAAGTACTAGGTTCTAGGAACAAAATGATAAAAATGAAACTGTTCCTAAATTTCAATACGTATACAGAATTGTACATGCAAAAGGGAGACCAACTTTAAGAAGCAGGATTTGATCTGTATCTTGAGAGACCTAGAAAATTTGAGAGATAGAAGGGAGGAGTTAAATAACATGCAGGAATAGACTATCAACATAGAGGCACAGAATACCTTCTAAGTCAGTTTGAATGTGTTATAATGTGTAAAGTCAAACTCATAGGAAAAGAGAGGCTGGAACCAAGTGGAAAAAGGGATGTGAAAGTAAAAAAAAAACCAAAGGAATATAAGTATGATTTTCTTTAATACCTTAAAAACCTGTATCTCACCTTTTGAGTAGGGAGGGAAAATCCGACAACTGATGGGGTGAGAAAACTCTTCAAAGATTTGATATTTTGAATTTAACACATGCACACAAATACCTTTATATAGCATATACTGTCCGTGAATCTCTTAGTACTTCAGGAACTTTCAGACTCCAAGTTACAGATGAATTCCCTAGATTGATGAAATCAACTATTCAGACAGAATTTATATGAATATATTTCTGTGTGTAGAGAGCATATAGGTGTGTATATATAAATATATAAAATATACAAATGTACTTCTGCATATATGTGTGTATGTATGTATATATATATATATATATACATATATATTTGTCTAT
>CM053771.1:396834456-396855109 GCA_028658325.1 Potorous gilbertii | reverse complement strand
ATCAGTTGAATAGATTAGGTACCCAAGACACAATAGTCAATGACTATAGTCATTTGCTGTTTGATAAACCCAAAGACCCCAGCTCCTGGGATAGATCTCACTATTTGACAAAATTACTGGGAAAACTAGAAAATAATATGGCAAAAACTGGGCATAGACCAATGCCTGATACCGTATACTATAATAAGTCTAAATGGGTACACAATTTAGATATAAAGGCTGATAGTATAAGCAAATTAGCAAAGAATGGTTTACCTGTCAGAAATATGGAGAAGGGAAGAATTTATGACAAACAACAGATAGAGAACATCACAGAAAGCAAAATAGATAATTTTGATTACATTAAATTGAAAAGATTTTGCACTAGCAAAACCAAGGCAACCAGGTTTAGAAGGGAATTAGAAAGCTGGGAAACAGTTTTTATAACCAATTGCAATGCTAATGAGATTTATGTTAATGAAAGATTTTCTTCACTCATTAAAAAACCTCCGAAGGAGTTCCTTGGGGAAAATTTGATTAGGGGAGACTTGTTTTGTAGGAATGCCACATCTTTTGTTAATTAATGAGGCACCAGTTCACTAGGGTCTTGCCCTCTAGCTCTTAAAGGTGTATGTGCTCTGAGGTGAGATTTCACTTTTAGGGCTTACTCTTTGAAAGAATGTTCATGTGATATGACTAGATGAGACTCTGGGTAACTAGTAAGGAGGCTCTCAGCTTTAAAATGTAGGTGTAGGTGCTTCTCTCTCTGGTAACTATGTATGTATGTATGTATGTAGTGGTCTGACAGCTGGATATGTCTGTTGATCTGTGATGTATGCATTGCTTATGGTCAGACAGTTAGAAGTCCTGTCTGTTGGTATTTGTTTCTCTGCTTGTATTTTCTCCATTGGTATAAGTGATTAAAGAAGATTGTTGACCCCTCAAAAGTTACTCTCCTTTCAGAAAAACATATCTAAGAACCTGTGCCATCAGGTTATCCTGGATGTGTGTCAGGGTGCTTGCTGCTATACCAGTGTCTTTGATAAAAGGCTCATTCCTCAAATATATGGAGAACTGAGTCAAATATGTAAGAATAACAGCCATTTCCCAGTCGATAAATGGTCAAAGGATAGGAACAGACAGTTTTCAGAGGAAGAAATTAAAGTTATCTATAGTCATATGAAAAGAAATACTCTAAATCACTATTGATTAGAGAAATGCAAATCAAAACAACTCTGAGTCATCACATCGTACCTATCAGATTGGTTAACATAAAAAATAGGTAAATCATAAATGCTGGAGAAGATGTAGGAAAATTGGAACACAAATTCATTGTTAGTAGAGTTGGGAACTTATCCAATTGTTCTGGAGAGTATATATTCTTTGAGTCAGCAACCACTTCTAGGGCTGAAAAGAGATCTTAAGAGATCATAAAAATGCGAAAAGGACACATAAGTGCAAAAATATTTATAGCAGCTCTTTCGGTGTTAGCCAAAAACTAGAAATTGAGGGAATGCCTATCAATTGGGGAATGACTGAATAAGTTGTGGTATATGAATGTAATGAAATACCATTGTGGTATAAGAAATGATGAGTAGACAGACCAGAAAAACGTGGAAAAACTATCTAAACTTACACTGAACTGAAGTGACCAGAACCAGGAGAACATTTTACACAGAAACAGTCACATTGTGCAATGACTGATTTTGATGGACTTAGCTCTTCTCAGCCATGTAAGGACCTAAACAGCTCCAGACGACTCATGTTGGAAAATATCATCCGTATCTAGAGAAAAAACTTTGGAGTCAGAATGCAGATCAAAGCATACAATTTGTTTACTTTTTTTTGTTTTGTTTTGTTTTCTTTCTCATGATTCCTCCCATTTGTTCTAATTCTTCTATACAACATGAGTAATATGAAAATATGTTTAACAAGAATGTATATGTATAATACGTATCCTACATATATTTATAAAATAAATGTTTATATGAATCATCATCATCATCATCATAATCCCTGTCATATCACCACCATCACTGTCACATGATGTTCTTTGTCATAATCATTCCTATTGTAATAAACAATACCCTTCCATAACATTCCTTCTCTCCTCTTACTGTGGTGTGGAGGTGTTCTTTTGTGAGGAATAATTTTGTTAGTGTCATAAATCCTAGTCATATTTTACTTTCCTTAACCTCTATGAATTGACCACTTTCTTGACACAAAGGAAACCATGCAAAAATATCAGACACAGTGACTATATATTACAATAAATGCAATTTTTAAAATTTAGCAGTTCCCTACCTTTCTCTACCATCAAGGAATAACTAATAATGTTTCACTGGCTATTTTCTAGGATGATCTTTTTTTCATATACTTGAAAATTCAAGTTCTTTTTAAGGATATCTTCTGTTTAGTTTTATATTCACTACAAATAGGTATCCCAAAAGTCTTAATGAATTTTGAGCTACTAAAGTATGTATGTTGTTCATTTGTGCACATTTATTTCACATTGTATCTCTTCATATAGATATTCCCATATTTCTCTGAATTTATCATATTCATTCTTTTGCTACAAAATAATACTCCATTGAAGTTATATACCAAGGATTTTCTACTCCTCAGCTAATTGGAATCCATTTTGTTCTAGTGCATTGTTACCTCAAGAGAAGTGCTGTGAATATTGTGGTGTATACTGATGTTCTGTTTATGTCTAACCATAAATTTATTAAATATAAGAGTTATGAAGGCTCTATCAATTTAAAATCCTCTAACACAGGTCCAGTGAGAGACATTGTTTGCTTTTCAAAGATTGGTCTCATTAAATATGGAGGTGTACATTTCGTGATTGACTAAAAGGTGGTCGATTTGGGGGCTATGGAAACTCACAAAACAGATAAAGAAATATGGAAATTGTCAAATGTCTTTTTACTGTTAAATGGTCCCTTCTGCTTCTGAAGTGATGATGGCAGAGTGGTAGAACACAAAGAAGAATCATCCAGTCATTAAGTCAATAAAAGTTGATTAAACACCTACTAGGAATATCAGAGGTGTCAAACATGTTTCCTGTGGCTGCATGATGCCCACAATACTCTGAGTACGACTTAAACCAGATTAAAATGTAATTGGGAGATATTTAACAAAATAAATTAAATACAGCATATATAATGTTACTTTGTAGTTTCTAAATTAATATACAGTATACATGGATCTATTTCTTTTGAATTTAATACCATTGATGTTTGTATCTTTTACACTATCAAGAAACATTGATTTGTTTACTTTGAATGTATGATTTTTTTCTGATAACTAAAGAATTTACACAATCCTGAAGAACTGACAATTTATTAGAATAGGTTTAAAATCAATGATTATATACTTTGTTTCTCTCCAATTCTAATGGAGAACCAATAGTGTATGGTGGTAAAAAAAGCATAATATTTTGACCTTTTACTGTGTAACTTTACTTAAGTCACTTAAACTTCTCTGACCTCTGTTTTCCTCATCCATAAAATGGAGAAGTGAGAAATAGCGTAGTCTTAAAGTTTCTTCCAGATCTAATATTTTACATTTCAGTGAAATGCAGCATTTCAATATTAACATTCTTGCTGTACTGTGCATAATGAGCATAAAGAATCGCTATGAAGATAATTAACAACAGGTCATATTTATATAGCACCTTTCTGATGACAAATTACTTTATTTGCATGATTTTACTTCATCCATTCAATAACTCAGTGAGATAGGTACTATCATTATGCTTACTTTAACAAATGTTGAAACTGTATCTCAGACGGGTTAATGGACTTATCTAGATAATGAGTACATGTGTCAAGATTTGGATCTGAATTATCCTGACTCCTTTTCAACTATCTTTTCACTATGCCATATTGCTTCTCCATCAAAAGTACTCACATATCAACATCCATTGAAAGCAAAGTAAGTTACTTCCTATAGCAAACCGGATCTTTCTAGTCCCTTCCCTCTATGAATTATTTCCTATTCATACTGTATATAGCTCGTTTATTTATTGTCTCCCCCTTTAAATTGTGAGCTTTTTGATAGTAGGAACTGTACCTAGTACAGAGTAAGCACTGAGTCACTGAATTACTGATTAATTGATTGATATTGAGACTATTAAAAAACTGAACATAAAACTATTATAGTAAGTATGCAAATGAATATCAAATTTAAAAAATCAATACAATTTAGAAAAATACTATGCAATTGAAACAAATCAATTCTAAACTTTTTGAACAAATTGTTGAATGTGAACATTTACAATTTAAAATTATTTTGTTTAATATTTTTATTTTCCCCACTTACACGTAAAAACAAATTTTAAAATTCATTTTTAAAACTTTGAGTTCTAAGTTCCTTTTTTTCCCTCCCCGCTCCCTACCCTTATTGAGAAAGCAATAATTCACTATAAGTCATACGTGCATAGTCATGCAAAACATTTCCATGTTAGGTATGTTGTGAAAAAAATCATAGGCCAAACAAACAAAATCTCAAGAAAAAAAGAAATTAAAAAGTATGTTTCAATCTATATTCAGTCACCATCACTTCTTTCTCTGGAAATGGATACCATTGTTTCATCATAAATTCTTTGTCTTAGTCCATTGTGTTGCTGAGAATAGCTAAGTCAGTCATGCCAGATCATCTTACAATATTGCTGGTATTGTGTACACAGTATATTTTACTATGTAAGCTTATTCAACTCCAGCTTTTACCAAGAGCATCCTGCTCATCATTTCTTATAGTAAAACAGTATTCCATCATAATCATATACCAAAATTTGATCAATCATTCCTTAATTGATTGATATCCCTTCAATTTCCAATTCGTTGACACCAGAAAAGAGCTTCCATAATTTTTTTTCATATATACAGATGCTTTTCTTTCTTTTAAAATCTCTTTTAGGGCACAGAACTATTAGTAGTATTGTTAGATCAAAGGATATTCATGGTTTTACAGTCTTTTGGGCAGAGTTCCCAATTGCCCTATAGAATGGTTGAAACAGTTCACAACTCAACCAACACTGCATTAATGTCTCATTTTCCCCACATTCCCTTCATCATTTGTCATTTTCCATTTTTGTCCTATTTGTCAATCTAAGAAATTTGAGGTATTCCCTCAGAATTATTTTAATTTGCATTTCCCCAATCCATAGTGAACTAGAACACTCTTTCATGTGAATATAGATAGCTTTGATAAGTTCATCAAAAATTTTTCTATTTTTTCATCATTTATCAACTAGGAAATGGCAGTTATTCTTATAAATTTGATTCATTTATGTATGTGTTTGAGAAATGAGAACTTTATCAGAGAAAGTTACTTCAAAGCTTTTTTTCCCAGTTAGTATTGCTATTTCTTTCCATTTTGTTCCCCCCACTCTTTATTCTGTTTCATCTCTCCTTTCACCCTGTCCCTCTCCAAAGTGTTTTGCTTCTTACTATCCCTTCCACAAATTTGTTTTCTCCTCTTCTCATTTCTTTCTTCTCCTGCTTTTCTGTAGGGTAAAATGGATTTCTGTCCCCACTTGCATATTATTCCATCTTTGAGCCAATTGTGATGTGAGGTTTGAATGAATACTCTCCTTCACTTCCCCCCTCTTTCTCTCTACTCTAAAAGCTTTTTCTTGTTTTTTTTATGTCAGATAATTCCTCTCATTCTATCTTTACATTTCTCCAATATATTCCTTTCTCACCCTTTAATTTTATATTTTTAGATAGCATCCTTTCATATCCTACTCATGCTGTGCCCTCTGTTTATAGGTGCTCCTTCTAACTAAGAAGGTGCCCATCAGTTGAGGAATGAATGAAGAAATTATTGCACCGATATTATTCCTGCGGCTTTTTCTTTTCTTTCCTTACATTTTTCTTTCTTTTCTTAAATGAGGAGAGATGATGTGGAAAAGATAGAAAATAATTGTTTTTAATTAAAAAATGGCTTACAAAAGGGGAGTGTAAACTCAAGGAAGATGGGAACTGTTCTGTAAGGTTGAAGTGGATTTGTGTCATCAGCATCCAGTAACTTATCATATATTACTTAAAATATGCATACAATTAAACTATATATATATTATTATATATTTATTATCATATTTATTTATTATTTTTTATATATATTTATTATCATATGTTACTTAAAATATGCATACAATTAAACAAAAATTTGATTAATTATCCAAAATTTGTGTTTGAGAAGAAATGATGTGTAATAAATAGAAAACTGAAATCATAGCAAGGAAAATCTTGGTTAACGTCCTGGCTCTGAGGCATGCTAAACATGTAACTGGAAAATTATGTAAATTCTCAGTGTTCTAGGTAGTACTTTAAGGGAAGGTCCCAGCCTGCATTGATAAACTTCATTACTTAACTTATTAATTATTTTTTCCTTTATCTTGTTATCTACCTTTATTTACCATATCCTCACATGTACCCTTTTCGGGAAGATTATTTCCCCCATTCGTAATTCAGTTTATTTATTAATTCTCCTTTGAGTTCTAAAGTAGTCAAACAATGTATTTAATATTTACTTATTAATTATTAAATTTGTAGCATCTTCTAATCCCTTAATCACTTAGCTTTGAAATGGAAAAACTTATTAAATATTATTTTCTCTTTTTCCCATAAGATTTTGCTCATGTTTCTATTGAATTCCCATAATCATATAGGTTTAAATAAACATCAGAGTGTCTAAGTAATTTATTAACAGTGTAACAAACAAGGAAACATAAAAATAAATATTTTTTTTACAATTTATCATCTGTGATAATGAGAATGACTAAAGTTTTCTTTAACCCTCACTACATATTCTGACGTGATACTTTGGCTATTTCTTTGCATAAGCTGTTGGTATTTTTGCATAAGATGTTGGACTAATTTTTGCCAAACTGCTTTCCAGTCTTTTAAATATTTTTTGGTCAAATATAGAATCTTACTTCTAGGAATTTATTTTGATTTTATAAAATACTAGAGCTCTGTTTTCAATTGTTTCTGCTTCTTTCCAATTTTTTATATTACTCACTTTTAAAAAACACAAATAATTTTGATCATCATTGCTTCTTAAAACAGTTTCAGGTCTGATACAATGCCTCTTTAATTTCTTTCCCATCCCTTGATTTCTCCAGGGATTATAGAACTGTTTTCTCCAAACACATTGTGATTAAATCGATTAACTTTACCCTTTGTAGTTTGGTGAATATAAAACTAACACTACAAATTAATTTAGGTTATATTACCATTTTTATTATGTCAGCATGGCCCAACCAGGACTGCTGAATATCTCTATAATTATTTCTTTTCCTTTTTTAAAATAGGGGATTGTGTTTGCCTTTATGTCCTGTATCACTTTGGTATAGGAACATAGATTCAGAGTTAGAAGGGAGGTTAGAGTTCATCTATTTCAAGCCCTAATTGTACAGATGGAGAAATTGAAGCCCAGAGGAGTTATGGTATTTGTTCAAGGTCATAGAGGTAGTAAGTGGCAAGGTCAGGATTTGAACTCATATCTGTTGATGTCAAATCTAGCATTCTGTCCGCTAAACCTCTAGTTGATTTACTCATTCAAATATTATGTGCATTTTATATATATATATATATATATACACTTTTTTTTTTCAGTTTACTGTTGATTTTGTTAGCCCAGCCTTGCATTGAAATAGTAATGGTATTGTGTGTGTGTGTGTGTGTGTGTGTGTGTGTGTGTGTGTGTGTCTTTGGGGTTTTCTAAATAAACCAACATGTTATCTTCAAGAAAAGAGATTTATTTCTCTCCTCTTTGCTGATGTTTATACTGTTAATTTCACTTATCTTGTATTATTGCTATAGTTATATTTATGTGACTACATCAAATTCGATGAAAATGCTCTACAAATATTGAGGCAATACTTGATGAGAATACGAGAAGAAATAGTCAGGCTTTTGATAACTATATTTCACAGAAGAAAAGTATGACTGACTGATGATGTAGAATTTTTGTTGACTATAGAAGAAAAAAAGAGAAGAAAAAAACTGTGTAAAATGCTGCTTTAAAGGCTCTGCTCCAACACAATACATGTCAAAATTGTACAAGATTCCTTGAAAAAAACCTTAAATAGTTATGACTATTCTGAGTAATTCTCTGATTATCAAAGTCAAAATATGCTTAAGAAAAAGTGTTTCCTATAGTCATGGGGTATGCCCACTGCTGAATTTAAAGAGTTTAAAGAGAAGAGGTTTCTTCTATACTGGGTAGAGTTCTCTATATATGTGTTTACTGCTCATATCGTGCTGATTGCATAAAACTCTGGAAGACTGTAGACCATCCTAAATAGCTTCCCTATCCACTTAAAAGAGTTTTACTTAATAATACAGATATGAAAAAAATGAGGTTTATGAAAAAATTTCTCTTATACTAGTAGACGTACATGCATCTGTTACAGAAACTGCTGTTGGATTATACCCATCTTGAATATAGAACAAGTTTTGGGGAAACTTCACAGTACTAATCATACTAAGCTCCTCATTAAAACTAAGATGAAAATTTTAAAACAAAATTACTTAAGTGACATACGGATATGAATCATGAGACACCACTATCCTCAAGGAATAGAAATTGTGGATTATGCAATGGACAGTGGAGAGAAAGAACAGTAGTGCATGGTGACTTGTACTCAGAAAATGGCACAATAGGGATCAGATAGAAAGGAAATATATGATTAGAAAGGTAGGTGAGCCAGTCATATAGCAAGAACAAGGGATAACAGGTGAATAGCCTGAATGATTTACTTAAATAATGTTAAAAGACCTAGAGAATGGTCCCTGGTACATTTGGCAGACTCTCAATGGAGGATGGCAAATATGGGACGATACAGATGAGAATCACACAGCATGAAACTGCAAGGATGGGTTATGATCTGAATTACAGAGTATAGCCGTACCAGTGATACCATGGATTCATGATTCATTGAAATTGTGAAATATAAGTCTTCATGGCTGTTATTTGAAATTGTTATAATAATCAATATAATGTTTCTGGAGCACAAAGACACAACAGTTCTGGTCATGGAGGGCACCAGTCAATTGAGATCACTGTAAGGCTTCCTAAGGGGGACATATAAATTTGGGAAACATCTCTACTTATGAGCCGATGTCATTTCTGGGAGTTATAGTCCAGTGACTGAATTGTATTTTAGCATGATCAAGTGATAGTAACAAAGGAATTAAGTGAGATTCCTTTACAACAGAGTAGCTCAGCTCTATGGAACTGAATTACCTTGTGAGACTTCACAATGTGGGATATCTGTATTTATATTTCTCAGCATTAAATATATCAGAGGGGAAAGTTTTATGGTTTTGATTATGGTATAATCTGACAAAGTGCATAGGAACATAGATCTAAAATCGAAAGGAACCTGTAACATTATCTAGTCTAACCCCTTCATTTTATAATTGAGATTAAATGATTTTCCCATAGGTCACTTAGGGACTTAGTGGCAGAACAAGCGTTCAAACCCATTTCCTGTAATTCTAAATGCAACATTCTTGGGCACCACACTGCCTCCCTACATAGGACTAACTAGTTCTCTTCCTGGAATCTGTATTTCTTGAACTTTTTTTTCTACCAGAGTACATATAATCGGGAGTTGAAATGGATCTCTGAGACCATGTTGCAGAATCTTGTCATTTTATTAGTCAGGAAACTTAGGCCCAGGGATCACAAAGGAATAAGATTTGAACCCAGGTTGTCTGACTCCAGAGCCAGTATTCTCCCTGTTGCTTCAACGGAGATTAAAGCAAAAGAATGAGCAGTAATAACTCATTGTGAAAAAGTCAGAATATATGTATCTCTGATAAAAATCAAACCACACACCACGAACTTTTAAGCCCTTTCCTACCCTCTTGGGTATCTCTTGGAGTCAAAGGTTACAGAAATCTAATAATCAGTGGTCACAGCACATTGGCAGGAATATTCCCTCAATCAGTGTCAGTGAGTGATAGAACATATTTTAAGTTTAGAGATTCCACTGACATTGCATTGATTTGAGAAGATTTATCATTTTCACGAACTCCAGAATCATCAGAAATCTTGGTCCCTTTAAAAGAATAAGAACACTAACCTTTGTGCATTTCCAAATTATAAGAAACTTAGCAATCACAATTTTCATGTCTTTCTGTCAATGATTAATGTTCTCTAGTTCTTTTCAGATATAATCATGCTTCAGAATGCAATAAAGCAACACTGAAACAATTTAGAACTTTGTTCTCACACTTCCTTTCTTACAATGACTATGCTTCACCAGTAGGTTTGCTGATGTTTTCTTCTGCATATCTATTGACTATCGAGCCCTTTCTTCCTCCAGTTATCCTGGCCAAGTATCTTGGCTCTTTTATCCTTTTTGTGTGTTTTCCTGCTGAACTGTTAAGTGTCTCTACCTCATTTAGTCCTTCTAATTACCATGGTTATATAGCATCTGCCAGTTCATGACTCTATCCTGTGCTCACTTAGCCATTTCTTAATCTCTCTCTCTCTCTCTCTCTCTCTCTCTCTCTTTCTCCCCAGTTGCAATTTTGATGATTCACTGGCATGTGACCTAAATTCAAAATAATTTTTGCATTGGGGATTTACCATTGAAAGAGTTGGGCAGATTAGAAGGAAAGCAGAAATCTGGGAAACAATTTTTACATCAAATGTTTTTGATGAAGGTCTCATTGCTCAAATATATAGAGAACTGAGTCAAATTTATAAGAATAGAAGTCATTCTTCAATTTACAAATGGTCAAAGGATATGAAAAGGCAGATTTCAGAAGAGGAAATGAAAGCTCTCTATAGTCATATACAGAACGTTCTAAATCACTATTGATTAGAGAAAGGTAAATTAAAACAACTTTGAGATATCACATCATACCTATCAGATTGGTTAATAATATAACAGAAAAGGAAAGTGAAAAATGTTGGAGAATAATTGGGAACAATTGAAACATTATTGTAATGTTGGTTGAATTGTAAACTAATCCAACCATTCTGGAGAACAATATGTAACTATTGTCAAAGAGCTATAAAAGTGCATAACCTTTGATCCAGTAATACCACCACTAGATCTGGTTCTGAAAGATATAAAAAAGGGAAAAGGATCTATACATACAAAAATATTTCCAGAAACTCTTTTTATGTTACGAAAGAACTGGAAATTAAGGAAATGCCCATCAAATCAGTTGCATATATGTGTGTGTGTTTATACACACATGTGTATGTATGTGTGTGTGTATATACATAAATACATATATATATTCCATTATATTCCTATACCATAACTTATTGGGGGGTATATGTATGTGGTAAGAAAACATTGTATAGAGAAACAAAAACATTGTGAGAGGATCAACTCTGATTGACTTAGCTCTTCTCAGCAATACAATGATTTAAGACAATTCTAAAAGACTCATGATAGAAAATGGTATCTACATCCAGAGAAAGAACTATGAAGTCTGAATGCAGATCAAAGCATATTATTTTCACTTTTTTGTTGCTGTGGCTTTTTTTTCTGTTCCTTCTTTCATAATATGGCTAATGTAGAAATATATTTACTTGATTGCACATGCATGAACTTTACCAGAATGCTTGCTATATTGGGGAGAGGAGATAAGATGAAGAAGAAGGGGAAATTGAAACTCGAAATCTTATAAAAATTAATGTTGAAAACTATCTTAACATATAGTTGAAAGAATACAACACTATCAAAAAAAGGAGTTGGACAATGCCTAAACTCACAGACTTTTGCTGTGCAAAGTACTCTCAAATCAAGCATTAACATCATATATTCATAGGACATATAAATTTATAACCAAAATCTAAAGCACTTTGAGATTCCACTCATTGATATATTAAATGATGATATTTACATTTTACATACACATACCTCATTTATACAAGAAATATAAAAATTAAAAAACATACAAGCAAGATTATATTTGTGTCTTTATTATAGGAAATTATGGGAACCTATAATTTCTAGGCTCCCGTTCATCATATTAAATATATACAGTTACATATATGCAGAGTGCTTTGACAGAATTCAGGAAGAAGTATATTATATAACTATAGAAACTAATTATTGTGGTCATTAGACAAATATTTTATTCCATATTCAAAATATTTTGATAGATATTTTTATCTCCTTCGAAGGACATATTTCATAGAGAGGTTTATTTATGGATTGCTGGTAACCCTGGCAGTAATCAGAGGAATGACTTGAAAGTAAATTAGAAAGGGGAGGAGTCTATCTGTTTTATGAAAAGAGCATTATGATCCTCCATGATGCCATTGTTAATTGTTTATACAACAAACTGACTACAAAAGTAGAGACTTGGGTAGATTCCACTTCTTTCACCAGGAATCAGTACCTTGTGATGTCCAAGTTTGTGCCCTATAAATGCTTCCTGCTCCTCTGGAAAGAACTCATTTCATCCTATCATAACAGAGGAACAATCTCAGTCTACCCCTCCCAATGTCTCCAATTTCTGTTGCAGTCATACAGTATCGACAAACGTGATGACTGCTGGAATGTGTCAAGAACTAAATAAAGAATAGGAATTGAATAAAGCACCTGGACACAGAAAACTATAACATCATCTCCTTTGCTTCCTTTTTGAAAGTTGGCATATACAGCATATTTTTAGCAGGAAAGGAATAGGATGATTTTACTTAATGCTCTACAGCTGCTCATTAGGCAGATCAGAGGGAGATAAGAAAGATGGGGGTATTGGTTTAAATTGCAGATTAGCTATCCGTCTCATGTACCATTAGATGACCGTGGGTGACCTTGAGTGTGTTACCTTTATGTTTCCAGTTTTTTTAATCATTAGAGTTTAATCAATATAGCATATTTACTGCTCAAGTTCCAGGCAAAATTCTTCATGCTTTGAGATCCTTGAAAATGTCAGTCTCTTTAAAATTGACTCAAGGTGAACCTTTGGAAAGTAGGCAGCCTGAGGGAGTAGAAAGAATATTGGTATTAGATTCCAAAGATCTGGGTTCAACTCCTGATTCTTTGGCTTTGTTCTACCTTTTCGGGGTAGGGTGCGGGAAGAATTGTTAACCTTACTCGGTCTTAGTTTTCTCACTAATAAAATGAAGTAATGAGAATATGTTATCATTGAGGTCACTTCTAATTTTGAATCACATGTTCATCTACCTCCTCTTCACAAATATAGAATAATTGTGAAATAATTCTAAAGGTAATTATTTCTCTGTAGATAAGGTAGTGAAATATAAGGTGAGGGAGTAGCTAGGAGGCAGAGGGATATGGGCATGTTTCTTGAAGGCTGTTAGAAATTTTTTGAGGCAGTTGTGAAAGGGGAGCATGTATTCTAGGCATAAGAGATGTCCCATTCAAAGGCACAGAGATGTGTGAGTGACAAAAGGAATTCTTATTTGGGTGGACTGCTGAGTATAGGAGGAGGGATGCTATAATAATGAGATATGAAAAGTAGATTGAGACTAGGCTGTAAAAAGTTTTAAAAGCCAAACAGAGAAGTTAATGTTCAGTTCTAGAGACAGTGGGAAGCCACTGAGGTTTATCATGCAAGGATGCTACATAGTAAGTTCTGTAATTAAGGAAAGTATCTTTGGTAGCTGTGTGAAGGATGGAAATACACAGTGAGATACTTAAGGCAGGGAGATGAAAAGCAAGTACATTAGAATTATGCAGGAGATAAGTGATCTGAACTTAAGTGGTTGCCATATGAGTAGAGAAGCATGGATCAACATGATGGATGTTGGAGAGGTAGGAAATGCAAAGCTTTGCAACTGATTAGATAGGTGGAGTGAGAGAGAATGAGGGGTTAAGTATTACGATGAGTTCATAAGTATAAGAGTAAAGAAGAATTTAAACAAGCATGGGAAGATTTGTTGGAGGAGAGAATTTGGAGAGTTTTCTTTCTTTTGCAGACATACTGAATTAGAAATGATTGTGCAATATCAAGTTTGATATGTCCCATCCAAAGTTGAGGACTAGAGTTCATGAAAGCTCAGGAGAACAGATAAGGTTATACATATAAATTGGTGACCATGGAAGTGGTATACTTGTGGAAATGGTGAGATACAGGATTCAATCATACCTGTGTATGGCTGAGGTAGAATGGAGGGAGTCACGGGATTTGAGGAGACTGAGAAATTAAGAAGTCATTTATGAATGCTGACATCTATAATGAAGGCAGGAGTTGGGAGAGAGGGAGAGAAACTGAGCAAGGTACCACAACTTCTATAGAATGGAAGAAGAATGACTAAATACTGATAACTACTTAGCTCTCGATAGGGTAAAGATTTGAGCTGAGGGAAAATTCTCAAGAAGAGGAGCTATCCAAAAGTGGAAGGGAATTGTTGCCATAGATTGAGGTCCCCTTCTCAGTGATTGGATTTAATTGGCAGTGAACTGTAGGGGAAGAGTGATGAGAAATTCTTATTCAGGTAGGGATTTAACTAAATGTCTTCTAAGGTCCCTTTCAATACCGAGCATCTGTAGAACTCCAGATACCTTTATCTTGAGAGAATGAAATTCCAATACCTCCTGTGGTCTTTAATTTTTTTAAAGACAAAATAGTAAATTATCATTAATTAACTATAATTTGAGAGCCACAGGATGTATCCACATGTGGCTATTAATTACTATCTAGTACCTTTGAGTACCTCAGTCCAAGTAAAGGTACTGAAGAAAGATTCCTTAATATTTATCAATTTGAAAATAAAATTTAAAGTGTGAGTTTTAAGATAAAGTTTAATATTTCATATGCAAATAAAATTCAATATCTAATATACCAATTCACTTATTTCTTATGACAGCAAAACTGATTATAAAAATGGATGATGATGAATACTTTATTTTTGTCCATATAACTTAAATGCATAAATTTGGGCTTATTTAACATTAGTTTCTTCAGATATCCTTGGTGTTTGAACTGGCTAAATCTCTTTATAAAGCAGTTTAGTAATAAACATGATAGATTCATAATTTGGTGTTACTTCAGCTGAAGCATGTACAACAGGTACCAGAGACATACTCTATTTTTAATTTGATAAAGTGGTTATTGCTTAGAAAATGTTTAACCTTTCCTTTAAGTTATCATTAATAGTCTAATATTGATAATACTAGCTTGAATAAAAAAGAAACTAATATTGACTTTGGAATGAAGACTAGCCCCACATGCACCCCAGGCAATGTATTCAAGTTGACAAAAATAGAACACAGCTAATGTCCAGTCTATCTAAATGGACTTTGTCAAGAATTTTGTACTGATTGATCACCCAGGGGGTCATGAGGAACACAGACAAGCTAAACATACTAATTATTCTGCCTACTGAGAACAGGAGATTGGAATAAAGAGCCAGTGTTAGCTTTCCACTTAAAGAAATAATTTGCCAATTTCCAGCATTTACAATTAAATAGGGACATCTATTGCCAGTGTTCTAAATAGTTAATTCATACGAACATTCAAGGCTGCAGCTCTGGGTGCATCTCTGTGGAAATATAGGCCTCATGGTATATATTATAATTACTATTCTTGACAGAGAAATAAAACTTCTCTGTAAATGAACTATCTTCATCAAGCTTCTTAAATAAGTCCCCCTCCCTCTTCCATGCAAAAATGCCTCCCACTTACCCAGCTAAAACTTAAACTTTGCTAAAGGATGAAGATTTAACTTCTCACATTCTGGGAAAATATAGGGAAGGGAAATAAAGAATTAATAGGGTGGCTAGAAACACATGGTGTTCTGAAATATTTTTATAGTTTATGAACAAGCCAAAGTTCTAATCCATTTTATCTGTAACCTAAGTTCAAACTGTTTTATAATGCTAAAGAGGCTAAAGGAAGCACCTTTACAAATGCCTAGCCTCGGGCAATGCAAATGGGAGTATATGTGATCAGCTGCACAAACTGAGAGTAAATCAAAATTTTTAAATATCTACTTTTTGGTTTTAGAACCTTTCCCCATCCTTTGGGGTTAAAAAGTCATCCATCAAAGTTACTTTTCTTAGAATATTATGGAGTTTTCACTAAATGCTGGTATTTATCTTATCATGGTAAATTAATTATGTTTCATTGCAGAAGTCAGACATTATCACCATTTTTCTGCAGTAATATTACACAGGATAAATGTCAACTTCTTGATGAAAATGTGGCTTTAGCCAAATGGAGACGATTACACATAGAGGTGATATATTGTAGATGGTTTGGGCTAGAAAGGCCTGCCTTTGAATCCCACCTCCAACATCATGGGTGGGCTTCATATTTACTATAAGCCATTGTTTTCTAATCTGTAAAATGGGTACAGCAACATGTAGCATATTTATCTCACAAGGTTATTTGGAAAAGCAAATGAAGGAAGTTCTGCTTCTGGGAGCCAAAATGGCAGAGAAAGAAGTAAGGCACTATCACCCTCCGTATTGACCTCTGAAAGCCCAGAAAATATTCCCCCAGGAAAAATCCTGGAACAGCTGAGCCAATGGAAAGACAGTGTGTCTTATAGCCCAGGAATCTAGGGGATAAAGGGGCAAGGTTCCCCTCACTGAGGGGAAGGAGAGCAGTATAGGACAGGAAGCATCCCAGCAGCAAGCCCTACCTCAGCAAACCAGGGAGAGATCCTGAGTCCCAGGGTGGTAGAGGAGGCAAACTCCAACACCAGGATCCCCTGAGTACCTGAGAGGCAAGGGAACTGGAAGGTACTAGCTTGGAAAACCACCATGAGCTTCAGGATTCTCCAGCAACCAAATCTTCTGGTGGTTCAGAACAACTCTAGGAAGCACAACTCTGGGAAGCACAACTGTGGGCTTGCAGAAATCTCCCAGTAGCCAAACATTCAAATGCCAGCACAAGCTCAGCAGAAGCCAAACATTCCAGTGCAAGACCTGGGCAAGCTGGCATCCCCCAAGGGCCAGGCTCTGCCCCACCTTCACTCCAAGAGTTCCAGTGTTGTTGGCCCCAGCTTAGCACCAGGTAAGCTGCCAGACACCTAAAACTTCCAGCTACCAGTATCTGAGGCCTCAGAACACAAAGTCAGGGACCAGGTCCCAGACTCCTATCACAAAAACCTTGGGTCAGTGCCTCTTGCACTCTAACAGAAGAGCTCAATTCTAAAAGATAGGAATTAGGTAAAGATCATGATGAAAAAGCAAAAAATGGACAATGACCATAGATTCTTATTATTGGGACAGACAAGATCAAATTCAGAAGAGAACAGCTTTGTCAATATATAAACATGATCTCAAGCCCAAAAGCCTTCTTAGAAGAACTCGAAGGATTTTAAAAGTCAAATAAGAGAGAGAGAGATTAAAAAAGTTGGGAAAAGAAATGGGAGGTATGCAAAAGAGAGTCAATAGCTTGGAAAAGAAAAGACAAAAATTGACTATAAAAAACAAATGATTAAAAAGAAGAATTGGCCAAATAGAAAAAGAGACACAAAATCTAATAGAAGAAAATATTTACTTAAAAATCAGAATTGGGCAAGTGGAAGCTAATGAGTCTATGAAAAATCAAGAATCTGTCAAACAAAAACAAAAGAATGAAACAATAAAAGAAAATGTAAAAAAAATCTCCATGGTAAAACAACTGACCTGGAAAAAAAATTCCAGGTGATACAATTTTAAAATTATTGCTTTACCTGAAAACCATGATAAAAAAAGAATCTGGAGAGCATCTTTCAGGAAATCATCAAGGAAAACTGCCCTGTAGTCCTTGAATCAGAAGGTAAAATAGTCATTGAAAGAATGCACTGATCACTTCCTGAAAGAGATCCCAAATTGAAAAAGTCCAAGGATCATTGTAGCCAAATTCCAAAATTACCAGATCAAAGAGAAAATACTGCAAGCAGCCAGAAAGAAGCAATTTTAATATCATGGAACCACAGTCAGGATTATGCAGCACTTGGCAACTTCTACATTAAAAGATTACAGGGCATGGAACATGATATACCATAAGACAAAGGAGCTGGGATTACAACCAAGGATCCACTACCCAGGAAAATTGAACGTAATCTTTCAGGCAAGGAGATGGACATTCAATGAAATAAGGGGCTTCTAGACTTTCCTGATCAGAAGGCCAGAGCTCAACAGAAAATTTGATCTTCAAATACAAGACTCAAGAGAGGTGTGAAAAGTTAACCAGGAAAGAAAGATGAAAACAAAAACAACAACATGCTATTAATAAGGGCAGACTGTTTACATCCCTACAAGAGAAGATGACACTTGTACTCTTAGGAATTGTGTTGCTATTATGCCATTTGAAAGGGGTATACATAGATAGTGGGAGTGGGTATAAATTGACTTTGATGTGATGATAAAAAACATTTAAGCAGTGAAAAGGTATTGTACTGGGAGAAAAGGAAGGGCGGAGGCAGAATAGGGTAATTACATCACATGAAAAGGCACAAAACCTTATTACAATTCAGAGAAAGAAGGGAGGGAGATATTCATTGTTTGAACCTTACTCTCATCAAATTTGACTCAAAGAGGGAGTAGCATAATCAGGTAGGTATAGAAATCTAACCTCCCCTATAGGACATAGAAGGGGAAAGGGGAAAGAAGAGCAAAGGAGTATGTATGTAGGAGGAAGGGAAAAAGTAGTAAGGGTAAAGAGGAAGAAAAGGGAGGGGGGTGATGAAAGGAAGGGAAGACTGAGGGAGGCAATGGTTAAAAGCAAAACACAAATGAGGAGGGAAAGGGAGAAAGGAGAGAGAAAAAGCATAAATCGGTGGAGGGGAGGATAGGATGGAGAGAAATAAACAAACAATAATCAAAACTGTAAATGGGATGAACTCTCCCATAAAATGGAAGCAGATAGAAGGGTGGATTAAGAAGCATAATCATACAATATGTTGTCTGCAAGAAACATACCTGAAGCAGAGGGATACACATAGAGCAAAGATAAAAGGCTAGAGCAGAATACATTATGCTTCAGCTGAAGTTAAAAAAAAGCAAACAGGGATAGCAATCCTGATCTCAGACAAAGGAAAAGCAGTTAGAAAGGTACTATAGATAAAATTGTGCATACCCTTTGTCCCCTCAATATCACTTTTAGGTCTGTATCCCATGGAGATCATAAAAAAAGAAAAGGACCCACATAGGCAAAAAAAATATTAATAATATCTTCTGTGGTGTCAAAGAACTGGAAATTGAGACATTCCCCCATCAATTGGGGAATGGCTGAACAAGTTGTAGTATATGAATGTAATGGCTATAACTAATGATAAATAGGTGAACTTCAGAAAAAAAAAAAAACCTGAAAAGATTTATATGAACTGAAGCTAAGTGAAATGAGCAAGAACAGAAGAACATTTTACACAGTAACAATCGCATAGGGCAATGAATGGCCTTGATAGATTTAGCTCTTCTAAGCAATGCAAGGATCTAAGACAACTCCAAAAGGCTCGTGAAGAAAAATGCTATCCACATCCAGAGAAATAACCTTTGGAGTCTGAATTCAGATGGAAGTATGTTATTTGCTCTCTTTTTCTTTTGTTGTTTTCTTCTGTTTCTTCATTCTTGTAGTTCTTCCCATTAGTTCTAATTCTTCTTTACATCATGACTAATGTGAAAATATGTTAAATATGAATGTAGACATGGAGCTTATTTCAGATTGCATAATCTTGCAGAAGGGGAGGAGAATATGCGGAGAAAGTCCGAAGTTCAAAATCTTAAGAAAGTGAATGTTGAATGCTACTAAATAAATAAATAAGTAAAAATAAGAAAAAGAAAAAGAGAAAATACCTAAGTTGTTTTGCAAGGCTAAAGTGCTAAATAAATTTTAATTATTGCTTAGAATTTTCTTTTTACTCTCCTCCACCAATTTTGCCCTTGGCAATTTATTTAGTCTTATTACTTCCAGGAAACATTCTGAGACTAAACAGAAGCTAGCTCTATTAATTTGAACAATATTCTGTATAGTTGTGTATTCATGTGCAGCAATGTGCTAGTTAATATTTAAGAACTGGTTCTCCAAGAAAAAATGTATATGTCCCATTAATAACAGTTTCTACATCACTTTATTAAATCTAAACTCTAGACAATGAATAATACAATAAATAAAGTCCTAATTTGTAATATTTGCTGATGTCTGAAGGGTAAATAGTGATAATTTAAAAACTGGTTCTTGTAAGCTAGCTCTAGAACATCCTTAGATATTCTATACACTCAAATTTTTATAGCAATATGGATGTAGATATAGCTCATCAGAAGCAGATTGGTATAGTGAATTGGTATAGTGAACTGACCTAAAGCCAGGAAGACTTGGGTTAAATCCCATATCCAGCGCATACTTGTTGTATAACCATAATCAAGTCGTTTTAGCTCATGGTGTTTTTAAGTTGGTTACTAAGCTTCTGTTGAAGATGGAAAGCAAGATGTCCTGCTCCCTAGACTAGCTCTTTGGAGGCTGAATGGTGACAGAGTCATGGGAGAAAAAAATCATTTAAACAGTGGTTCATATTTTGATCCTACATCAGCACAATTTCAACAAAGAGAACAGCATCTTCTATCAGAGGGGCAAACTGGAGTATCAAAGACTGTGCACCATGACAGGATTTCTTTTTTGTTTTGTCTGAGCAAAAAGCTGGTGCCACCTTCTGGGAACTTTAAGTAATTACTAGATTGAGACATAATTGTGAGAACTGATTGCCTCCTACTGGGAGTTGAAGG
>CM053771.1:396768969-396833956 GCA_028658325.1 Potorous gilbertii | reverse complement strand
TACAGGACAAAAGAGAAGATGGGGTAAGGGAAGGGAGGGATGATAGAAGAGAGGGCAGATTGGTGATATGGGTAATTAGAATGTCCAGTGTATTGGGGAGGGGGGAGGGGACAAATGGGGAGAAAATTTTGAAACCCCAGATCTTGTGAAAATGAATGTAAAAAGTTAAATAAATTTATTTACAAAAAAAATCTTGAGAATTGTATATTTATTATTACATTTAAAAGAGATATACATAGATAGAGGGACTGGATATAAATTAATTGATATGAAGATAAAAACATAAGTAAACGGTGTGAAAGTTAATGGAAGAAGAAGAAATGAGGAGGAAATTACATCACCTGAAGAGGCACAAAAGGTATTACAGTAGAGGGAAAGAGGGAAGGGAGAAGAACATTGAACCTTACTCTCATCAGGTTTGGTTCAAGGAGAGAACAAAATACTCAGTTAAATATAGAAATCTAATGCCCTACAGGCAATAGGAGGGGGAAGGGAGGAAAAGGGAAGGGGAGGGGTAGAAGGCAAGGAAGAAATAGAAAAGGAAAAGGAAGGGGGCTGATAGAAGGAAGAGAAGACTGAGGAAGATGTTCAACAAAAGTGAAACTCTTGAGGAGGAGAAGGTAGAAGGGAAAAATAAAAGCACAAATTGGGGAGGGAGCATGGAGAGAAAGACACAGATAATAGTCATAACTTTAGATGTAAATGGAATGAACTCTCCCATAAAACAGAGGTGAGTATCAGAATGGATTACAAATCAAAATCCAACAATAATGTTGTATGCAAGAAACACATTTGAAACAGTGGGATACGCACAGGTTAAAGATAAAAGCCTGGAGTAGAATATATTATGATTCAGTTAATGTAAAAAAAAACAAGCAGGGGTAGAAAGTCTAATCTCAGATCAAGAAAAGCAGAAGTAGATCTAATCAAAAAAGATAAGGAAGGAAACTATATCCTGCTAATAGGCACCATAGACAATGAAGTAATATCATTACTAAACATACATGCACCAAGTGGTATAATCTCTGAATTCTTAGAGGAGAAGTTAAGGGAATTATGACAGGAAGAAATGAACAGTAAAACTATACTAGTTGGGGACCTCAACACCTTCCTCTCTGAACTTGATAAATCTAACCTCAAAGTAAAGAAGAAATTTAAGAAAATGCCTAGAATTCTGGAAAAGGGAGATGTGATAGACTAGACCTCTGGAAAAATTGAATGGGGATAGAAAGGAATACATATTTTTCTCTGTGGTACCCAGCACATACAAAAAAAAGTGACCATGTACCAGGGCATTGAAAACCTCACACTCCAGTGCAGAAAGGCAGAGATAGTCAAAGCATTCTTTTAAGATCGTGATGCAATAAAAATTTATGTAATAAAGGGCATGGAAAGGTAAACTAAAAATTAACTAAAAAGTAAATAATCTAATCTTAAAGAATGAGTAGGTCAAACAACAAATCATAGAAACAATCAATAATTTCATTTAAGGGAAGGGCAATAATAAACCAACCTACCAAAGATTATGGGATGCAGTGAAAGTTGTTCTAAAGGGAAGTTTTAATATCTCTGAATATTTACATGAGTAAAATAGAGAAAGAGGAGATCAATGAATTGGGCATACAACTGAAAAAACAAAACAAATTGAAAATCCCCAATTACGTACCAAATCAGAAATACTGAAAACCAAAAGAATGATTAATAATATAGAAATTAAGAAAATTGTTGAGCTAATAAAGAACAGGAACTGGTGACATGGAAAAAAACAAAATTGATAAACCTTTAGTCAATTTGCTTTAAAAAATGAAAGAAGAAAATCAAATTACCAATATCATAAATGAAAAAGGTGAACTCACCTCCAATGAAGAGGAAATTAAAACAATAATTAGAAATTACTTCACCCAACTGTATCCCCATAAATTTGACAATTTAGTGAAATGGTTGAATACATACAAAAATATAAACTTCCCAGATTAACAGAAGAGGAAATAAAACAAATAAACTTGTCTCAGAGAAAGAAATTGAGCAAGTCATCAATGCATGAAATCTATAGGAAAAAATCTCCAAAACCAGATGATTTTACAAATGAATTCTATCAAATATTTGAAGAATAGTTAATTTTGATACTATACAGACTATTTGGGAATATTGGTTAAAAAAGGAGTCCTACCAAATTATTTTTTGATGCAAATATGATGCCAATACCTAAACTGAGAAGAGTCAAAACAGAGGAAGAAATTGATAGCCTAATTTCCCTAATGAGTAGAGATGCAAAATTTTTAATAAGATGTTAGCAAAAAGATTACAGCAACTTTTCAAGGGAATAATACACTTTGATCAAGTAGTATTTATACAAGGAAAGTAGGGCTGGTTCAATATCAGGAAAACTATCAGCATTATTGATTATATCAGCAACAGAACTAACAGAAACCATGTAATTATCACAATAGATTCTGAAAAACACTTTTGACAAAATGCAACACCCATTCTTGTTTAAAACATTGGAGAACAGAGGAACAATTGAGCCTTCCTTAAAAGAATTAATAATACCTACCTAAAACCATCAGGAACAATTGAGCCTTCCTTAAAAGAATTAGTATCTACCTAAAACTATCAGCATTTCAGGTAAAATCAGGATTTTATTTCCAATAAAATCCAGTGAAACAAGGATATCCATTATCACCACTGTTATTCAATATGGTCCTAGAAATGTTAGCTTTAGTAATAAGAGGAGAAAAAGATATTGAAGGAATTGGAATAGGCAAAGAAGAAACTAAGTTATCTCTCTTTGCAGATGATAAGATGATATACTTAGAGAACCCTAAGGAATAAAGTAAAAAATTATTTGAAATAATAAACAACTTTGGCAAAGTTGCAGCATACGAAATAAACTCACATAAATCATTGATATTTCTATATATTAGTAAGAAAGTCCAACACCAAGAGATAGAAAGAGAAATTCCATTTAGCATTAGTGTAGACACTATAAAATATTTGGGAGTCTATCTGGCAAAACAAACTCAGGGACTATACAAACACAATTACAAAATATTTTTTGCACAAATAAAGTCAGATCCAAGTAACTGGAAAAACATCAGTTGTTCATGGATGGGCCGAGCCAATATAATAAAAATGACAATTCTACTTAAATTAATTTACTTATTCAGTGGTATATCAATCAAACTACTAAAAATATTTTATAGAGCTAGAAAAAATGTCAAAATTCTTCTGGAACAACAAAAGTTCCATAATAGTATCCAAAAATATCCATAATATGAAATTATCCTGACACCACATATCAGGATAAAATCCAAATGGGTACACAATTTGAGTATAAAGGCTGATACTATAAACAAATGAAAAAAAAATGCAAGGGAAGCTGGCCTAACTATACCAGATCTCAAATTGTATTATAAAATAGTAATCAGTAACACCACTTTGTGTGTGTGTTCATCCTTCATTGCCAAAGAAGGGCACGCCATCAGAGAAATAATGACATGACTTACATTTGACTTCATTGTGAGTGAGGAAGGGCTGTGGCGGGTCACCAGCCTTACTTCTTCTCCAGAGGCATCTGAATCCAATGACTAGATCTTCATCAGGATGACTGAAGATGAGCCAAGGTGAGGCAACTGGGGTTAAATGACTTGTCCAAGGTCACACAGCTAGTGAGCATCAAGTGTCTGAGGTGGGATTTGAACTCAGGTCCTCCTGACTCCTATACTGGTGCTTTATCCACTGCACCATCTAGCTTCCCCTTAAAAAAATAACACTTTGCACTGACAAAGAAACAGATGGATAAATCAGTGGAAAGTGTTAAGTTCACAAGACACAGAAATCAAAGCTTATAGCAGCCTATTGTCTGATAGTCTGCAGGGACCTAGCTTCTGGGATAAGAACTCACTGTTTGACAAAAAATGCTGGGAAAACTGGAAAAGAATATGGTGGGAACTGGATATAGGATAATGCCTGACACCACATATCAGGATAAAATCCAAATGGGTACACAATTTGGGCATAAAGGCTGATACTATAAACAAATCAGAGGAGCAAAGAATAGTTTATTTGTCAGGTTTATGGAAAGTGGAGAAATTTATGACCAAACAAGAGATAGAGAACATTGTGAAATGCAAAATGGATTACTTTGATTACATTAAATTGAAAAGTTTTTGCATAAACAAAGCCAATGCATAAAAGATTAGGAGGGAAACAAAACTGGGAAAGAATTTTTACAGATAGTGTCTGTGATAAAGACCTCATTTCTAAAATATATAGAGAAATGAGTGAAATTTACAAGAATACAAATCATTCCCCAATTGATAAATGGTCAAAAGATGTGAACAGGCACTTTTCAGAGGGAGAAATTAAAGCTATATATAGCCATATAAAAAATACTCTAAAACATTATTGACTAGAGAGATGCAAATCAAAACAACTCTGAGGTTCCACATCACACCTATCAGATTGGCTAACATGACAGAACAGGAAGGTGATAAATGTTGGAGAAGATGTGGGAGAGTTGGAACACTAATTCATTGTTGGTGGAACTCTGAGCTGATCCAACCAACCATTCTGGAGAGCAATTTGGAACTATGCCCAAAGGGTTATAAAAATGTGCATATCATTTGGTCCAGCAATACCTCTTCTAGGATTATATCCCAAAGAGATCATAAAAATGGGTAAAAGGACCCACATGTACAAAAATATTTAGAGCAGCTCTTTTTGTGGTGATCAAGAATTGGAAATTGGGGGGATGCCCATCAATTGGGGAATGGCTGAACAAGTTGGTGTGTATGAATGTAATGGTATACTATTGTGCTAAAGGAAATGGCAAACAAGCCAACTTCAGAAAATCTGGAAATACTCACATGAACTGATGCTGAGTGAAATGAACAGAACCAGGAGAACATTAGACATAGTAACAGACACAACTTGCTGGGATTGTTTATAATACATTTAACCCTTCACAGTAATGCAAGGACTTAAAAGATTTCCAAAGGTCTCTTGATGAAATACACTATCCATATCCAGAGAACACAACAGAGAGCTGGAACTCATTTTGTTATGTTTTGTTTTGTTTTTTTCTCATGGTTTCTCCCATTTATTTTAATTCTTCTGTGCAATGTGACTAATGTGAAAATGTGTTTAATAAGAATTTATATGTAGAATCCATATGAGATTGCATGCTGTCATGGGAAGGGAGGGTGGAAGGAAGGGGAGAAAAATTTAAAACTTATGGAAGTGATTGTTGAAAATTGAAAGCAAATTAATTATTAACAAAGAATAAAATAAAAAAGAAAGTATTACATAGGAGACTTGGAGGTAATTACACATAACATGGTAAGAGATGTTCTGTGAATAACAAAAGACGAAGATGATGACAAATAACTACTACTTTTACTAATAATAATTTATATAGGATTTTAAGTTTCATAAATCCCTTTGTAGCTAGAACGTACCAAGTCATGTTTGCAGCTTCAAGTCACAAAGGCTTTTGGAACACACTATTTTGTCTCACTTTATCTTTATCTTAACACTTGGATGCAGATATTATATATCTCTCTATTTTGCTACCGTAAACTATCCAAAGAGTGGACTTTCTTATTGTAAGAGGTGGTAGCAGGGCAGACACTCTGGGATTCCCTGCAGAAGCATATTTCATTAGTCAATATATTTGTGCTCTTTGAGCTTATGTTTGAGAATTTGGTCTCCATCCTTCTAGAGGAGATATGCTCAATAGTTTGCTTCTTAAATGAGGGAGAGGATTGCCAACAATTTTTTACTAAAAGACTAAAGCTACCTTGCTGAGACCTGAGAAAGACCCTAATTTAGGAAGACCAAGGTCATCCACTGCATCCTGGGCCATTGCTAATCATCTTAAGGTTGGTCATTTGGCATTGATAATATAATTAACTCAAGACATCACACTTGTCATGTCATTGGTTCTCTTTGAAAATGAAGGATGAACAGCACCAAGAACAAAGCTAAATTGAAAGAGAGGGATTGAGAAAGAAATCTGGACCTTTCTATCTACTACTCTTTCTCCTGAGATACTTGGAATAGGAAGGGGGTTGCTTGAAAGGGGCTTTCTTTTCAACAATTCCAAAAAGGTGTTTTCTTTCTGGGGGAATCTAAACCACAAGTAATACTGTAAAACATGGGGAAATTTCACATATAGCTATAGGGGAAGAGGAATTCACTAGAGTGTGAGAAGTAGTCCTGAGAAGAATGCCAAGGCCACTTCCTTTTTGAGGTCAAACCTTACAAAGCATTTGAATGAATTCTCTTTTTTAAAATCTGCTTATGGAGTACCATTAACCCTTTGTATGTTTTTGAATTTTTATATGTTAAAAGTTATCCCATACATAATTTACATGCAGTTGCAACCTTAAGTACCTGTAACAGAACAGGAGAGCATCTTAACCTATATTTGTTGAAGCAGACATAAGACACACTTTGACTAAGTTAGAGATTTTATAGAGTAATTCAAAGGGAAACAATGAGCCAAAGAGAAAAAGTGACCTTCTTGATACCAATATGTGCAAAATCAAGTATCAGAAACAATTAAATTGAATCCAGAATACTGGAAGTTCTTGAAACATGTTTTTTTTTGCTTAAAATATTATATTACTTTCCCCAATTATATATCAAGAAAAATTTTAGCATTCATTTTTAAAAGATCTTGACTTTTAAAATTTTTTTCCCTTTCTTTTTCCCCTCTTCTGAAAATGGCAGTTTGATACAGTTTATACATATGCTATCATGTAAAACATATTTCTATATTGATCACAGTTGTGGAAAAAGAAACATATCAAATGGGAAAACAACACCAGAGAGAATAACATAAGTGGAAAAAATATGCTTTGATCTGTATCCAGAGTCCATCAGTTCTTTATCTGGATATGGATAGCATTTTCCTTCTTGAGTCTTTTGCACCTATCTTTGATCACTATGTTGCTGAGAAGAGTTGGTCATTCATAGCTGGTCACCATACGCTGATGCTGATACTGCATACAATGTTTTCCTGGTTCTGCTCGATTCACTTTGCATCATTTTGTACAAGTCTTTCCCGGTCTTTCTGAAATCTACTTCTTTTTCATTTCTTATTGCATAATAATATTCCATTATATTCATATACCACATCTTGTTCATTCATTCTCCAATTGATGAGCACCCCCTCAGTTTCCAATATTTGGCATCATAAACAGAATTGCTATAAATAATTTGGCACATATAGGTCATGTTCTCTTTTTTATGATCTCTTTGGCATACAGATTTAGTAGTGATAATACTTGATCACAAGGGTATGCATAATTTCTTTGCCCTTTGGGAATAATTCCAAATTGCTCTCCAGAATGGTTGAATCAGTTCACCTCTCTACCAACAATGCATTGGTGTCTTAATTTTGCTACATTCTCTTCAATAGTGATTTTCCCTTTTTTTGTCATATTAGTCAATCTGATTGGTGTGAGGTGGTATTTCAGAGTGGTTTTAACCAAAAGTGACTTAGAGAACTACCCCATATACTTATAGATAGCTTTGATTTCTTCATCTGAAAACTGCCTGTTCATATCCTTTGACCATTTATCAATTGCAGAATGACTTGTATTCTCATATATTTGACTTGGATCTCTATATATTTGAGAAATAAGACCTGATCAGAGACACTTGTTGTAAAGGCTGTTTCCCAGCTTTCTACTTTCCTTCTAATCTTAATTCCATTGTTTTATTTGTACAAAAACTTTTCAATTTAATATGATCAAAATTATCTATTCCACATTTTGTAATGCCCTCTATTTCTTGGTTGGCCCTGAATTCTTCCCCTCCCCATAGATTTGACAGGTAGACTATTACTTGCTCTTCGAATTTGATTACTTCATTGTCTTTGGCACCTTTTAGCAAGATGTAGTTAATTTCATTCCTGGACTCTTTTGATCTATTTTTGTTTTTACTTTGCTTAAGATTGGAATTGCTACTGATCCTTTTTTTTTTACTGAAGTTGAAGTGTAACAGATTCTGTTCCAGCTTTTGAGCTTTATTCTGTGTGTGTCTCTCAGCTTCAAGAGAGTTTCTTGTAAGTAAAATATTGTAGGATCCTGCTTTTTCTTCCACTCTGCTATCTGCTTCCATTTTATGGAAGAGTTAATCCCATTCACATTCACAGTTATGATTATTCCAACCTGTATATTTCCCTCTAGCCTATTCTCCTTGTCCTCTCTCTTCTTTCACCCTTTCTCTCCTTACCAGTGGTTTGCTTCTGTCTGCCACCTGTTCTGGTCTGCCTTCCTTTCTATCAGTTCTCACCGTGCCCACTTTACTTAATCTCTTCCCCTCCTACTTCCTTTTGTGGTAAAATAGATTTCTTTATTCAATTGACTGTATAAATTATTCCCTCTTTGAGCAAATACTGATGAGAGTTAAGATTCAAGCGAAGCCCAGCATCCACCTACCCATCTTCCCCTCTTCTGTTACTGATAATTCTCACCTCTTTAGGTGAGATAATTTATCCATTCTACCTATGCTTTCCATCTGCACCCATTGTACTCCTCTTTCTCATCCTTTTATTTTTACATTTGCTTTGAGAGATTGATACATTGTACATTGATACATTGTACATTGATTTTCATATCTTATCTCTATGTGTATTCCTTCTATCTTTACTGTTAGGGATAAAATTTTTAAGAGTTACAAATATCATCTTCCCATGTAGTGATATAAACAGTATCGCTCTTTTGAATCCCTTATGTTTTCACATTTTTTTTCTGCTTATGCTTCTCTTGGTTCTTGTTACTGGAAGTAAAATTTTTGGTTTAGTTCTGGTCCTCTCCTTATGAAGGCTTAAAATCCTCATTTTCCCCTTAAGGTGCTATGCTTAATTTTTCCAAGTGCATGATTCTTTGCCATGGTGCTAGTTCCTTTGGCCTCCAGAATATCATATATGTTATGTGACATCCATTTTTTTAATGTTGCATTTGCGAAGTCTTGTGTGATTTAAATTATGACTTCCCTATTTTTGAATGGTTTCTTTCTGGCTACTTGCAGTAGGTTTTCCTTGACCTGATAGTTCTGAAATTTGGCTTTACAATATCCCTTGGGGTTTTTATTTTGGGATCTCTTTTCTGAGGTGATCAATGGATTCTTTCAATGCCTGTTTTGTCCTGTGGTTCTAGGGCATGGTACTTTTCTTGGATAATTTCTTGAAAGATGCTCTCCAGGTCTTCCTTTTTATTATGTCTTTCAGGTAGCCCCATGATTCTGACGTTATCTCTCCTGGATCTATTATCCAGGCCAGTTTTTTTGCCTGGAAGTATATTACATTTTCATTTTTTTAAAAAAGATTCTTTTGAATTCATTGCATTGATTCATGATGTCTCGTAGATTCATTAACTTCCACTTGCCCAATTCTAACTTTTAAGATGGAGTTTTTCTCAGTTAACCTTTGTGCTTTCTTTTCCATTTGGCTAATTGTACTCTTTAAGGAGTTGTTTTTTTTAATGGATTTTTGTATCTCCTTTTCCACTTGGTCAATTCTACTTTTTAAGCAGTTTTCCAAACTTTTGAATTTTTTGTTTCATGATTCTCTCATATCATTCTCATTTCTCTTTTCATTTTTTCTTCTGTGTCTCATACCTTTTTAAACTCCTTTTTTGAGCTCTTCCATAAGCTCTTTCTGGGCTTGAGACCACTTCCAATTTTTCTTTGGGGTTTTGCTCATAGGTATTTTGACACTGTTGTACTTTTCTGAGTTTTTGTCTTGGTCTTCTCTGCCATAATAATAACTATTTATGGTGAGATGATTTTTTGTTGTTGTTTTTTGCTCACCTTTTTGGAAGATCCTTTCCCCTTTCTTTTAAGTTTGAATGCTGCTACCAGGGTGGAAGGGGCATTGCCTTTGCTTTCTCATGCTAGTGGCTATACACCCTGGTTGTTTGACTCATGCTACACTGATGTTCTCTGAGGTCCATTTGGCACCCTCATATCTGGTGCTGTGCTGAAGGATTGGCATGAGGATTGGGTAGCCCTGCTGGAGCCATATGTGTCTGGCAGCTTACTTGGTGTTGAGTTGCAGTTCTAGTGCTAGTTTCTGGCATGTGGGGTTTTTCTGCCCTTCCCTGCGGCTAGAGTGAAGCACATGGAGCTCCATTTGCTAAAGGATGCCTGGCTTTCTGGAGTCTTAATGAAGCACATGGAGGTCCTGCCACTGGACCATGCCTGTCTGAGCAGAGTTGCCCTGAAACATGTGGAAGCACTGCCATTGGCAGGTTCCTTTTTGCCTGGAGCTATTCTGAAGCAGGTGGTGGTTCGAGGCACTTGGGGCCCTGGTCTTGGCATTTGCCTTCTCCACTACATTGGGTCTCAGGATCTTCCATTGTTTTCCTGAGATGGGACTTACTCCTGGCTTTTTGGGATGCTTCCTGTCCCAGAATGCTTTCCTCTTTTACTGAGTAAAAGCCAATCCTCCAAATTTCTCAGGCTAAAACAACTCTCCACCCATCTTTCTGCTGGCTCCTCTGTTCCAGAATGTGTTCTGGGGTGCTATGTTATGGTTGTTTGGAGGAGAATATGGGGGAGCTACTATGATTTACTGTTTACTCAGCTATCTGGAGAACTGATCCTTCTTGACCATTTTATCTCCAGGAATCAGAAGCATAACAAGAGTGCTTTTATTTGAAATATAAAATTAACTAGCCTTTGCAAGTTATGTTGGCTAAATTCTCTCACATTATAAAAAATGCTTTGTAACCAAAACAAAATATTTCAAAGTGCCAATTTACCTGATTATTTGAAGTAATATTGGATACAACAAAATTTCAAAATAAAAATGAAGTTTTTTTCCAACTGCTGCTATTAGATTTTTACCTGAATCATCAAATTCCATGAAGTATTGTACATTTCATGAAAAATTAAGATTGTAAAATATGTCTACAGAGGAAATAAAAAGCAACTCAACAAAAAATATAAAGCTCATGTTGATAATAAATGATAATAGCAAATGTCTAGTCTTTTTTTTAATTTAGAACTTACATGATAACTTAGAAGTTAAGAAAGGTAGTACAAACATATAAATTAATATAAGAAAATACACACTTTAAATATAATTTTATGACAATGTTTACCTATTTCTTGTTAGAACCTTTAGAAAAGAACTTAGAAAGGAACTAATGACAGAATTTATAGCACACACAAGAAGTGATAACTAATTAACATGATAGGAAAAAAAACTTGAATCTGTGGTGATGAGTCTCTACAAAGAAGAGGGGAATAAAGGACAATCAATGGGAAATACAAAATATTGAAATGAAGGACAATCTTGATCAAAACATGCAAAAAGCAGTAATCTTAACAGGATATATATTCAAGTCAATTCAAGTAAAAGTGAATGCCTTAAGTATTCCCCATGTGCCAAACACTGGGTTAATGGTTAGGGATATAATTGAAGGCAAACATAGATTTTGCCCTGAAGGATACTAATAATGGAGACATCAGACTAATAACTATTTGCAGACAAAGTATACACAGGGATAATGAGAGCAAATCCAAGAAGGAAGGCATTAGAAGTGAGGGGACCTGGGTCCTAAAGAAAGTGGGTTTAAGCTGAATTGAAAAAAAGCCAAGAAACCCATGAGAAATGTTCAAAAGTAAGAGCATTGAAGGCATGGTGAATGATAATTACTCAAGAATACTGCAAAAATAAATACAAAGACATAACGGAGGGTAGGAGAATTTCATGACCTTAGCAACTGTGGATTCAACCATCATTGCCGTGATGTTTATTATCTCTTTCTCTTGGGCACCTGCCTAGGTGTCCCATTGCCATATCAAATTTAATTCCTTCAAAACATAACTCTTTATCATTCATCTTAAACACACTGTGCCTCAAAATTGCACATTTTAATCAAAGGTACTGCCATTCTTTATCCAGGCTTACAACCTCAGAATCAATCTCTTCATTCATTCACTATTCCCTACATCCAATCCCTTGATAAATTTTGTCAGTCCCACCGCATGTGTATCTTTTATACCTATCCTCTTTTTCTACACATTATACAATCAACCACTTTAGTTCAGGACTTCATCACCTGTTCCCTAACCCATTTTTAAAACCTTCTCATTCATCTCTCTACTGCAAGTCTATCCCCTTTCTAATCCATCCTCATATAGTTACCAAACTGAAATGTCTACAGTACAGATCTACCTATGTCACTTTTATATTGAAAAAGTCACAATGACTTACCATTATTCTGAGGATAAAATAAAATCCATTTGTTTGGCAATGAAAACTATTCAGAGTTTGACTCCAACTTTTCTTTTAAGGCTGATTATACATTGGTTCACCTTAGACACTCATGTCATAGCCAAACTGGACTACTCTCAGTTTCCTGAAGGTGATATTCTACCAGGGCTGAGAAACCTGCAACCTTGAGGCCACATGTGGCCCTCTAGGTCCTCAAGTACAGCCTTGGACTGAGTCCAAACTTCACAGAGCAAATTCTTTTCTTAATGGCATTTGTTCTGTGAAGTTTGGATTCACTCCAAGGGCCATACCTGAAGACTTAGAGAGCCACAAGTTCCTCACCTCTTCTCTATCCCTTACCTCCATGCCTTTGGCAGTTCTATTCCAAAACTGAAATACTCAAAGCTGTCCTCATTTTCATCATTCTTTCTCTCTGTCTGTCTGTCTGTCTTTCTCTTCCTCCTCTGTATATGTTGCCCTAGAGCAAAGTAAGCTCTGAGATAATGACTGTCTCACTTTTGTATCCTTAATCACTATGCCTATAACAATTCTTGTTCCATGGTAGGCTTTTAATAAATGAATTTAATTGACAAATGCATATGTTGGGATTGACCCTAAATATGATTTTTTTTACTGATGAGGGCCTTTTGACCATCTTTACAAGCAGAGTGGAAAAGGAATGCTATGATACAATTTTAAAATAAAAATAAGGTAGATATTTATTGTGTAAAACATTGTAAATGCAAAGTTGAAATAAGACATAATCCTTGCCTTTGAGAAATTTAATGTGACATGTCATAATATAGCTATAGCATCCCACAGCAACTTGTATTCTGTCTTCTGTAAATTCCATAGAAAGGGTTTCACTTCACAATTAATTAAACATTGAGGGAATATAGTATATAATTAACTCACCATGTGGTGCCAAACTCAAGCCACTAGTCCTGTAGACCCATTAAGTTCTCTCTGACACATATCCAGGTAATAATTTCTGTATGCCAGCACAGTGCACCTTTCTCCTATTGTATGTCTTTGCATATTAAAGTAGCAAGGTAGCACAACAAATAGAGCACTAGGAGAGGATTCCTGACCAGGAGTCAGGAAGAATTGAGTTTAAATATAGCCTCTGACACTTACTAGCTATGTGACCCTGAGCAAATCACGTAACCTCTGTATGCCTCACTTACCTCAACCATAAAATGAAGATAATACTAATACCTACCTCTCAGAGTTGCAGTAAAGATCAAATAACATAAAATTTTAAAGCATTACGTACCTGGCACATAGTCAAAACTTCACAAATGCTGCTTTCTTTCCTTCCTTCCTTGTATTCCCTCTGTCCCTTCCCCTTTCCCCCTTTCCTCCTTTCCTTTATCCCTCTCTCCTTTCTTTATTTCTCCTACCCTCCTTATCTCTCTCTCCCCTCCATTTCTCCTTTCCTTTCTTCCTTCTTGACTGCTTGCCTGAATTTCTTCTTAAAATTGTGGGACAAGAAAAAAAAGAAAAACAAATCTCAGGAATTAATTGGAGTAGGAACCTCAAAGGTATGTTGATTTTAGTCTAAAACTTTATTGAAAAAATATTATAAAAATAATTATAAAAACAATACAGCCGATAGGGCTGGAGCCCCCATCCCAGCAACTGCAAAATCTCTGAATTCGGCCTCAACCCTCAAACAATATTCTATATCTACTTAATTTGTTCAATAGAGATGAAAATGGGAAAGGGAAGCTCAAGATATTTACATGGAACCCTACATAATCATATTCCAGGGCTTCCTTCTAAATCTGTAATTGGTTAAAAGATTCAGTGATATGGATAGTGCCCAGAATATGCTGTGAATATGGGACTGGAAGAGTAATAGAAAAGAGGAGAATGAGCAGAATCCTGGGGTTGGAATGGTTTCTGAGACTTTTTTTTTCAGCTTCTGAGTGTTTTAGAGACTTCCCTGGTTTGACACTTGCTCTTGATTCACCTGTGTGTATCGTGGTCACTGACTGTTTGCTCTGACTTCTAGTCTCATCTCAATCTGTTCTAGGGGCTCCTGTTATACACCAATGAGAGTAAGCAGTGACTACTGTCATCCTGGCTCCTTTCTAAGTTCTGTTTTCATCTCTCTCTCTCTCTCTCTCTCTCTCTCTCTCTCTCTCTCTCTCTCTCTCTCTCTCTCTCTCTCTCTCTCTCTCTCTCTCTCTCTCTCTCTCTCTCTCTCTCTCTCTCTCTCTCTCATCAATACATCAATACCTATTTTGATATGTCCACTGAATGAAATGCACCAGGAAGTTCCTCTCAAGGGAAAAAAATAAAAAGAGACAAACACCATTTCTGAACATTCACATCCAGATTTTCCTTGCCTCCTTTCAGGATGCTTCTCTTTCTACACTTGCTCCCCAATTCCTTGTTAGGAAGAAGGAAGTTATCATCCATAACTTCTGCCAGTATCTTTTCTCTTTGTCCTAAAAGTAACATCACTTCTGGCCCTGAGGTAAAATTGTTCAGAACACATAAGGGGAAAGGAAAGTATAAGCACTGATTACAAACTCAATTTAATGTAATAAGAGTCTGGTTCACAGAATATTTCTAATGGCATCTCTCTATGAGGAGATATGGTGAGACTGCTATGGGGAGAGTAGTGATGAAGTGAAATGGAAATGCCTGGAAGAGACATGGGTCTACTCACTATATTGATTAGAAGCCTAACCAGAATTGAGAACATCTTCAAAAAGGCCTCACATAACTGCTGCTTAAGTTTTGTTTTGTTTTATTTTCTTCTGTTTATTTGTTTTTGTCATTATTTTTGCCTATTTTCTTTTTGACCATACTCTTGGTAGATCTTGTGGACTCCTCTGCTCACCGCATCTAGTGAGATATATTGCTGTAAGGTAAGAAGTCTTGGGGACTTTTCTCTGTCAAGGACATGAGGCCTTAAAAATAAGCCTCACTCTATGGTCTCTGCATCTTGTCTTTTCCTTTCTAGGTGAAAGGATTGAAGATTGTGTTCTTGTGAGTTTAAAGAAGTCAAGAGGGTACCCTGACATCTGGGCATACTGGAGTCAAGATATTTTAAGCAGCTCAGTATAGACTCCTTGATGAGAAAGGAATGGCTTTGTAATACAGTCAAACAATACCTCAGATGGGGACTCATCTGGCCATCATATGAAATCTTGATGTCAACTTGGTGGTACCAATGTCTTTTAAAATAGATAAGACTATGTCCCCAAAATAGGAGAATGTGTTTTTGGATTTGTTCTTACTCCATATTCAAAGGAAATGTTCCTTTGTAAAATTTAATTGATATTAATATCTATATGAAGTTGGGACACTAGTCACTGGCACTCAATGTGAGGGATACAACCAGTAGTAGTTTGAGCCAATGCCATGAGAGAAAAAAAACAGCATGCCCCCTGTAGATTATCCTAGAACCCTGAAGGTAAGATGAGTAGTCATGGCTCTGGGAAAGCTAACTCTTCACATGAACAAACATTGGTAAAACATCTATTATATAAAGCATTTGTGGCAAGGGTATGTGTATGTACATATATATCTATATCTATCTATCTATTTATATAGATAGATAGATATAGATAAGTGCATACACATATACAGTGATGGGAGAGGGGGCTGCAAGTAGTCTAGTTTGCCTGGAGAACAAGGTACATGAAAAGAAGTAGAATGAAACTGGAAGGTACTATAGATATCCATCAATCTATTTTTTTTATAGATGAAGAATGGAGGTTCCAGGTGAATAATTGAATAAATGAGTGAGTGAATAAATTAACGAATAATTTAAAAAATACATATAAAATACTATATGCCAGAAACTTCAAAGCACTAGCATTGATTGGTTGTTGTCCTTCATTCTCAAAGAATACCAAAATTACAACATTAAATTTGAATCAAGTCACAATGTGCTCAGCTGTGGCTAATCAGATCAATATGAGATTGAAATGCTCTACCACAGATTTGGCACAACATTTGGGGTGGGTTCTCTAAATTTGGGCATCTTACATTTCTTTTGAGCTACTTCAGTTCTGCTTTGCTCATAGAGCACAGTTCCTTCTTTGAGGAGAGCATGCCATGCTGGGCAGTCCTGTGCTGGTATCTCCCACATTGTGCAATTAATTCCAAATTTCTTAAGAGAAACCTTGAGAGTGTTTTTGTATCAACTCATCTGATTAAAATGTGAGTCTTTGCCTTGTATGAGTTCTCCATAAGCACTGGGAACACAGAGACAATGGAGAAGAGACAGTCACTATCCTCAGGAAACTTACATAATAAAATAGGGAGATAATACATATAGGAAAATTCTGGTCAAAGATGGAAGTCAAGGCTGTTGGTGAATGGAGCTACAGGTTCATGTTCTTGACTAAAGTCACTCATAACATAAATAAGTAGTAATCAAGTTTAGTATGCAGTTCTAGGACTGCATCATATCACTCTTTACATTACATTATTTAAATAAGGCTAAAAGATGAGAGAACTGGCGGATTGTGTAAGACCTTTAGTCTAGCTATTTTTCAACCATGAACAAATGTTGATCATATCTCTTATTACTGGGTACTCTCTTTCATGTACATTTGTTTAGAAGTAAAGACATAAAGTTCTTATTTGAGCCAGGCTTGCTTATGAAAGTGGAGAAATTCCTAATAAATGCAAGGAGACCCAGATTTTAAAGCCTGACCTACCACATTAAACAGCCAGTTAGTTTCAGGAGGATGTTTGGAGTCCCAATCTGCTATAGACAAAAAGAGAAGCACATGCTTTTTAAAACCACAGAATTCTTAGCCTGGTATATAAAAACAGAATTTCTTTGTTTCATTTCAGGAGTCAAGAGACAGGAACAAATATGAGAAAAGCACCTTTCTATAACTTCTTATGCAAGTATATAAAAGTTATGCAACAAAGAGATATATTAAAGTTAACTGTATAAAAAAGTGGATTAGAAATGTGTGTACTCCCCAAAGATTCTGCCAGTTCCTTCTCACCATGATATTCCATTGTCTTCTACTCACCACCCGATATTCTGAAATCAAATTATTGGTTTTCATGGTCCGATCCAATGGAATTCAAACCATGACTACGAACCTAGGTATTAGGGAGGCAAGGGCAAAAACAGAACCACTGGCAATCCTCAAGGAACTTACATTCTCTAGCTGCTTTGGACATAACTTGTATGGAAGAAGGTGAGATAGGGGTGAAAACATTATAAAGTAGAGAGAGGTAGGGAGATGCTGTCTGTGGGACTCTCTCAGGTATGTGGGGGAAGAAAATATGCATATTTCTCTAGTGTGGGAGAGGAGAATATGGATGGGGGTGGAGAATGGTAAAAGCTCATAAAATAAACAGGAAGGAACACAGTAAAAAGGCATAGAGGAAAAAATAGGGACTTTAAAGATAGCAAAATTACTTTACTAATTTTGAACAGCAAGATTAATATAGATGCGATAAAGGTTTCTGCAAATAATCAAGCGCATCATTATGCAAATTAAGTGAAAAGGGGCTGGGTAATGGTAGGGCTCCCAAGCCACCACTTGTGTCAATCTAGCGCTCTTCAGTAGGAAAAGGTTGAGAAGAACTGTTGCTAGCTCAAAATTATCCTGAAAGTTTAATAGGTACTTTATCCAATGTAATATTAAAATATGCTACATTAAAAGGTGATTATTAGCATTATTTATCTGTTTAAGCCATTAAAAAGTAAAGTTAAAAACAGAAACATCTGAAATAATTTTCTCCTTGAAAACAGGTAAGGTGTATTTATGATCCTTAGAAATAGAGAGAGACACAGTGCTGATATCAATCAGTGTCATAGCACCATAAAGCAGAAGGAAAATGCAAAGAGACATTACCTTCAAATTGAGCTGGAAAAAAAAATTGGAGCACAGCCTGAAAATAACCTGATTTCAACACTATTTTTCTTTCTAAAAACTGCCATTGGCCTCTCAGAATAGACCAACATCTAAGGATGCGTTACGAATTAGGAAGGAAATTTGCACTTCAAATTTGCACAGATTCTTAGTTAACTCAAGAATTTTTGCTAAAAACATTTCTTTAAGCCCCTACAATAAAGCAATTTAGGAGGATCATAGAAATAATCTCTCTAAGAAACTAAGTGGAAGAGGATACGCTAAATTGTTGATAGAGGGAATTTTCTCATCTGATAATTGCCTTAAGAATGAATTCACAGGTTCTTCTATTATCTCTAAAGAAATAATACCTAGCATATGAAGAGGTAATACACAATGTTTGGACTATATAAAATTTCACATCACTGAAGGCCCCGATAATATGCCACTCCTATCACCATTCTGAAGATTTATGATTCTTGCATTTTATTGAACAATTATTAGGTTCTGGCCATTCTACTACATGGCTACATGGGTGGTATTAGAAACCAGAGTCAGTGAGGGATAACACCTTTAATGGGGCACACACACACCATTGGGAGCACTTGCTGACAGTAGCAGTGATGATGAGCACTCACCCGTTAACGTTTCCTGCCTATAAATGACCAAGTGACCATACCCAGAAGGTCCAGAGGGTAACACAGAAGTTTAATAATACATACTTATTGTTATTAACTTGTGTTCAAATTGTAGTGTATCCTAGAGAAAGGAGTATAAGTGCATTACTTGTGTGATATCACCTACTTTCTGGTTATCTTCAATTTGAAACACCACAAAAAAGACCAAAGGATAATCAATAATTTAATGTCTGTTACCCACAGAATTTAAAAATAATACCTAATGTTACAAGGCAGATAAGCAAAAGAATCAGAAGACATCAACCTCATGCTTCATCAATCTGGATTTCACAATCACTTGTTTGCATAATGGGCCATTTCTAGCACTTCCACCAGCACCACTAGACAAGGTTTCCCCCCAGATATCTGATGATTTCACCTCATCTTCACTGCTTAGCTTGTGAAATTATATTTTCTTCAAAGAATAGGTTGTAATGATTTTCATTTTTCTGTCCTGTACTTTCTTCATGATTTCACGAGCAGTTCTTTATCTGTTCTGCTAGCTCATCCTTAATGCCATATTTATTGACCTTGTAGATTAGTCTTTTTTTATAGCACTTTGTATAAAAAGGTTTTCTAAATTCAAGATAAATTATGTCCATAAATTTGCCTTGTCAATTCTTTTTTATTATTTTCTTAAAACGCTCCATCAAGCAATCAGATTTGTTAGGCTAAATCTCCCATTTGTGGGCCTATGTTGACTATCTTTAATTAAATTCTAAGTTTCTAGATGTCTCACTGTTCTAGTTTTGATTAGCCTAGTATCTCTCCTATTCTGGAAGTTTATATGGCTTTAAAATATCACATTCAAAAGTAACACATTGCCCCTTACGTAAAACCATTGAAGATAATTTTTAAAGAAAATTTTAAACAACAACAACATAGAAAGATTTAAATGCAACTATTTTAAAATTCCTAAGTAAATGTATTCATTGCTATGAAATAATAAAAAGATAATTTATTTGGAAATATCAAGGATACTATTTTCACTTACAGTAACACTAGTAAAATATTAAATTTCAATTAAATACTGAGAATTTTTTTCAATATTGACTAATCCTTTCTATTTATATATATTTATGTATATATGTATATATACATATATATGTGTATATGTATATATATATATATATATATATGGACATAGCTAGCTATCTATATCCATATATTCACATACATATATCCACTACATACATGCACATGCATGTCTCTGTGTGTGTTTGTGTATATCTATCTCCATCCATAGGCTCAGTGCATCTTGGATATCTATCTGCAAGCCTGAATATATTTCTTCTTACATAAACTGATAAAAAATTCAGCATTTAAGATGACAGCTAGCTAGTTAGAAACAAAATTAGTATATAGTAGTTTTTGCCCTGTTTGTGGATTCTGGTTGTTTAATTGACCTGGACCTGGAAAATGGGTTAAAAAAGATGCAGGGCATATTTCCTATTCACATTGCTCTTTTTCATCTGTTGATTTATCAATCTATCTGAATTATATATATAAATATATATATATGTATGCTTGTATATAATCTCAGTTTAATCACAAATTATACACACACATATACAAACATAAATTCATGATCAAAATGAGATTCAAAAATTTACCCTTAAATGTTCTTACTCCAAATAAGTCAACTGGTTCATTACTCAATTATTCAATGTGTATTTAATGTTTACTCACACCATATATGAAGTGGGCATACTGTATCTGAGGCCAAATCCAACCTATGGTCTATTCTTATAGGGCCCAGATAACTGAGAATGGTTTTCATATTTTAAAATAAAATTTTACTGTATTAAAAATGTACAGAAACCAAACCAAACCAAAACAATAACATTCTTAGCTCAGCTCCCAGGCCATATAAAAACAGGCAGTTGGATGGATTTGGTCCTCAGGCTGCCATTTGCCAACCCATATCTAATATGGCTCCCTTGATTGACTCAATTTGTTGTTTAATATGACTGAGAGAGCCATATTAGATGCAGTTTAATAAGTTTTTCAGCCACATCAATTTGTAGGTGACCTACTTTGTCTTAGTGGGTTTTAAATCTTGGTTGGTGGTGAGAAAACACAGTGATGAAACTGCAAATATTCGAAGTATGTGCCCAATTCAGAACTAGATGTTAAGAATATAGTGATTACCAATACCCTACTCTTATCTCTAATCTGTTGAATCAACTTTTGAGTAAGCAAATATATTTCCTAAGTTGCATCTAAGGATGTAGAGGGCTGTAGAACTTATTCTATACCTATAATGACTGAATGTCTAATGTGGCTATTTGAAGTACTGTCTAATGACCTCTGTAATGGATATTTTCTAGTGGCTGACGGATTCTCTGTTTTAAGATCTGCTCAACTAGCTCAGAGTGGATATAGGGGGAATCTGCATAATCTTTCCCCTCATCTCAGGTTTCTATTTTTTGACCATCATTGTGACTTTTCAAATGGGCTTAATTTGTTGTTCAGTCATCTCTGACTCTTTGTGACCCCACTCTTGGCAAAGATAGGGGAGTGGTTTGATATTTCCTTCTCCAGTGCTTTAAGTCAAGTAGAGATTAAAGGATTTGTCCAGGATCACACAGATAGTAGATGTCTGAGGCTGGATTTGAACTCAGGTCTTCTTGACCCTAGGCTCCACAATCTATGCACTAAGCCTCCTGCCTGCCTCCTAGGATTAATAGATCTAGAGTATCTATCTGCAAGCCTGAATACAGCTGTTCTTATATAAACTGATCAAAGGATTTAATATTTAGGTATACACACATGTGCATGCATGTGTATTTATATGTACTTTTGTGTGCATATCAAAAGAAACGATACAAGGATACTCTCAAGGTCTCACTTAAGAACTTTGGAATTGATTGTGTGACATGTGAGACACTAGTACAGGACTGCTCAGCATGACATGCTCAAATAGAGAAGGTGCTGTGTTTTATGAGTAAAACAGAATTGAAGTAGCTCAAAGGAAATGTAGAGTGTGCAAATTTAGAGGATCCACCCCAAATGTTCATACAGACTATTTGTGTCCGACATGTGGCAGAGCATTCTGAGCTCATATTCATCTGATCAGCCAGTCGGACACATTGAAATGACTCTAGCATTGTGATGATGTTTTGGTCCTTCTTGAGAATGAAGGACAATAACCAATCAACCAATACATACACACACATACACACACACACGTGTGTGTGTATGTGTGTGTATATACATATTTATATATGTATGTATAGGTATACATATACACATGTATATATGTATACACATATGTAATATTCCCCCACCACAGAAAATATTAAAATAAGGACCCCGATTTCCATTCATTTTCATATATTTCACATACCTTGAAAAACTGAATTTAAATATTTTATAAAGAAACTCAACATTGAAAGACAATGTTACTGAAAATGTCACTTTCTGTCATCCTGAAATTCTGTCATGGCCCCTGTGGTCTACCTCCAGGCTTTTTAAATGGAGCTACTGACCCAATGTAGGATTTATAGACTATAATTCAAACTAGTTATCCAGGTCTAGGTACAGCTCGTTATAAGCTCAACTAATATGCAAGTAGTACAAGCAAAAATTTAGGTTTAAGTCATTAACAAAAGTAGAAGGAACATTCTGTTCTGCTCAATGCTCCCTGATCAATATATTTTCTTCTCTTCCTTTTTCCATGCCTTCCTCTTCCTTTTACTATTCATTCCCCTCCCTTCCTCCTTGTTCTTTTGCTCTTTCCTTCCTTTCTCCTCTTCTTCCTTCCTCCTTTGCTTCCCTACTGATTCCCTTAGTGTTATGAAAAGTACCATGCAATTTCCCTGAAGAAATCCAAAGCATTATCTTTCTTTGGAACAACTCTAAACTTTTTAAATTTTAAAGTTTAAACTTTTACACATTTTCCATGTACTTTGTTTGCATAAGCTATATACTGAACAAACAGTTTCACATTCATTATCAAATGGTATTCTTCAGTCATTTTATTTTCCCAGTGTGGCTGTCTAGATATGAGGGAGTATATCATTTAAGAGTCTATATGATTCTATATGATGTTACAGGAATTGAAGCAGTAAATAAAATTTATCCAGACCTCTTATTAATAGGTAGAGAAAATGAGGTCTTACAGAATTCAAGGAAGATGCTGAAGATTCTTTTAAGATGTCCTCTTCTTATAAAAACCAGCAAGAATAGATGAGTGAAAAAGAATATGACTATCCTTGTACTTCAGAGTATTCAGAGAGTCCACAGATCAGAATGGGGCTGATCAGAAAGTTAGAAGCAAAACTGAAGCCAAAAAATATAAATGTAGTACAGTGCCAATTTATTCTATTTCATAGTAGTACAGGAGTGGTTTGGTCTGTGGCATATTGCGTCACCATTGTCAAATACTACTATCTTTCCCCCATCTTACCATAACGTATATTAATACATATATGTATATGTGTGTATATATCCATCTGTATCAATCTGTATGTGTATATATAGATATGTATACATATATCTATATTCCTATAATATATAAGCACACAGATATATCACATGATATCATCAGAAAGAATGTAAGTACATTGATAGTAAGAGCTTTCATTTTTATCTTTATATTCCCATTGTTGATATGTGGCACCTTACAAATGCTTAGTTGATTAATCATGAGTTTACTTATATATTACTATAAACCTTTTCTAGTTCTATTTTCCACTTATTTCTATTGGGTTTGCAAGCGAAGAGATTATTTACTGAAAAAAAATAAACAAGAACTAATATAGATTTTCTACCATATTGTCACAGTCTTATGATATTCTCTATCTGTACTTTAAAATGCAATAATCAGTTTGAAAGGTTGAGTCCACAGTAGATAAATAACTCATTTGTAGGACTATGCAGTCCTTTTATGGGGGACATCGATTATGTAAGTAAGAAGGTGTGCCACCAATGGTAGGTGTGAATTAGTTACAGGAGACAAAAAACTAGGAAAGATATTATTGGCATGCAGTTACAACAGTCAGTGAATGTAGGAGGCAGGGGACAGAGTGGATAAGCAGTTAATCACTTCCTAGTGACTTGAATTAATACTGCTCTTATTATTTTTTTATAGATCTTCCCTTCATTTACCTTGTACTCTGAAAATGCAGATCCCAATAAGTATTGATAGATGGAAACAAAACCGAATAGTTAAAAATGTTGTGTAAAAGGTTTCTCTCTTTCAAAGTTTATGGATTTGTTGAATCTAGAAGAATGTTTTAAAAGCATATCAATTACTCTTTTGGTTCTTATTGTTATTTCTAAGAATTTTAATTCTCCCCAGTTTCCACTATTACTTTATGAGGGAGTGAAGGAGGTATACAAATGTTTTTCATTTTCCAATTTTCAAATTCCTTGATTATCTCTTCTGAGCTGATCAGGGTTTCATTAATGCCAAACTGCCTCTGGCTCCTGCTTCCACCCACTCCCTTATCCTTTTGTGAGCAATAAATCAAAGAATACATTTAATTTTTCAGAATCTACCATTTTGCCAATAAATTACGCTTTCCTTTTCTTTCAGCATTCTACTGTCTCTGTCTCTGACCTCTTGTTCCACAGTTCTTTGGAAAATGTTCTGATATTTATCTAAACTTTCCTGCAATCTTCCTTTCATTTTTCACCTTTGCTTTCCTTTTATATATATTTTTTTATACCTGAATTCATCCTATAATCTTTCCAGTTCTTTTCACTACATAATATTTTATATTTCACATATTCTTCTCTCTTACCCTTGATTACTTTCTGCACTTCCTTATTTATCCACATTGACCTTTTTTTTTAGCTTGGACTATATTTATTGCTATGTGACACTCATAACCCTTGGGCATACATTAATTTGTCATTGAACATTTTCCATTTCCCCTCTCTGGCCTTTGTAGAATTCCATTACTTTGTCCCATTGGATTGTTCCCACTCTTTATCATGCTGTTTCAAAAAAGTATTCTTCTAAATTCAGCATCCTTATTATTCACCATTTGGATGCACAGCTGGACAGTTTATTTGTTCAGTGCCACTTTGTTGTGAGTTAATGGACATATATTAAGTGCCAGGTATACAATCAGGACTACTGAACTAGGCACTAAGTTCTGTAGCAGGCAAAATCCATTTCTACATCCTATTCTCTAGAGATATAAACTTACATTATAGACTTTATGAAAGCTAACTCTGGGATCACATAATTATAGACTTTTAGAGGAGGAAGGACACTTAGAGGTCATCTGACCTAAACTAAAAGGGAATACAGTAACTTATTCAGGCTCTCAGAGATTTGTGATCTCTACATCTTAACCAAACTGAAGTATTATTATCTGTTCCCCAAACTCTACTTACTGTCCCCTGCCTCCATTTGTTCATTTTGATCTCTCTGATTCCCTTCATCTTTTTCAGAACCTTTATCTTTCTCCAAGCTTGAGATCAAGCAACAGATTTCTCCCAAAATTATTCTCTCCTTGAAATATTCCTAGAGCACTGAGTCAGATTCTCTTATGTAAACTTCTCCTCCTCATCCTTACCTTGGAGTATACCTAGCCATATCTATTAATGGATTTCAAATTATTTTTCCTCACTGTTTGTCATGAGGAATCATGTCATTTATGTTGACAATACCACTATAGGGAGTTTTCAGATGCTGATGACCATCACATTGCCTTGCCTGATTTTCCATGCATGACACATATGGTGAAGATTGGGAATGTAGTTCATAATGCTGTCTTGGAGAACAGATTTCAAGGTACATTTTCTTCAAATTATTTTAGGAAGACTATTTGAAAAGTATCTCTAAGTCCTATAAAAAAGGCCTTAGGTCTGGTGGACTTAGTACAAAGACTACATATGACTGGAATAAATCAAAGTAGGCTTAAAGTTTCCTAAGAAAATTGCTGGCATCACTCACAAGATGAACAAAATAGTTGTGCTGTGTCTAAACCCAAGAACATTGACCTAAATGTCACTATTGGTTGAAACAAACTCTGGCCTACTCAAAATGTAAGTAGGATATGTAACCAATAAGCTGGAATCTGACATCTGCACATTACTATGGTGCATGCAATCTGTGCAAAGAGATGCTTACAAGAAGATTCAGGAAAAAGCTTACAATGAACATCATAAGGTCACTGTTTGTTCAAACTCTGGATAAGATCCTGTTTGAATTAGGTAATTCAGCAGTGCCAGAAGAATGGCATGATTGGTTGACTCAGAAGTTTAGGAAGAGTGAAAACAATGTTGAATGAGATTCCAAGTGTGTATTTCATGTATTTCATGAGAGCCTATGCATGGATGCGAAATTACAAGCATAGATTTTGTACACCAATCAGATAGGTGGATCTTCATGTAAGATATGCATGTTAACATATGTTGCCCAAATATATAGAAACCACTGGTAGGTGAAATGAAAAGATATCATTGGAATCTGGTCCATGCTTCTCCAAGGGAGATTGAAATGTCAACCTTGAGAGTATCAAAAGAAAAGCCAAGGGTGACACTTGTTTGTTCTCTCACCTATCACCAATAAAGCTAACATCTAGAATTGTATCTCTCTTTCCCTCATTCAAATATCTATAACTTAGGGGGAAAAGACTGGTGGAAATCCACTGAGCTGGTCAATCTGAAAGAGGAAGGAAACCCTTCATTTATGTTCAACAGCTTTTCTATTTTGCCATCAAAAGCTGGTTTCATAAAAGAGCATCACAAATAGGAAATAGCCAATGAACTCATTTACCCAAGCAAATAGAAATCAGAGAAATTACACAGATTAGAATGTACCAAAGAATGCATAAGCATGAGTAAGCTCCTTTTGTGGGAGCAAGATTCAATCTTAGAGAGCTCAAATCTCACCCAAAGAATTTCATTCTAGTAGGAAATGCTAGGTTCCCTTCCATATTTGTAGCGCACTTTTTGAGAGGTGTCTTTGCCAAAAAGTAATTAGATCATCCATGGATCCCACTGAAGAAGATTGTCCACAATTCCACCAGTGCCATCTGAGATTATCTCCACAAATTAGGAGTCCCATATCCTTTTACTTACATGTTACTCTTGTTCAGCTGTTTCATTTGTATCCAATTTCTTATGACTCCATTTTTTGGTTTTCTTGGCAAAGATATTAGAGTGGTTTGTCATTTCCTTCTCTAGTTCATTTTACAGATCTGAGACAAACAGGTTCAAGTGAATTGCCCAGGGTCACACAAGCTACTAAATGTTTGAGACCAGATTTGAACTTGGGAAGATGAGACTTCTTGACATCAGGCTTGGTACTCTATTTACTATGCCACCTGGCTGCCTACTTACATAACAGCATACAAACCACCTGAAGATCGTTCAGAAACCAATCTTACTAACCTCACCTAAACCTCTCCAAGAGTTATGGGAAACGCTTTTTGAGAATCATACGTATACATATTTAATGTGACTATTCCTCACTACAGTACAATTTGAGCTCTTTGAAAGGAGGGAATTTCATTCTTATGTTTCTACCTCCCATGTCATATTATCCCACACAAAATGGCCACTCATTTTGCATGTGATGTGACATATGCATTTCATTGGTCTATTTCCCTCATGATTTGAAATGATTTTCCATTTCCTGCTTTTCCATTTTAATAAATGACTGGTGATTACCCAGATTCATAGATTATTTGATATGAGGGAGATCTTAAAGATAATTTAATCTAACCCCTTAATTTTACAGATGATATAAGAAAGGCCCAAAGAGGTATTTATTCTACTAAACTCCCATTCTGATGTCTTATTTTAGTTCAGAGTTGCCTTTTGTTTCTCAAAGGTCACACCAGCAAAGCTTTAAGGGGTCCTAAAAAACTGGAAGAGACTTGACTATGTGCCCATTGTCCAGTGAGTAGCCTAACTTATGAAGGGCTCATTACAAGATGGTTTCCCATAAAGTGGGGAATATTTGGGAGTGCAACTCATGGAATTATTTAAGGAATGATGACACTGTGATCTATACTATTGGAAAGAACACCCACATGGATGAAATGACTGATTTTTTCTTGAAGTATGAAAGATATTAATCTTTTCCTCAATATAGTGCTCATATTACTCCTTGATAGTAATGTCTTCATGGTCAGAATATAGAATTATGACATCCTCTTGGTTAGTTTTTTTTAAAAAAATCATTTTCTTTGACCTTATTTAACATACTCTCTGTGTGGAAACTTCTGTGTTAAATAGATATCGACAGTAAAAGTTTGCCCTGGCACCTTTATGTTACAACCATAATTTCAACCATTTGCTGCTTTAAAAAATCTAAAATTTGTGTTTAAAATTTCCTTTTTTTAGTATTTTAACTGCTATATGGGGATATTTTAAAGAAAGTTAGCTTAGCTATTCTTAGTATGCTGAAAATTCTTTTTCAAATGCTTTCCTCAGGTTTGGGGATTTACAATTCTAAGCCTCTGGCCATGTTACTCTCCACCTCCACCTACTAAAATTATCCAAGAACTTCCTTGTCTAAAAAGAAAATTTTTAAATTCTGCTTATTTCAAGAAACAATCTCTAACTGCCTAAAGATAAGGTGATGATTTTTTTTTCTTGCTCACCTCCTAGCCCAAAACCCATAGGTGGCAGTAGTATAATTTTTCATAGGTTTAGCTTTAAAAAAAATACTATTTCTTCCTCAATGAAAAAGAAATACGATAAATACTTTTTTTTTGCATTTTGGTAAGTTTTAGATCTCTAGCTACTGCAAGGGAGGAACTGTCTTCTCTTAAACTCATTTTATTTGATAAAAAAGGAATGATTGCTATGCCATTGTATGAAGCCTCCTTACTTTCTAAAGCAAATGGGAGCCAAAAAGAATTTATACAGTGCCTAGGAGCACTGTGCTGAGTACTATGCATTGAGTTGAGTATTTTATAAGTATCTTCTCATTTGAGCTTCAGAACCCTGGGAGGTAAATACCATTGTTATGTCCATTTCATAGTCAAGGAAACTTAATCAAATTGAGGTTAAGTGACCAACCCAGGGTTATGCAGGTGATAAATGTCTGAATTTATATCTTCCAGATCTCTAGGCCCTATATTCTGTCCATCGCTCTTTCTGGATGTCTCTAAGCAGTCTTTAGTAAATTCTCAAATATCTTCAACAGTACATAATGGAGTCTTGGAATTGGAGTCAGAGGAACTGGTTTCTCATTCTGACTCTAACCAGTTTGACATGTATTATATTTACTTAGTCAATGTAATTCAACAAGTATTTGTTACGTACTTACTATGTTACAAGCACTGTACTTGGGATACAAAGAAAAAAGAAAATAGTCCTTGATTTGAAAGAATATATATTCTACTGGTGAAAACAACATGTATGTATATGATAAATAAGTACAAATGTAATGAGTTTGCAGTGGCTTTTGCTGGCCAAAATATCTCTGAAACAAAAGGGTTTTGGGGTAAAAGAAATGAGTAATAAAATCAGGAATATGAGCTAGATGGGTGGACAACAATCTTTTTATTTAAGACAACATCAAAAATGGCAATTTTATAAGCACATTGCTAGTTTGCTATTGGTGGAACCATGAATTAGACCAGTGATTCTGGAAAAAAATTTGGAATTATTTCCAAAAGTTGCCAAACTATGACCCAGTCATACTTGGTTTATACCCAACAGAGGTCAGAGAGAAAAGGAAATTACCCAAATGTACAAACAATATTCACAGTAGCACTTTTTTCTCATAGCAAGGAATAAAATGGATCTTATAAATTGAGGGGGAAGTGTCTGAACTAATTTTGTTATAACAATAGTATCATAAGAAATAATAAGGTCCATTCAGAGAAACCTGAGAAGATTTATATAGTCTATGTATATATAGCTATAGATTGAACTGAGGAGAATGTTTACATGATGACCCTTGTAGGAAAAGAAAACAATGAAACATTTTAGAATTCTGATCAGTTCAGTAATCCATCATTATTTCAGGTACCCATATGATCATAGGTTTATAGAATGTAGCTGAAAGAATTCTTACAGGCCATCTAATCATTTTATAACTGAGGAAATTGAAGTCCAGAGAAATTATTTGCCTTGTTTAAAGTCACAGAGGCAGAAAGTGACAAGGCTAGGACTGATGACAAAGCATGACTCTCACTTTTTTTTTTCATTTTTATTTTAATTATTTATAAATGTTCTACAATCACTTCCTTAAAATTAAGATTTTATAGCCCCACACCTTCCCCCCCTACCCTCTCCCTCCCCATGACAGCATATAATTCTGTATAGGTTTGACATATGCTTTCCTATTGAGCATATTTTCACTATAGTGATGTTATGTAGTCACACTGACATAAGTGGAAGAAATCATATAACAAATCAAAACATAATACACTAAAACCCACACACACACAAACATGATCTGCTACATTCTGCGAATGACTTCCATATTTCTTTCTCTGAGTGACTCTCACGTTTTGACAGAGAACTAATAGACAAGGCAGGGGTGGGAAAACTGTGGCCTCAAGACCACATTTGGCCTTTTAGGTTCTCAAGTGTGGTCCTTTTCCTGAATCCAAACCTCATAGAACAAATCTTCTTAACAGAAGGTTTTGTTTCTGTTAAACTTGGACTCAATGGAAAGGTCACACCCAAGAACCTAGAAAGCCATATGTGGCCTTGAGGTGGCAGGTTCCCCATTGCTGGACTAGAGGTTTGAAATGGGATACATTTTCACACATGAATAACATTCTACTTTATTTTGTTTGAATATACTCATTTATGAAAGGGGAAGACTTTCATTTGAGGGAGGGAATTAATAGTTAGTGAGAGACACACAGATAAAGGGCATTAGTGAAACATAGAAATCCAAAAGAGAAAAGCAAAAAGTATTTAGAATTGGAAATAAATAGTGAAAGTTTGGTACTCTCATGTTAAATGTACTATTGCCTTTAACTGGAGTGGAGATGAAATGGGAAAATAGAGGTAGCAACCCACGTGAACTTTCTTAACATTCTCCTCCAAACAACTTTAAATTTATGCATCAGATAAAATTTTGGATCAACAGGGCCAACAAAATATCAGGGTAGAATACTTTTCTGGCCTAGAAACCTTAAGGGATAGGCAGGAGAGATCTGTAGCAAAAGGGTAGAAATCTGGAAGCCCACAAACCCAAAGTTGCCACAGTAGCAGCAGCTTTGGGAGAAGTCAGCCCAGAGAATATAAGGTGGTCAGACAAGTGCTCATGAAGTAATTACAGGGGAACCTTTGATGGTATCGCTTATAGCTAAAGTTGATTGGCAACTCCATTGTCCATACACAGTTCTGGGTCACAGTTCCAGGCCAGAGAACTGCACTGGAGGTCAGTCACAGGGGAACAGGAACCCTGGTCAGAGTACCAAAGCAGAGAAAAGAGTTATCAGGTGCAGCTCCAGGGCACGAACAGTACTTCCTAGGTAAAAACCACAACAAAGACCAGGAAATCAGGGACCATACATCTCCCAGAACCAGGTTCATATCACCTTGGAAACATGAAAAATTTGCAGACTTCCAGAATAGCTCTACAAGCAGCTTCAGAAAAAGTCTAAAGCTTGGGACAGTGCCTTCTTACTTCCAGAGAAGAACCCAATTTTAACATAAAGTCAAAGTCAAGAAATAGACTGGAAAAATGAGTGAACAACATCAAAAGAATTGATTATAAAAGCTACCATGGTGTGAGGAAAGACAAAGACAACAGAAGACAATGTATGAAAACAACTACAGAACATATCTCGAAGAAAAGTGCTAATTGAATCTTAGACCAAACTAAAAAAAACATCCTGAAAGAGTGAAAGAAAGAAATAAGTGATAGAGGAAAATTTTGTAAAAGTAGAGAGAAAGACGAAAGAAGACTATGAAAAGACATGTAACAACTTGATAAAAGAGGCAAAAAATGTGGAAGAACACTTTTGAGGAAGAACAAGGAGAGAGAGAAGAGAATAAATGGGGCAAAGGATGGAGGGAAATACAGTTAGCAGTAGTAACTGTGAAAAAATATTGAAGCATGTTTCTCTGATAAGGGCATCATTTCTCAAATATATAGAGAACTGAGTCAAATTTATAAAAAATGAGACCCACTCCATAATTTATAAATGATGGAAATATATGATCAGGTTTCACATCAAGTATCTATAGCCATGTGAAAAATACTTTAACTCACTTTTGACTGGATAAATGAAAATTAAAAGAATTCTGAAGTACTATCTCATACCTATTAGATTGGCTAATAGGATAGAACAGGTGACAAATGTTGGAGATGTGGAAAAAATGAGAAATTAGTGCATTGTTGGTAGAGTTGTGAACTGGTTTAACCATTCTGTAGAGCAATTTGGAACTATGCCCAACAGGGCTATAAAACTTTGAATATAGCCTTTGACATAGCAATACCACTACTAGATCTATATCACAGAAAAGATTAAATAAAGGAAAAGGACTTATATGTACAAAAATCTTTTCTTGTGGCAACAAATTGGAAATTGAATTGGGGAATGACTGAACAAATTGTGCTACATGATTATGATAGAATACAGCTGTATTTTAATAATTGATCATCAGGACGCTCTTAGCGAGACTTGGAGGGACTTACATAGACTTGACACAAAACGAAATGTACTGTGTACAAAGTAACAGCAACATTGTAAAATGATTAGCTGTGAATGACTTAGATATTCTCAGCAATACAATAGACCAAGAAAAATCTGAAGGACTTATGATGAAAATTGATATATATCACCAGAGAAAGAACAAAGAAAAAAAGAAAGAAAGAACTGATGGTGTCAGAAGATAGATTGAAGCCTATTTTTTAATAATACTTTTCTTGAGTGTTTTTTGTCTATGTCTTCTTTTACAGTATGATCATTAATGATATGTTTTGCATGCTTACACATGTATATCCTATATTCAATTGCTTGTCTTCTCAGTGAGAAGGGGTGGGAAGAGAGAATGGGAGAAAGGGAAAAAAATGGAGCTCACAGTTTCAAAAATGAATGCTAAAATTATTTTAAACGTAATTCGGGAAAAATAAAATATTTTAAAAAATGAATTGACAAGTAAAAACTAATAACTCCATGATACACAAAGAAAAAATAAAACAAAACCAAAGGAATGGGAAAAATAGAAGAAAAAGTGAAATAGCTCTTCAGGAAAAAAAAATTGCCTTGGAAACTATATCCAAAAAGAGATCATTTAAGAGCTATTGAACCACCCAAAAGAGCCATGATCACTCAAAGAACCTAGATGTCATTATTTCAAGAAATTATCAAAGATAACTCTCCTGTTATCTTAGATCCTGAGACTAAAATAGCAACTGAAAGAATCCAATGATGACCTCCTGATCCGAAAATAAAAAATTCAGGAATATTATAATCAAATTCCAGAGCTCCCAAGTAACAGAAGGGGGAAAAAGCAATGAAAAAGAAATAATTCAAATATCTTGGAGTCATAGTCAGGAACTGCTTCCACATTAAAGGAGTAGAGGGCCTTGGGATGATATTCCAGAAGGCAAAGGAAATAGGATTACAACAAAAAATCACCTATCCATCAAAACTGAATATAATCCTTCAAGGGAAAGATGAATATTTAATGCAATAGAGGACTTTTAAACATTCTTGATGAGAAGACCAGGGTTGAGTAGAAAATTTGACATTCAAATAGAAGACTCAAGAGAAGCATAAAATGGCAAACATGTCTGTCTGTCTGTGTTTATCCTTCATTTTCAAGGAAGACCATAAAATCAGAGAAATGATGATATGACTTGCACTTGACTTTGTTTTGAGTGAGGGAGGACTGTGAAAGGTTACCAACCTCACTTTCCTCTCCTGAGCCATCTGGCTCCAGTGACCTGATAGATATTCATCAGAATAACTGGAGAAGGCCCAGGATGCAATGGGAAAGAAGTAGATCAAGCAGGGAGGGAAAGAGACTGTTGATAATCACTCTGAAGGCAGTAGGGTCCCCAAAACAGACGTCAAGTGGAGATTTGGCAGGGACCTATTGTTGAGCAATGTATGGGCTTCAGAAGGCACTGGATTTTAGGCTTTGGGAAAGAAAGAAAGAAAGAAAGAAAGAAAGAAAGAGAGAGTGAGAGAGAGAGAGAGAGAGAGAGAGAGAGAAAGAAAGAAAGAAAGAAAAAAAGAAAGAAAGAAAGAAAGAAGGAAAGAAAGAAAGGAAGGAAGATAAAAGGAAGGAAGAAAGGAAAGGAAAGGAGGAAGGGAGGAAGAGAGAGGGAGGGAGGGAGGAAGAAAGGAAGAGAGGAAGGAAAATATAAAGAAAGTGTCTGAGGCTAAATTTGAACTCTTGAAAACAGAATATTTCTGATTCAAAGCCCAGTTCTGTGCCCACTGAGTCACCTACCTCCCCTCTAGGGACAATAGGGAGCCACTAAAGCTTTTTCAGTAGGAAAGTGATGCAGTCAGACCTGTGTTTTATGAATAGTGAATTTTTAAAATCTCTATTTCTTCATTTGTAAAGAAGAATGGGGGAAGACATGTGAGGAAGCAGGAAGGAGCAAGATTTATCTTTAAGGTCCCTTACATATCTGAATGTATGATCATTTAATCCTCATAACACTACAAAGGGCACCTTATGTTTTATGGGTTTAAAAGCCTCTTTCTTTAAATGTTTAAGCTACAAACGCAGAATTTAGAAAAAAAAATCTGTTCTTACAGATGAAGTAGGCATTTCAGCTTTATATTTTGGTCTAGGGATTGTTGCACATTGTTCTGAATCCCATCAAGCACATGGTTGGCATTCAGTCATGTTAAATATGCAATCATTTGTGAATAGACATTGTACACACATACCATGTATGTAACAGTGAAGTTCACACCACTTAGTAACATAAACTCTCACATATGTGCAATGGGGATCAGATAAATTCCTGTGAGAAATGAAACCTTGCATCTTATGCCTTTTTTGTCAGAAGAATACATTTGTGTGAATATCTATATCTTCTCTTTCAAGTCATAAACGGACAGGATTATTGAATACTCCTCCAGTTCTTACTTGTAAGTCCGCTCTCTGCATTTGCTTTTTATAAATAAGAAAGCAATGTTTGTAAAAGATTTTGAAGATTTAGGATCATTCATTTTAAAAGATACCCTGTTGGGCCTCTTTTACTGCTACAAAGCAATTCCTAAAGGATTGTGTATGCTTCCTCCAAAGAAAGTTTCATATTCCTTCTCTCCCTAATGGGACATCAGGGGTTTGCAAGAACAAGAATTCATGACAGCTAGTGAATTTCGCACTTTGGTAGTGGTCAGATTAGTCAAATTCAACTGACTTTCCTTCTGTAACTCCAATTTTTTTCTTTTCCATGCATTCCAAATAGTGTAATTCATGCTTGCCACTTACCTTTGTTTTATAGGTGTTTGTGTTCTGAAAGAGTGCCTTTTCCAGGCCCAAGGGTCCATACATGCAGAAGTCTTCTATGTTCCATTTAATTTTCTCCCACACTCTGTAATGAGATATTCAAGAGAGTTCTGCAAGTGCTTAGCACAGTTCCTGGCACATAGTTAGTACTATATCAATGCTAGTTTAGCATTATTATTAATAATTTATATATATTATGAATTATTTGTGAGACCTCAAACCTTGATAAATTTTTCTCTGTCAGCATTTCTGTTTGCCCTAAGCTCTTTTAGTTTTCTATCTGGATAAGATATCTGTTTCTCTGATTAATATTATTTCCTTCCTGTCCACCCATCTGTTTATTTTAGTTATTTCTTTTTCTATGCAGGCTTCTGTATAGACTCCCCACATATGCCTGTTAGGGATGTGCATGAATACCAAATCTAATGGCACAATTACCATGATATAGAGCGAAAGACTTGTGTGACCGAATCTGGAATATTCCTGAGTATTCTACTGCATTAAGTGCTGGGGATACAAAAGCAAAAGGCAATCCCTGCTCTCAAGGAGTTCACAGTCTAATGAGGGAGAGAGCAGATAAGAAAAACACATCAAAAAACAAGCCCTTCATATAAACAAGATATAAAGTAAAGTTTTATCCTTCTTTCTCTATCTCATCTAATTTCTCCACTCTCAGAACACATATGAAATTCCTGAAATTTCCACAGGAGAGCTTCTCATATAACAGATCTTGATTCTTAGGTGGTTCTGTGACAATGATGTATATTACCCTACATTGGAGCAAATTGAAACCCAACTATTTCTTCTGACTTTGTATCCACGATGTCCCACGCATCTGTCACAGAAAGTCTAATTCCAATGTATTGACAGTCTTCCACTAGGTCTTTTTATATTTTGTGGTCATCAATGCAGGACAAAGCCTGTTTGTTTACTTGGTGTTTCTCACTCTTCATTTTTGTAATCATAAATATCTGAGTAAAGGTATCTCTTATATCTTGAGCAGAAGTTGTAATAGAGAAGTTGCTGACACCTTGGGTTGATTTTCGTATCTCCGTTGCTCTTTGGGTCTCCATAGCTGTAAGTTTTTGTCTTTGGAAACTGTTATGTTGCATGGTCTGCGTTCATACAGCAGCAATGGGAGAAGACTGGTATTAAAAAATAAATATTTACATCAGAAAGTATTTGGGGATTCTGAAAAGTATTGCTTTTTGAATTTTTCTTATCCTAATAAGAAATTGCTTGGGACTTTCTTTCAATTCTACCTTCCATTTAATCATTTCATTCTATCTGAACAGTCCCCTTCTTCCCAATGCATTCTCCTTGATTTTTATCAGTTTTGTATTTTATCTTGCTCCCTATCCTTAAAGTAAGCAACCAAAATTCATTAGGTTATACACAATACCCTACATTTTATGCATTCATTTCATAACAATCCATTGTTTTTGTCTTGTGCATATGTGTCTACAGTCATGCTGAATAGTCTCATTAAAAGACTCTAAGATGCCTATGTATGTCATTCTTTTTTCAGTACCCAGGAGAGGGTTTTGTTATTTTTGTTCAGTCATTTCAGTCATGTCTGACTTTTTGGATGCCATTGGGTTTGCCATTTTCTTCTCCAGCTCATTTTACAGATGAGGAAACTGAGTCAAACAGGATTAAATGACATACCGGGGTTACACAGCTAGTAAGTGTCTGAGGCGAAGTTTGAAGTCAGGAAGATCCAGGCACAACAAGCTTATCCACCGCATTACCTAGCATAGGACTACATTTAATTATTTGCTTAATAAATGCTTTTTGACAATAAGATGAACTAGTCTGGGGAATATACAAATGATGCTACAGAGACCATTTCTGTTGGCTGACAGGCATGTAATAAGCCACTTCCCATGCTCATTTGGCAACTTTCATAATACAAAAAATTAATGCAGAGCAATGATATTTAGATCTCAGCAGAGGGGTATTGAGTTATCTGGCCACGCTAATGGAATGGAAAATCTATTTGGAAATTGTTGTGTGTTATCTTGTTCAAGTTAGAGAGGGTATGTTGTAAAGTGTCATGTCATTACTAACAAAATAAATCTGAAAATGATATTATTGTATGAAAAAAATAATTATTTTGATAGAGAGAAGGGTTGGGGAGAGTTCAAATTTTTATTCAAATTTGCTGTTTTCACAGAAGAAATACACCAAAACCATAAGCTGTAATTTAATTTACATGCCTGATTCCCATTTTCAGACTAATTGAAAACTTATTTTTGTTGTTGTTGTGTCATTTCCTTTGTATATGACTCTTAGTGACACCATTTGGAATTTTCTTGGCAAGGATACTAAAATGGGTGACCACTTTCTTCTCCAGTCTATATTACAGATGAAAACTGAGGTAAACAGGGTTAAATGACTTGCCCACGGTCACACAGCTGGCCAGATTTGAACTCATGAAGATGAGTCTTCTTGATTCCTAGTATTCTACTTCACCACCTAGATTCCCAATTGAAAACTGTAGGCTATTCTTAATTACTGTACAGAACAAATGTGATAGTACCTCGTCTTGAACTTGGCCTGAGAATTCCAAAGATCTGAATTACCCCAAATCAAATGAAAATCACTTTTCACAGTTTTATATTTCTATATTATTGCTTTGCTCCTGTGACTGCCTAACAGGGACCAACAATTTGATCTATCCCATTTCTTCTCAGAGAATACCTCCTACACATAGTCTTTCTTAATCTTTTCTGATGCTAGTGTTCTCACATTGACCCAGGCCCACAACTTACCATTGGGCACAGTTGGAAAATGGTGTAATGGAGAATGTGAATGTATGAAGGGAAGTTAGGAGAAGATGAATTGCAGTAAGCAAGGAGAAGAACTAGTAAATATGAAGTTTGAAATAGTGGGTAGTTACAGAAGATAATATTTACAAGTGATTTATTAGGATGTAGATACTATTAAGAGAATCAGACACACAGGCAATCATAAGTATTTACCAAAGCATAAAATCCATAGGAGAGAAGGGGCAGCATTGTTTGGTTTAGCAGGAGTGGGGTTATGACACTCTCTAATGACATTTTGGAGTGGTAAATGGTTGCAAGAATTGATGTACTTCTCTTTTAGTTCCAACATCACTGCATCAGAGGAAGATTAATCTCTACCTCTATCTGTATTGCTTAATATTCTAATGCATTATAATCAAAAGTGAACTAGAGTTAGTAAATATCCTATACACAATAGTTGAAACAGTGCAAATGAGGAAGAAGAAAAAGCAGTAGTCATTGCAAAACAGATAAACCTGAGTATTGCAGAATTGTAACCCCAATACTTGGCCTTCTGAGGTTAAAAATTTATCAGAAGGATTTGAAATAAATAGAAGATTAGAATCTAGAATAATGAAGGAAAAGAGGAGATGGAAAGGTTCAACAGGAAATGAATTAAGAAGGTCAAAGTTTAGAAGACTATGGAAGATGATATAGAGTCGAACTTTGGATCTAACTTGTGATCCAAGGTTAGAAGCAGTTTAAAATTCCATGGGACTATAGAAGGTGAAGTCTCTCTTTTCCCAGAACCTGTCTCAATGTTTTATTCATCATAGTAACTTAAATACTTTTTTGTTTGTTTGTTGAATTAAATGGACTCTTCATGCACCTTGAATTTCATTGGCATGAGGAAGTACTACACTAGGAGAGAAATTTCCAAATCCTTTGTGATTTATTTGATGACCTTGAAGAATTTCAATGTCCTTATAATTCATAAGCCACAAAGTAATGAACCTCTCTGAATTTGGTTGAGGTGGTACTTAAATGCCAGAATCTCATCTGTCTCAAGACACATATTTTAAGCCTTGCCATTTGACAGGAAGGTCTTACTAAAACCATTGAGAAAAGAGATGAGGATTTTAAGAGTTCTTGTACATAATGACCTATTTTCATGAATTCTTTGTCATCATTAATAGTATAGTTGTGAAATGCTTCTTCATGTCACTCTTCTAGGTGTCATACAGAGTGACCCCAACATACTTCCCAACTTTCCAAAAACAAGACATCTCCAGATTATATGCATTTAATGCATCAGTAATTCATATCTTTGAAAGAAATGAATTATATTTAATGTGTGACAGATCCATTTCCTTTCCTTTCCTTTAAAAACAAAGTCATCTTGGAGAATAAATCCTTTTCCTATTTAAGCAAGATTTTTTTCCTCCTTACTTCCATAACCTAAACAGATTTGTTTTGGTTTTACATGATTTGGGTTTTAGGAGAAAAAATAGTTCTGGAACACAAATTTCACTAGAATTGGAGGAACTGCAGTCTGATACAATGTCCCCAATTTGCATATATGCACACTAAAGGAGGAAGCCCTCTCTTTTTTTGCATTTTCTTGTTTATTAAATATTTCTTGCTAAAATGTTGTCAACGAATAAGTTATCACTTAATCTTTTATAAAGAATGTTTTTAGAAACATGTCATTTTACTAACTAGTCACTAAAAGTGATAAAAGATTGAAAATAGACATGAATAGCCAGCTTGCCAGAGATTTAATATGGCTAGGAGCTCTTAGTAATCTGACTATGTTCCAAAAGACACATTTATATAAATGACTTATTTTAAAGTATATACTACAGAATTTTCTTTCAGAAGGACTGCTTCTCAATAACATGCAATAGTGTGGGATTTATGCAATAGTATCATAGAATAGTAGGAAAGAAAGATTTAAATTAATTTGTTGCTTTGAACTGTTGAAGATGTGCACTAGTGAGAAAGCATTGGTGTTTTTCTCAATGCCCTAAATGACCAATAAGGATCTGCACCAAAAAATTGCCTAGTTACTATCTAAATTATTCCATCTATAAGAAGTTAAGGCCATTTCCCACCTTTCTAATTTTTACCATTATTATGAAGAAGCCCTGAATTTAGCTATTATTAACATATTTTGAATTTTATTATGTCTAGTTTTATAAGAGAAGGTGCAATGGAAAAACTGACCTCTTCTCCGTTAAGCTCAAGTAAATGGAAGGTATGTTCTTCAAACTATGAAAGAATGGGAAAATAGCTCCCTATTAGTAATGTAGACTTCCTTCCTGAGCCAGAGATGTTATCTTCAGTGAGTCATGTACACTACAAGGAGGGAGGCTGCTTTCTATATCTCAATGGGGTGAGATTCCCCTTATCCTCAATTTTCTTCCACTAGAAGAACATGAACTAGTGGCCTAAGAGAAGATTATTAATTAGAAGTATGTGATTGAATTTGACTGAAAGTAGCAGTTTTTTTCTGCTACTGGTTTTCCATCCTGGATTTGTCTTTCTGGTTCTGTCCCATGTTCGACCTGAGGGATGGGAGAGTGGATTCTGGGCTAGGAAAAAGAAAAGTCACCTCTAAGATCTACTACCCCCCTGACTTCTTCCCTTCCAATAGGGCATAGACTCTTGGCCCTATTCTCATCTTTCTTTTACAGATAACTAAATAGAAGAGAAGGGCTTTTCTTCCCCTTTATGCTTCTTTTCCAAGGGATGAGCAGATGGTCAGTCTTGATCCTGCTGATCTCATTTTCTTTCCTTTTTCTTTGTCTTAAATTTTTCCTTGGAGGGTCTCATGTACCTTTGTATCATATAAAAATTGTGAGGTAGAGGAAGGGTATTGCTCTATAAACAATTGTCTGCCTCATGTTGAAGGTTATTACTAAGACCTCTATTTTTTTTCATTGCAGAATATTGATTTTAATAGATCACTCACTTTTTACTGAACTTAACATACATATCCAACTTATTTTGAACATACATTATATATGTACAGGGACTGCTAGGTGGTGCAATGGATAGAGCATCAGGCTTGAAGACAGAAAAAACCTTCATTATGAGTTCAAATCTGGGCTCAGACACTTACTAGCTGTGTGCCATTGCCAAGTCACTTAAGTCTGTTTGCCTTAGACCTCATCTGTAAAATGTACTGGAGAATATAATGACAAACTACTCTAGTATCTTTGCCAAAAAAATCCCCCAAATGGGGTCACAAAGAATCAGACATGACTGAAACTACTGAACAACCATAATATATGCACATGCTGATAGATCTAAGCTCTCAGAGGACAGGATTTGTTTCATTTTTAGCTATGTTTCTGCATTGCTTTAGAAAAGTGTCTTGTATATGGAAGGTGTTTAACAAGTGGCTATTGAATGACTAGTTGATTGAATTGCCAACAGCCTATATTTTGATGTCTGTCATTAACTGTCCATTTCTGAAGAGCAAAATTGTACAGTCATTTTGTGTGGCTCAGCTGTCTAGGCATTCTCTGATCAAGGACTACAATGATCCTGATTCATATGAACAAAGATTTAGAACTCAAGATCATAACGCAGAGACCATCTATTTTAACCTCCACATTTTAAAGGTGAAGACATGGAGGTCTTATGAAGCTAGGTCGTTTTCCCAAGGTCAAAGAGGTAACTGACAAAGCAAGGATTGGATTCCATATCCAGCACTGTTTCCAGTTCATCATGCACTCTCAATGGATTTGAGTGCACAGTTAGTCTCAAAAGTCAAGGAAAGTTCAGCCTTTCCTATTTGAGTGGGCCATGTAACAAAATGAGATTTCTACTTTATGTGTAGTTGATATTAGAAGCAGAATTAAGAGTTCAAGGGACGTTTTCAAAACCACAACGTATTTCATTCTCTAATACTACTGCTTATGCTTGAAAACTATGAGTTTTAGTGGGCAAAAGCAGAATAAAACTAAGAATTCAATTTCTCATTCCATATTTAACATTTTATTCCTCAAGCAGAGAAACAAACAAATCTCTAGTTTTCCAAAAAATATTGAGAATGTATTTTTCTGTCAATCTTTCACTTTCCACAGTTAACGTAAATTTAAATTTAAGTGATCAAATGTCTAAGCAAATGTGATGAAATAAATTAATCAATACTGCACTCTCAAATTATATTTAAATTTAGTTTCAAGGCATAGCAATCCAGTGATACTCAATAGATATGCAACTGTACATAATTGCACAATTTCAGTGACACAAAATTGTAACTAAGGGATAGTGAATTTGCTAATTTCAGGGAATTCTAATTTCCCAGCTCATTTCAATATCTGCATGATTGGGATCTGAGATCCCTGAAATTATAATGTTGGCTTTGAAAATGTAATCATTTTTAAATCTGACTGTTCAGAAGAGAAAAGAATAATCCCTGAGAGCAGAGCAAAAGGTGACCATGGATGAACTTACCTTCTTTTGCTCTGTGGAAAACAAACATTTCCAGATTTCTTTGGGAAGTAAAGGCAAGTGGCTAACCTGAAGCCCCTTGCCTGGGAAATGTCTTTGGGTAGCTGCCGAGAGGCAGAGAGTGTGTTTTAAGAGAGGAAGTCATAATAAAATAGCAAGTTGAGCCACAGGGTGTGGGAGAATGGGCAGGTTACATTTGGAGCACTGCAGGGCGCTCCTCAGGCAGGACTATGCTGGCACGCTGCACACCCACTGACTGTATATATCTGTGGGCTAAAACCGGGGCTCAGCCTTAATGTGCCCAATGAAAATTGACATTTCCCATATCCCAGGGTTAGCTTAACAGTAATTAAAGCATGATATTGCACAATATTCTTTTTCCTTATAATTTAAGTGGATTTTTTTTTTTGCTATTTTAAAAACCATTCTAGTTCCCACTGTGAATAATGAATACAAATAAAGTTGAATGTCATAACCCGGAATACAAATCAAACTGGACGATCCATAAATATCCCATTTTTTTTGCCCCATTACTCACTAGTCTTAGGTGCTACAACTTATTCCTTGCTATCCTGATGACTCTGGCCCTGCAAGTGTTTTTTTTTTCTTTTTCTGTTTCTTTTCCTTTTTTCTTTTGCTTTTTTCCTTTTTTTTTTTTTTTGGTTACAGGACAGCTTGATAGAACACTTTAGCATTATTAAGAATTACATATACTCTGCATTACCAAGTATCTTTCCATCTTTAAATTTGCATTTGAGTTCCCCCACACCCCAACTCAGAAATTCATTCATGCCATGTGAACAGTGCACCTAAGGAGCTAGGCAGACACACCTACTCTGAAATCACAGGACCTTTTAGACACAATGATTGTTGCCTTACACCAAACTGAGAATAGAGCTTGTATTCAATTCATTTTCTATACCTCCAATATGTGTCCTTTAGGTCTCGTAGGAGTGGCTATTATATGGTTATGCTATCCTCCAATTTTGAATGAGATATTGTCATATTCTGCCTCTGAGTAACACAACAGAAGGTTTACATCAGCACATTTCTCTCATCTCATTGTTCTCCATCTAAAAATGGGAAGAGAAATTGGAAACAGCTTTATTTGGTCTAGGTTTGAAGGATAGTGCAAAAAGGTTGGGATCTTATGCCTACATTTATAAATGAATCAGGTATTGCAGATTTAGAGGTTTATTGCTTCTCATCAAGGGCAAAGGGAGAAAGATAGGGAGGACAAGGAAGGATTTGGGGGGAGAAAAAATATAGCACTTACCTAGTATCTCATTTCAATGCAGAATAGCATGGTGACAAGAATTTGATTTTTTATTACTATTATTAACCTGAAAAGCATTAGTATTGTCATACAGATGGTCACCTATGTTGGAAGCTTATGAAAGAATACTAAATTGTGGAAAGATTATTCTAAATTTAGGAAAGCATCAACTCCCTAATGCTAAAGGTGGAGCCATGCTGCTAAACATATTAGTATTTCTTAATTCAAACACCTGTTCAGCCCGAATGATACATAAAAAAGCTCTTATTTATTGCTTGCATCTCCATTTCAGATTTAATCTCACTATAAATTCATCTCATGTTAATTTATGTGCAAACAAAGACACACACATTTTAAATATCCGAAATGCTGGAAATAAACTTATTTTTAATTTTGTGCTTGTTTTCCATTTGTCAACCAGCAAATGAAAGGACTGAATAAATCATGCACTAATTGCCAGCGGTGCTAAATTTAGTGTGAGATCTGGAATCCTTTTGATCAAAACCGCTGAATATGAAATCGTCCTCAGCTCTCTAGGCAACTTTATCCGCCTTTCTATTCTCCATCTGTCAGTCACCTGGGAATTTGTGAACTATTCCATATGTCAGGCTTGTCAATCACAATGGAATGTGGGAACTCTCTGCTTACTGCATAGGAATTCTTGTTAAAAAATTCATCTGCATTAAACTAGTAGCTCTAGATTTTGAATGCCATATTGTTTGGTGTTTTGAAACATTTTTATCTCTATAAGGTTAGTGAAAATAAATTTTATTTAAATAGCATGGTTCAAGAATCTCTCTTTAGTGACACATAGTAGTATGAGTATAATACACAGTCTTACATCTTATTTTACCTATTGCTAGTATAAAGATGTATATATGGCGGTGTGTATATGTGTATATGCATATATATATATATATATATGTATATGAGAGAGAGAGAGAGAGAGAGAGAGAGAGAAAGAGAATAGGCTGTCCATGTAGAAGGAAACATTATTGGGAGTTTAATACATGAGGAATTATAAGCACCTTTTATATTTTAGTATTTAACTTTCAAAAATCTGGAAATTTTTTAGTCTTTATCTGGCCCTACAACTTCTTCTTCTTCTTCCTCTTCTTCTTCTTCTTCTTCTTCTTCTTCTTCTTCTTCTTCTTCTTCTTCTTCTTCTTCTTCTTCTTCTTCTTCTTCGACAGCTTGATAGAACATTTTCGCATTATTAAGAATTACATATACCCTGAACTACTAAATATCTTTCCATCTTTAAGTTTGTAGCTCAGATTCCCCCCACCCCACCTCAGCAATATTTTGTAATTACAGTTATTTGGAGTTTTATAGTTTACAAAGGACTTTCATGCTGATTTTTCCATTCATTTGATCTTCATATTGTCTGCCTAAGCAAGGTAGATATTACCACCCTTTTCTTGTAACTGAGAAAACTGAGACTCAGAAGTTAAAAGATTTTCCCAAAGTCAAAGGGTCAATATATGGTAGAATTTAGTCTTTGGAGCCCAATCCTAATGTTCTCCTAACTACATGAAAGCATCCCTCATGAGCCAAAGCTTTAGTTTGACCAAAGGTTGAAGAGGAAGATTCAAACTGCAACAGACTTGACAACTGAAAATCAAAGAACATACTTCACACACGTGTTGGTAAAAAGTGACTGTTTGACAGGACTCTTAACTAGAACCAACAGGTGAGTAATTTTTCTCAGTCACACCACTTTTTAATTTACAATGGACAGATATAAGATCATAGGTTCAAATACTTAAAACTGGAAAGAATCTCAGAGACCATATAGTCCAGCACCTTCATTTTACAGATTAGTTGCCCAAGCTCACACAAATTAGACGATGGTTTTCTACTCCAAATTCAATGTTTTCTCCACTGGACCACACAATATAAGTCCATGTTTGTGTATTTATGTGAATGCCAAAGAGAAAAACTAAAATAACTAAGCTGCTCAATAATAAGCAAAATTACAATTAATTGAAAAAAAATAAAATAAAGTTTCCCAAAATATTCGATAACAGGGTATACATTTTATTAATATTATTCTGTAGCTGGCTAGTTTGATTATGGTATGGAGTGAACAAATGGGTCTAGCACAAGGTTTGGTACATAGTGGGTGCTTTATAAAAGTGAAGCAAGGAGAGTCAAGACAATAAGTAACACGTGATGACTAAAGCAATGTAAATGGAATGGACTGCAAAATATTCAAAAATGAATGTTACCAAGATTATCCTCAAAGAAGATATGAGAAGATAATTCTGTCTAATCATGTGTAGACTTATGTGTGTGTGCATGCTTGTCTATGGGTATATAATATATATATTATATCTATTGTCAATATTGATAATATACTGATCAGTTTTACTGATTTTCCTTTTTCCTGTTCCAATTTTTTTTCTTCAAAAAAGCATTTGCTAACAGGTATTGTGTTATTTGGGGCAAGTAGATGACTCAGTAAGTAGAGCATGGGGCCTGAAGTCAGTAAAACTTGAGTTCAAATCTGGCCTCAGACACTTAGTAGCTGCGTGATCCTTGGCAAATAACAACCTTGTTTGTCTCTGTTTCTTCAACCATAAAATGATGTGGAGAAGGAAATGGCAAACCACGCCAATATCTCTGCCAAGAAAACCCCAAATGGGGTCGCAAAATGTTGCACAAAACTTGAAAACAACAATAACAACAAAGTAGCCATTTATTCAAGAACTGAATGTTCAAACATCAAGAGAAGGTCTGTTGGACCAACTAATGGAATACATTAGTTCAAAGTGCACCTTCTTATCTGTGATTGCAGATAAAAACATGCAAAAATATGTAAAATGCTGTGATTGAAAGAAGGAAAAGCTAAGTTCTGATCTGCTTGAGACACTTAGTAGTTATGTCTACCTGGATTAGCCACTTATCTTTTCTCATCCTTATTTTCCTCATCAAGATAAGAAGGATGCTGTACTGGTCTCTAAAGTCCTTCTAAACATTTGAACCTGTGATATTCAGGTTTTTCAAGGAACCATGGAGATTTTGCAGACTCCTTTCTGAGACACCTATTCCTACAAATGAATACTTGTAGTAGCTGGGATTGTTGGAGGATAGCCCAATGTGATCTACATGTATATACATGGAAAATATCATAAACCTCACTAGTCTAAGTTCTTCTTGGAGTTAATCAATGGAAAAGTAAATGAATGCCTCGAGTTTAGACAGTAAGTTCTTTGGCAGCCATGTTGCTACTAAGATAGACAAGAATAAAAAATAACTTAAGCATTTACTGTGTGCAAATAGGGTATTACAAGGAGACTCACATACCTGTAAGTCAGCCCAGAATCACAGATTTTTAGAAAGGTACCTTAATGATCCTCTAGTCCAGGATTTCTTAAACTTTTTCCACTCCTGAACCCTGTTTGCCTTTTGGCAGCATTGTTGGTGCTACATGGCCTGAGGCAGTGGCACGTTCAGAAACCTTTTACTATTCCCAACTTTTGTGATCCCTTTATGAGGTCATGACCCACAGTTTAAGAAGTACTGATAATCCATTGCTTTCTCTATGTACTGTCAAAAAAGTGCTGACTCTGGTGGCTGAAGATCTAAATTCAAATTTTACTTCTCAATTTTATTAACCATGTAACTTTGAGCCACTCAGTTGGATTTCTTGATTGTCAATTTCCTTCTCTATAAATTGAAGGGATCCTGAGGTTCACAGAAGCCCTAAATACATAACTATATATCTATGATTTTGAGCCATCAAGGTGGTACAATGGATAAGGAAGACCTGAGTTCAAATTCAACTGCAGACACTTAATAGCTTCATGATGCTGAACCAATCACTTAGATCTGTTTGCTCAGTTTCCTTAACTGCAAAAGGAGGATAGCACCTATCTTAAAAGATTGTTGGGACAAAATGATACATTTATAAAACATTTAGTGTAGTGCCTATCACAGAGTAGACATTCTTTCTCCTTATTTTGTGAAACATGAATCCCCTCGACAAATTCCCAGCAAGCTGATTGAAGACATTAAATACTGGGAACTCAGTACCTACTAAGATAATTTATTAATTCCATTTAGAAACATGGCTAAACTTGTGACCTTTTATTGAGCAAAACTCCTTTATCTTATCAGCTGATTCTAGGTGTGCCTTCTGTAGTCCAGGAAAATAAGTCTTCTCTTTCCTCCACATGACAAACCTTCATATGTTTGAAGATATTGTTTATGTCACCCTATCAATTTCTGTTCTGCAGGCTAAGCTTTCATCAAAAAACAATTTTGTTGGTACAAAGAACTAAGCATTGCTCATATCAAGGCTATACTCAGTGATGTACTAGCAAATGTTTAACAACCACCTCTCTCAGGGGGGTAAAACTGTACAAAAATGTTATACGTTTAAGTTTGATCTGCATTATTAATATTTTCTTAAATCTAGACGATAATCAAGTCCTGATCTGTGGTGTTGAAAGAAGAGAAACCCATATGTAAAAAAATCCTACTTATAACATCTAGTAGTGTAGTGGCAAAGAGCTAAAAACTAAAGAAGAATACCAGTCAGTTGGGAATTAGTTTAGAAAATCATGGTGTATGAATATAATGAGATATTATTGCATTGAAAAAATTACGAAAAAGACAATTCAAAAGAAACCTGAGAATGATCTGAACTGATTCAGTTATCAGAAACCGGAGAACAATCTATACGATAACAAGAACATTGTAAAGAAAAACAACTGAAAATTTTAAGAATGCTGATGAATGCGTTTAGCAATCCATAGTTTCAGAGGACCAAAAATGACTCATATTACCAATTTCTTGACAGAAAAGTGATTAACCTAAGATGCAAATTATCACATATTTTTGGATTTGACCAACATAGGGATTTGTTTTGCTTGAATTGACTAAGCACTTATGATATATGATGTACTCTGTTGGTTACCATGGGAGATAAAAAAAAACATATGTTTCCTGCCTTAAAAGAAAGCACAATCTACAGGTGTCATAGTATAGATAATATTCTTGCATATGTATAGATGTAAATTTACATACATATGCTGTATCTAGAATGTAATGTCTGAAAGTTGCAGAATAATGAAGAACAAATGTTGCTCAAGGGTTATCCCTCGTAATCCATGGCAGAAGTGGGTGGTCCATAAGATTTGTACATTGCAAGTCTTTTCAGAACTTTCTGAAATATTGATCAGATGTGGCGGCTTTTTTCTTCTTTATTTTTTTTCTTTCAAAATATACTATATTAAAATCAGCATTCACAAACTGAACTCATTATCCCCCCCCCCACAAACACCTTTTGCTGACTTCCCTATTACTGTTTTAAAAAATATTCAAACAATAATTTCCATCACTTACTAAGATAATTTTAGCATTCATTTTTATAAGACTTGAGTTCCAAATTTTTAATCTTTCCCCCTTTCTGAAAATGGTAGGCAGTTTGATATAGTTATGTGCTACCAGGTAAAACATATTTCTATATTGATCACAGTTGTGGAAGAAGAAACAGTTAAAAAAAACAAAAGAAACAATAAAGTATGTGAAAAAAATACGTTTCAATCTGCATTCAGAATCTATCAGTTCTTTAGCTGAGTATGGATGGTATTTTCCTTCATGAGTTCTTTGTACTTATCTTGGATCATTGATGGGCATTGCCACAGTTTCCAATATTTTGCCACCATGAATATGACTGCTTTAAATGTTTTTGCACTTGTAGGTCATTTTCCATTTTTAAAATTAATTTGTTAATTAATTAGTTAATTTTTAGTTTTCACCATGAACTTCACAAGATATTGAGTTCCAAATTTTCTTTCCATCTCTCACTTTCCCCACCCCAAGACGTTGTGTACAATGATTACCCCTTCCTTCAATCAGCCCTCCCCTCTATCATCCTTCCCTCTCATGCCTTTCTCTTTGTATTTTCCTCGATAGATTTCTATAGCCTATTGCCTGTATATCTTGTAATCCTAGCTCCTTTGGCCTCCAGAATATCATATTCCAAATGCTATGATTCCTTAATGTAGAAGCTGATAAATCTTGTGTTATCTTGATTGTGTTTCCACCATACTTGAATTGTTTCTTTCTGGCTCTTCACAACATTGTCTCCTTCACCTGGGAGCTCTGGAATTTGGCTAGAATATTGATAGGAGTTTTTCTTTGGGCATCTATTTAAGGAAGTGAAAGGTGGATTATTTCCACTTCTATCTTACCCTCTGGTTCTAGAATATTAGATGTTTTCCTTGATAATTGCTTGAAAAAATTATATCAAAGCTCTTTTTTTGATCATTATTTTCAGGGAGTCCAGTAATTTTTAAATTATCTGTCCTGGATCTATTTTTCAGGTAAGTTGTTTTTCCAATAAGATATTTCATGTTGTCTTCTATTTTTTCCATTTTTTTTATTTTGTTTTATACTACCTTGATTTATCATAAAGTCATTAACTTCTATTTCCTCTATTCTTATTTTTAAGGAATTATTTTCTTCCGTGAACTTTTGGACCACCTTTTTCATTTGGATAGTTCTGCTCTTTAAGGCCTTCTCCTCATTGGCTTTTTGAACATCTGTTGTCATTTCGGTTAGTTCATTTTGTAAGGTATTATTTTCTCGTGTTTTTTTTGGATCTCCTTTAGCAAGCTATTGACTCATTTTTCATGATTTTTTATGTCATTCTCATTCCTCTTCATAATTTTTGCTCCACTTCTCTTACCTGATTTTTAAAATGCTTTTGGAGCTCTTCCATGACCTGAGAACAATTCATATTTTACTTGAAGACTTTGGATGTAGGAGCTTTGACTTTGTTTTCTTCTTCTGGTTGTATGTTTTGGTCTTCCTTGTCACCAAAGAAAGATTATGTAGACTGACTTTTTCCTACTGTTTTCTCATTTCCCCAGCTAATTACTTGTCTTTTTAACTCTTTGTTAAGGTAGGGTTCTGCTTTTAGTGTGGAGGCTCTACAGTTTCAAGCTTCAGGGGTTTTGAGCAGTTGATATTAGAGATATTTCTAAGGATCTGTAAATTTTCAGTTCTTTCAAGGTTGGATAATGAAAGGAGATGTGCTTACTCCTCTCCTGGTCTGTGCTCTAGTCTATGAATGACCACAGACATTCTTTTCTGCTTTTAAACTGTGGGAATTCCCTCTTCACTGCTGCCACAAGCTCTGACACATCAGCATTTCTCTTTGCCTCAGGACTGCTACCCACAATTATGACCCAGATCCAAGTACAGGCAAAACAAGAGAATCCTGCCTCAGTGCAGTCCCCTGTGACTGGTTGTCTGATCCCCCACCATCTGCGGGCTGAGAGTTCTGGAAGCAGTCTCTGCTGCTGCTGCCACTGCTGCTACTGCTGCCACTGTCTTAGGGCTGAGGCTGGACTATGCTCCTCTCTCACCCAGTTCTCACAGATCTTTCCTACTGACCTTCTAAATTAGTTGTCTTTGGTATTTGTGGGTTGGGAAGTCTGTAAACCACCACAGTTTCCAGTGATCAGTGCCCTGAGGCTTGCTCCAGATTTGATGGGACCTGGTGTTGCTTGCTTGTTTCATTCTGGACTGTGTTCCTCTCCCAGCCCAGTGCAATAGACCTTTCCTGTCAACCTTACAGGTTGTCTTGGCATGGAAATTTGTTTCACTGTGTCGTATTTTGGGTTCTAGAATTTGTTTAGAGTCATTTTTACAGTTATTTGGAAGGCTTTTGGCAAGAGATCAAGCAAGTCCCTACTTTTACTCTACCATCCTGGCTTCACTCACTTTCATTTTCCCTTTTTTATGATCTCTTTCAGTTACAAACCTTGTGGTGGTATTGGTGGATCAAAGGGTATGCACAGTTTGGTTGCCCTTAGGGCATAATTCCAAATTGCTCTCCAGAGTGGTTGGATCAGTTCTCACCTCTACTAATAGGACATTAGCATCCCTATTTTCCCATATGCTCTCCAATAGTTATGATTTTGTTTTATTAGCCAATCTTATTGGTGTGAAGTGGTATTTCAGAGCTGTTTTAATTTACATTTTTCTAATCAAAAATAATTTGGAGCATTTTTTTCATATGCTTAAAGATTGTTTTTTTTCTTCATCTGAAGACTGCCTGTTCATATCCTTTAACCATTTAAAAATTGGTGAAGGTCTTGAATCCTCCTATATTTGACTCAGTTATCTATATATTTGAGAAATGAGGCCTTTTTTAGATACACTTGCTATTGCTATAAAGGTTATTTTCTTGTTTTCTGCTTTCCTGGTATTCCTGTTTTTACAAAAGACTTTTAATACACTCAAAGTTACGTATTCTATATTTCATAATGCTCTCTATCTCTTGTTTGCTCATGAATTCTCCCCCTCCCCATAGATCTTACAGGTAAACTATTCCTTACTCTTCTAATTTGATTGCTTCATTGTCTAAGGTACTTTTCTGCAAGATAGAGTTTTCTTTCTTATCTCTCTCATTAGGTCTTTTTTTGCTTTTATTTTGTCTATAATCTAGATTACTATCCTTGCTTTTTTTTTTTTTTACTTCTATTGAAGCCTAATAGATTTTGCTTCAGCCCCTTACTTTACTCTTTGTGTCTCTTGGAATCAAGTGTGTTTCTTTTAAGCAACATATTGAAGGATCCTGCATTTTGATCCACTCTGTTATTTGCTTCTGTTTTATGGGGGAGTTCATACCATTCAAATTCATACTTATGATTGCTGTGTATTTCCCTCCATCCTATTCTTTCTCTTGTGTGTCCTCTCTCTCCTTTCAGCCTTTCCTGCATCACCAATGTTTTGTTTCTGTCTATCTCTTTCTCCTATCTTGCCCTCTTTTCTGTTAGTTCCCACCATACCCTCTTAATCTCCTCTCCTCCTGCTTCCTGGTCAGGTGAGAGAGAGTTCTATATTAATTTCATTGTGTATATTATTCCCTCTTTGAACCAATACTGATGAGAATAAAATTCAAGTGATACCCAAAAGCCCACCCGCCAATCTTCCCCTCCTCTGAAATATTTTTCTTGCCTTTTCATGTGAAATAGTTTACCCCATTCTACCTCTCCCTTCCTTCTGTACACATTACACTCCTCTTTCCTAACCCTTAATTTATTTTGTCATCCACTCAATTTTGCATGCCAGTACACTCTGTCTATGTATATTTCTTCTATCTGTACTGTTGGTGATACAATTTTTAAGAGTTATAAGTTTCATTTTCCCATGCAGGGATTTAAACAGTTTAGCTCTATTGAATCTCTTATGTTTTCTTTTCCCTTTTTACCTGTTTATGCTTCTCTTACTTCTTGATATTGGAGGTAAAATTTTTGGTTTAGTTCTTATTTTCTCCTTATGAAGGGTTGAAATTCTTCTATTAATTGAATGACCATGTATTTCGTAATATGATGTACTATGCTAAATTTCTCTGGGTGGGTGATTCCTAGTTGTAGGTCTAGTTCCTTTGCACTTAAGAATATCATGTTCCATGACCCCTGATCCTTTAATGTTGTAGCTATCAAGTCCTATGTGATTCTGATTGTGACTCCCCAATATTTGAATTGTTCCTTTCTGGCCGCTTGCAGTATTTTTTTCCTTGACATGATAGCTCTGAAATTTATTGTTTCTTAGAGTTTTCATTGTGGGGTCTCTTTCCTGAGGAGAGCAGTGGATTCTTTCAATGCCTATTTGCCCTCTGGTTCCAGAACATTAAGGCAGTTTTCCTTGATATTTTCTTGAAAGATGATATCCAGGTCCTCTTTTTGATTATAGCTTATAGTAGGTAGTTCAATGATTCTGACATTGTGTCTCTCTGGATCTATTTTTCAGGTCAGTTGGTTTTCCCATAAGGCATTTTACATTTTCTTTCACTTTTTTTCTTTCTTTTGAATTTGTTTGATTGATTCTTGATGTTTCATAGAATCATTAGCTTCTACTTACACAATTCTGGTTTTTAAAAATTTATTTAATTAATTTTAGTTTTCAACTTTCACTTCCACAAGATTTTGAGTTCCAAATTTTCTCCTATCTATCCCCTACATCTCCCCAAGTCAGTGTGCATTCTGATTACCCCTTTCATCAATCTGTCCTCCCTTCTATCACCCCCCTCTCTCTTATCCCCTTCTCTTCCATTTTCTTGTAGGGCAAGATAGATTTCTATACTCCATTGTGTGCATATATTATTTCCCAGTTGCATGTAAAAACATTTCTTGACATTCATTTTTAAAACTTTAAGGTCCACATTCTCTCCCTTCCTCCCTCCCCACCAACTCCCATTGAAATGCAACTAATTCGATGTAGATTATACATGTGTAGTTATGCAAAACACTTCCATTATAGTCATGTTGTGAAAGACTAACTATATTTCCCTCCAGCCTATCCTGTCCCTCATTGATTCTATTCTGTCTTTGTCCCTGTCCATCCTCAAAAGTGTTTGCTTCTGATAACCTGCTCCCCACATTTGTTCCCCCTTCTTATCCCTCCTACTTTCCTATAAGGTAAGATAGATTTCCATATCCAATGGAGGGTGTATGTTATTCCCACATTCAGTCCAATCTGATGGGAGTAAGGTTCACTCAGTGCCTTTCACTATTCCCACCGTCCCCTCCACTGTGCAAGTTTTTTCCTTGACTCTTTTATGTGAGATAGTTACTCCATCCTGCCTCTCTCTTTCTCCTCCCAGTAAATTTCTCTATCACCCCATGTCATTATTATTTTTAGAGACCATTGCTTCATATTCAACTCATCCTGTACCCTCTACCTGCACATAGACACACATACAAAAATATTCCCTTCAACTACCCTAATACTGAGAAATGGTCTCATGAGTTACAAATATCATCTTTCTGTGGAGGAATGTAAACCATTCAAATGCAATAAGTCCCTTATGATTTCTCTTTCCTCTTTACCTTTTCATGCTTCTTTTGAAATTTTTATTTGAAAGTCAAATTTTCTATTCATCTCTGGTCCTTTAATCAAGAATATGTTAAAGTTCCCTATTTCATTGAATGTCCATTTTCCCCCTGAAATATCATACTCAGCTTTGCTGGGTAAGTGATTGTTGGTTCATAATCCTAGCTCCTTTGACCTCCAGAATATCATATTCCAGGCCCTTTGATCCCTTAATATAGAAGCTGATAAATCTTGTGTTATCCTGGTTGTGTTTCCACAATATTTGAATTGTTTCTTTCTGGTTGCTTGCAATATTTTCTCCTTCACCTGGGAACTCTGGAATTTGGCTACGATATTCTTAGAAGTTTTTCTTTGGGGGTCTCTTTCAGGAGGCAAATAGTGCATTCTTTCAAATTTCTATTTTACCCTCTGGTTCTAGAATATCAGGTGAGTTTTCCTTGATAATTTCTTGAAAGATAATGTCAAGGCTCTTTTTTTGATCATCACCTTCAGGTAGCCCAATAATTTTTAAATGATCTTTCCTAGATCTATTTTCCAGGTCAGTTGTTTTTCCAATGAGATATTTCACAGTCTTTTATTATTTCATTCCTTTGGTTTTGTTTTATACTTCCTTGATTTATCTTAAACTTATTAGCTTCTGTTTCCTTTCTTCTAATTTTGAAGGAATCATTTTCTTCAGGGAATTTTTGGACCTCCTTTTCCATTTGGCCAATTTAAGGAATTCCTCTCCTCATTGACTTTTTGAACCTCTTTTGTCATTTGGGTTAGTCTATTTTTTTTAAGGTGCTATGTCCTTCAGTATTTTGGGGCCTCCTTTAGCAAACTGTTGACTCATTTTTCATGATTTTCTTATATCACTCTCATTTCTCTTCATCATTTTTCCTTCAATTCTTTTACTTGATTTGCAAAATCCTTTTTGAGCTCTTCCATGGTCTGAGACCAATTCATATTTTTTGGAGGCTTTGGATGTAGGAGTTTTGACTTTGTCTTCTTCTTCTGGTCATATGTTTTGATCTTCCTTGTCACCAAAGTAAGATTCTATAGTCTGATTTTTTTTCTGCTATTTGCTCATTTTCCCAGCCAAACATTTGACTTTTCAGCTCTTTGTTAAGGTAGAACTTTGCTTCTAGAGTGGTGAGTGCACTGTCATAGGTTTCAGGGATTTTATGCAGCTGTTTTCAAAGATATTTGTAGGAACTTGTAACTTTCTAGTTCTTTCAGGTTTATATGATCAGAGAATAGGTGTTTTCTCCTCTCCTAGCCTGTCTGTCTTGGAACTGTGAAGGAGACTCCTCCACCACCACCATAAGCTCAACCATGACAGCATTCCTCCTTGTCAGGGACTGCTACCCAAGACTTTGAACCAGATTCAAGAAAGGGCAAAGCAAAGAGAATACTGCCTCAGTACCAGCCAAGAGATCCCTGCAATCTATTTCTGATCTGCTGTGGGCTGAGACCTCTGGAAGTAGCTGCTGCTGTGGCTGCCACCACCACCACCTCAGAGTTAAGGACTCTCTCACCCAGGTCCAGTAGACATTTCCCACTGATCTTCCAAGTTGTCTCTTATGTTTTTTGATTGAGAAGTCTGAATACCCCCTCAGCTTCCAGTAATGAAATGCTCTATGGCCTGTTCTGACCCATGTGCACCAGAGCAGCCCAGGCTTTACTGTGCTCCTTTCCCAGCCCAGTGTGACAGACCTTTTCTGTCAATCTTCCAGGTTGTTATGGGATGGAAATTTGTTTCACTCTTTCATTTTGTGGGTTCTGTTTCTTTAGAATTTTAGTCAGTTTTTACAGGTATTTGGAGCTGTTTGGGGGAGAACTCAGGGAAGATATTTCTTTTACTCCACCATTTTGGCTCTACCCACCCCACTGTGATTTTTAAGGTGTTGTTTTTCTCATTTAACTTTTGAACTTTCTCTTCCATTAGGTCAATTTTACTCGTAAAGGAAGTGTTTTCTTCAATGGATTTTTATATCTCCTTTTCCTTTTGGTAATCTCTGTTTTTAAGAAGTTTTACAAACCATTGGCTCTTTTTCATAATTCTGTTGCATCACTCATTTCTTTTCCTAGTTTTTCTTCTACCTCTCTTATATGATTTTTAAGTTCTCTTTCGAACTCTTCCCTGAGCTCTTTCTGGGCTTGAATCCATTTCCAATTTTTTGGTGGGGTTTATCCCTAGGTGTTTTTACATTGTTTTCCTCTTCTGAGTTTATGTCTTGATCTTCTCTGTCACCATCATACCTTTCTGTGGTCAGATTCCTCTTTATTTTTTTGCTCCTCCCTCGTTTTTCCTTTCTTTTAATTTGAACTCTGCTCCCAGGGTGGACGGGCCACTCAGGCTTCTTGTACTAGTGGCTGCAGGTCCTGGCTGTTTACCTGGTGCCATACTGACATAACCCTGAGGCTTATGGGGGCCCTTGTGTCTGTGCTGTGTTGAGGGGATGGGATGAGGGTTTCATGGCCCTCCTTGAGGCTGTAAGGGTCTGGCAATTTACCTAGTCTTGAGCTGGGGTCATATGAGTGGTGTCTGGCATGTTCTGAACCCTGGGTGAGTGTTTCTGCTTTTCCCTCTGGCTACACTGAAGCACGTGGAAGTCTGGTCATTAGAGGATGCCTCTTGGCGTTGGACTATACAAAGTACATGGTGGTTCTCAGTTTTCAGTGCTGGGGTCTGCTGTTTCACCTGGCTATGCTAAGGCATGTAGAGGGTCCTAGTGTTGACATTTGCCTGCTATACCCCATTTCAACTTCCTACAATACAGTTCTGACCATACCAACCTCTAAGTCAATAAATTTCAATGATTATTACATATCTCTCTATCTGTCTGTCTATCTATCTATTTAATACAAGAAGATTTAACTGCAAAAATAAATGAACATTGTTATTCCTGATAAAAAGACCATTTATTCACAAGATAAATCTATGATGAAGAGAAATCCTTTCAGAACTGTTTCTACATAGCAAAAGTATCTAGATTTTTATTTTAAAACTCTAAATGAAATTACAGCTCAAAATTTATTATGAAATAATGCTAAAAGTGAGATTAATTTACAATGGAATCCTCATTTAAACTTAGATTTAACATAGTTAAAGCATGTTATGTATGTGGATGGAAGGACCAAATTGAAGGAGGTTTTATTTCAGCTATGTTAGAGTATTCCAAGTATAGAAAATTCCTCCACAGATACAGATCAGCAATTTGCCAGTATCTTACTGATTTAGAGAAGTGCTGGGTGACAATTTTTACCTTATTCATCATTATGCAACTAGTATAAGTGGAAGGAAGGACTTCTTTTCACCAACATCAGACCTCCATTCATTATTATATACCATGTTGTCCCTGAATAAAAATAGTATTTAATAGATTCAGTGTTTAAATGAATCTGAAGATCTCATCAACTTGCATGTTCCCTAAAAAGATAAAGAGGCAACTATATGACTCAGTGGATAAAGTTCTTCAAAAAGTGAGCCAAGGGATGGCCTCTTAAATTAAAAAAAAAATTGGGAGGGGAAGACCCTCAATGTTACTGGTCATAACTCTCCTCTCCACTTATCTGAGGGTGTTCTAGCATAAGAAGTCAAATTCTGAAGGCCAAAAGTTACCTCGTTTCCTTAAAGTTTACTGGCTAGATTTCATTCTCAAAGATAAAGGCTTAAACCTAGTTTATTCTGGATATTCTGAATTGGACAACAATACGTACCTGCCCAAATACCACTTAATGGTTCAGAGTGAATGTAAATAGTAACTGTTTCTCTTATGGCCAACAACCCTAAGGGACATTCTTTAGCAAGTGTAGGAATGGATGTCAATCCCCAAGATGCACATGTACTGGTTGTGTAGATGACCTTTTAAATTTGAGAGGTTGTGGAGAGATCTTGAAGTATTAGTAGGTATAAACTGTATTTTGGAAAGTGGCTCCAGAAGGTATTCCAGTGGTTCTTGGAGAAAATGACCACTGGCCAGAAGAGTCTCAAGGCAGGATCAACTTTCCAGAAGATGTCTACTTTGATGGAGTAGTTTGGACAAGTGAGCCCAGGTGAACTTAAGGTGCACATTCAGCTGTCCTAGAGACTTCTTCATGTTTCATTGTTTAAATTTCAACCTTCCATTATAATAGTAGTTACTATGACTACATATTTAAACTGTTTAATTTTTTAAAAAAATTAAAGACTTAAAAAAATTCTCATTCAATTTGCCTTAGTAAGGGCCATTTGTTGATTCAAATTGTAAGAATATGTGAAAAATAATTGTGAAGAATATTTCTACGTAACTCTTTGGGAAAATTCTAGATAAGAGCCAAACCTAAGCTTTAAGTAATTTTCCCAGAATGCTTGGGTGAGGATATAAATAACCAAAATATGTGAGAAAAGGAGTCTAGCTCCTACCATTTAAAGTCTACCTCCTTCAAGATTGACTCAGGCATGCCTCTTTGTTTGTCCAGAACTAGGACATCTTAGTGGACAAGGAGAATTTATGGTGCTCAGGTCCACTCTGACGTGAAAACAATTTATAATATTAGATCTATACAAAAGAATTAGACAGATAAGAGCCCTACTATCTAAGAATCTCTAATTCAAAACTAAGTACTGAAGATCTTCCAATGTCTTACTTAAAATTTTATTCATCTTTGGCTGCTACTCTACTAAAGGCTTATTGTTGATATATTGAACAATGTGGACAGGAACCTGGTAGGAGGTATCAAGGCAATGGTTGCCAGGTATTCCTTAGCTCCTCCCTTTTCTAATTTCTGAGTGTGCAGTGAAGGCTTACTGAAAGAAATTTTTACATGGCAATAGTGCTAAAAGCAATGAAATTACAGAGCCTGAAAGGAATCTACTTGGCTAAACTTAATAAGAGGAGAGCTTCAGGGACTTTCCAATGGAGGGAAAGGAAAATGAGTAGTTGAAATTGGAGGAAGAATCCACAAATGATCTAGCCAAGCCCTCTGCTATTTGAGTTGGAGCAAGATAATTCCTTTTGGCTTCCTTCTTATATCTGGCAGCTAGCATTAAGACTAGACAAAGTAGCATGAAACTTCAAAATGATGTTGAAGTAGATATGGAAAATCTGTTACTGTTAGCCCTTTATTTCCCTCTATGTCCATGCCCATGTCCTTTTTGACTGAGTTAGCAGTCACCTCAACTCAAAAGAATTACAGCCTATTGAAAATATAACGGAGAGACCTCAAAAGTCAACTAGTTAAACTTATACCTGAATGAGAATACTCTTTACAGAATACCTTATAAGTGGACATATAGGTTAGTGGTATCAACACCAAATAAAAATAAGACCACTAAATCATAAATAAGGAACCCTATGGACCACACACTAACATAGAAAAATATATATCATCATTAGATATACTTTATATGTTCTATTTTATTTTATTTTGTTAAATATTTCCCAATTATATTTTAATCTAGTTCAGACTAAATTTGGAGAGGAAGGCCACATGTTTGGCACCTCTCACCTAGAATATGCTCCAAATGGTTAACTGACTGCATCACGCCCCTTCTGGAAGACTTTTTTTTGTATCTGATGAAACTTGTAACAAAAGTCTACCCAATGTTCCTTATTCTGACCTCTGGGCAAAACAGAATAAATACAATTCTCTCCCACAAGGCAAACATCTTTATTAGAGGCAATGAAGAATCTAGCAATTACAGAGAGTTGATGGTTTCATCCAATGTTCAAACTTACATTTTGACCCAAATGTAATTGGATGAAATTTTGTAAGCTTCATTATAAAATGTTATAATTTTGTAATTAAATACAAAATTTGATTATAGTTTGATCTGAAGCAATAGTTTTCCTTCAAGAAAGTGGAGTTCAATAGGGGAAATGGGCCAATGAAATGAAATATTTTCTATGATGAACACAGATAGATAATTGCATTCCCCTTTAACTACTTAATCTTCATCATGTCACTTTCCTACTCAATAAACTTTGAAAGCTCTCTAGTGTCTCTAGGATCAAAATAAAACAAACCAATCAAAAAACAAGTCTGTTTACCTATTGAAACTCCTCCTTCCACAAACTCTTTTCACAGCTTCTTTAAAATGTAAACATATTTTCCAGATACTTTCCTGCACAGTACTGCAATAAACTGGATTCTCTATGTTCCTTACACACTTCCTTGTTAGAACGTAAGGTTCTTGTAAGTAGAAATTTTTTCATTATTTTTACGTTCCTAAGGTCTGGCATAGTGCCTGGTATAGAGGATTTGCTTAATCAATTCTTGTTGATTAAATGATTGATCAGATTAAATAATTGCTAAGAATTTCATCTTTACCACTTCTGTTCAATTCACCATGTCATCAGCTTCTTCACATTCTTCATAAAATATAAAAACCAGTTCAAACCAACTAATGAGGGAAAAATTGGATATTTCCTTGTTCTTATAAAATGCTCCCTTACATGAATTTTAAACAAAAGATATATGTGTGTGTGTGTGTGTGTGTGTGTATACATACATATGAAGAGAGAAAGTGCATATTTAGCTTGTACCTCACTATAACATCTCAATGTTGTTTTCTATACATATCTTACTCTATGTCCCATGAGGATATCACGTTGTATTTCATTATATTCTCCTTAATCCTGCTTTGGAGGAATGTTTTGCTGAGAATAGCAAGTTTTCACTATATTTTATATTTAACTTTCAAGAGAGGTATCTATTCATTTACTTCCTTCCTTGATGTCTGATGTTCTTTTATGTCCTTGGCACATATTCTACATCTCAAGAGAGAAGTTGTTTGAAATGCAGACACAGCCATGTGAGATTATCAATTTACTCTCATGAAGATATAGACATCAAATAAGGTTAAAAAATATTCACAGGTAAAAAGGATGAAAATTATGACCCACAAGTAGGGTTTTTATAGCATCACTCTGTGATAAGCTCTTCCATTCCCAAAACTTTGTAGGAGAATAGTGGAAGTATGGTCATCCTCATTTTAAAGCTGAAGGAAAAGGTAAAAAAAGTTTCTTAGGTTTTATTCATAAAACAGCTGGATGTGTAAGGTTTAGGGCTCAGGACTTAGGTTTTTGTAAAAATTCATTAGTATTATTACTTTTCTTCAAGACTATTTTATCTCTAATAAACTCAGAACTTTGGAATCATATTGTTTTCCTGTGTTTATATTATAATATAGACACTGAATTTAGTAGTGAGAAACTAAATCAGTAACATGAGAACGTACATCTAAGTCTGTTGGGCCTTAAATTAAGTAAATTCAACAAGTAAGATAGCTATTCTCTAGTTGCAATCAGACTGTGACAACAAAAACAACAGTGGGCATTTACATTTAAAGACTCACTGAACGAATTATGTAAGAGAAAGGGAAGAAAGAATAAATATTCATATTAAATCCCTGCTTATGAATAATGATGCTGTAAATATTACCACTACATTGGTAAGCGCACTTGCAAAACCTATTTGACAATTTATATGCTTTAATGTAGGATTTGTTAAAGGATATGTTATAGTTTGCCAAATTTCAGATGGCAAACATAGCTGTCAGAGTATCCCAAGACACTTTTAAAAGTATGCTTTGAGGGTGATCGTGGAGTCTCTTGTCCACTACAAGTCTTTGGGGTGGATATGAAAACATTGACTTTTGTGCAAAGATGTCAGGACAATTCTGACAACAGTGCAATTTGAGTATGGACTACTTATATAGAGAATAAACCCGACTTCTGGTGCTTAATATGAGTACCCCTTGTCAAGGAGATTTAGAATTGTTGAATGACCAAGGCATATGTGACTGAGCTCATGGAGAGTCTCTGGTCTTTAAGGCAACTCACTCCTAGTAAACTACAAGATCATCAGTGGTTCCAGATGAAAGGGATAGGAAGGGAATTTAGAATAAAAGGATATGTTGGATTCAAGAAAGTCCCAAGGTGGTGAAGAAATAAGATGTCTGAGCTGTGTTTCTTAAATGGAGTGTTTTAAGTTCATGGTATCAGCCTCCAAACAGAGAGGCAAAGGATAGTGATGATGAAAAGTATCAAGATTGATGGGATAGTACAGGATAATAAGATTTTCCCAATAATGACCTACCTGGGGCAAGGAAGCTGAAAGTAGTACAGTTAAGTGGGAAATAAAGAGATGTTGAGTTGAACTCACTCCTTAAATAGAGGATTCGGATCAGTATTAGATTAATATTTGGCTTAATGTTATTAAAATATAAATTAATATTTATTTCAGTGTGGATAAGAATGTACCAACTAATTAGCCATTTCTTTAACACAATAACAGCATACCATTGCACAAATTACTAAAAATAGTATTTCTTGTGGTACAATTTTATATATATATATATATATATACATATATATATATATGAGTGATTATGGACTAGAGTTCTAGAGGTAATCATTTTCAAGTAATAATAGTTTATCTGTTGAATGTTCAAGATTATTTTGGGGTATGTTTTCCTGTGGAAATCTGTCATCTATTAGTTTAGAATGCATAAACTTTAGGTTTATAATTCTATACAACTATTATATACTTCCAGATATTTGAAAAATACTAACATTTTCAAAGAGCAGTGATGAGAGACATATTCTCCAATTATTCACATAATAATCTCTATCAATCAATAAATACAGACTCTGTAAGTATAAACTTTCTGTAATTTCTGTTGACAGACATGATTCTTAATTGCTATTTTAAATTCCTCCATTTGCATGAAACAATCTATAAGACAATCATTTATCTGATCCTTCTTTTTCAAAATTCTATTCATTGACTGCCCATCAATATCGTTCATGGAGCTCATTTTGACTACATACTTGGATTTTAGGCATTTCATGGATTCTGTTTATATAAAACCATTTTGGTTACATTCAATAAACTCAATATTGTATACCTAGTGCAAACTTATTTATAGTTTTGGGGAGTGATTTCTGTTTGTTCAAACAGTATTTCTATGAATTTTAATCTGTTCTCCAAGCAATCTGAAAACATTTTTCGTAATTCTTCCTCCTATTTGATGAAGAGATGTTCATACATACATATGTGTTTATATGCATATACACACATACATGCAAATATATATATATATAATAGCATCAAATTTTTTCTCAACAGCTTTATACTCAATGTGTCTTTTCTGGAGAACACAAAGATATGTTTATTACTATCACTCATTGATTCAATTTGACATTCAAGTTTAAGCATTAAGATTTCTGTTTATAGTCTTCCCTGATGTACATTAACAATTGTACACTCATGAAGTAGCATTGCCATTTCAGTATTATTGGAGAACACTTCAACAACAAGAAGTAGCTCTTTTGTTTGCTTTTATTAGAGCCAAATTACTTAACATCTTTTATGTCCATTAAGGGATTAATGCAATGTTTTGTTACAAGCCACAAGTTACAAGTGACATGAAATCCAAGCTCAAATCTATTTAGGAGTGTTTAAGATGGATGTAAATCTAGGCAAATTTATAGTAAGCTTCAACTATCACCCTGAAAAATGTTATACTTTACATTAAGTGTTCCTGACATGAATACATTGATTGATAAAATTGATCATTTATTTTAAATAGAGAATAGTTTTCCACATGGATAGCATAAAGTCTAGTTTTATTTCTATTGTTGTAGTGTATGACTAAGCCATGAGTGCAGAATAGAATAAAAGGCTTTGTGATAATCAATAAAGATGGTGTCAATGCTGTGGCAATTTTGATTGTCATTTTCACTAATCACCAAATTAATAATGAGTTGTTCTTTATAATCCCACCTATACCTTAATCCAGTCCCTGATATGGTCATAGTAAGGAAAATGCTTGGAGTACTTTATTAATGATCTCCCAATATTGATTATATTTAAATCTTGTAAGTCAACCAGATGAGGAGGAAAGGACCAAGTAAAAGAAGAAGAAATGACTGAAGGGTTGCAGAGTGACAAAAATGGAAGGAGAATAGAATGACAGAGAAACAAAAGAAACAGTTGGAGAGACTGCGAAGAAAAAACAGAGATAAGAGAAAAATATATAAAAAGGTACAGACAAAGAGACACAGGGAAACAGAGAATCAGTGTAATCTCAAGCTTTAATCTATATGTATGGGGCAATTTATTTTCCACAGTTGTGTGGTCAATTGTGTTATGGCAAAAACTAAATCAGAATGCAATGAAAATTGTCTTCTCTTTATTTGGAAACAAAACTCATTATATAATTATAGAGAACAAACAAAGATTTAAAGGCAAGGTGATGCCAATTCACTAGGTCATGAAAAGCAAAGGAAAAGAAAACACTTTAGAGGTGTTAAATTCACCAGCTCTCAGTAGCAGTGACAGTCAAGGAAATACTAAAATTTTGTTCTGACCGCTCATTTCCTTTGTTAGTGAGCTAGAAGTGGCCAATTGCTAATGATTGTACTTAGTTCAGAGCATCAGTACCCTTCACTGACAAAGAGAGTGGCCATCGATGCTGGTATGGATATGCAATGCTTTGTTTACTTTCCTCTTGGAGTTCACAAATCCCTGGGCATCTTCTTTTTTTT
>CM053771.1:396742276-396768469 GCA_028658325.1 Potorous gilbertii | reverse complement strand
ATAGGTAGAAAGAAGCACATATTGAGAACTATTCCTTTCTTAGTTCCAAAAGGCAATGTATTTTAATGGAGAGGTGATTAGCCTTTCAGTCAGGAACTTAATTCTGAGTGCTGCCTCTGACACATTCTGTTTGAATAAGATATTTCAATAGAAATAATATTGACTCAAATCAGTGGGCTTGGATTGATGCTTGCTATCTGACTCTAGGTCAATCATTTCACTTTCCTGGGTGAGTTTCCCCATTTGCAAAATAAGGGATTTGGACTAGATGTCCTATGAGGTACATTGAAGGTCGATTTGTGAACTGAATTTCTCAGTGCACCAGAGAACACTTTCAACTGCACATTACAGACCAGTTGTAGTAGTGCAAGTTCACCATATTAGTGGATTCAACAATTTGGACAAGCAAACAAAAAAAAGCAAAGGAAAAATATAAAATGGCATTCAGCCTCATGTCTTGTAGTATAAAATGTTTGTATCATCAAACTCAATTCAAGGTATGGCCTTAACTTTAGTTTCCAAGCTTCACTATCTTTCTTCATGTGATCAGTATTGCAGACTAACTACCATAACTACGCAAACAAACATACTTGTGATTTCTGGTCTTGCAAGTTGTAGAAGATGGATAAATGGTTGTTCAACTGAATTGAATTTCCTTCCTCCATCTAGTTTGTTCCATCTAGTTTCTCTATCTGAAATGAAGTTGCAGAGCTCTGCTGATCCAAATTTATAGATTCTTAAGGGTTAGAAGGAATTCCAAAGGCCATCATGTGTAATCTCCAACTCTTGTACGTATCCTATTTCACATACCAACCTTGTAGACATCCAAGTTTTTCTTCACCTTCCCTAGTGAGAAGGATCCTCTTCAGGCATTCCATTCAATTTTTGGAAGGCTTCATTTTTTGTCAAGTTTGTTTTGTTTTGTTTCATGTTCCTTAAATCAAGCCCGAATTTTCTTCTCCTTTAATTGCTCCCGTTGCTTCAGGAACCAAATAGAACTAAGAGAAATTATTCTCCTGCAAGACTTTCGTTCAGATTCTGAAGGGCAGTTATCAATTTCTACTTAAATTATTTTGAAGTTGTCTTTACTTTGTAGTATTACATATTTAAAGTCAGAATGATCTATCCCAACATCCTTATTTTACACCTGAGGAAACTGAGACCCCATAGCAGTCAAGATCATACAGATGCTAAGTAATAAATAAGGATTTGAACCTTAGGTCACTTAATCTAAATAAAACACTCTTTCCACTGAAATATATTGCTTTCCTCAACCTACTTTTAAACTCAACAGTTTCATTCTATCTAACAGTATCAAGTATATATTATACTTTAGATAGTATATATTTATAAAGTATATATTACATTTAGAACGTTGTGCTTTACCAGGGAGAAATATAAGTTTGACTAAGACTATACACAGGCAACATTCAGTCTAGAAAGAAACCTTACTCATTTTTCAAAACCCAGCTTCTCTTCCACCTTTTCCCATAATTTTAAGAATTGGAAGTGACCTCAGCACTTGCTTCATCTGGAAAAACTAAAATAACAACAAAAAATGAAACCTGCAAAAACTCTGAACAGCAAAATACTCATTGAGTGGTGATTCAGCCTTTGATGAGGAGTCAACTATTTCCTAAAGCTGTTTCTAGACAGCTCTAATTTTTAGGAGCATGTTTTCTCCCTGACATCAAAACTAGAGTGTGCGCTCTCTCTCTCTCTCTCTCTCTCTCTCTCTCTCTCTCTCTCTCTCTCTCTCTCTCTCCCCCTCTCTCTCCCTCCCTCTCCCTCCCTCTCTCTCCCTCTCTCTCCTTCTCTCTCTCTCCCTCTCTCTTCCTCTCTCTCTGTCTCTCTCTCCCTGTCTCTCCCTCTCTCTCTCTGTCTCTGTCTCTCTCTCCCTCCCTCTCTCTCCCCTTCTCTCTCTCTCTCTTCTCTTTGTGTGTCTCTGTTTTTCTCTCTATTCTGTTTCCATCTCTTTCTTTTTCTCTCTTCCTTTCTGTCTCTCTCTACTCTCTGTTTCTCTCTTTCTCTGTCTCTCTCTGCATCTCTGTTTATATCTCCCTGTATCTCTATTTCTGTCTCTGTCCTTTTGTCTGCCTCTCTGCCTGTCTGTCTATCTCTCATTTCTTCTTTCTATTTTCTAGGGGCAAACTGCATATTATATTTTATCAAATACTTTGTCACTATACTATTTCCTTGAACCTTCTTTTCTTTAGCTCAAATATTCCCAAGTTCTTTCAGTTATTCCCCCCTCCCCCATAGCATGGGCTCATGAGCCTTCACATTATCCTCGTTGTCCTCCTCTGGTTTCTCTCTAGCTAGCTGATGTCTTTTCTAAAATATGATGGACATAGGATAGTGTGGACAGGGTAAATATAGAAATGCTAGACATCTTATCTGGAAAATATGCATATTTTAGCAAACGTGAAGATCATATTGCCTTGTTTTATTTTTTACTGCCACATCACATTGTTAACTAACATTGAACCAAAAAAGAAAACCTTTTGGATGTGTGGCTTTTTATTCATTCTTCAGATAAACAATTTTGTTGTCATGTCTCCCTCATCATCCCATATATCATAGGTTGGCAGAAATCTTGTGCCCTATGGGTCAGTGTACTCAGAAAAACAACTGCACTGCCCCTTCATATCCCCTTTAGTGAGTATGATAGTGAGCATGAGAGCTAGGAGAGGTACAAAGTAGTGGAGCTGTTCAAAAAAAATGAAATTACGTGTATGAACTAAGACATTATAGAAACTTACCATATACAAATAGATGGTGTGTGAATGCAGATCAAAGTATACTTATTTTCATGTTTTCTTCTTTCTCATGATTTTTCCCTTTTGTTATGATACTTTTTCCAGTACAATTACAATTACAATATTTCCACTATAATATGGAAATATAATCAATATGATTATACACGTGTAACTTATACCAGATTGCTTGCTATCTTGGGGGGAAGAAAGAGAGGAAAAGAAAAATTGTAGCTTGAATTCTTATAAACGTAAATATTGCAAGCTATCTTTACATATAATTGGAAAAAATATGAAATACTATTAAGTGGAAAGAAAGATTATCTAATTAGATAACCTTATGGCCATTGGCCTTCCATCTTTTCCATAAAATTAACACAATCTATTACTGTTCTGGAAGAATTAAACATATTCAGATAACAGCATAACTAAATCTTTAAAAAAACACTATTTATTTGTCTATATATGGCATTTGTCTATATATATATTTGTCTATATATATATAAATCTTTATAAAAACACTTTATTTGTCTATATACATTTGTCTATATATATTTGTTTATATATATCATTTCTTCCTCTCTGCAAATAATTTCACCCTTTTTGAGCATTGTTGTAACTCTATAAGAAACATGAAACTACAGATTATAGCCTGGACCATAGTATCCTGGGCTCTCTTTTGAGCCTATCTCTAAACTTGTCACATGTTAGGTGCTTAATGAATGCTTCTTGCCTGTTCACTAAAGTCACATTCCTCCTTTAGTATATGAAAACCTGATTTCCTTTGCAAAGGAGAAAATTACAATGACCTGACATGTATAAGTGAATAATTTTTTGTTTATTTTGTTTTGTTTTAGATTCAGGCATGTTGACTTTCATTTGAATATTCACAATTCCAAGACAGCAGTAATATGTAGCATGACTGATGTTGTACCTCTTATATTGCCCGTAATATAGCTATTATGGGTAGGAAACTGGGAAAGTAAATATTAAAAATATGTCTCAATGGTTAATTGACTAATTATTCACTATTTGAAAGTTCCATTCACCTATATAATGAACCTCTGTCTTTTGCTTTTATAAAATGTTTCTATGAAAGAAGTGTTTTCAGAAGTAAATTTACTATCTTTCAGAAATTGTATGAGTATTTGTTTCAGTCACTATCACTAATGGACAGAAAAGATCTTTCATATAAAGTAGACCTATCATTAAGGAACAGAAGTATCTTTCATAAAACTAGGACTTCCTAGTCACAGCTATTTTTTTTCAAAATTAAGTCCAGGGTTTTGCAGGAATTTAGTAATATTCCAGCCTGAATATGCTTTTTGTAAATATCAATTTTCTGTTGTCAACTGTTTAGCTGCTGCTATGTCTTTAAATGTCAAAAGACTCTTGTTCTTCAGAAATATTGAGAGGAAGATTTCCATGTGAAACTGTCACTTGCATCTCAGAGAATAATGAAGGGGAAAATAAACTGTAAAACAGTAAAAACAGTAAAAAACAGTAAACTACCATCTCCACCATCTTCTTGCTAGTTCTTTTGGATTCCAAGTTATAAATGACTTTCTTGAAAAATGGTACTGTTATATTCTGAAATATACTGATGCCAAATAAAATATATGCTACAGGATTTATAGCAAGAGCTTAAGGAAGGGGCCGGAGAGTCTCCTTTTTCTTAATACCATATGTGTGCTTGGTTCCCTTTTTTTTTATACTTTACAGCTGGTGCCCTTAGCATCAGTCTGGACTCATTCTGGTTCTACAAACATAGGCTCTGCCATACGCTGTTCTGGAGTTGCCTTTTTTCAGTCATGGTTTGTGGGAAAAAGATGACAAACATAGGAAGAGACAGTGGTGAAAAAGGGTTGAGATATTTCAATCCACCCTTCTGTTCAAAGATGCTGTTTTGTTTTGTTTCTCAGACTTTGTTGTACATGATAGACTGCCACATGTGTCTGCCAAACTCTACCATGGAGGTGGGTGTAGGCAGGGTTTAAACAAACAGACTTGCTTTAGGTTTCTGAGTTCTTGAGAATTGTTGAAAAGCCTATTGGGAAGACCTAAGTGGCATGTGGAGGGTGAAACCATATTAAGTATGCTGTGAATAGGCGGCCAAGATCTCTGTATTATACATTACTTTCCTGATGTGACCCCAAATGCCAACAGATGTCAATCAAACCTAGATTGGCCTGTTAGAGTTTCCATTTAATTTTTCTTTGCTTTTGACCCTCTTGGGCAAGGCCTGGTGGAAACTGATGAGGCCTTGACTTGCATAATTGATTCTTCTGGCTTTCTCACTCACCTCCCAAAACTACCTGGCTGAAGTTCTCCAAGCCTGAAAATGCCTGAATTACCCTACAGATGCTTCTTACTGTAGTCTTACTGTAGTCATGGGTACATCTGTGTACCAGTGCACCACTAAAGTACCCTGGCTCTTGACTCATGTAGACAAATTCACAATATTGTTAGGCTGTGATTTATGATTGTTTAAGGAGTTGAAAAATCACTTTGATGTGAACTGTCACTCTTCAAACATCTTCCAGATGTATTTAAAGCCCCAGATGTTAAAAGAAAATAACCACAACGGTAATGATGAGCTAGGTGAACATTAGAAGTGAAGGAGCCGCCCGTACTTGCAGCTTGGCAGGCTGTCTTGAACTCCATTACAAATATATTGGGTTCAACAATATTTGTTTGGCCAAGCCCTTAATTTTTAAACCCTTGAGTATTTCAGGGGAAATTTAATCCATATGTTTCTGGTTCACTAGGTCTTAAATCATCAAAATGTTGTTTTGCAAAAGCTTTTGGGAGCTCAAGAAGGTTTATCAGATACTATACAAGTTCTCTAAAATGTTTCTTACCTTGACTCACACATCCCATGGGGCGTAAACCCACACTCCTTCAGTTTGAGTTCAAATTTTAAATCAACCAAGTTTGAGGGTGTTCCAGAGGTTTCCTCACTATAGTCAGTACAAAGTATTAGAGAGGTTCTGATCATTGAAAGGTTAGATATTGTTATATATAGATATACTGTTATAATCTTGAGCACAAAAATATTGTGTGAAGAATGTTTATAGTTTTGCTAAAGTAACTATTGCTTCCAAAGTCCCTGTGCCACTGAAGGATCTTCTTAGAGATATATCTTATGGGGGGACCAAAGCATAGAAAAAAGTCAGGAATTGATGACACGTCTTTCTAAGAAAGGAGTGATGCATGAATTTCTATTTGAATATTGTGTTTCTCTCCAACCTTCTTCCTGATTGCCTCTCCTACTTCAATCAAGTTGTACACTGATCCATTCTACTACAAATATATGAAAATATATAATTTTAATGACTATTCTGATAATTTTAACTGAGCAAAATGGATGAGACAAAAGGCTTGGGAATGGATTGTTTCACATGTGTATTATAATTTCTACAATTTTCTAAAAATAAGTCATTCTTTCCAATTTGTATGATTTGACATTGTCCAAAGTATGAGATTACATGGAATAAATAACTAATTGTGTTAATTTAATAGTAGGTTAAATCTTTCTTTTATTTTGTCTAAAAGGCACATTAAAATTGTGCAATTTTCAAGTGGTCTTAGAAATCTAAAGTAGACTTCCTTGAAAAAAATATATAGCATTCCTACCGCTGAGTCTATGGTGGGAGTTGCTGGCACGCTTCCAGTTCACCACGTGAAAATCTAAGCTGCCTGTATAAGTGCAGAATTTAGTGTTGGGTCTTAAGGTTTTGTTTGGCATCTTGCCAACAATGTTATGCATTTAGCTGGGAAAATTGCCTAGAAGTTAATTGAGAGGAAAACACTAATATACAACGCTCTCCTCCCCCCCCCTTTTAAAAAAAAAGTCATGGATATGCATATGGTACTGTTCATTGATAAGATTTGTAAGTCTGTAGTAAAGAACTATTGTAGAACTGATTCTCAGATCACTTGAGTTAAGTTCTTACTCATTCTCCAACTGTTATAATCTTAAGCACATAAATATTATGTGGGGAATGTTTATAGTTTTGCTAAAGTAACCATTTCTTCCTAAGTTCCTGTGCCACTGAAGGATCTTCTTAGAGATATATCTGATGATATACTAGACATTTATCCAGAAACTTAAGATAAGAAAGGATCCATTTCTACTCTTCCTCCATGTTTTAAGAAACAGAATTTTCAATATGTAGCACCTTTCTCCTGTACCTAGATATGCCTGAAAACCTTAGGTCTTTAACTTTCTGTACAAGAAATGCCTTGTTCTACCCTCCCCTCTCCCCCTCTACTACCCATCCTCTCATCAAGGTCTCATTCAGTACTAGAAGGGAGTGAACTTAATTGATGAATATTGTTCTTTCTCAATGAGAGGTGGCATCATGTGATGAGGATTGGGGCAGGGCAAGGCAAACAAGCATTTATATAGTACCTACTAGTGCCATGAAGTGCTATACAGTGCTAGGCACTGTGCTAAGCTCTTTACAGATATTTTCTCATCTGTTCCTCATAATAATCCTACAAGATTTATTATCCAGTTTTACAGTTTAAGAAAATGAGGTAAACAGAGGTGAAAGGACTTTTATTTTTACATTTATATAGCATTTACTATGTGCCAGGAACTATGCTAAGTTCTTTATAATAAATATCTCATTTGATCCTCACAGTAAGCTTGAAAGGTAGTTGCTGTTATTATTCTATTGTACACTTAAGGAAACTGAGATAAACAGAGATTAAATGATTTTTTAAAAATATTAATATAGCTCTTACTATGTTCCAGGAACTGCGCAAAGTCCTTTACACTTATCTCATTTGATCTCCACAGCCCTGGCAGGTAGGTGCTACCATTATCCCCATTTTATAGATGAGGAAACTGAGGCATGCAGAGATGAAGTGATTTCCACAAGTTCACCCAGTAAGTTCTATAGGTGTCTCAGGCTGAATTTGAACTAAGATTTTCCTGACTTTAAGACCAGATCTATTGGTATGCTGCCTAATGCTCCACCTCAATGCCTAGAAAACTGACTTTGAAGTCAGGAATATTGAGATTCAAGACTCTCTCACATGCTGGCTATGTGGCCTTAGGCAAACCACTTAACTTCTCAGTGATCCAGAATACTCTTATAGAGAAGGGGGTAATCTATATTGGTAGAGGGAGTTTTTACCTAGAGGGAGCTTCTTTTACCAACAAAATCACAAGTCTGATCCAAGAAAAAAACTTCTCAACCCACTTTCTTAATACAAAATCATGGATCTAGATCCATGGAAAGGAATATAGAAGCCATCCAGCCCACTGCTCTATTTTATTGATTAGGACACTGAGGCCCATGGAGGTTAACTTGCTTAAGGACATGCAAGTATGTGTCCTAGGTAGAATTTGAACCCAGGATCCTCTTTCTCCAAAGCTAATACTTCTTGCACTGTATCTACTCAAACAACTCTTTTAATTACAGGTAGATCCTCCCTTTTTTTTCTTCCCCCCTGCTCTATGGCCACATTTTTGTAGGTAACTTTCCTAGGTGTGTGGAGCCAGCTTTGATAGCTGATTGCTAAATTTTGCTATGAGTATTTACACCTAGGAGTCCAGAAACACTAGAAAAAACAAACAAGAAACAAGAACATAGAAACAAGCAAACATAAAAACAACAAACAAATATGGTCTGATTGATTGTCTAGAATTAAAGATGTGGTGGAGAAAATAACATAAATTAAACCTAAAAAGGGGCAGTGCATATATTTTTTTTCTTGGAGGGGTGGAGTTAAATATTTACCAGCACGGGCCTCCTGCTTCCCTCTCTACCCCCAACTCTCCATTAATACTTTCCGCATTAAGGCTACCACATGTCTACCCTCTGTGTATTTTGTATATACATACATATGTTGACTCATCAATTAGATTACAAGCTCCTTAAGAGTAGGGGATTTTTTCTTTATCTGCCCAGCACTTTGCATAGTTTTGGGTACATAATAAGTGCTTAATAAATGTGTACTGATGACTTATTTTATATTGCCTGTAGTCCATTGGTCTTACTTTTCTTTTTTTAATTTCCATACCTCCTATTAATTAACAGCCTGCATAGACTCATTCTGTTTTCTTCCACTGTTTTCTGCTCTAACCCTCCCTTCTAGCCTGTGCTCCTTTTCTTTCTCCTCTGGCATCTGCTTGATTTCCCTGAGCTGCAAAGGAGCCCTGAAGGTCCCAAGGAGTCATTTAAGGAGACATCAGTTTATTTCATTTCTGTCCTCACACTTGCAAGTAGAGGAGGTTGGGATTTTACCTTCTTTTGCTTTCTTTTTAGTGTGCCCTGAAACAAAATCTTCCCTTTGGGAACCCAGTAACATAGCTTAATGTCACACTGGGAATGAAATCACAGTTTCTTTTGGTACTCTCCTGCCCTTTCCTTCCTCCCCATCCCAACCCCACCCAACCCTTTTTAGATTTTCTTTTTTTGTTTGTTTGTTTTTCTGCTTTGTCAGAAAGAATATTCAACTTTTGCATTTTTTAAGTGGTTTTCTTAGAAATGTAGTTCAGCCTGAAATTGGTAAACTTGCTGCTTAATCATAGAGCACATCGATGGGCTGAGTATTGGTCATTTCTAAAGAGTAGTTGCTGTGCTCCCACTCCCTACTAGAAGCCTTGGTAGGGGGGTGGGGAACGGGACTGTGAAAGCCAGGGAGAAACAAAATGGGGGTAGTTGCATTTGAGTTAGAAAGAAAAAACAGTTATGTCCTCCAATTATTGCCTCTGTCCTTTGTACCTGCACTGTAGCCTCTTGGTGTGCTGAGGGTGAGAAGACATGAGTGAAGTAGAAACAATGATATTTGGCTACTGTATGAGCCCCCTCTCCTTACACTTAATCCTGTTCTTATTGGGACCTTGTGCTGAAAGCTGATAATTTTGGTGGGCCCTGAAAGAAAGCCAGGGGGTTGAATTCCTGCCACCAGCCCCTTGATAATGAATAGGCCTAATGAATGCTAGGAAGTGGTAGGAATCTGTGACCAGCTGCATCAAGGCAGGTAATACGGCTCAGATTTAATTGGGAGCAGGTATTGGAAGGCTGTATTACTTTAATTGGTGAGGGGTTTTCTAAATGGAAAGGACAAAGTATAATGGACAAATTGTGCTGTACAATAGCACTTAAGCTGGGATTGTATGCATTCGTTAATCTGCTGAGGAATGAGGCAATTCTAAACAATTTTCTCAGTGAAACCAACTCCAGAAAGCTTGTCCCTTTTGTTCTCCCTTGGGAAAATGCAAGATTGAAACAGAAAATACCTTTACCGAGGCAATCATTTGCCACGTGTGGAAAGCGGATACAGCTGTAAACTATGAAAAAGGGATCTTTGTAGTGCAATAAAGGATGGAAAAAGAGATAAAACTGTGGATAAGAGTGGGCCTGTCACTGCATCCAAAGGAGGAATAAAGTGATGACATTTACAGTGACAGATGAGACTGTAAAGAGAACTCGGAGCAATTTATAGAGGGAAATTTGATATTTAAAAGAAAGGGCCATGATAATTAAAAGTAACATTACATTAAACTGTTACGCATGTCATTAATGACAGAAGAGAACTGCTGCCTTTTGAAAAGCTAATGGTTCCTATGGATCTGTGCTTGAAACTCTGTCTTTTCTATGGTTTCTGTGAATGGAGGGGTATATACCTCACAGGAAGCATTTATGGATCGGTCAGTTGGTTGGTTGATTTTTAATACTAACAACCATTTACTTGGAATTACCTTCCACAAAAAGCTTCAGATATCAGAATAGCATTTATCCATACATGCGACAACAACCTTCTGTGACTCACACATATAAGCAAAGGTCCATGCTATCATGACTTTGGTTTAAAATGAGCCCGATTGATGTCTTCTAGATACACGTTCTTGAAAATCATCTTTGTTTGTTTACTCATATTTGTATGGTGATAGTAAATATTATGTTTATGCAGGGGCATTTAGGAAAAGAAAATTACTTCCAGATCTGCAGTTCACATATGTGCATTGAGAAGACTATTTTGCCAATTTTTTAACTGATGGAAGTGTAATGGGTTAAGAGCAACTGTAACTGAGCTGTATTAATGGACCTTTGCTCTTATATATTTCATTACAGGTGGGAAAAGTAGAGGGATTATATGTCCTTTGGACATTCATGTAGGCCTGGCAGTAGGAGTAGCAAAGCACAAGGAAGCATAGTTTGAAGACTGAACAGTCTTTCCCAGGATCCCCAGGTGGGTTTCATGTATTGCCTAATGTTGAAAATGAGACAGATTCAGCTTTCTACACTGGTTGTAAAGGCCGAATTATCTTTTCTTGGCTATTGTTCCTGGCTAGAACTAAATGCACAAAGCTACAGTTGATTTAGCAAATTCTCTAAGAGGAAAACTCTAGCTTTCGACACATTTGTCTCCTGCCTGTTGATAAGCCTAGACTTCATACTTGGGCTCACCATCTACTTTTTAATTGGACATGAGGCTAATAGTAAGACAGCTCCTTATTGGCTATTCTAAAATTTAAAAAGCATAGGATATAATGAACACATTTTATTTGTAGGAAGAACCACTTTAGTCTAAAAGCATAGGATAAAATTAAGGACTGACAAGCAGTACACAAAGCCCAAAATCTGTTGGAAATTGAATAAAGGATGCTGGACACAAAGACTCAGATACTGAAATAGCACCAAAATTTCAGTCAAAACATAAACAACCAGTGGACTCGTTTCGTTCTTGATTTAAAGAAGATGAAGCTAAGAATGTGAAAGCAAAAATCCAGTAGGATTAGGGTTGAGCCATTAAAAATTTAAGATGCTGAATTTTCTGAGGATTGGGAGAATAAAATAAAGAGATATGGTTTGATTGCAAATTATTTTTGTTTGTTTTAGAAGTTATAGCAGAATGATGATATATGGATTTTTTGCAAAGCTATCCTTCAACACTGATGTTGCTTTCAAATATTTCCTTCACTTGATTTGTTTATTTTGGTGTGTGTGTGTGTGTGTGTGTGTGTGTGTGTGTGTGTGTGTGTAGGGGGAGAGGGAATGGATATAATATCTAACTGCATGACACATAATCATCATGGAAGCATAAAGTGGAGGAAATGTACATTGCTAGATCAACTAAGATTTTGTAGGAAAATGTTTTTGCTAAAAATATCAAAAATTTTATTGTGCCCCTTCCATTCCCTTAACCACACCCCATCTGAAAACAGAACAAACAGATAAAAATCCAACACATGCTACAGTCACATAAACAGAGAACTTATTAGAGTCTGAGCAAAGAAAAGAGCATTGTAAACTCACAATACCAGCCTGCATAAAGATGTATGATTCCAAGAAAGGGTCATTGCCACTGATCTAGAGAGACAGTCCTTGGATACTGGTTGTTGGGAAAAGTAGATAATGTCACCACACAGCCTTTGATGGACTCATCTGTCTCTCTGTGTCTGTGTCTCTCTGACTCTCTCTCCTACTACTTCACTGCTCATAGCCTAAAGCATAGTCACAAATGAGACACAGATAAAATGAAGTTTCTTGTTGGTGACTGTGAAGAATGAAACTCCAGTGGATTGAACCATGGTTCGGCATTCTGTGTCCTTGGTTTCAATTCTTGCATGTGACACTAGCTGTGTGACCTTTGGCAAGTCACATTTTCTTGAACCTCAGTATCTTAATTTGTAAAATGAGGGTTTGGCTCCAAGGTTCCTTCCAGTCTTAAAGACCTAGAATGCATGAGTGATGTAGGCTATAGTCTTGTAATCTATGTACTGAATTACACCTTCTCTTGCAAGCCTATATGACTTAAAATGTCTGTAACCACTTCTTAAGATGGTCAAATATTTGAGGAGTATGGTTAGGGGAGAAGGAACCCAATGCCATGGACATGGGCAACCACTGGTGGGGAAGCTCCTTTTCCCAATATTGATCTACAATTCTTCTGTAACTTAAAGTTTTAAGGAACTACCTCAACATATATTGAGAAATGGTATGATTTTCCCATTATCAGACAGCCAGTAGATATCAGATGTGGCTTGATCCCAGGTCTGCTGAACTACAAGTCTGACTTACCGTTCTCTATCCTCTCAATGCTTCTCTTCATAAAAAATAAATAAATAAATAAATATAGGAGATATCTTTTAAATCCCAAATCATAAAAATATGATTGCAAAGTTGGAATTGCTTCACTAACTAATAGTAATTGAGAACTCAGCTTTAATCCATGTGTCCATTTATTCTCAACAGTGGTGGAATTCCATGGATAAGATGGAAATTCATGACTGGGATAACAGCCTAGGGGCAAGGAAGGGCCAAGTTCAGAAGAAATTGCTAAAACTTGCAAGGTCTAAGCTAAACATTATCTAGGATTCCATTCTTTTCCAGTAACATTCTAGAATCACATGTGTTTCAATACCTTACAGACTATGCCAGTAGAACGGAGACCAGAATAAGATTCCCACATGCGCTTTGAAAATATTAATGATATTACAGGATTTAAAAGCAGTCAGGTGAACTCCTTTTGAATAGACAGAAGTAAAGAATTCATTTAGAGGAATTCAATATTATGTTGTAAACGATAAGCTCCTAATGGTTAATCCACAGTACATTTGGTGCTGTAGAAAGTACTACTAAAAGTGTTAAAATTGAATTCAAATTATTTCCCCACTATTTTCAGGAACAAGGATTTAGGAAAGGGGTGAAAATCCATATACAAGTTCAGAAAGATAGTCATATTTATTGTGTGGAAAGTAAAAGCCAAATGGATTAAAAAAAAATAGGAATTTCACATGTATTTTTTTATTTTACTATTTCTATAAAATTTTATATTCAAATGAAGGTTAAAAAAATTTAACCACCTTGGTCATTTTAAGCATTGAAAATAATTTAAAAGTGGTTAAAACAATAGGCTTACATTGTGGCCTTATATATTTCTTCACTGGTACAATTTTCATCTCTGGTTATACAAACAAAATACAAAAAAAAACCCACAATCCATTCTCCTATATTGGATGCCTTTGCGATGTTCTGAAAGGACTTTGTGCTGCTGGTTACATTTCAAAATTATTCAATTAAATCTCAGATGTATACAAATTTGGTACATTTTGCAGGATGTAATTAATCAATGAAAGGGAGAAATCTTCCCAAGGGAAACGCCCTTCAGCTACTCAGAGTAGACAAGGAAACATGAGGAAATAAAAGGAAAGGCGAAAAAAAGATGAAAGCCTTTCATGGTGAAAACACTTTTAGAAAATAGAGCGATTAGTACACATATAAAGCTCTCCAGCAGCCAAGCCTCACTAGGGTCAAAGACCTGGGGAATATTAATATGTTGGGTTGTAACCTGGGCTGGGTAAGAGGTGTCGATGGATCAGTAAATAAAGAAGCTTTAGCCCTATACACTTGTAACATTATGTACTCTACTAGTATATAGATCCCCAAATTCCCTTATTTTCTTTTCAACTAAAGATGTACAGAAGGCTCTCACAGAGATTGTCTCAGAACTTGTAACCTCTTGCAACTGAAATGATTCTAAATGCATATGTCTGAATTCCTTTGAGAACAGAGAAACTATTATTTTGCTTTAGTTTCGGAAATACAGAGTCTAAGAGTTGAAAAGGAAGAGTAGCCAAGTATCTTTGCTTCATTTTTTTCCTTTTCTATTGCTTCTATCTTAACCTTGACTATCTTAAGAATATTGTTGTCTAGGAAAGTTATACTATTAGATAAAACCATCATCATCATTGTAATGTAATTGTAATAATAAATTTCAAGAGCCTAATTTCATTGAAAATGAATCATTCTTTAGGGACACGGGACTTAGACAGAGAAGTTTAACTTTCCTAAGAATGTTCCAAAATTTTTGGAACATAAATCAAGAATAAAAAAGAATGTTAGTCATCCAGTGCAACCCCCTCATTTTATAAGTGAGTTAAGTAGAGCTCAGAGAGATTATATGCCTTGTCAAAGGTCACAAAGATTCTAGGTGGACAATTCAGGATTTGAATTTAGGTATTTTGACTTCAGAGGAGGGACTTTTTCTACTGCACTCGGGGTCCTTAATGTTTATTGGGTAATATACACCTTAGGTAGTATGGTGAAGCTTATGGACCCCATCTCCGAATAACATTTCAAATGTGTATGATAAAATACACAGGATTATACATGAAACTAACACTATATTGTTATGTAAATATTTTTTTTAATTCATAGATGCTAGGTTAAGAATGCCTCCTCTATACCATATTGACAATAAACCAAGTAAACACTTTTATCCTCCAACGTCTCAATTCCTTTCTCTGTCCTTCTCTGTCTGTGTCTCTCTCCTATCTGTTTATCTGTCTCTGTGTCTCTGTCTCTTTGTCCCTCTGTTTCTGTCTCTCTTCCATCTGTTTCTCTGTCTCCATCTCTGTCTCTCTCTTTATCTCTATTTCTATGTGTGTGTATCCCTCCCTCCCTCCTGCTTCTTCTCTCCCTCCACATAGGCACACATACCTCACTTATTTCCCTTGTGTTACATGTAACTGTTGTATCAATATTATTTTTCTCCCCAAACCCACTTTCCCACTACCTAGGGAGATTGTATTCTCTTAGTCACCTAGATTCTAAACCTCTGAGTGATCCTGGACTCTTCAGCTTCTTTTCAATCTACGGTCTCATCACTCCCACAGGCAACCAATTGATAAAGAATGTTGATTTCACCCATAACATTTCTTGCTTGTTCCTCCTTGACTCTCCTCAAATGCCACCACACTATTTCAGGTGCCATCATGACTTTCCTAGAGAAAAGCATTAGCATCCTAGAATCACTACTGACTATCTACTGACTATGCCAATTTTTCTGGGCTGGGCATGAAAAGCCAGGCCTTGGATAGTTTTAGGTATGATGGTGTAATAAAGGGGGCACTTACAGATCATTCAACAGTTAATAAAAGAAGATTTATTTAGTCATTGTAGAAAAAATATTCAATGATTATATGCATTGGTGACATTTTCAGTTGATTCAGCTGAATGAAGCTTCCCTGCCTGAATTGTCTCTAGTGGTTGGTAGTGCCTGGAATTACACTTGCCTGTTTTGTACTCAGGTGTACAGGCAGGAGTGTCAACAGCATGAGTCCCTAGCACACAGATTCAAATAAGTCTCAAGAATGTTAAGTTAGCTTAATTTGCATGGGGATAGGGTTAAAGTTTTGCTCTATCTGGCTTTAATGAGACCTTCTCATTGTTTATTACATATTTTTTCAGAAGCTGTAACCTCAGTAAGAGAATGGCCTTTGCTAGAAGAACATGGGATGCTGCTTAGCATTCTGGAAAGAACACAGAACTTAGAATTCAGAAGATCTGGGTTGAAATTCTTCCTCTGACACTGTTATCACAGGCAAGTCATTTTTCGTATGTAAGCCTCAATTCCTTTATCTATAAAATGTAGATCATAATGCCTACAGTACCTACCTCAAGGGATTGTTTTAAGGATCAAATAAAATTTTATTTGTATGATGTTTTTTAAAGTTTAAGCTCTACATAAATATTAATGTTTATTATTCTTTTAATAATAGCATATCAACATCTATATTCTTTTAGAAATTCAAATCATAAGTTGTAATAATTAGTTATGTAACCAAAGGGGTTGCACTGGACGCAACCCCATCACTTTAAAGTGAATTAAGTGAAACTTCGGGAGATTACATGCCTCGGCAAAGGTCACAAAGAATATAAAAGCAGCAGTCAGGATTTAAATTTAGGCATTTTGACCCCAAATACATGAGAGATACAATGTTTAAACAGGATCTGTAGGGACAGTTCTCATCTCCCTATCAGTCTAAAATCAAGCCTCTTTCCTCGATACTTTTATAGAATTCATTACTTGGAATGCCCTCTATTCTTCCAAAATCTACCCCTGCTCTCAATAGAGCAGTGGACAATTCTTTTCTTGTCAATCTATTCTGACATTGAATCTGCTGGCTATTTCTCCTTTAGGGGGAACCAACTCAAAATATCTGTGATCTCGTGCTGAGCAAAATCCTCAATCACCTACCTCCCCAAAGACTTTGTGACCTTGATTCTTCTGTTGTGCTTCTGCCTGAGAAGCTACTCATGTATCCTTTCCCTTGTTACTTTTTTACTTCTTTTTGTGAGCTAAACTAACAACAGCTTTTTCTTCTACCACCTGCGACTTTCCAGCTTGCTCTTCTAAAGGAAAGCTTGAATGATGCAGCATAAAAAGCTTCTCATACAAACCATCCAACTCCGTTTCCATCTGAACTTTCTCTTCCAGTAGCTTGTCTCTGCTTTTACATATAAGGAGATAACTTGAAGGCCCAGCCTTTCCTATATACCTTCATCATTTCTTTCCTTGGTTCTATTGGTATTCTCTGCAAACATCTTTCTAAATCTCTGACTTCTCTCTTTGCTAGCCTTGGTTCCCGGTTTTTATAGAGCCCTGTGCTTTTAGCCCATTTTCTTGCTAGGGCAGAATAAGGCAAATACTTCCATGCTGGGATATCCATTTCACCCTCTAAAACCTTCCTGCCTCCAAATAAAGGTCTGATATTTCACAGTCCCACTCCCATCTCTATTTATAGCACCAGTGTGATATTTCCAGCAAGTACAGCAGTCATGAATATCCCAGTTCAATTCTGAATCACAAAATACAAGAGACTCTCCACCTGGAAGACAGAACTAAAATATTTATTCTGACGCTAGAAAGCCAAACTCATTATAGTAACATAATAACAATACAGAGAACAACATCATCCTCAAGCCTTCCCCCTGCTAAGCTTCCCACAAACCAGTTCCATTACACAAATCACAAGCAGGTTCCCTTAAACAAAATCACAAAAAAGCTCTTTTATTCACACTAGCCAACTGCCTGCTAGGCTGTATCCTTTCTACCTCTGACTATACTCTGACAGATTTCCTCTCAGCTCTGCTCTAGCTCTGTTTCTTTCTGTTGCACCCATTCAGCAAACTCCTCCCAACACAAGTTCCCTGTGACTCAGGTTTCCATGTGACCTAGGAAGGTCACATGGACCTATTAATGAATGGGAAAGATCTTCCCATTTAAATTATCATTATATCTTGTCTTAAAGACCTCTGGAAATGAAATGTTTTATATCATACAATAGAGCCCATTTTAGCTTTGGAAATTCCTCAGAGATCAAAAACTTTTCTTGATGTGAATCCTCAAATCAAAATTCTATAACTCCCAAACATTCCTAATTCCGTCCTCTAGAACCAAGATGTCCACTCAATCTTCCAAATGATAGATTGTAAAAAAAATCGATATAACTGTCCTGGCATTATTAAATGACTTCTCCTGCTGTTTCTACATTCCCAGTCTCTTAAATTCATCCTGAAATGCAGTTTTGAGTTCCCTCATCATCTTATTCCTCATTTTATATGTATATATATATATATATATATATATAAATTGAATAAGCTGATATATACATATATATATATATCAGCTTATTCAATTTTTTTCTAGAAAATAGAGAACCTATAAAAGAATGCATTTTTCCATGTTTGATCTCACCAGGGAATGGATTAGTCAGACTATTGCTATTCTCATTCTAGAAATACTTCTCTTCATGTAACTGAAGAATACTTTAGGTCTTTTAGGTGCCATGTCACACTGATGACTCATGCTTAGTCCACTAAATTCCTAAGTTTTTTTCACAAATTATTGCCTAATCACATTACCCTTGAAGTGATAGTTGATTTTTTAATCCAAGCTTCATATTTAATATTTGTTTTTATTACATGCCAAATCCTTATATTCAACTCATTATTCTCTTTACTTTTTTCATGAATGAAGTTTAAATTTTGTCAATATAATTTTTCTTTTTACCAAGCAATTGACAAAATTCCTTTATTTTCAGGGAATGGACAAGACTCAAAAGGAAGTCTTCTGAATTCAAGGTAGGTGGTTCAATGGATAAAGCACTAGATCTGGAGTCAAAAAGGGATGAGTTCAAATCTGATCTCATTTATTAGCTATGTGACTGTGGGTAAGTTACTTAACCTTGTTTTCCTCAGTTTCCTCATCTTTAAAATCAGTTAGAGAAGAAAATAGCAAACCATTATAGTATCTTTGTCAAGAAAATCCCAAAATGAAGTCACAAAGAGTCAGGCATGACTAAACAACTGAATAATAGTAAAATTTGTTCCACTACACCAAGATATCTACCTCATGATATTTTTTTTATTTTGCAATGCAATTCCATAAAGGTACCTGCCAATAAAAAGATCATCTGACCAAACATGACTACAAATCAGTCAATAGATATTTCCTACATTTTTCTTTATGTGCTTGGCAATATCAGTGAGAGAAGATACTGTTCCCTCCCTTCGAGGATAATCTTAGCTGGGGACAAGACTAGTACATATGAAACAAGAAAATACAAACAAGAATATGATGAGTTAAAAATGAGTGGTGCCACTTATGTGCTGTGTGAGTTTAGAGGACAATCTGATTCATAAGAGTAGTCAGGAAGGGCTTCATGGAGGAAGTAGGCTTTGAGCTAGAACTTGATATGGTAGTATATCAATAAAAAAAGAGGAGAGTGAAGGACGTTCTATGTGAGGGGAATAATATGAGCATACCAGGTTCATGGAATGATGAACCTGTGCCTACTAGAGCTAAAAATGCTTGTTGATGTGCACAATGAACTCACATGAGCAAATCTCCTTGGAATACTGATCATTTCAGTACAATATATCTAGGTATATGTGAGGAGGGAACAAGGGGACAGTATAACTGAAAGGGAAGCTTCTTGGTCCAAGTTTCTTCATATTAAATAGGGAAAATAAGCCAATGATTGTGGATCAATTATTGATCTCTTAGAAGTAGAATATGGATGAGAAAATTGTACTCTTAGAGACCACACAATTGCCTCATCAGGATTTGACAGAGGTACTGTCTAGATCATTGCCATGTAAGCTTTCTATATAGCTGCAATGGTGGGCCATCTTGTGTGTGGAATAGATTGGAAACAAGAGACTGTGTCTTCTAGAGTAAAAGTAAAATGAAGAAGAAGTGTCTCAATGAGGTATCTCATAGAGAAAATTCATGTAATTTAGCATATCTGTGTTCATTATTTCTCTACATCATATCTGTCTAGATACGTTCCAAACAATAAAATGTCATTGTAAATCATAGGTATTTATATGATTTATTTGTAATTAATATAAAATTTTATATAACATATACTTAAATATATTTAATTTGATTATACTAATTGTTATATATAATATAATCATTACTGAATGGCAGTAAAGTTTTTTTATTCATTTAATCAACAATCATTAATTAGGTAGCTATAATATACAAGGAGCTGTACATTGGTACAAAACATCTCCCCCAAACGTCTGTGAAATACACCCCCACCAATATTCTCATAGTCCAGGGAAAATCTGGAGCAAACTTAGAGCACATGTGACAAAGAAGTAATTCATAGTTCCTAGAAATTCTCTTTTTTTTTTTGAAATTGTGGATATATACTACTCCTGCTCCAGGTGAGGTATGGATTTCTGACTGAGCTCTTAGTTGAACTAGGAATTGGTGTTGAGGTTGTCTTTGGATTCTGTTATAGACAACACAGTCAGCTGTTTTGAGGGGTGTTACTATGATACTGATGGGAAGAGATGGGAAGATGAAAAGTCTTCTGGATCTCTCAAATTTAGAATGAGCCCTCTTCCCAGTTCTTTTCTTCTTAAAGGTTTAGTCAGAATAGTCTCTCCTCTCTAGTTGCTTAAATCTTCCTAGTTCTGAAACAATTTCTGGTTTTGTACAAGTCCCACAGAACATTCCCAAGTTTTATTTAGTTAATGTAAACACTTCCTGTGCAGGGTTTCTCCACTTGATCAGGGACTTTTTCTGACCTTAGCCTAAAGCCCATAATTGATTGGTAAATGCGTTCCCTCTAGTTAAGATATCAGAGTATAGAATTCTATCATTGTAAAAGGTATGTAAGGATTTAATAAATTTGTGCAATCACCATTCACCTATACACTCTAAAACTAGAGTATTAATCTACATAACCTACAAAGTTTCTTTCAGGTCTAAATCTGTGATCTGGTATTGGAAATGAGCCATGTAAACCTAGATGATGACTAATAAAAGTGTTAAATATGATTAGTGAAAAACGCTTGTATTTTATCTTTCATAGATCAACTAAATTGCCTGTTCTTTATATGCTGTATATGCTTTAGATTTGAGAAAGAAAATATAATCTGTGTGTAGCACAAGCTAACTCATCATAGAACCATAGATTTATAATTGAAGTGGATTTTATAGGCAATCTAATCTAACAAAGCATAGAGAAATTAAATGATTTTCCCAGAGTCACAGGGTTAATAAATGTCTGAGGTAAGATTTGAACCGATATTTCCTGTCTTCACAGTTTATTTTATTTCTATTCCAGTAGTATAGCTCCCCAGCAATACTTTCCTCCCCATCTATGGACTTATTGATATATAAAAATAAGTTATTTAGAATGATCTTTTAACTAAGTAAATCACTGTTTTGTCTCTTTCTTTGTGTCTTTCTGAGACTTGTCAGACACCCTCAGTGATGAGACTTCTCTCCTCATGCACATGGCTGCTAGGAGGGAGCTTGGTTTTTAATTGTCCTCTAAATGCCACAAGCACTGTACATGCGTGACTACCGAGTCATGCTGTCCTTTTATCCTTCTCCAGAGATAATTGGAAATTAGTTTTTGACTCTTATCATTTGCCTGGATAGAAACTCAAATGGAGGAGTAAACACCTTGAGGAGCAGCAGAGGGGAGTTAACTGGAGATGACCAAATAATATTATCTTGTGTTTTTTCCTTCTGTGTAATTACTGAAGATTCATTTCTTCCATATAAAGTTTATGTATACATATATGTGCATATTATATATACACATATACATATATGCATATATGTGCATATATTTTTATATGTATTAACTAATAATAAAATGCTGTTCTTTATCCCTGTATTTCTCAACATGAATTCCACACAGAGCCCAGGCTAGCACTGACTACTCTTTTCCTCTATTTTTTCATTAGTTTCTTCACCGTCATCTTCTCCTCCTCCTCCTCCTTCTGTCTCTGTCTCTTTCTGTCTGTCTCTGTCTCTCTCTCTCTTTCTCTCCAGAGGCCTTGGAAGTACAAACTGAAATTATCTCTGAAATGTAGTCATTGTGGCACAGGTACATCTAAAACGCCACAGCAATGAGGTGTCTACATGAACTTACTCCTATGTTTGAGGGTGGGAAGTGTAATGGTTAAGGAAACAACAATAATCCTTCCTGACACTTTGGAGGGTTTGGAGATTTTTGTTTTATGTTAGCCTAGAGAATTTTTTGAAGAAGTTATGTTTTTCTTTGTCTTCCTACTGGATTTGGTCTTGTGCTCAGCATAAACACTGACCTGGTTACAGTGTTACAGACATAGTCCACTAACTTGTGTGTAGAAACCCTCTATAAGTCCCCTTTTCTGAGTTCTTTTGATAGTGCTTTCCAATTTGTGCTTTTGAAAAATGCACAGAGGGAATCAGATTGTTAAAGAAAGCCTTGTTTTCGAGGGATCTGATAGGTTCTCTAGTAAACAAAACAGAATTGAACCTCCAGTAGCATGATGCCCAGGTTTGGTGAAAAACGAATGGATTTATTTTTTAAATACATTATTTGTGCAGTAAAATATAGCTAATTTTTAGATAGCTATTGAGTTAGTTACTAAGGTCTAAGAAAATGAATGTACAAAATTAGTCTATTGAAAGGCAGAATATTTATTAATTTGCTTCCTTTTTTTCAATGTGATGCCAATTTAACTCATCAGTATGGTTATGATTTAAAGTAGTTGATGTGCATATTGTAAGACTAAAATGTAACATAAATAACATTATTAATGTTTTTTTTCTTCAACTCTTCTTACTTTTCATTTTCTTCCTTCTCTCCTTTCTTTCCTACCTTTTTTTTCTTTCTCTCCTCCTCCCTTCCCTCCTTCTTTCCTTTCCTTTCTTCTCCTTCCTTTTTCATCCCTCTATTACTTCTTTTCCATTCATCACCTTCCTTTTCCCTTCTTTCCTCCCTCCTTTCTTTCCTCTTCTCCCTTTAAAATTAAATAAAGAGACCTTAACAAGTTAAAGGCACTAGCAATTTCAATTTTTACATAGTAGGGAATAATTTATATGTATTCCACTCATTTAGAAAACGTCCTCTTATGTCCATTTGGCTAAATGAAGTTCACACAAAATATAGACAATGCCGTTTATTAACTGTTAGCATATCATTTCTAAATGGAGCTCACTGCAGTCTGAAATGTGCCCTGCAAGGAGCTAATGAGCAAACTCCTGCCTAATATTGACAATTAATCAGGCATAAAAGCATTTAGGATCAGGACCCATTGCCAAGCATAGAAGGCTCAAACAGTCTTCAGTGAAACACGATATGTGAACACATTTGTCTAATTGTATATCAGGTTTTCGAACAAATTCCCACCAAAACACTTAATTATCTACAGAGGCACTGCACCCATCTTGGAATCTGTTATAAGCCTCTTGGTTGATGTAACCGTGTATAATGCACTGAACTAAGTATTGTTATGCTTTGTTACCAGTGTACCTATTTTAATTGCTCTAGCATCCTGAAGCCAAAGTTGGCTCATTGGATGAAAAAAGCAATCAAAGGAAACCATCATTATGGCCAAAATAGATTTGCTTTGACTCTTAATATTTAAAAAAAACATAGCAAGCAAAAAGTTTGGAAATAGGGGATTATAAAATGGGAATACCAGAAATTACAAACGTTTTTCTGCATTTTGAAATAAGAAATTGCTGTAAATATCAATTAAGCACATTCATTTGCTCCTATCTTAAATATATTACGAAGACAATTTTCAAAATGTTATTTAACAACTTTCAGCATTAACAAAATAAATTGAGTGATACTGTGCCCCACTCCTGATAAACAACACAAAAAATCGCATGCTTTCACCCTGATACATGCTTCAAATCATATTGTATAATTTTGTTCTTCAAAACAAACAACCAAAAATTTCCTGATTAACTTTTGGAACTTATATCCAATACTTCTAGATCATCTGTGTTACATCTGGTAAGTAGGCATTTACAAATTTAATTTACCTTCTACCCTCCTTAACTCCACCCTTAAAAATACTTCTTGAGTATTCTTCCACTCTAAGTGAAGTCAATGTCTCACCAAAACTAAAGCAGAAGAAAAGGGTTGGTATTTGAAGTATTATAGCCAAGGTACATCTTTGATAACCTCTATTATAATCAAAATGGATATAATAGATTTTCGGTTATCTATCTTATCAAGTCATGTCTAGGTGTCTTCCCTTGAGACAGGCACTTATTATAATGTTGTGTCTTTGATCTTTCTTACAGAAGGTTCTTGTTCCCTTTAGAAAGACAAGAACAGAGCCAGATTTGAAGCTGGACACTCTGTATTTGAAACCTGATTCTACTATTTACCCTCTGGGAGACTTTGAGCCAGTTATTTTATTTGTCTGGACTTCTTTCTCCATATTGGTAAATTATGAGGGTTTTCCTTTTTTTATTTGTTTTTTACTAGGTGATCATCAGTAGCTGAAGCTGACTTGTCCTTCTACCTAAGGGAGAACTTCAAAAACCCAAGATGACCAAGGGGACAAAGGAGGCACAGATAGTCCCAAAATTCAAGTATTAAATATAGATGCAAATGTATGGGAACATCCATTTGGTGAGAGGATATTACAAACATAACTGAGGGAAGATGAAATCAGGATTAACTCACGTAGAAAGCAGACAAAAATATCTGTAGAGAAATAGGCATCCCAAGGTAGTTAGTTTTAAAACAATTCAATAGGAAAAAAACTAGATTTAGGCAAAAGGTACATAGAAAAACATTATTCATTTTAAACAAAGATTCCCCATGTGATACTCTTGCTTGTCAAACTCCTCTAGTTCATTTAAAATATGACTCAATTTACACAACTTACTTTATACACAACTTCTCAGAGCAGAACATTCAATAAGAAAGGAGCATGCTAAGAATAACTAGGTCTCCGCTTAAAGAGAAAATAAGTTTTTTATAAGAAAGGACACTTGAACTCCAAGAAACTGAAAACCAAATGGAACTTTTAACTTCAGTTTTCTATTAGACTCAAACAAGGCAGAAGTGATTGATTTAAGCTCATTTTAAAGGACCCAGAATCTAAAGTCAATATACTTCAACTGGTGGAAAGCAACTAGGGTTATGTTTATACCTAATCTGAAAAGCCAAACATTTTTGTGCTAATATTTTGTCTGCAGTATTGGATTAACAGTAATAATTGATTTTGGATGAGATTATACATTGTAATCAGAATTTAGATAAATTTCAATGCACAGATATTTACATAGGCCTGTCTGCTGACATAATTGATTAGTATATTATAACCCTGAAGATATAGGCTGATGGATTTTTAATTTTGTGGGGGAAGTTCACATTTACCATCAAATTAAGTTATAGGGTCTGTAATCCAAATGTGAAAGAGTAAGTTTGAATATTTTTGCTTGTTTGAATTTTTTAAAAAAATATACATAGGACATGAGGAAGGTAGTATGTCAAAGTTTTGAAGTCACCAGTTCTGGGTCCATGCCTGATCTCTGCCAATTTTTATTTCTGAGACCTTAAGCAATACCACTTTTACCTCTCTGGGTCTTTTATTCCCTCATCAGTAAAGGAGTGAGCTGAACTCTAAGAGCTATTATCAATCTAACTCACAGAATCTATGAATTTTAAGGGTCACCTACCCTGACAAGTAGTCATTCAGCTCAGATGGGGGCTGCTAGGTGGCACAGTGGATAGAGCACCATACCTGGTGTCAGGATGACCTGCGTTCAAATCCCACCTCAGATGCTAACTGTGTGACCCTGAAAAAGTCACTTAACCCTGTTTGCCTCAGTTTCCTCATCTATAGAAGGAACTGGAGAAGGAAATGGACACCCACTCCAGTGTATTTCTGCCAAGAGACCCCAAATGGGGTCATGAAGAGTCACACATGACTCAAATTAATGAACAAAGAACGCAAAGTATCTGAAAGCACACTACTTTTAGACTGATCCAGTATTTAGTAATTTATTTAATTGTTTTGAGACAGAATCAGCCACTCTTGAAAATTCATAGGATCATAGATTTAGAGCTGGAATGGCTATCACAAGTTATTTTTCAACTTCTTCTAGTTCTGTCCTCTATGACCAAGTAGAAATAGTTTAATGCCTCTTCCATGTGGCAATTCTACAAATATATAAAGACAGCATTATTAGTTCTCCTGAGTCTTCTCTCTTGCAGGTTAAATGTTCCTACTGCTTTTAACCAGCATTCAAAAAAGAGACTTTCAATATTTTTACATTAAGAATTAAACACAATTATACATACATATATATATATATATATATATATATATATATATATATATATATATATATATATATA
>CM053771.1:396709867-396741776 GCA_028658325.1 Potorous gilbertii | reverse complement strand
GTGTGTACAGGGACAGTTAGGTGGTGCAGTGGATAAAGCACCAGTGCAGGAGTCAGGAGGACCTGAGTTCAAATCTCACCTCAGACACATGACACCCACTAGCTGTATGTCCTTGGGCAAGTCACTTAACCTTAGTTGTCTCATCCTGGGTCATCTCCAGTCATTCTGGTGAATATCTGGTCACTGGATTCAGATGGCTCTGGAGAAGTGAGGCTGGTGACCTGCATAGCCCTCACTCACTCAAAATAAAGTCAAGTGCAAGTCATGTCATCATTTCTCTGATGGCGTGGTCTTCTTCGGCATCGAAGGACAAACACATACGTATATATGTATAAATACAGTATGTATATATATATATATATATATATATATATATATATATATATATATAATTTTTACACTTATACATATATATGTGTTTGTGTATGAGGTTTTTTGTTTTTGCTTCATTTTCCCCTGTTTATCAGTAGTATTCCCATAGTTCTTAAGTTCTTTTCTATTAGTCATTCATCATTACTCTTTTCCTACTTTATATGGTCTTAGTCCAGGATCTGCCCTGAATTATTCAACCCCTAAAGCCCCTTACTCTGCCTTTCCTGATTACCTTCATCCAGCTTTTAAAAAATATCCTTATGAAATGGTATCTCTTCTTAAGATCTCATGGTACCTCCCATTATTTGTGGGTCAAGTCCAAGCTCCTCTCATTACATCTCAAAGTTCCAATGTTTCTTCAGTCTTATTTCTGAGGCCATGTTTACTGGTCATCCCAGAAACAAGTGTTTAAATCTCACTTTTGCTCCTTCCCTGCTCCAGCCTTGGAGGCATCTCCACAACTGTCACATATTTCTATGCCATCTTTCTCAGGTCTTTCCTCTAGTTCCTCTGAATCCCAAAGCCCTCTTTCCAAAAGCATTAGATGACAATCTTCAACCAAATTCAATAATTTCAGAAGTTTTTGCCCAAACATTTTGAAAATAATTGTTTTCTAATTTTATATCTGATTTTAAAAATCAAAATCATTGAGAATTTTAATTTTTCCTCCTATTATTGTTTACACACATACATACACAAATATTCTGAGAGACCTAATAGGTATTCCTTTAAGTAAATCAAATGGAATAAGTGGTGAAATGTAATTTTAAAATATTTTAAGTGCTATTTTATTAATAGCTTTTGTTTTTGTATAACCCAGATTTCCCTCACATCCCTCTTCCCAAGAGCCATACCACATAAAATAAAGATCCTTTAAAATAAATAAAATTAATAAGAAATAGGTGTAAAGTCATCTTTGATGTTTAGGATTTCACTTTCTTCATTTAGTTGTTGAAAACATTTTCAAATGGAAAAATTAAAATAATGTCTTCTGTGTCATGGTTGCGTGATTTTTATTCTTGCATCAGGAGTTTACGTAGATGAAATAATAACTGATGTTGCTGTGTACAAATGCTTTTCAGGAAAAAAATGGAGCCAGCATATTTCCTAAAAGAAATCGAGTTATTTATTAAACAGAGGGGTTCCTACATTCCTAAAAGAAGCTGAAAAAAGCAGGAGAAAGAAAAAGATATTGAAAGATGCTGACTTTACAAGAGATGAATGCATTTTTACTTAAAGGAATGGTCAAAATGTGAAAATAAGAAAAAATCAGAATCCTATATTTCCGTGTTTATAATTTTCTCATTAATTATCAGGATGTTATCTTTATTTCCAAAAGTGTTGCATCAGCTTTCCCCCATATACTTTCATTTTCTTATAGACATTATTTAGTATAATAAATGTTCCAAGGTAAATGAACTTTTGAATGAATTGTTCTTTGAATTTGTAAGTAAAGTAATATTTTTGGGTTTTTGTTTTTGCATTTGTATTCTGACATACTCTCCTATTATGTTATCTATTATCCTATCATCTCTCATTAGCACCTACTTATGTACACACTTTCTACCATATTTATTTGCAATTGTTTGAAGACTTCTTTTCAAGAATTCTATTAGATTTTCCCCCTTTTCATCATAATAGTCTTGACTTAGGGGATGATAGGTAATTCTGGGGATATATATTAACTGTTCTTGGCTTTTAACACAGTCGCTTCATTGCAACTTTGCACTTTGTCTGTTATTTTAATCAGAGTCCCCAGAGGGTTGTAGAATATAAATAATAGGTAGGTGCCTTTAACCCATCTACAATGGCTGTGACTACTGATGCAAAAGTCACCAAATTTGGAAGACTGATGAGGACAATATAACGAAAGTGTGAATGTTTCTCCTACCTCTTTGTCTTTGCCTTTACTATTCCTTTTACCTAGAAGACCCTTCTTCCAATTTATGCATTAAATTCTTGTGTATTTTCAAAACCCAATTCACATACCTTCATGATCACCATCCAGAGCGATACTACATTGTAGTGGAAAGAAAGCTCAACTTGATGCCGAGAAGACAAGAGTTCAAACCCTAACTTTGATAATTCCAGCTATTGATGAAATGGAGTGAAGGCCATTTACAAAATACAACTGGTTGGATACAGGAATTGAGAGAATTGATGTGGGAATCAAGTAACTGTGAAGTAACATTAATTTCCTCACCTGAAAGAGCATGTGCTCTTTCCTAACTATCACTTCTACTAGAAGGCTGAATCTTTAAAGCTCTGCTGCTACACAATATTTAGTGGTGCTCCTGAGATGTTGGTAGAGTGTTTTTCTTATGCAATGGCTCATAAACCACCCCTGGTATGGTTCCCCCTCCTCACCATATTTATAAGTTAATATTAAAAAGCCATACCTAATTAAATTTTTTTAAAGAAACAGGTATTCACTACTTGTTTGGTTTATCTCGTACCAATAAAAGTCTGAGAAAAACTGGCCCACTGGTGCTTATAGTGTCCAGGATTCAAGCTTATATTGTACAGGGATAGACCTGGATATCTTTTCCATATGGGTCCTTAGATATGGTTTATCATTGATACACTGATTATTTTATCTACTTTTCCTCATTGACTTCAGTTAGTTCTCACTTTCTGATGCAGATAACTTATGACAGAAACTGATGAGTATTGGAAACAAGCAGGAGGATTACAAGAAAGTTCAAATCCTTCAGCTCTCTGAAATTTCAGTCAAAAGAATCAACCAAGATAATATTTTTTTAAGTGCTTAGCACAGTGCCTAGTATACAGGCACTTAATAAATGCTTGCTCCTTTCTCCCTGAATACATTTCCTGTGCAATGTCACTCTCATATATACGGAGGCATTCAAAGACATCTCTACTTATCTATATCTTTTTCTCACTTGGTCTAAAGTCTATGGTTTATTGATTCAATGGAGAAATATATTCACCTGATTAAGTCATCAAGGTGTAGCATCTTGATACTTTAAATGGAGTAAGGTCATCATGTTGCCTGAGCCCCTTCCTCCCACTTTCGCTTTAGTTTTAACATTTGTAAATATTGAGCAAATACTGAACAAATCTACTGCAATATTTTTGTCAAAGTACTTAATCTCAAATCTTATATAGTCCTTCAGTCATTTGGACAAAGTTCTGCATTGTCCTTAAAAAAACCCCATATTCTCTAGTTCTTGTGCAAAGCAACCTCAAGAAAAGTTGGTGTGGCACAATTCATAATAAAAGTTTTTTAAGTTGGTGTTGTTGCTGTTATTGTGTCTTTGAGCCATTTCCAACTCTTCATGATCCCATGGGCCATGGCATGCCAATAGTATTCATGGAGTCTTCTTGGCAAGGAGGCTGGAATGTCATTCTCCAGTAATTTAAGGCAAACAAAGGTTAAGTGACTTGCCTAGAGTTTTAGTTAGGTTTTAGTGAGTGTCTGGGCTCAGGTCCCCTTGACTCCTGGAGCAGGAAGATGGCTTTCCTAGCCCTGAAGTCAGGAAGACCTGAGTTCAAACCTGACCTTAGACACTTTCTAACTGTGTGACTGTACATAAGTCACTTAATCCTGCTTTCCTCAGTTTCATCATCTGCAAAATAAGTTGGAGAAGAAGAGGCAAATCACTCCAGTATCTCCATCAAGACAATACCAAATGTGATCATGAAGAGTTAGACATAACTGAAAAAGACTGAACAATAGCAATTATGTAGCACTTTAAGGTTTGCCAAACTCTTTACAATATTTGGAGCCAGCTAGGTGGCTTAGTGGATAGAGCACTAGGCCTGGAGTCAGGAAGCTATGAGTTCAAATCCAGCCTCAGACACTTACTAGCTGTATGGCACTGGGCAAGTTGATTAAAAACCTGTTTGTTTCAGTTTCCTCCTCTGTAAAATGAACTGAATAAGGAAATGGCAAACCACCTGGAATCACCAGAAGCCAATAAACAATCATTCAACTAAACAACAGCAAATCCTTGACCCCAAGCCCTGCACTACCAAGCTGAGAGAATTTGATTAGGTACAAAGAAGAAGGAACACATTTGCTATATGGTGGGATAATGCTAACACAATATATAATGATAAATATCATGTAGGGGAGTAACAGGAAATAAATCAAAAAGAACACTTTGGTCTGCTTGATTTATGGGAATTTATGAACTCGATGACTAGGTTTGCAATACTGAGTCAGCACCAACTGACATTCTGCTTCATTTTGTAATAAAAGTGTTAAGCCATTTCCTATGCAACTGGACAAGGGCACTGGATCTGGTGTCAGGAAGAGTTGAGTTCAAATCTGACCTAGCTTTGTGACAATGGACAAGTCACTTCAACTCACTAACCCCATTGCCTCATTATAAAATGGGGATGATAGGCCTTTATGTTCTAGGCTATTCTGAGGATTGGATGAGATAGTATTTGTAAAGTGCTTTGCAAACCTTCAAGCAGCATATAAATGATAGGCAGTATTATTAAATATTACTAGTCTATCACTTGTTGTCACCATCATCATTGTGATTTTCAGTATTACAATATTAGTGAATATAGCCAATGGAGTCAACTAAAAGTTTAGCTGGATGACTCCTTAGAGATCATTTAGTCCAATGCTCTAATTTTTCCCATATGGAGACTGAAACATAAAGTAACATATCCCTGGATTTGACAATATTTTAATGCATTGCTGTCAAATTCAAATAAAATGGATCCTTGTCAGTCACATATTGACTCAGAAAAATATAAATTAATATTATTCATTTTATTTTCTTTTTACTTGGTGGGTTAAACCTTTATCAACTGTATTTTAATCTGGCTCAGGTCTTATTCTAGAATCTTTTGCTTTCAGCAGTCAGTGAATGTGACACTTCAAATAATCTAATAGACCTGTAATTGCAATGACCGAACTCTTTCCTCCCAGTATACAGATTGCAAAAGTCTATGTATTTGTATTTACGTACATAACTACCAAACCTGCATGATTCTCTTCCATGCTCCACTTGTCTTGTACTGTGAGCTTACCAGTGAAGCACATCCATTATGCTTTCCTATAATCACAAGAAATGCCCATTTTCTTCACACTAGTGATAAATAGTTCAGGCTTCAAACTCAGTGCTTCTACATCCAAATTCAGCTCAACACACTTTGCTTTATTGCTTCTTTCTAAAATTATTTTCAGTTTTCATATAAAATATCAGCTTCATCTCATAGGTAATAGAAAGTCAGTGAGTATTTTTTCAGGAGGGTAGTGACTTCATAAAAGTAGAGAATTAATCACAGAAGGATGTGTGGAGGATGAACTGGAGAGCAAGAAGCAGGAAAAGCAGTCAGGAAACTATTGTTAATAGTGAAGGTTCTTTCTACATTGGAGGAATGAAAGTACAGCAATAAAGTGATCAAAAAAGCAAATAGGTAGAAGAAGAAAAGGAAGAAAAACACAAAGTAAGCTCTTTGAATAGTCCAAAAATTGACTAAGCAGTACCTGAGTAATGAGAGTTGGCTATTCTAAATAACCAGCTATTTGGAATGATAGAAAAGAAAACTAGATAAAGCAAATATAAAATGTGCATGTATGTGTGCATGCCTGCACACATGCTCATACATATGAGAACATGTGTACTTTTGAATGGTATGGCATTCTTACATGTAGCCTGTAGTGACTTCATAAAAGTAGAGAATTAATCACAGAAGGGTGTGTGGAGGATGAACTGGAGAGCAAGAAGCAGGAAAAGCAGTCAGGAAACTATTGTTAATAGTGCAGCAAAGTGTGTTGAGCTGAATTTGGATGTAGAAGCACTGAGTTTGAAGCCTGAACTATTTATCACTAGTGTGAAGAAAATGGGCAAAACCTGAAACTAACTCCAGAGATGCTAATTTCTTTGGCCTTACACTTCCATGAGAAATGAAATCATGATGTGAACCAGGAGAACTGAGTAATAAAAACCTCAGTCTGCCAAGGTCACAAATTTCAGATGAAATCAATTATAACAATGTGTTCTTGTCCACAACCAACTTCTAGTCATCCTCTTTCTCTCTGGTAACTATAAATGAAAGCTGAACAAGTGTTCGCTTGACATTCTTGCAGCAATGAAACAGTTAAAGGCCTAGAACATTTGGATCATCAGTAAGAAGGCCTGTCCACTAGCTTATAGTTAGTATGGCTATTTTATCACCCATTTGGGCCTTTTTCCAACTGTGAAAAAAGGGTATATGGCATTTCATTATGTTAATGGGGCATGAGAGACACAAATAAAAAAGCACTTGGTTCATACTCAGTACCCGTGAGAGGTGAATATTTTTAAATATCTGTAGGTGGTTCACTAACACAGGTAATTGAGTTCCGACATATTTCTCCTTTGAGCATTTCCACAGGGGTGTTCAGGAGTCTTGTAGGTGAGGGGGTGGGGTATGAATAAGAGAGGAATCCTTTTAAGGAAATACTGCATCCTAAGCTTGCTCCTTCAAGGAATATTTTCTTAAGCTTTAATGCTGCCTTTTATGGCAATACTTTTTCCTCAGAAAGGAGCAGTCCCCATTTTTAGAGACACTGCCAGCCAAGGCCCTAATGCTGCTGTTCGAATTAAGTGTGGAACAGAGATATTTTGCAAAGGAATAGAGGACTTGTTACAGATGGTGCCATCAGTGATGGTGTGGGTATCACCATTGTATACATTGTGGGAGGAAATAGCTCCCTTGGCAATTATAAACATGTGTAAATTATTAACCTTCCATTCAGAAGGAGATTTTCTTCTCCGTCTTTTTTTGAGCTTCATGCCCAGCCATGTAAGTTTATTTTATTGGTTCTATAGTAAATATAGCTGGCAACCAAGGAAACAATTATACCCTAGATTTTTTTTTTTATTTAATAATTCTCTCCTTTCCATGGGGCATCATTTTACAAAAGTTTCCTGGGATATTTTCACTGTTAGGAAAGATGCACCATGTGTATATGTGTTTTTGTACTCGTACAAAGCTATACATATATGACATAAATATACATATGCATGTATGTAAACATATACAGATATATTATATATACTGATACAGAATCTTGAAAGTTAATATCATCCAGAAGATAATGGATATATTGTAGATATTGTGTATTTGCTTGTTTTCATATATATTGTGCAGATGGATATCCATATCTGTGATAATATCATGGATTTGAGGATCTTCCAGTATGGAAATTGCCTCTTTTGATACAGACTTAGAACTTTTATGTGATATACCATTAGAGAATGTTATCTAGAATACTGTGAGGTTAACTTATTTGCCCATGGTCAAAGTAGTATATATTAAAAGTAGAATTTAAATTCATGCCTTCCTGACTCAAAGATCAGTCCTCTCTTCATTTGTTCCCAATTATCTCTTGTGCCCAAAAAATACGTGTATGTATATGTGTGTATTTATGAATATATATGTGTATAAACTTTAATACTTCATGAATCTGTGATTCCACCTAGTACCACCACAGAGCAAAACCTATCTCTGTCTTAATAGGTCACCCATACTGACTATTTTCTATATTTATGATAGTCCTAAAAAAGGAGGAGAATTAAATAAGAAGGGGCATGGCATAGGAGGGGAAAGGTGCAGTGATCCATCTCGAAGAGGAGACATAACGTGATGGCAAAAGTTGCATTCTTTTCCCTTGGGAACCACAAAAGATTCCCAAATTTATTTGACCTATTGCCCCCTTTGGGAAAAAAAGCTACTCAGCACCCGCCTGGAAATCTACTTGTTGTTTAGTCATTTTTTTTTCTATTGTGTCTGACGCTTTATGACCCCATTTGGGGTTTTCTTGGCAGCAATACTGGAGTGACTTGCCATTTCCTTCTCCAGCTTATTTTGCAGATGACGGAAGTGAGGCAAATTAGGTTAAATGACTTCCACCAAGGTTACACAGCTTATAAGGGTTTGAGGTCAAATTTGAACTCAAGAAGATGAGTCTTCTAGATTCTAGGTTCAATACTTTAGGCATTGAGCCACTTAGCTGATCCAATGTAATAGCTATCTTAAAACATTTCATAGTATCATAGGATTAAGAACCTTAAAAATAGTCTAATCCAATCCCTTTATGCTAATAGAAGAGGGAACCAAGGCACAGAGAAATGAAATTACTTTCCTTAGGTAAATAACAGAGCCAGGATTGGAACCTGTGACTTCGATGTCAAATCTAAAGCTCTTACTCTACATGATAATTCACATGGTGTTCAGAAGATGCAATACAAAGACACTCTTAAGATCTCTCTTCAGAACTTTGGAATTGATTGTGTGACATGAGAGACACTGACACAGCATGGCGTGCCCAGATCAGAGAAGGTGCTGTGCTATATGAGCAAAGCAGAATTGAAATAACTCAAAAGAAATGAAAGTTGTGCAAATGTAGAGAATCCCCTTCCAATGTTCACATGGACTGTTTGTGCCAAAAAAGTGGTAGAACGTTTTGAGCCTGTATTGGTCTGCCAGCCAGCGTCAGGCATACTGAAACTTGACTCTAACATAGTGATTCATTTTAGTCCTCTTTGAGAATGAAGGACAACAACAAATTTCTGTTTCAAGAGCTGCAGTTTGGAAGAAAGGAAAAAAAAATAATTGTATGAATTTCACCCATTCCAGTGAGGACAAGTGGGAGTTAGTGGTGCTAATTGAAGAGGTAGATTTCAGTTTAAGATAAAAAGTTCCTAAAATTAAAAACATCTGGAAGTCACTAAGGTAGTGAGATGCCCATTACTTAAGGTATTTAAGCAAAAACTGGATGACTATTTTTAGGGAATATGTTAACAGAATTAAAATAATTCTATTCGTTAAGTTAAAAGAATTAGTTCAACTGTTTAACTCCTAAGACTCTTTCCACTTTTGAGATTCTATAATCTAGACAAAATTAAAAGGTCTTAAAGGCTTTTTGTGTGATTGTTTTATCCTTGGACGCAGCACAATATTTGTGTGAGGTTTAATTATTTTTATATGAGCACAATGTTATTTTCTCTGTTCAATGATCCCACACAAAACTGTGCTTAATGATACAGACGCTGGTCTACATATTTGAGCAAAATATTTCATTTAATTGCATGGCGGAGAGACATTTTTTTAAAGAAAATATGCCTATTCACATCAATATTTCAGGGATTAAAATCAGGAAACTCTTGTAGCCCCTTACCTATTATACTTCTCCCCTCTCCCTTTTTGATCATAAGGAGTTGAAAATTATGCACAAATATACTGAGGGAAGAAAAGGATCCAAGAAAAATTCAATGCCTTATTTCTTTCTCCTTTTTTTTAGAACAAAACCCAAACCAAACCAAAAAGAAATATGAATCTTTGCCAGAGCTCTTGATTCTGCTGCTCCTGATTCATCCCTATGAAGGATGTTATCAGGGGCATCACAGCTCTTGCCTCTTGGACTTCAGTCTCTTTCTGAGGTCTTGGATCATGAAACAAGAAGCCTGTGCTCTAAGGTTCATCATCTTAGCATGTGAAAAAATTATCTCAGTCTCTCCAAAACAGAAGGTTACATTCAATATGTTTGTGCAAGGGAAACCAAAAACAAAAAGACATCTGTTTAGGCTGAGTACAATAAGGAAGTAGTTCAAGAGCTGCTGAATTATCTTTCTCATTACAGGGCATGTTCACGTAAATTTCCTTGCCAGGTAGTTTGCAAAAAAGTTGATGAATCCCGATGGGCGAATACCAATTTCGTGTTACTTAGCTGGGGGAGCCACAGCCTTCCACTTTCCATATGCTGAAAATCGCACTGGCATGAAGAAGGCATCTCAAAAAAATAGTGCACTTTGGATACCTTGGAGCAGTGAAATAAGTTGGGCATCTTTAAGAACCAGTCAGTAGCAGAGATTTTTCTCTACTCTCTGAATTTGCTCATCCTCCTGTGACCTGTTCCTTCATCTGTACATGCCATAAGCTAGGATCATTGAAAGGGTTAACGTATACTCTAATCCGTTGATTTTGAGTTGAGGTGTTGTGTGTATTTTAAGGAAATGGTGGGGGGAGGGGGGAAGGCTACCATATACGATCCTAGTTCCACTGAGAGTACTCATTTTTTTTTCAGTAGAGTGCCACAGGATCCTAATTTAGGTCCACAAGCACATGTTCTCGCCCCCTAGCCTCTCGTTTTCTCCATTGTGAGAGATGATGTTCTTTGATAGACTAATTGTGCTGAGGACCCTCAGTAGGTGTTGAGAGAGCAGCTGTTCTCTGTTCTCTCTAGTGATGGCAAAAGCCCACCAGCATACTGAGGGTGCTGCTGGGGCTGCTGTTGATGGAGTCACTTCCTGAAGCAGTTGGCAAGCAGTGCCCAGTCAGCAGGGAGTGGTGAGGGTGGAAGGGGACCCAATCAGGCATGCTGCAATTTCTATCTGATTGATGAATACATGAGTGTTGAAACAACCCATTAAAAGTGGAGCTGCGACAGAGAAGCAGTTTGCCTGCCTTTTCTGCTCTTCTAGCTACTACTTCTTTCCTATGACTATAACAGTTGGAAAATTATTTTTGTAAAATAGAGGAATAAGTATTTTTAACAAGTTCATCAGTTTAAAAGAAAAATGCAAATCTTGTGAATTTTCATGAAAAAGAAACTAAATAAATGGAAGGGCAGGTTTCAACTCTCTGAGAAAAATGAATTGGGAATTATCAATTAGATTGAAAATTTTAATAGTGTGAAATCTGTTTATCTCCACATACCCTAAATATTCAACATTTTGCATATAGCCTAAAAATAATGCTATTGACTCAGAATTTACTTGGGAAAAGTAGGATAACTTTTTTGGTTAAAAATTAACAAGGACTTTAACATATTTCTTCTCAAGTATAGCAACAGTTTCATTTTTTAACTCAATATAAAAAACAATAATGGTCATTTTCTTTTTTTTTATTATTGCAACTGTTACTCCTTTTTTGACTGTGGTAAAGAGTACTCTCATCATCACCTTTAAATCCATAAAGAACCAATTTTATTTATTTATTTATTTATTTTTGACTGACTGTGGCAAATGTTTGAAATTTGCTTTTCCCAATTTCACCTTCCCAGCAGAATGTTTGGTATCATTTATCTCTGGATAGGAGAATCCATCCGGATATTGATTATGCTGTGTTAGATTTTTAGATTCCTCTGTAAATGTGTAAAGCCTTTAAACATCGACAATTCCCAGCGGCTTAACAGAATCATCCCTTCTCTGACCACATAATTGTTAAATTGTGCATGTAAAATGGCTCCGGGATATTCTGTCCCCTTTCCAGCAGGTTATCAGGGAAAACTGGCCAGGGAACATTGTGTTGTTTGTGTATCCTTTAGGTTAGGAACTCAGAGGTCAATAGTTGCCAAAAGCATTTTCACTGAGTAACTACTTCTTTTCCCAAGCTCTGTAACCTGCCTTGCCAAGTGATCCTTATCGTTTTTTACTAAATGTATATATTTAGCTTCTAGGCCAAAGCCACCTTTTACGCCAAAGCCAAGTTATATTAGTTTACTGAAAAATTCAGTTGACTTTTCAGTACAATTAATCTTAGTGATTAATTAGATAAATAAGCACTTATTACATGCCTATACCCAAGGCTTACTGGGTAACAGTATTGATTTCTGTGACGTTTCATCTCATAGCTATCTTTGTGAAGACATGTGTTTTCGTTGTTTTTGTTATTGTCTGGAAAAAATAAATTGGTTTATTTCAATGATGGCCTTCAGTAAAACAATAATTAAATATTTAACTGAACAATGAAATTTAGAGAGGCATTATTTGTGGTAGGCATTAAAACTTTTCTTTTTAAAGAATGTTTTTGTCTTTAATTTGAATGCTAACTTTGGAGTAAAATGGTTCTATTAATATATCGTGAGTAATGTTGGAATTGAGCTGTTAGAATCTATTCAGTGTGCAGTTCATAATTTCTGCCCTTCACGAGTGTTTTGTGTGAGTCACCCTCCTGAGTGGTTGCCATTGGTTGCTCCATTGGTTAAACTGCTACTGTTAGATTAATCTTTAGTTTTGGCAGTTAAAACAGTTGCAGCAATTAATTGCCAGGAAAAAAACAATCCCCCTATCCCAAAAGCACAGACCACAAAAACATGTTCATAAATATGCTGCAATCCTTAGATGTTTTTTTTAAAAAGTATAACCTAAAACATCTTCGTGATGACAAGTTCTAAAACTTGCAAATTGCATATGTCTGAAAGTTAAAGCACTGAAGAAGTACTTGATTTTTAAAATGAGATGTGAAAATATATTTGACATTCATACTTGATCAGAATCCCATGCTTACGCTGAAGACGTAAAATTCACTTGCAACCTCTATGTTTTTGCTTAATTGTGAGGATATCATCAGCACAAGAAATATAGCTAATGAATGTAAATCCAGAAAGAACAAAAGAAAACAAATGGAAAGCATGATGGGAAAGTAACCTTAAAATATAGGCAAGGCATCTAAGCAGCAGATGAAATATCATGCGGCATCTGAAAGAAATGAAATGAAAACAGATTGTCATCAGATCTTCATTTTTTTTTCAAAAGTTTGATACATATTTCTTTGGGGAATAGTTTGCAAATGATATATAGAATATGTGAAATACAATTGTAAACAGACATGCAATTTACCTAGCTTACAATCTGTTTCATGATCTTTGTTCATGTTTAAGAAAAAAGACAGGGTACACAACTTGGAACAGAAGTGTACAAAAATGTAGCTGAGTGAATTATTAGAACTGACATTATTAATATTTTTAATATTCCATGGCTTTCTCATGATTCTTTGCATGCCACATCTTTCGCGAACTCCAGGGCCTTAATCATTTTAAGATTTGCTGTGTTCTCAAATAGCTGTTCGCTGGTACGTGAGTACAATCTCTTTGAATGGCAATAATAAATATGCATGATTAAAAAGAAAACTATAGTCAGAAAATCGTATGTCTGAAGTATTAACTGCTATATTCAGTGTTTCTTACACCCTCTGTCACTGAACACATGTTGCCCTCAGGTCTGTAACTGAGCTGCTCTTGGCCTTTTATGGCAGTTACTAAAAGCTAAGTTCACTAAAAGGCAGTGCATGATGGGGCTGAAGGAGTGGGGGAGAAGTAGGGGGAGCAGGTTGGTGAGAGATGGAAAAGAGTCCTTGAGCCACTTGCTGTCAGAGCATGGGAAAACAAAATCCCATGGCTTCTTTGGCCCTTGTTCCACTCCACTTCACCTACACACCAACCGTGCCTGGCCACTTGTCACTGACCCCTGCCTTGTCCCATTTTATTTCCTCCTCTGAGGTTGCACATGTGCGATGGAGCTGAGCAACACCACATTTGGAAACTGATTGTACAACAATGTCCAGCACAAACCATGCAGAAACCTTAGCTGGCAGGGAGCAGAGCCAGTATTCTTAAGATAAGAAGAATTCTTTCTAGGTGGTCAGCACTGAGGCATGGTTTTTGACAAACGTTATTCTCTAGCTGCAGATGCACTGAAGTAGAAATGTAGGTTATAAGGCTTGGTGGGGGAAGAAAAATGTAGATAGAGAGATAGATAGCAAGATTAGAGAGAGAGATAGATGATAGATAGATAGACAGATTGATAGATAAATAAAAAGTTAAATTGAAAGATAGATAATTATATAGATGGAGAGAGAATACATAAATTCACATCTCATGAGTTTTGCACCGTTGGGATCATTTCAGAAGAATTGGTATAAAAAATATAATTTGTCAGGCCTACTCAGTACTAGTGCTCCCTAATGTTCTAACAAGTCAGTTTTTATGGTGGTTATTAAAAGGTACAGTTTGGAGAGGCCATATGCTGATCTAACTTAAATGGAAAAGAGTTTTGAGGAAAAATAAGGAATTGCAGCTGGTATCTACGGTAGTTTACTATTTTTGAATGGCTGTTTAGTGTATGGTATTTTAATTCATAGCACAGATTCAAATTGGACTTTGGCTATGCATACTGGGATATACTGTATGGTGCTATGAGTAATGCTGGCTCGCTAAAATTACAAAGTAGATAGATGTTAAAAAGGCAGCCTTGCCATTTCTAAAATCTTCTTGAGCACTTTATACAAAACGGAAATGCAGACAGGCTATCTATCTTCTTTCCATATGGATCCATAAAACACAGAATCCATAGACTAGATTCTTATACAATGTATGCCTTGAATACGCCATATAGTACTTCCTGAATATAGTGTATGGCTAAGAGCAACGCCATTGTACAAAGAATGGTGATTTTTTTTTCTTTTGCTCCAAAGGTTTATTTCTTGTCATAAAAAAATGCCATAGGCTAAAATTATCATACCAGATACTGTCCATAGGAGGTTCTTTTTTTTAAAAAAGATATTTATTTCAATCAACAAGCATTTTTTTCTTTTTTGTCTTACCTCCCTTTCCCACTACAAGAAAAAAAAAAGAAAACAATAACCAAACCTTATAACATATATGCATAGTCAAACAAAGCAAGTTCTCATATTGAACATTTCCAAAATAGTACGTCTTAATCAGCACCTGAGTTTATCACCTCTCTATCAGAAGAGGGGTAGCATCCTTCATCATTAGTCCTCTGGATCATGGTTAACAACTGTGATGATCAGAGTTCTGAAGTCTTTCAGAGCTCAAGGGTATGGATAAAGCATAAATTGTTCTTGTGATGTTCACTTGATTCTGCATCAGTTCATAAAAGTCTTCTTGGATTGTTTATTTAATTGAATACCATATTAAACTTAAATGACATAAACAGCATTCATTTCCGGGTCCGAGAAGCTGATGTAGAGCATATGAGACTTGTCTGAATTTAGACAAATGGTTCTCAAACCTATTATGCACCCTGTACTTGAGCAAGACCTTCCTACCCATCTGAAGTGCACAAAGGGTTAAATTTTACAGCTTGAAGTTGAAGTGAAGTTAGGGTAAAATAATCCTACTCTCCGTGTATCACTTTATCTTATTTCTTTTGGCTTTTCCATTGGGCATTTCTATGCGGTTGATTGCCAGAATTTTTTGGTCTCTTTATTAGTGGTCACGTCGCATAGTGTTTCTCTTTTAATACTCTGCTAAGCCAAGGAAAACCTTACTTAGGCTTCTCCACCACTGAAGGCAATTAACCTGTAATGTGAGCTCTAACATCATTGTGTATTGCAGAGAACCAAAAATATTTGCTGTTTAGAGTGAGGTTGGGTTTTAAGCCTCTCCCAAGAAATCTCTAAGGAGGATTCCTAGCACATGGACTTCACTGTACAGTCTGGATTCAACTGCCCTGGTATAATGTACTGGATATTCTCCAAATTTAAAAATCTCCAAATAGGACTGAGTAGAATACAGCCAAGTAACCATAAAAAAGCCATTATGATTTCCAAAATTCATTGTCATAACTGGAATCCTTAAAAAACCCACAAAACAAGTTATTAATCTTTAACTAAATATGACCCATAATTATTCTTCTCTGTGCCCTTAAAGGTCCCAGTCATTACTCTAGATACTAAGAAAAAAATGGCATAATGACCTTCCCTTATTTGAAGGTTATTTATTTCATACCTTGACTGCCCAAACAATGGTCTTTGAGGTTCTAAACTGAGTTAACCTGGTATTTCACACGCAATTTTATGTGCATTTTGATGTATATTTTCATATGAGATTTCAGTCTTCTAGAAGTCCCTTTTGCTTTTTGCATTTCATATGCATTTTAAAGTTTCAAAGGATATCTTCCATTAATACTATAAAACCAATCCTTTCCAGGAGAGACACAATGCAGTTGGTCTGTATGTTTATTTTATATTATCAGATCCAAGTGAATTCAGGTTCCTCACAGTGTAAAAACTTGTTTTTGAAGTATTTTAAATGAGTTCACACTAATAATAAAGCAAAACCTAGCTATATTGAAATGCAATTCTTATGTGCATGCAATGCTTCTTTTCTCCTCTTTCCTCTTCATCTGCACCCCTGCACTCCAGAAAAGAGGGGCTCTCACTCAAAGGATCCCTTTATTTGATAACTCTTCCTACTTTTCACAGAAAAGAAGGGGGAGGTTTTTCTTCCAAAATGTAAATGGGCTGCAAGTTCAACTTTGTTCTTTTTGTCTTACATTTTCACCCTTAGAAATCTTTAATCAAGTTATCTGGATGGATTCCTGAGAGAAATTGTTTTAGTGCTACAGCATTGCAGGGGCCCTTTTCTCAGGGTTGGAACGGATATATTCTAATGACAAATTATGCTGACCTGGTTGGAAATAGAAGAGACCTTAAAGGCCATTTTGTCCAACCCCATATTTTTATACATGAGGAAACAGGGCCCTATATAGGTTAAGTGACATGCCTGTGATGACCCAGTTAACAAATACAAAGATAGTAGTTGAACTCAGGTTCTCGGATCTGAAATCCTCTTAGTGCTGTAATATGTTACCCACCTCCTTCCTCTAGATCATTCCTCTATTTGTATAACTTTTTAATCGGTTAATTTATTAAAGGCCTGCTCTGAAGGGATCCTTGTCTACTCAAAGCTTTGATAACGTTTGAGAAATAATAGAAGGTAAAAAATGGAGAGTACCTTAAAAATCCTCTCCTTTGATGCCCTAATTTCACAAATCAGGAAACAATAGGGCAGACAATTAGCATGAATTGCCCAAGCTGAATCAAACACTCCTGAAGCATTTGTTAAGTACCTACTAAGACACCAGTCACTGTGGATGAAAACAGAAATATGAAAAAAATCTCTCTTTTAGTGAACTTAGTAGAGAGAGAATTTGGATCCAGGTCTCCTGACTTGGGCAACCATCAGGTGCATATTGAAAGTATAAATAGTCTAAATTCAAGCACCCAACAAATTAGATACCCCTACAAAAATAATGTTTTAAAGAAAGAAAGCCTATAAGTGTAATACATAAACAGCCAGGGAGGGGAGTACCTATGCTATGATAAAGTGTCAATGCCTTCTCTCATTTAAAAATGGTTTCAAGGGTGGCTTAGAAGATTTTGTGGGGTGACAAATTCTATACCTAGACATAATTAAAACAAAAAAAATCCACGGCTTTCTTGCTTAAGGCAGGTTATTTATAAAAGCTGAACAGAATTTAGCACATTGTTCATACTCAATAGTAACAATAATATCACAATTGTTTATACATATTATCTCATTTGATTTTCACAACTACTGTGAGAAGTAAGAGCTATAATTTTTCATATTTTTTACCACTGAGCAACCTGAGGCAAACAGATTTTAAGTGACTGGCCCAGGGTTACACAGTTCAAAAGTTTCTGCTTTGAATTCAAGTCTTCCTGAGTACAGGTTCATTAACACCTAGACTGAGGTGTTACAACATCATACGAGAAAGATGGGTTTATGCAGAAAAAGTTTCAAATATCAATAGGCCTTGCTACAAACCATTCCACTGATGAAAATTATGTATGTTTGGATCATACCTAATATCACCTCTCCGTTGTGTTTTCAAATTTGAAAAAAAAGAAGATAAATCAAGGAACATATCAACATTTTGCTTTGGGGAAGAACAGCTTGGGTGTTCAGCTCTAGACATGAAGAAGCAAAAAACAACAGGATTTTCCTCTCTTGTCCTTCTCCTAGGCAGTGTGATTTAGTGCTTGACACTCAAGGAATCAGGGTCATGCTGTTTCCGTTTTCTCTGTGATTACCAGGATGTGTTCCGGGCTATAGCTGAGGATGTTTAAATGCTACTCCAAAGGCAACCAGACAAAAAAAAAGTTTCACATCTCTCATGTTTTGAACAGCAGTTGCTGAAGATACTGTGACTTGCATGAAATGGGAAAGTAAGAAAGTCAGTACTGTGGAACCAGTTTCCTGACTTCTCTGGCATATTTTGCCATGGAAGAGGCAGAATCAATGCATGTTTTATCAACATTAGCTTCAGAAGAAAAAAAAATGATACTCAGACATTGGTATTTTGAAGGAAATGTTCCCTGCAATGATATTTGTTTTAGAGATTGGTTTGGTGTGGGGGGAAGTATGGTATGTTTTGGCAAATTAAAGTTATTTGCATTTGAAAAAAGGCAGCTTCCATTAGAAAGGAGCTGATTTGCAATATTGGTAAGCATCAAACATTGGCCAAATGTAGAATTTATACACACACACACACACATACACACACACACACATATATATATATAACATATTACATATACATACATACATATATGTACGGTGGAAAAGAATAATTCATTTTTAAGCTTGGCATTAAACCGAACAAAATGCTTTTCAATTTAGATCTTAGAGATGGAAAAATTGTCTTAGCTACAAAATAGAACAGAATTAATTTCATTCAATAATCCATCAGCTATAGATTGTCCAGAGAAACATAATTATTTAAGAGTTCATCTACTTCTGTTCTATATTTGGTCTTATTACTTATGCCAGAGATATTATTTCAGATACACATACCTCTTTTTATGTAGGTGTCAGTAGAGGTTTCTGTATCTTCTGCCAATTCATTTGATCCAGAAAACAGATTTTATCTAATCGTTCTATCTGCTTGTATCAGTCTTCCTCCCTCCCTCCCTCCCTTCCTCCCTTCCTTCCTTCCTTCCTTCCTTCCTTCCTTCCTTCCTTCCTTCCATCCTTCCTTCTTCCTGTCCTGTTTTCTCTTTATTTCCCTTCCCTTTCTCTCTCTTTTGTTTCCCTATTTCACTTAGAGTTGAAGTTCAATGGCCACTCTCAGGTCAATCAAATTATTGATTGGAATGGGAGCTTTTTGACCTGGCCCAGTTCATCTTTCCTTAGGAAGCCTGGTAGCTTCAGCTCCATATTGGCGCCAGACAGTGCAAATGTGAGAACAGATTTAGCCCTACTATAACTCAAAACTTCTGAGCTCAAGTGACCCACCAACTCTCACCTCCCCAGTAGCTGGTGTTGTAGGCATGTACCACCAAGCCTGTCCAAATACTCGATCACGCCTAGGTGAACACTATAATGTTTCTAATGTTTTATTCATTCATTTTCCATTTTACCTCAAAATATTTTGTGGATTCATACATGGCAAATTTGATGATCATTGTCCAAAAAAAATCTAATTAGACATTTAAAACTTCATGGATTAGGAGCTCAAAGGGAGCATAAATTCTGAATCCATCTCCTCTTCACTTTTTCAGATGAGACTGAGGCAAAGATTTGTCCAGCATCACACAACTTGTGTTTAAGGCAGGATATGAACAGTGCTGTATCCACTATGTTATGCTGCCTCTTTAAATGGATTAAGAGTTCACTTCTAACCTTACTCTGTGTCAAAGTGTTGCTTAGCTGTTTAATTGTCCTTTTCTTCATTGTACCCATAAAAATATTAAGAACGCTTTCTCCTCTTTGAAGAATCAGGAAGATGACATGTTTTTTGTTGTTCATTGGGTTGCATTTCTCAAGATCTATTAGTGAGATCTCAAGATCTATTGGTGAGAAAATATCTTTATTTTTCTGAAAAGTAAGGGTTTGTCACATTGAATCTTGGTAAAATTAATATCCCTCCACATCCATTTTCCAAATTATAACAGGATCATCAATCTAGAACTTGATAGTACCTATCTACACATGTTGCTAGATGTAAGCATGCATGTATACACAATACACACACTTATATTTGCTTACATGTATGTAAGTGCACATGATACGCATATACATTCAATTCTCATGCATGTGCACACACATGCATGTGCCTGTGCATATACATATAGTATACATGTATATGTTTATAGTTATTAACATGAGTTTTCCTCTATCAGACGGAGCTCCTTCAAAGAAGGTACAGTTTTCTGTTATTTCTTTGCTTTTGCCTTTCTTCTTACCCCAGAACATATCACAGTGTTTAGCACACATAAGAACATAATAAATGTTTATTGACTTGACTAACAAATCACATAGATTTTGCTTTGAGGTTGGCCAAGCCCATTCCTCACAACTAACCTATGAGGTACGGAGTAAAGTCTTATTCCCTCCCCATTTCACAGATGATTAAACTGAGAATCAATGATTAAGCAACTTGACAACAGTTACAAAACTATATAGTGTTTGGATTTAAAGTTGACTCCAAATCTAGAGTTGCTTCATTTTTCTTACTTTACCATAATGCTTTTCTGAGTTCCATGTTGCCCATTACTGTGCTAATGGTTGCTTTTAAGTAAGGAGATTATTCTATTGAATTTATTTGACTTTCTTCTTATAAAGCCACATGATTGTCTTTATTCAATATCTGTGCTTGGGTACTTTAAATCCCTGGTAAAGCTCAAGAATTAAGCAAGAAAAAATTTAAAATAAAGAACAGAGAGCTAGAGCTAGAGGAAAGCTCAGAGGCCATCTGGTTGGTGTTTAAATTTGTGTCTGTTTTTACCCTTCATACCTTTCCAAGGTTACCATTTCCAGAAGAACTTGAAGAATCTCTGATTAAGCATTTATATATTGACCATATTTTTAGCACACATTAGACATGTAGAGTTCTTATGTTACTAATTTGCTAGAATATGATTTGGTTATCAGTCCCCCAAATTCACATGTATATATCTATATCTATATACATATATATATATATATATATATATATATATATACATATATATAGTGTGTATGTGTATATATGTACATATTCAGAACCAAAATATACCATCTCTAGGTCATCCCAGTCATTCCATTTCTTATTTAAATTGATTTGTACCTTTGTATAAAATAATATCACCTAAGAAGAGGTGAGAAAAATATTAGTTTTGAACCATACTAAATTCTTTGCCTATAAATTACACAAAAATAGCCAAATGTTTGTAAATCTGACCTCTTTCTCCTCCTATTTAGGGAGGGGGCAGTATATGTTCTTCAGCTATGCATAGGAATGAAAATTACCTACAGATGATCTCTGTTATAGGTTATAGGGAACCGATCCCAAAGAATAAAATTTGCATTGAAGAACAAAAGTCATCAGTATTGTGCTCTCCACAATGAAATAAACAGATATACTCTCAGTTTAAATATTTGGAAAGGAGCTCTACCACATATGTTTTCTTTGTTCAAAATTCCAAAATCTGGTAGTTTGCTTAAACGATTGTTTGTCATAATTCTAGGAAATTTGGTTCCCAGAAAGCAGTAGATGTATAACATGCTCTATTAAAATATAATAAAACAGTGCCCAGGGTGTTTTATTAAAAGTAGCATTTAAAATAATTTCCTTTTGGGTGCCAAAGAATAGTTTTCTTAGAAGTTGGTTAAGTAAAAGTGATTGGAAGCAATGGGTTAATTGTTTTTAAAGCTCTTATAAGCAAATATTATTAGCAAAGCATTTTAATTACTGTACTTTATGTGGCCTAAATGTAAGCATTTATTAATACAAACCAAGCGCTCATTACAAATTTGCACAGAAAATGATAAAATATTATGTATGAAATGAATCATTAGCATGGACCATTAAGTCCTCTATTTTCATTTAATTGAATTTGTCAGTAGTACCCTCTTTAACTGAAAACCAGTCATAACCACAAAATTAAATAATAATTAAAGAAACAACTATTCAAAGAGTTGCTTGGAAGCTAAGGTGCCATTTAACCAAAACATAGCAATTTAATGTAAATTGCAGACCATGTAGACACAGTTCTGAAAATTATGCATCCTGTGGTTCCGTATATATTTGATTTAACAAGTCCTCTCTAGCACAGCAGAGTTGTTGTCCTAGTTCAAAAATTAGTCTGGTATCAGAAGGAAAATCAGGGGACTCAATGGAAAAAAAAATCTCAAAATTCAGTAGCGTTAACAGACAATTCAAGCTCTACCTCCCAAATTTCCTATGACTGTTACATGACTTTTTTTTCTATCTTTCTATTGCATTTATTACATAGGAACTGGATATATTTCTTTTCATTTTTCTTTGGGAAAGTTCCACAGAAATAGTATATATTCTATATAGTATCTAAAAGTGAGGCTTCTTAAAAATACATTATAGATGGCTGGGTTGTATGGATATGAATAATAGCTTTTTATCTCCTTTGTTTGAAAATTATACTATTGGCACTATACTCTCAAATTAAGTGTTTCTAGCTCTTTTAGTTCCTAATAAATATTTCCATGACAATAGGATTTTTTAAAAAATTCCCTACTTTTCTCACTTTTTTCCCCTAGCCTTCTTTTAATAATACCCCTTCTTACTTGAAACCAGTTTTCTACAAACTATCTCTGCTATACCTACACACGTTCCATATTGCACAGCCAGCAGGGGGAGGTAAGATTTAAGGAAATAGACAGGATCAACTTCATGGCAGTATATATTTTCACAAGCAAACAAACAGAAATGAAACCTCTGTAGGTCAGAAGAATGTAGGTGTGGGTAAAGCATTAACAATTCTTTGCATCAATCTCAAATATGTAAACTAGAGGTGAATTTATTTTCTTAAGCCCTTGAATAAATTAATGCAAAAATAGAAAACAAATGATATAAATTTGGAGAAAAATAATCTCTTGCCTAAATATTTCCCAGAATTATGTGTGCTCATATATTTGACTGTGTCCTGAAACTAGTGTCAGAAATTTGTAGATGTGTTTGAAGGATCACAAATGTTTGTTGATTTAAAAAAAACCACATTGAATTTTTATTTTTCCCCTTACATTGCTTTAATCATAATCAAGGACAATTTACAAGTGATTCAGTGTTACCTCGGAAAGAGTATTCCAGAAAGAAATAGAGGTGTAACTTCAGTTCAATGCAATATACAAACAAATTCATGTAGTACCTACTTCCAAAATTGTGAGTCATTTCATAGATGTATTTATCTTTCTTTTGCTCCCTAGAAAAATGCTTTAATTTTATATTTCATAAATCTTATCTTCAAAATTCACTTCTCCCAGGTGAGTGCTCATTTTTAAACCACTTCTGTGGTCCTTCCATTTATATTACATGTTATGAACACCTAAGATTCTACTTATGAATTAATAGTGATTTTAAGAACCAGACAATATTATCCTATTTTCTTTAGCTAGTAAAGGAAAATAATCATGGAAGCACAGTTGGTAATAGAAAGAATTATTTTAAATTTGCTTTTTATTTTTATTTCCATACTGTCCCTTTAACTCACCTTCACCCACTGAGAAACCCATAATAATTTTTAGCAGGAGACACAAATATGTAATACCTTAGGGTAAAAACCAATTCTACTTTTTAAATGATATATACTCTGTTAAGATTATATAAATTGTATTCCCTGTTATCTTTTAAGCACTATAATATAGATCTGGGAAGTCTGATTTCTTTGAAAAAAGTAATAAAAATACTATTTTGTTATTTTTAAATTGTTTCAACTCTTTTTCTATGAGTCATTTAAAGCACTAAAATCTAAATATATATTTTGTCAAGCTTGTACAAGTGTAAACTGAGACCTCAGATGTTGAGATTTATATGAAAATATCAGATAATATTTCAAATTGAGAAAAAAATTACAAAACATAAGTCAGATCTTAAGTAGTCAGTAACAACTTCTCTCGTGTAAGTTTTATGAAATTTACATTCAAGAAATATTTTAGGCAAAATAAAGATGGTACTTCAAGGAAATTCATTCTCAAACTCTAGCATATTGAAGCTTTCTTCCTCTAATTTAGAAAAAGCACCTGATCAAAAGCAATAGGGAAAACTCTGCTCTCCTTGAGAATTTCAATTTTTGAGGATTTTGCAGATTTTAGACATCACAAATTTTAGGTATCACAAATCAAAGCCTATAAACAGTCTTACCTTTTAGGATGCTTCAGTATAAAGGCCTATTGTAGGTGTCAATGTTACCAATTTATAATATATGTATATCAGTTTGCACTTCAAAAAAAATAATGAAACTTTGCTTCAATAGGTCATTCTTACCTGAGAAGTTTCATTATCTTTTAATCCCTACTAGCTTTTAAATTACACATACACACACATACATATACACACACACTGACAAATGGGTTTGATTGTATTTTTCTCTGTATACACTACAGAATCTAAGAGATTCATTCAGAGATATAGGGAACATTCAATATTATCTAGCCCTAGTCAATCATATAACAGATGAGATTATTAAAACCCAGAAACCTGAAGCAATTTGTGTTAAATAGTAGGGTCAGGATTTGAACCCAGGTTCCATGACATCAAATGTGGGATTGTTTTCATGACAACATACTGCTTCAAAGTAGGTGTTCAGTAAAAAAGGTTTTTGAATGAATAAGTTAATTTCTTTAAAGTATCATAGTAGTTACATTCTGTGTAGAGGTTGATACAACATAGAATTTAAAGCATATATTTTTGAGATTCATGAATTCATAAACTCATAAGTTAGCTATGTTTTAGATACATGGACGTTGATCTGTTTTATTGAAAACATTTCATGTAAATTCAATCAAATAGTCTTTCCAGCTAGTGCATGTTCTCTGATTATAAACTGCAAATCCTACTCCAAACTCTCTCTTTTTTAAAGAATTACTTTCATTATAATTGTGACAGCTTCTTTAATTGAACCCAAGGTGCTACCAAATTAGAAAAAAAATAAACATATAGACAAAATTTCTCCAAGGATTACTGAAAACCTTATTCCACTCTAGGTAACTTCTCTCCACTATGATTTGATCACAGTCATTCACAATGCACTAATTTCTCTTTTAAAAAATTAAGTGAAATAAAGTGAAAAATCCCCCTAATCCTATGTCAGGCTGTCAATCTAATGGCTTATGGACCTAAAAAAACAAATGACTCATATAAATTAATCTGTGGTCATATCCTAGAAGCAATGATATTAATATTTAATATAACAATATTTAATGATATTAAACCTGATCTTAAAAGATAGGAGATAAAGATTCTCAATGAAGGCAGAATTATACAGTCCTAGAGGCAAAGAACTAGAATTGATAGAAAGATACACAATTTTAGGAGAAAGAATGAAGTGGGTGGCAATAAGTGGGAAGGTGAATATTCCTTAACAAAGGGGTAGACAGTGGGGAAAAGGAAGTAAAAAAGAAGGTTGTAATTGGCCTTTTAAAATTAGGAGCAATCTTGTCTAAGCAAGATCAACTAGAAATTTCTTATAAAATTGATTGGTTAACTATGCTAGAGTTTTAAAAATCTTTCACAAAGACTTTTGAATAACACTTGAATTTGTAAAATATTTTAGGAAAGTACTCAGGACCTAGTATTCATTGGACTTCATTTTAACATCTCATATAACAGATTAAATGATGACTTCATGTGCAAATCACATGATCACATTACTTTATGGCTACATCAGACCACAGCAAACCAGTTTCTAGTAAAAAAAAACATACTAAATAAATATAAAAATCTTTACTTCATGTCACAAATTAGGCCTGTCTGTCCCTGTATAACCCATGAGTCACATGAAATCTCTGAGTCATTTAATCCCCTTGAAAGCTTGATAGATTCTGAGCCTTCTTCACAGCTGCCTCTTTTCTCCAAAAGCAGAATCCCTGTTGACATCAGAAGTACTTCTGTGATCAGATGAGATACAATATTCACTATGTGCAAAAGAGATCAGAGCTTGGGTCTTTAAGAAGACGCACTTCCTTTCCATGTAAACAACTACCAACTACACAAGATATTTCAGCCATGTTTTATGTTTAGATTAAAAGTTGAAGGTAAGGGGAGGAAAAATAAGAAATGGGAAAGAAGAGATGAAGACAGGATTATGGAGTAGTGCTAGAAATCCCAAATGTCCAAATGACCTGTGGTGAAGAATACTTTATGGTGCTGATGTGCTACACACACACATGTCTAAAAGGAAAAGAATAGATTGGATCTATGATTTCATTAATGAAGAAATTTTCTTATGAGGACATTCTACTGATACAAATCAGTATCTTTTCTGTAACTTATATTCTTAAAATGTTGCTTGGGGCACTCAGAAGTTAAGTGATTTGCCAGTCATATAGCCACTCTGTATCAGAGGCAGATCTTGAATTCATCTCCTTTTTTTCTCTGAGACCAGTTCTTTATCCACTATACCACATAGCCTTCTTCTTTGTATTTTTCATCAATTCTATCTGTCTCTTTCATTTCTCTCTCTTTCTTCAAATCTATTAATGCAAATAAATAGAGAATATAAGTATGTATATATGTAAGTATGTATATAGAGGGATATAGAGGGAGGGAGAGAGAGAGAAAGAGAGAGGGGGAGAGAGATGGAGAGAGAGGAAGAGAGACAGAGACAGAGACAAAGAGAGACAGAGAGACACAGAGAGAGACAGAGAGACACAGAGAGAAAGAGAAGGAGAAGGAGAGGGAGAGAGAGAGAGAGAGAGAAGGAGAGGGAGAGAGAGAGAGAGAGAAAGAGAGAGAGGGAGAGAGGGAGGAAGGGAGGGAGGGAGGGAGGGAGGGAGGGAGAGAAAGAGAGAGAGAGAATTTATCATGTTGTATCCTGGACCACAGTTGAGGGGATGAAACACAGTGCTTCCATTGTACCAGTCTTCACATTTTCTGGAGCCTCATCTCTTCCTTTCCCCATCATTTCCAAAAAATGTGATCTCACATACACACAGACATATATGTGCATACACATGCACATACATCTGCAAATACTTGCATATGAACACATGTGTATGCATACATATACTTATATGCCTACAATGTGCTTAAACGTATACTCACATACATACATATTATGTATCTATTTTATATCCAGACATATATTTGTGATCAGTTATATACAGAACCCTGAATGAAGAACACTTAACCTTCATAACTTTTGATAAGCATTAAGGAATATATATTGCCACGATCTCTAAAGTCAGATTAGACTTCTAAGTGACCACAACTGTAACACAAAGCATTCCTTTTGCTAAAATATGGCATGATAAAGGTGTGTATGAAATTTATATTTTTAATCCCAGTGTGTCCACAAAGAAAATTATTAAAATTAAAAAGCGATTGAAAATTGATTTAGGTATAAAGTGAACAAAACAATTTTGACTTTGCACTTAACAGACATGCTCATTATATAGCTCATGGTTCCCCAAATCATTTGGCTTTTATTTGGGCTTATTAAAATACTCCATAAAATCTATTTGACCTCAGAAAGAATTGTGGTTTATGTTAAGGGGGATACTTCTCAGTGTCCTCTGTGTAATATGGAAAATAGTACTTTATTACAGATGTTGTGGTTATGTCCCAAATTCCCAAATTAATGTCTTTTTGGTTAGAAGTGGTCGATATTATTCACACAATAAAATAACTCATCTGATTATTCCCTCTAATACTGTCTTTGGTGTGTTATGGCCAGATTCTATTCTCAAATACAAGTAAGACCCTTTGACTTTAATAACTTTAAATTGAGTAGAGTTTGCTTTAATGGGGTGGGGTATGTCTATAAAATTTGATTTTACCTTTTTTGGATGAATTTATTTTTCAGAAAGTTTAGGAAAAGGCAAGATTTCAAAATCACTTTTCACTACTAAGACATATTTCTTCATTAAATGGAAATTTGATCAACCCCCATTTCTAAAACCCTGGATATTCAAAATGACTTTAATCATTGAGAGAGATTTTTCTTAGTGAGTTTTTAAAGAACTATTAGCAGATCCTGATGAATCAAGCCTCTCAGGTCTAACTCTAAATCTCTCACCCCATTTTGTTCAGCAAGATCCTTCTTCAATGTTGTAGGATTTTGTCTAGCTGGAAAAATGATCATGGACAAGGGAGACTATTGCAGGCAATATGGACATGGGGGAGGGAAGATGGGCTAGATAACCTCCAAGTTTCCTTCTAGCAATGAAATTTTATGATTTTATGTGTCTTTCACCATCCTTGAGACTTGGGGAAATCACATAACTATTATGAAAGCCCTTCTGCTTTACGTGGACATATGTTAGTATTCCCAGCTTTGAATTGTTGATATAGCCATACTGAGTAATAAGAAGGTGCTGGGTATCTTTTTAAAAAGAAGGAATGGAAAATTAGTTTAAAATACCCAATGAGTACCAAATGAAATCATTTTACCCTTTATCAATTATAATATATAACTTATTTGATAAGATCTATCTTAGATACAATTCATCCCCTTCTGTTTTTGTGAGCCATTTGGTACTTAATTAATGTTTGTCAAATGAATTCCTATAACTAATGTTATACTGATTTTCTCAAGCTAAAAAAAGAACACATTCATTTGAAAGATAATATTCTTCATACTTTTGCTTTGACTATAAGAATGCAAAAATGAGCTAAAATAAGAAACAAAGTCACTGATCAGACAATGCATTAACTGCTGGCCAAAGTCTGATTAGAAATCAGAAATGATTGATTCTTAGTCCTTTGGATAAAGTTAAAGATCATGCTGTCATTTATAGATGCCCAAATGTTTATCAACACAAGCTATATTCCTCTTCAGATATGATTCATAATTTAACTAATACCAGACTAAAAGAAAAAGCATTTAAAATCTTTCATGGCAAAATCTATCCTCTCCCACCTTTAAAGGGAAAATTACATTAACTGGGGCAGGTAGGTGATACCATCAATAGAATGCTATTCCTGGAGTCAATCTGGCCTGAATTTTACTAGGTGTATGATCCTAGACAAGTTACTAATCATTTTTATCTCAGTTTCCTCATTTGTAAAATGAGCTAGAGAAGGGAATGGCAAGTCACTCTTGTATCTTTGCCAGGAAAATCTCAAGGGAGCCATAAAGAGTCTGGAAGGACAATAACAACTGAACAGCAAAATCGTATTTCCTTTATTGGACCTTCTTAATTTGAATAACCCTTATCCTTTCCTTAATTATCATTAACCACTTAGTTCCACGATCTCAAGACAACCTTCACATGTTTATTTGTGTTCTACTGTTTCTCTCTCTCTCTGTCTCTGTCTCTGCCTCTCTCCTTCTCTCTCCCTCTTTCCTTCCCCCTGCCCTCCCTCCCTCTTCCTCTCTCTCCTCTTCCCTTTTCCTGTCTTTCCCCCCTCCCATTCTCTTTCTCCTCTTCTCCCACCCCCTCTCACTTCAGTTTTGTTTACACTTATGTATACACATATACTCAAATATATCTTCTTATATGTATACATACATATATATATATATATATATATATATATATATATATATACATAATATGTGTGTGTGTGTCTGTCTGTCTGGGTTGTGTCACTTTTCAACATGTCCTAATAAGTGTAGTACTTAAAAATCCATGATAACATCAAAAATTCTGTGACCAGGCTATGTCAGGAAAATTGTGGATTGGGGCTCCGTCCAACTGTTATTCCATATGAATCATGTTGCACAAGTTACAGGACTGACAATGCACAACATCAAATTCTAGGGATTCTCCAAAATTTTCTTGGCCACCTTAACAAGTTTACTGTATGTTCCTGCACCCTAGAAAACATTTGCTGACCTCTTAAGTACACAGGTTATCTAAGGACTTGGCCAAAAGAGTTAGTAACTTTGGAAGATCCTGGTGAGTCTTTACTGAAACACAGAACAAGGGCTAATTCATGGGAAGGCAAACTAGTGTTGGCTACTGAAGATATATTGGTCTATCCTTAGCTTGTTCTTAAAGTATGTATCCCTTTCCACTGATGTGAAGCAAGTAAAAGGTACTATGTTTCTCTAACTTAGTAATATTTTTATTGTTTTGCATTTTTCTAAATATACACAAATAATCAATTTTGTTCAGCTGTTCCAGTTGTGTCCAGACCTTTGTGACCCCATTATTTGAGTTTTCTTGGCAAAGATGCTGGAGTGATTTGCCATTTCCTTCTCATTTTACAGATGAGGAAACAGAGGCAAACAGGATTAAGTGACTAGCCCAGGGTCACACAGCTAATTGATGTCTGAGGACAAGTTTGAATTCAGGAACACGAGTCTTTCTGACTCCAAGTCCAGCACTGTATTATCTGTCTTACTGTAAATAGTAAATAGATAGTAAATGCTATATCCCCCTTTTCTTCAGTCTCTTATTCCTTGAACTAAAGATTGTAGAGAATAATCAATAAATACATATTAATTACCTATCTTTTCACAAGGTACTGCCTTAGGGTGTGTAGATACAAAAGAAAAAAAGTCAAATAAAAAAAAAGATCTGCCTTCAAGGGGCTTATATTCTATAAGGAAGAAGTAATAATTTTTTTCATTGCATAGAAATATAATTGATACTCTCAGTGCCATGTTAGAATCAATGAGCTCTCACAATGTCCTCCTGAGTGTGATTTAATTGATACAAACTAAGAACATCAACAGCTAACAGCTAAGGGTGTCATTGCTGGGGATGGAAATCAGTGATCCCACCTGGCACATTTCACTGTAGAAGTACTACAGTGAAAATGAAGTGTCTAGAAAGACCCAGTTTGTAGCACATCATTGTTCTGCCATACATTGGCCAACTCTTTCCATATCTGTTTTATTAGCTTTGCTTTTATGATGTGTGCTTATGCTTTCTACTCCTTCTTAGACTGCAAGGTGCTGAGGAGAGACAATCCTATCTTCTCTACTCTCCATAAGCTTCTGTAGCACTTAATGTGCATTCAATATATAGTGAGTGGGGTTTTCTTTTGTATTTTCTGATGTTGATTTTTTTACAAGTCTTCTTAGTGCCTTTTGTTTTAACATCACTTCTACTTTGAAAAGTATTTCTTTTTCTTCCTGACTTGGCTAGCCTATCATGGTGACATAAATTAAAAAAAAAAAAGCTTAGCAAACATATTGAACACATCTGATAGATATGAAATATACTACACCCATAGTCCCCCACCTCTACAAGGTAGGATCTATTTTCTCACCCAACATTTCTTTTTGCTCTTTAATAACAAGTAACCCAAATTCAGTATGTTTATTTTTTTAATGAATTCACACAACCCATTCTCAAAGTATCTTGTAGTAAAGCAGACTGACTGAGAAAACACCTAGCCTACAGAAATCTGTGTGATTCTGAGAATCCCAAGAAGAGATTCTTGTTTTGTTGCCTGAGAATTATTCCATCTCTAACTAAGGTCAAGTTTTTCCTTTAGCATATATTTTACCAAATTCAGTATTGTGGAAACTGTAAAGTGCCTAATTTCATCTGTGGTAGTCAAAAGTGAGAACATGCCCTAAGTAAAATAATGACTATTTTTGTTAACTTTCCCTTCCGTGTCTAGCCCCAGGTTCCCCAGCAGTGGTGCTGCTTTGTCAAATTGGTGAGATGACATGGTGGAAGGTGGAGGGAGAGGAGATGAAGGCCAGTGTCACTGCTTAGTGTTGCCTTCCTTAGAATGTTTCAATTTTAATTTGGATAGCGTTTAGCACAATGCTTAGCACATAGGAGGTACTTAATAAATTATTGAAGGGTGATTTACTGCAGCTGGTGGGTACAGTGAATAGAGCTTTGGGACTGGATATAGGAAGATTTGAATTTGAATCTGACCTTAAAACCTATATATGCAATCTGTCCTCTCGGCTTCATTTTATTCATCTGTAAAATGTGGATAGTAATAGTACTGACCTCCCAGGGTTGTTGTGAGGACAAGTTAAATAACCTGTGCAAAATACTTTACAAACCTTAACTCGCTATATAAATGCTAGCTATTCCTGTTATTATTTACTACTAAGAGCAGTACTATTGTAATAACAATATTATTAT
>CM053771.1:396547575-396701786 GCA_028658325.1 Potorous gilbertii | reverse complement strand
GAAGAGAGGGCAGATTGGTGATATGGGTAATTAGAATGTCCAGTGTATTGGGGAGCGGGGAGGGCACAAATGGGGAGAAAATTTTGGAACCCAAAATCTTGTGAAAATGAATGTAAAAAGTTAAATAAATTTTTTTAAAAAAAATTAAAATTAAAATTAAAAAAAAAGAAACATAACATCTTATAGGAAGCAAGAGGAGAAATGGGAAAGAAAAGGGAGGGAGCAGATAGAAGAGAGGGAAGAAGTAGAAAGGGTAAAAAAAGGAGGGAACTGATAGAAGAGAGGGTATATTGAGGGAAGCTGTGGTCAAAAGAGAGAGAAAAGCATAAATGAGGGAGAGAAATAGGATGGAGAGAAAGATACAGATAGTAATCCTAACTGTGAATCTGAATGAGATGAACTCTCCCATAAAAGGGAAACACATAACAGAGTGGGTTAAAAATTATAAGCTTACAAGAAACACATTTGACATTGTCATGTATTTTTTTTATTTCATTGGCTTTGTTTTATAATTTCTTGATTTTTCAGAAAGTCATTAGCTTCTTTCTGCTCCATTCTAATATTGAAAGAATTATTTTCTTTAGTGAGCTTTTGGACCTCTTTTTCCATCTGGCCAATTCTTCTTTCTAAGGCATTCTTCTCCTCAATGGCTTTTTGGTTCTCTTTTTTGTCCTTTAGGTTAGTCTATTTTTAAAGTGTTATTTTCTTCAGCATTTTGGGGGTCTCCTTTAGCAAGCAGTTGACTTGTTTTTCATGATTTTATTAAATCACTCTCATTTCTCTTCCCAATTTTTGCTCTATTTCTCTTACTTGATTTTCAAAATACTTTTTGAGGCCTTCATGGCCTGAGATCAATTATCATTTTTCTTGGGGTCTTTGGATGTAGGAGCTTTGACTTTGTTGTCTTCTGTTTGTGTACTTTGGTCTTCTTTGTCACCAAAGTAAGATTCTAAAATCTGATTCTTTTTCCAATTTTTGCTCATGACTTTTGAGCTCTTTATCAAGGTAGTTCTCTTCTTCCAGTGTGGGGTGGAGGAGTATACTGTCAGCTGCTCAATCCCTCCACAATCTGTGGGCCTAGAGCTCCAGAGACATCATTGCTCCCACCGCTGCTGCTGTCACAGGCTACTGTGGGCTCTTTCACCCCCTCAAGCACCCTGGGGCTGGGCCCCAACCACTCTACTCTCTCACAGAGATCCCACAGGTTTTTTCCACCACCCTTCCAATTTGTTCTGGTTTTTGGGGTTGAAAAAGTCTGGAAACTAGCACAGGTACACAAGATTCAGTCCTCCTAAGTCATGCTCAGGTTCTGTCTGTGCTGGCATGGCCCACGCTGGACTGTACTCTGCTCCCAGTTAGGCATGATAGATCCTTCATAGTGACCTTTCAGGTTGCCTTGGGCAGGAGGCTTGCTTCATTCCATCTTTCCATGGGTTCTGCAGCTCCCGAATTTGTTGAGCTTCATTTTTATAGGTATTTGGCTGGGTTTAGTGGGGAGAGCACTATCAAGTCCATGTTGTTACTCTGCCATCTTGGTTCTGTCTTATCAAGAAACAGATTTAAAGCAGAGGGAAACACAGAGAGTAATGGTAAAAGGCTGGAGCAGAATATATTATGCTTCAGCTGAAGTAAAAAAAAGGGATAGCAATTCTGATCTCAGAAAAAGCAAAAGCCAAAATAGATCTATTTAAAAGAGATGAGTAAGGAAACTACATCCTGCTAAAAGACAATGAAGAAATATCATTAGTAAACATATATACATCAAGTATGTAATATCCAAATTTTTGGAGAAGTTAAAGGAGTTACAGGAAGAAATAGATAACAAAACTATACTTGTTGGGGACCTCAACATCCCCCTCTCAGAACTACATAAACATAACTACAACATATACCAGAAAGAAGTTAAGAAAATGAATAAAATTTTAGAAAAGGTTAGATGTGGTTGACCTCTGGAGAAAACTGAATGGGAATAGAAAGGAATCTACTTTTTCTCATTGGTACATGGCACATACACAAAAAAATAACCATATATTAGGACATAAAAACCTCATAATCCAATGCAGAAAGGGAGAAATATTGAATGCTTCCTTTTCAGATCATAATGCACTAAAATTACAGGTAATAAAGTGACCTGGATAGACTAAAAATTAGTTGAAAACTAAATAATTTAAAGAACAAATGGGTCAAACAACAGATCATGGAAACAATCAATAACTTCATCAAAGAGAATGGCAATAATGAGACAACATGTTAAAATTTATGGGATGTAATGAAAGCAGTTCTTAGGGGAAGTTTTAAATCTCTAAGTGCTTACATGAATAAAATAGAGAAAGAAGATATCAATGAATTGGGCATGCAACTAAAAAAGCTAGAAAAAGAACAAATTAAAAATCCCCATTAAATACCAAATTATAAATTCTGAAAACAAAATGAGAAATTAAGAAAATTGAAATTAAGAAAAGTATTGAACTAATAAATAAAACTAAGAACTGGCTTTATGAAAAAAAGTAATAAAATAGAGATAAGGTTGAGTGAGTTGGGAGGAGAGGAGAGGAGTAAACACTGGGGAAAGAATGAGCAAAAACACAGAGGTGGGAGAAAACAGAATATAAGCAGGAGACAAAGTCTGGCTGAAATGTTGGCTGATTCCAGTTTCCAAAAGCTAGAAGGATCTTCAGAGGCTATCTAATCCAAGCGTTTCATTTCACAGATCAAGAAACTGAAGCGAGTTAAATGACTTGCTTATGTTTGCATATGATAGTGAGCATCAGAAGTTGGAAGTATTATTAAATAACTCTAGGCAGGTAGGGTCGAAGATTGTGAGGATCTTGAATACTAAGATTCTTGGTTTGTATATCATTCCAGATGAAAAAGTAACACTGAAGTCTTTTGAGCAAAGTGGCATAATCACATAAAAGCATTTTATAGATTACTCAAGCGAAGGTGTACAATATTGATTGAAGATGATAGAAATTGTCATGGCAGAACAATTATGAGATTATTGGGATAATTTTGGAAAGAAAAATATGAGGACAAGAAGCAATAAGGTGTATAGCTGGAGTAGGAGTGCACCAGAAGGATTAGAGAGAGTAGAAGCATAAAGGAGGGAATCTGTCAACTGATCAGATAAGGGATGTGAATGAGATGTAAAAGACAGAGATCATCCCAAGGTTTTACGCTTGATTGACCATGAGGATAGATGATAATAGTACTAGAAATGTAGAAATAAGGGAAAGGGACAGCTTAGAGGGCATATAAGGGTTTTGCTTCTGTGTCCCCAGTGTTTCGTCCAATGCGTAATACATAGTAAATAGATGCTTAATGAACACATGTAGACTTGTATGTAAGTTGAATGTTCTGATGGGCTTAGAGGTTTCATAGCGTAAATATAGTTGGTGAATTCAATAGAATTTTATGATTTCCTCCAAAAAAATCTACATGAATAGTAGCAGATCTGGGGTATTGGTCTACCTTGTGAACTCATGAATTCTCAGTCCCTGGCAAATTCCCAGTCACTGATAGTGTTTCAGCAGAGGTTAGATGTCCATAAGGAATTTTGTTGAAACGATTCCTATTTTGGAAGCAAAGTGTATTGAATGGACCTTGACAGCCATTCTAATATTAATGATTTTATGGCATTTTCATTCTAATCTAAGCATAGTAGGTTAGTATAGTGATAATGGGAATGAAGATTGAGGAATGCATATCAGATAGATATCATAGGAAGAATGGATGTTTGTTGACTGCCTGTAACTCTGAGCAGAACAAGTCTGCTCCTTCCATGTGATAGCCCTTTGGAATATTTCCATTCTACTCAATTCAATTCAACACCATATATTGAATGCTGTGTATATGTAAGTTAGTGGGAAAAATGAGAAAGAAGAAGATGACAAGAAGGTGTACAAGAAAGTGACCTTCTAGTTCAGAAATAGTCATGTAACCATCAGTCAAAACATGATGATTTAAATAGATAGAAAATATTAACACCTAAAGCTAGACATTTTCATGTCTACCATCTGATATTCAGTCAACTTCTTGCTCTTTCATTAAATCCATTGCCTTATGACTCCATTAAACACTCCTTTGACATCCTAGACCAAAACACTCCTCTTAAGCTACTAATTCCATACACACAAACACACAAACACATGTATGTACATGCACATATATATGTATGTATGTATATATATATATATATATATATACAATGCATATGTGTATGGGCACATTCAAAATATGTATATATTTATGCACATATATACATAAGTGCTTGCAAATATTGTGTATAAACAAATAAATACATATATATTTTTTATCTATGTGTACATGTATGTATGTCCATATATGTATATTTGTGGGTTTGTGGATATATGTGTGTCTATACATGCGCTTATGTATATGCTTGTCAATATATGTCTATGTATGTCCATATGTGTATATTTCTGGCTATATACACTTATGTGTGTACATGTGTCTATATATGTATATATGTGCATGTGTGGATGTGTATATATGCATATATGTGTGTATATATGTACACACATTGATCTACCTATATGTATATCTAAATAAATAGTTATTTTTGCCTACTGTCCATTGTTCTCTCTTATTCAAATTTTAACTCCCTCCTTGAGGGCAGTTACTAAGGGACAATCTCATTTTTTGTATTTGCATGCCTAGCTCCCATGCACACAATGCTTAGCCTATAGACCAACTGGACTGGATTGCAAGTGGATAAAGGGGAGAATAATGAAATAAGTTTGGAAAAGTAGGTGAAAGACAAACAGTCGAGGGTTTTCAATGCCAAGTTGAAGAGTTTATATTTTACCCAAGGCAGCAAAGATGGAGGGAAGTTTCTTAATCAGAAGAAAAGCAAGGTTAGACCTGTGCTGTAGGAAGATAATTTTGGCAGTTACATGGTATATGGACTAGAAAGGAGAGAGACAGAAAGCCAAGTAATTCAAAATGTTGCAAAAAATAATTGTTGTGAGCTTAAACTAGACCTGTGAAAGTGATCAGATGAGAAGAATTTAAAAAAATGTTATGAAGATAAAAGTGGTGGGACCTAGCAACTTATTGAGTATGGGGGTGTAAAGTCAGAGGGACATCCATCAACTGGATGACTTGAAGTTTGATGGTGCACTCCAGGAGAAACTGAGAAGTTTGGAGGAGCAGTGGAATTGAGGGAAGATGAGAAGCCTGCTTTGGACATTTTTTGTTTGAGATCTTAAAGAACACCTCAGAGAGAATGTGAAGTAGAACCAGAGCTCTGGAGAGAGATGAGGACTGGATAGTTAGATTCTGAAGTCAACTACATTGAAGTGAAAAATGAACCAATGGAAATTAGTGTGCATAATAAGAAAGTAAATATTTTTAAGAAAAAATGGGTTTTTGATACTTAGAAGCAATCAAGGGATATTTAATTTTTGTATCTTTACGTTGAATATCATTGGTCACACATTTACCAATTCCATTTAATTTTAGAATCCATTTGATGGTAACGATGGAAATTGCTTAACTTATGTGCTAATTCATCTTGGATAATGTCAGAGGTTTCAATTTCTTTTTTTAAAATTATTATTTTATTTGTTTTCACTGTTCTACAATCACATCTGTAAAACTTAGATTTTTTTACCCCTTCCTCCTCCTCCTTCCCTTCTTCCACTCCCTCCCTCCCTGAGATGGCATACAATTTTATATAGGTTCTACACATACAGTCCTATTAAATACATTTTCATCTTAGTCATGTTGCATAGAAGAAATAAAGCAAATGGGAGAACTCATAAAACAAACCAAAACATAGTACAAAAGCAAATGATCTGCTACATTACGTGATAGAATTCTATAGAAGATTTGTGTGGGTTTATGTTGTAACCTGCAACTTTGCCAAAGTTGTTTATTATTTCAAGTAGTTTATTTTTTTACTTGATTCTCTGGGATTCCCTAAGTATATTATCATATCACCTGCAAAGAGTGATAACCTAGTTTCTTCTTTGCTTGTTTTAATTCCTTCAGTTTCTTTTTCTTCTCTTATTGTTACAGCTAATATTTCTAGTACCATATTGAATAATAGTGGTGATAATGGACTTCCTTGTTTCATCTCTGATCTTATTGGAAATGCTTGTAATTTATCCCCATTGCATATAATGCTTGCTGAAGGTTTTAGGTAGATATTGCTCAATATTTTATGGAAAGTTCCATTTGTTCCTATATTTTCCAATGTTTTCGATAGGAATGTGTGTTGAATTTTTTCAAAAACTTTTTCTGCATTTATTGAGATAGTCATTTGTTTCTGTTAGTTTTGCTATTGACATAGTCAATAATGTTATTAGATTTCCTAATACTTAACCAGTCCTGCATTCCTGGTGTAAATCCTACCTGATCATAATGTATTATTTTCATGATAAGTTGCTGTATTCTTTTTGCTAAAATATTATTTAAAAATTTTGCATCTATATTCATTAGAGAAGTTGATCTATAATTTTCTTTCTCTGTTTTGGCTCTTCCTGGTTTAGGTATCAAGCACTATATTTGTATCATAAAAAAATTTGAGAGGACTCCTTCCCCAATTTTCCCAAATAGTCTATATGGTATTGGAATAACTGTTCTTTAAATGTTTGATAGAATTCACTTGTGAATCCATCTGGCCCTGGAGATATTTTCCTAGGGAGTTCATTGATGACTTGTTCGATTTCTTTTTCTGAGATGGGGCTATTTAAGTATTCAATTCCACTTCTGTTAGTCTGGACAATTTTTATTTTTTAAAATACTCATCCATCTCATTTAGATTGTTGAATTTATGGGCATATATAGTTGGACGAAGTAATTTCTTATTATTATTTTAATTTTCTCCTCATTGTAGGTGAGTTCACCCTTTTTATTTATGGTATTGCTAATTTTGTTTACTTCTTACTTTTTTCAATCAATTTGACCAAAGATTTGTCAATTTTATTGGTTTTTTCATAAAACCAACTCTTAGCTGAAGGCTCCTATGCTGAACTAGAGCATAGCTAGCTCAGCTGTCTGCATTAGTGTCTTCCTGATTCCCCTGGTGTGGTCAGGCACGCCTGGGGTCCTGGTGTTGGCAGTGGCTGGCTTTAATCCCTTGAGGTTCAGGATCTTCTCCTGGTCTATTGAGGTGTGGCTGCCCAGGACAGCTCTGATCCTGCACTGGTTGCCTTTGGCCACAGCAGGAGGAGCCCCCCTTAGTGATCTTTGTAGCCTGACAGCCTGAGAGTCTGTTTACCCCTTCTGCTCCTCTCAGTTTTCCAGGGTTTTTCCTGGGGACATGTTCTCTGAGTTCCTCAAGATCAACAAGGGAAGGGAGATAGCAATTACCCATCCCTCTGCTGTCTTAGCTCCCAGAACAGAAAATACAAGAAAAAATGTTTTTAAAGAAAGAAGAGAAGAGGGCCCAGGACAGATCCCTGGGGGACAACCATAGTGATGGCATGATGTAGATGATAATCCAGTAGAGGTGACTAAAATGGAGCTATCACCCAGATTAGTGGAAATTCAGGAGTCGCAAAAGTCAAATAATGACAGACTATCCTAGAGGCTAGATTGGTCAGAGTGGCAAATGAGTCAACAAGGCTGATGAACAGAGACATAAGATTTATCTGTTAATATTCTGGGAGTAACAGTAGCTTCAGGTTTTCCAAACAAGTTTCTCTCTTAGTATTTCCTGAGATCTCTTTTTGTTCTGATTGAAAACATCATCATGCATCTACTTAATCTCTTTTTCTCTGTTCTAAAAATGCATAGTTCCTTCAAACCGTCTGTAGATGGCATGGTCTTTTAGTTCATTGCTCTCCTCTGGAGACTTTGAAGCTTTTAAAAGTCCTTCTTAAAATAAAACGCCCAGAACTGAACAGAAAACTCCAAATGTTTCATGGGTAGAGAACAGTGAAAGTATCATCTCCTGTTTCTTTGAGTCAGGTCAACATGGTGTTAGCTATTTTTTTTGGTCACTGTTTTATGCTACTGACACATATTAAACTTCCAGACCACTAAAAATTCATTCAAAAAACACTATGTCCCAACCACTGTGAGACAGGGACTTCAAAGAGGAAATATCTATGCAGGGAGACTGAATAGTTCTTATCTTTGACACATTCATTTTAAGTTGGAACATTATTCTGCCTCTGTCATTTTAATATATTGTATCTTATTCTTATTAAACTGTTTCATATATATATATATATATATATATATATATATATATATATATATATATATATATATATATATACTTTCTGTTGAACTACATTATTTGGGGGATAGGAAAGGAAAGGCAGGTACCATGCCTTAGATCTTTTTTTTGTAAATTCTTCATAACACCTGGAGTAGTAAGAAGCATACAGAAGGTACTTAAATGTTTGAATAAATGTATAGATAGATAAATAGAGATAGATAGATAGATAAAAGGATAATGGGTTGGAAGGCATTTTAGAGATCTTCTAGTCTAATTTTCCCCCACTTCCAAATGATGAAACTGTTATAGGAGATATTATGATGTGTTGAAGGTCACACATACTAAGAAGAACCCTGGATTAGAACCCAGGCTCAGTGGTTCAGGATCTAGTGCTAAACAATGAATGGACAACATACAGCTGTGGATTCACTAAAGACAGAGTAGAAAAAGGAATATAACTGAGAACCAGTGATAAGTATAGGGATGTATACAAGGGTATGTTTGTTATTTATACATACTTGAAAATGTAATCTTTTAAGCACAATGAAATTGACTAATTACTTGGTATATAGTCCTAAATAAAAGGGACGAAAGGCACTCCTGCTGCAGGGGCACAGGGAAGTTGATGTAGAGCCATGAAAATAAGAAATAGAAATATTTTGCTTTAAAGGAGACAAACTGAATAATGGTTGTATTTTGGAAGCCTTTGTCAGCAAGGTTATAGAGGAACAGGTTCACGAGTTGATAAAGAGCAGAGGTGGCAATATGAGGAAATAATGGAGAAGTGTCCTTTGGACCTGGCATCAAGGTGATCTTTGGTAATCTTAGTAAATACATTGTCTCTCAACACAGAGTGCGGAAGACAAATTAGAGACAGATTCAGGATGGAGCTCACTGGATGAGTTCAAATCTCTCTTTCATGTTGTTCTGTGAAAATGCAGTCTGTAATCATCTCTTTAAATAAGGGTTTTGTTGAAAAGATGATTTCTATCATGCTTAGTCATCCTCATGCTTGTCCAAGTACAACTTCTCAGGCAGAGGTTATTAAACTTGCCCTTCAGAGCAGTAAATGACTTCATCCTCTATGCAAGCTTTACACTGAGGCAGAGCACAATACTAGAAAGAGAGCCAACCTCAAGTCAATAAGGGTTCAAGTATCACTGCTGGACTCTCTATATATACATATATACAAATATATATATATATATATATATACACACACATATATACACATACACACATACATATACATGTGTATATGCATGTATGTATATGTGTATGTGTGTATATATGTGCATGTATGTGTGTATGTGCCAGAATGGCATTTGTCATTGGTCATATGCAAGAGCAATAATTCTGGGACCAAAGACAAGAACATAGAAGCAGACAATACCATCTGGCTATAGTACTATAGCTATATATGTGTATATATATAGATATATATATGTATATATATATATCTATATATATATGTATGTGTGTGTGTGTGTATAAAAATATTGACTGTGTGAACTTAGATATTCACTTAATCTCTCAGTATCCCAGGCAACTCTAACGTCAGATCTGTGAGTTTCTGTGGTGGTTTTTTAAATATTATTTCAACTGCATTGATTTCCTTTATAATCCTATATATTTTATTTCATGCATTTAAAAATATTCTTCTGAGAAGGTATTCATTGGCTTCATCATATTGCCAAAAGAATTCGTGAAACAAAAATATTAAGAATACCTATTTTAATGAAATAAGTCGTAAAATATTTGCTGATTTGCACTGATAGAAGGAATTTTCTTTCCAGAAGGAGAAGGCTTGTTCCCCTAATACTACTTTAGTGAAATCACACGTCTGGACAAAAACAAGCTTCAATATTTTAAAAGGTGTGTTTTCTGTGTGTTTTCTGTTATGTTAAGCTTTTCAAGACTTGAACTTAAGACTTCCTCAAATAGCACCCATGCATTGTTTGTTCATGATGATGTGATGATGCTGAAAGTTATACATAATTTTCAAATTTTTCTTTTAAAAATAGTGAAATAGAAAATAAAGAATTTTTCAAAAACACCTAGATGCACTCCATTCAGGTCATATAAAACCAAACTATGTTAGAATTGCAAGTGAATTTTTATTTATATCTTGAACACTTTCCCCTTATATTTTACGAGTGTGTGTGTATGTGTGTGTGTGCGCATGTGCTGAAAAACACTAATACAGGTATATGCAGTCCGCTGCTCTCTCCATTCCCCCTCTTTTCTCTTTCTATTACAGGTTATTGATTCCCTAGACCTTTGATCTATCTTTTGTGATGCTGCATGTTCAAGCTTCTAGTCCCTTGATTTTTACTTTGCAGAAGAATTTTAGTCTCTTGAGCCTTAATTACGGGGATTCATAAGATGCTATAGCTGTCTCTCATAGTCTGGGATCTTAGTCCTTTTAAGGTTCATCACCATATCAAGCTTTGTAATGTGGGGAAATTTGAGTCCATTTTCCCCATTACTTAAAACTGTAAGTAGTTGTAACTTCCATGGTCATAGTTCTGACTAGAGTTTTGGATTTTTAATCTTCTTTGTCACAAGTGGTTTTGTTGGAATTTCTACTTTCGAATCATGAAGTGGCTCTCCTTGTCATCTTTTGATAAGTCATAGATATTGTCATTTGTGAGTCAGTTTTTGATTAGTTAATAATAAACCAAGGATACTATGACTTTGATGGGATGTAAAAAGATGTTGAGAAAATTTTCTGTTCTCCTTTTAAATATTTGTATCCTTGCTAAAACATATCATCCTAGTAAAATTCTTGCCATCTATGTGAATTCCACTGTATTTCGAAGGCAGTCTTTATTCCATCTTTTCCTCTCTTCCTCCAACTGCAGAATCCAAAGCATTTATCATCCATTTTAACTCAGTCTCGTCTCACCGAGTATCACTGATCTCAATGAGATATTGTATCCTTATTTAGCACCCGTCTGAGCTAATCTTGCTTACTTCCCAGATTCCGTGAATTTGTGCCTAGTCACATAAGTGCATTAATACTCCTTTATTCTTTCCATCCCTTTGTTGCAGAACATCTGTGCCTTCTTTTTTATTATTCAATTCAGAAGGACTGTCCTTTCAATAACAACTAGTAGCACTCAGTATTCCAAATTCGAGGGTATTAAAGAATGACAGTGTTTCTTAACTTTAGGCACTGTGATTTTCGGGCTCTCTCCAGAATGGCATTTATCATTGGTCATATGCAAGAGCAATAATTCCAGGACTAACGTTGAGAACAAAGAAGCAGACAGTACCGTCTGGTTATAGTACATTTTATGGAAAGCATTCTTGAGTACACAAGAGCCATATTATTTTATGCAGAACCACTGTAGATAGACAGCTGTGTCTCGAAACATTTGTTTCAAACACAACTCAGACGGATTTTTTTTTAAAGGACAAAAAGGCATCAACATACATTCATCACTTGGGTGTGAGAACAATGCATGCATATCCTATAGGTCTGAGCAAAAGAGAATCAGGGTAGAGGAAATGATAAGCTTTCTTTTTTTCTCTATGATTTTTTTTTCAGTTGCCAGTAAAAGCTTCCTAATCATTTAGTCAGTACAACTTTTTTGGAGGGTCAGTGGTTCAATATGTAGCCTCAATCTGGGGGCTGTATCATTCTGAGAACACCTGACCCAGACAATAAATGTGGTCTGGAGACCCAGAGAAAGGACAGCTAATCAGTGTCTGAAGAAGAAAAATGAGAACAGTACTAAAGGAGTAGAAAGATAATGTAATGAAAAAGGAGTTAGACTTGGCTCTGAATTCCAGTTCTGGCAATCACTAGCTCAGTTCTTTCTACCTCTTTGATCCTCAGTTCCTTCTCTATAAAATTGAAATAATCATATCTGTTCCACCTACTTTAAAGAGTTGTGGGCCAATCATTTTGTGAACCTCAAGAGTCTATGGGAATGCTACTTGGTTAACATAAAAAAAATTCTTAGCTTTAATTAAAAAGTGTAAAAATTTCCATTTAAAGCATATTCCTATTAAAAACTTAAATGAAATTGATAAATGACCATTGCTTTGCCACATATAGATTTGTAGAAATATAAACTTCAATGTGATCATATTAGAAGAGAAATAATCTTATATGTAACATTATTTTTTATTTTTAATACAGATTGTTTTTGCTTTTACTAGAAAATATAGCACTTTTATTAGGCTTAATGAGGTGTTTTGATATCCACATCAAAAGATTATCTTTATAAAACTTCTTTTTCATCTCAACAAAATATTACTCTCTCTTCTGTATTTTCAGTATACCCAGTACTACTCATTTGTGGCACTTATCATAATCTGCTTCATATTAGAGTAATGTGTGTGTATTTGTGTGTGCATGTATGTGTGTGTTAGTCTTATCTCCTCCTCTAGCAATATTCCTATTATAAGCAACTTGGGGATCAGGACTCAGTCTATTTACTTTTGCTCTCTAGTAGGGAATATATAATTAATATGATGACTACCTAGAACATCATTGGATAGAATATGTTCTAAGTAAGGGTTTGTTGAGTTGAGCTCTTTATTCAAAGGCTTGAAAGCATGAATTTTTGATGAAATGAGACAGAAACTCCTCTCAGATTCATTTTGATACAATGAGAAGATGTAAAGAAAGATAAGATACCCAGAAAATAGGACATTGACACCATGGACAACAAAGGAGAAAGAAATGATGAAAAATTATGTGTTGTCCTATAGCTCCATACCTCCCTGACTCCCCAATTTTGATCTGTAAAGCAAATGACTTTTCCATATACCAAACTATTAACTTTCAAAAAGAAATGTAACAAACTCTAATGTTGATATGCTAAAGCAATAAAAAAATCTAAGTGATACTCTGCCCAATTTTCTGATCCAGAGAGTGGGCTGTCATAAGACCTATGGACAGAAGTCCCCCATGGGTTTACTAAGAGACGGGGAGACGAATACTAAAAGCGATAGTGGGGAAGAGAAGTTGCAACTCTGCCTGACTTCTCTTTCCCATGGGCTGTTCAGAGGGCTCTCTTTGCCCTCAGATATTCTCTGGAGGAAATAGCAGCTATTCCGAAGGGCCCTCTGCATCTCTTCTCTGCCCATCTCTCATAGACACATAGATAAGTGTCAGAGTCAGAATTCATCTGGGCTGCCAGCTTCAGAATAAGCATTCCTCTCTTGAAATAAGTCTCAACTTCACTTCTGGGCAAAATATACTGTTTGACTTTCATTGCAACAGCACCAAGCACGACACTTTATAGAAATAAACAAGAAATGCTTTTGAGGTTCATATGAGCTACATGGATAAGATTGCATATAGGTAGAACCTGAAAATATTGCAATTTATTCCACAGCACAACATGATAACTATGCAAAAGAACACATTCCCCTATGTAAAAGAGAAAAAACTCAGACTAAACTAAAATCAAAATAACTTAATGGTGTATGAGGCATGATGATAAATAGTTACTATAAGAAGTTATCTGTAAAGCAAAATTTCATGTTTTGAATCCCCATTTTGTATCAATTCTCATTACAGAGTACTGCTACTTCAAAAGAGATCTCTTGTAATCAAGCGAAATAGACAAGTAAAACTAATTAATACAGTAACCTCATCAGATAGTTCATGGGATTGATATTTAACAATTTTTTTTCAGAACAGAGAATAATTACAGTCATAGCAGTGCACAGAGCTCTGTCTGACCAAAGGTATATCCTACAATAAGAATCACTACTGGTCCTTCCCCTTTTCCTCAGGCGTCTGGACAATGACTCAAACTCATATTGTGCTAACATACTTGCCCCACTCTTGATGCACATGGATGGAAATAATATACATCTATGGAAGTTAGGTGGCTCAATGGATAGAGCACTGAGCCTGGAACTAGGAAGATCCGAGTTCAAATGTGACTTTGGACACTTTACGCTCACTGTGTGATTCTGAGCAAATCACTTAATCACATTTTGCATGGCAACAAGTAAATAGAGCACAGTTGATTGAGAGTATTGGGCTTGGAATCAGGAAGACTGATTTTTCCTGAATTTAAATCTGGCCTCAGATGTTTACTAGGTATGTGACCCTAGATAAGTCATTGAACCCTGTTTGCCTCAGCTCTTCATCTGTAAAATGATCTGAAGAAGGAACTAGTGAACCACTTTAGCATCTTTGCCAAGAAAATCTCAAATGGGATCATGCAGAGTTGGACATGATTGAAATGACTCAAAAACGACATGGTTTGTTACTTCCCTTTCTGTCATTATGCTCACCTTGTGTAGTTCACTTGGGAAAGTGTCACGTTTTTTTCATGGACAGTTTTCTCCATGGGATTTTGCTCTGCTTTTCCATAGGCTAAAATTATTCTCCCTCCCTTAAGCTCTCTGGAGACTATACTCCCACCTCCAACCCTCTACTTACTACTGATATGAAGTTGTTGATTATATCATAAATAAGGATTAAATGTCATACTAAGAGTGATGTCCTTTCTCCATGAACAGGAAACTGGAAATAATGAGGAAATGATGTGAAGAAAGAACTACTCATTTTCTTCAATGTTTTCACTTAGAAGAAATAACCACTCTTAAATATTTCTTCACCACTTCAAAAGGTTTATTGTTTTGTCATTTTTGACAGTGAAGGTCACTTAGCCACATGGATGATGGTTCCTTTATACCTCAGCTGTTGTGCTAAAAGTATCCATTATTTGGCAAAATGCTACTGCCTATAAGCTTCTCTGATCAAAAGGAGAGTGGTCCCTAGCTGCCAAATACAGTCTATCAGAAGGCTGGTAGATTAAGCCTTTCCAGTTTAGTAGAACTTCCCAGAGCTTATATTCTACTAGGATGGCCCTTCAGAACTCATAGTTACATCCATGCCATGATGAAACATCAAGAAAGGTGAAAATAATACCAGTTAATATTATCTAGCCCTTTAATATTTGCAAAACATTTTACATACATTATTTCATTGGATCTTGACAAGAACCCCATGTGGTTAGTGCTACTATTATCCCTGTTTTACAGATGAGAAAACTATGCCCAAGAGAGGCATAAATGGCTTACCCAGGATCACATAGTTGCTACATATCTTAGGCAGGAATTAAGCCCTGGTTTTCCTGACCATAAGTCCAGTGCACAATGGATATGATGCTGAACCTTGAGTAAGGAAGATATGAGGTCAAATCTGATCTCAAATATTTAGTAGCTATAAAGCTCTCCATAAGTCACCTAACCTCTGTCTTCTTCAGTTGCATCTGTAAAAGAAGCATAACAATAGCTCCTGAAAAACAGAGTTGTTGCTAAGATGAGATATTTGTAAAACACTTTGAAATCCTTAAAACACTATTTAAATACTATTATCATGATCCATTATGCCAAAGCTGTCTGTAGTTTGGGTAGCAGCAGCATCAATTCAGCATTTGAGGGGATATCATAGATCATCTAGACTACCCTGTACTTGAACAGGATCCCCACCCACAAAACCTTTACCATTAGAACCATGTATGAGTTAGGAATGTCTTCATTTTATGTAGCAAGAAACTGTGGTCCATACAGGTTAAATGCTAAGGTGATTCAAATTTATGGAGAACTGAAAATGATGGGCTAAATAATTATTAGTAATTCATCATCAGTATTATTCAGTAAAGATGAGTGCTTTCTTACATGCCTATTTCTAAAGCTTTTTGTAAGTTTTCAGAGATTAGAATATTCTGGCAGGGTAGAGTCAAGGTTGCAGAATAAAAGGATGCATATACTCTAGCTCTTCCCCCACAGTCCATAAAATACCTGTAAAAAATGACTCTCAAGAAATTCTAGAGCAGCAGAAGACACAGAACAACAGGGTAAAAGAGATTTCCAGCCAAAGGTAACCTGGAAGGCCGACAGGAAAAGTCTATCAAACAGGGCTTGGAGCAGAGCACAGCCTAACCTTGGCTGCACAGCACTGGGAGAAGCAGGACCATAACAGGCCTTGGGAGCAGAATCCCCAGCAGCAGCAGAGGCTCTCAGATCCCTCAACACCCAAGTGTCCAAGAAAGCTTCAAAGGTCAGTGAGAGAGCTTTTCCAACTGGGCAAGAGGGTAGCAGGGTACCCCCACCCCTATCTCCAGCCCTAGGTGGCAACAGTGTTGGCAGCAGCTGTAGCTTCCATTTGTGAAGCACTCAGCCAAAAGCCCCTGGGGGAATTGAGCAGCTTATCTGAATCTCAGGCCTGAGCATGGTCCTGGGGGAATAATTGGCCAGAAAAATGCCCAAAAAAGCAAAAAAAAAATAATAACACTATTGAAGGTTACTTTCATGTTGAACAGGTAATTCTCTTCCATTCTCTTGGTTAAGGAAGAACAATGCATACTGTCAGAGGAAGTCAAGGCTTCTGAATCCAATACCTCCAAAATAAATATGCAATGGGATCAAGCCATGGAAGAACTTGAAAAGTGAGTCAATACCTTGCTAAAGGAGACCCAAAAATGTTGAAGAAATAATACCTTTAAAAATGGGCTAACTCAGTTGGAAAAAGAGGTCCATAAAGCCAATGAGGAGGCTTTAAAAAGTAGAGTTAGCCAAATGAAAAAGGAGGTGCAAAAGTTCACTGAAGAAAATAGTACTTCAAAAATGAGAGTGGAGCAGATGACTTTATGAGAAACTGAGAAATTACAAAACAAAATGAAAGAATGGAAAAAACAGAAGATAATGTGAAAAACCACTGGAAAAACAATTGACCTGGAAAATAGATCAAGGAGAGACAATTTAAAAATTATGGGACTACCTGAAATCCATGATCAAAAAGAGATTCTAGACATCATCTTTCATGAAATTATCAAGGAAATCTTCTCTGATATTTTAGAACCAGAGGGCAAAGTAAATATTGAAAGAATCCACTGATCACCTCCTGAAAGAGACCCAGAAAGGGAAACTCCTAGGATTATTGTAGTCAAAATTCAGAGTTCCCAGGTCAAGGAGAAAATATTGCAAGCAGCTAGAAAGAAATAATTAGAGTATTGTGGAAATACAATCAGGAAAACATCGAATCTGGTAGCTTCTACATTAAGGGATCAAAGGACTTGGAATACAATATTCCAGAAGTCAAAGGAACTGGGATTAAAACCAAGAATCACCTACCTAGAAAAATTGAGTATAATACTTCAGGGGAAAAAATGGTCATTCAATGATATAGAGTACTTTCAAGCATCCTTGATGAAAAGACTAGAACTGAATAGAAAATTTGACTTTCAAACACAAGAATAAAGCGAAGCATGAAAAAATAAACAGGAAAGAGAAATCATAAGACATTTTCTAAAGTTGAACTGTTTACATTCCTATATGGAAAGGTAATGTTTGTAACTCTTGAGACTTTCTTCAGTATTTATGTATTTGGGGGGAATACACACACACACACACACACACACACACACACACACACACACACACATATAGACAGAGCAATGGTTGAGTTGAATAAGAAGCGATGATATCGATAAAAAATAAAATTAAGGGGTGCGAGAGGAATATTTGGGAGGAGAAAGGAAGAAATGGAATGGGGCAAATTATCACTCATAAAAGAGGTAAGAAAAATCTTTTCAATGGAGGAGAAAAGGGAGGAGGTGAGAGGGGAAAAGTGAAGTTTATTCTCTTCATTTATGACTTAAGGAGGGAATAACATGCTCACTAAATTTGGTATGAAAATCTATATTGCACTACAGGAAAATAGGTAAGAAAGGGATAAGTGGGGTGAGAGGGAGATAGAAGGGAGGGCAAGGTCAAATGAAAGAATAAAATAAATGGGGGACAGGGTAAAATGGAGGGAAATATAGTCTTACACAATATGACTATTATGGAAGTCTTTTACAAAACTACACATACATAGCTAATACTGAATTGCTTGCCTTCTCAGTGGAGGGGGGTGGGGAGGGAGGAAGGGAAAGAAGTTGGAATTCAAAGTATTAGAAAAGAATGTTGAGAATTGTTGTTGCATACAACTGGGAAATAAGAAATACAGGTAATGGGTATAGAAATCAATCTTGTCCTACGAGAAGAGAAAGAAGATAGGGATAAAGGAAGGGTGGGGTGTGATAGAAAGGAGGGTACGCCGAGGGAAGGAGTAATTAGAATGCAAGGCATTATGGGGTGGATGAAGGGGAGAGATGAGAAGAAAATTTGGAACTCAAAATTTTGTGGAAATGAATGCTGAAAATTAAAATAAACATTTATAAAAAAAACCGAATATTCTGAATGAGGTTAAACTTACTTTTTTGAGAATAATAATGTTGCTGCTGCTGAAGAGACTGATGAAATTGATGTGTATAATGTCATCAGGGTGAGAACAGGAGTTAAAACAGGTATATCGATAGATTTGGAATTAGTGGTAAGGTCAGTGAAAGATAAGTAACCACTGACATTTCTCTGATGGAAGGGACTTCTTTGAATGGGTAAATATATAGTTTAGATAGTTAAGCTTTGGCAGACATTCCAAGCTAGTAGGCAAAGCTCATAGCCTTTGTTCAGAGAAAAACAACTACATGGGTACATAAAGGGAAGAGGAGATTTTTGTCAGTCTTCTTCACCTCACTGGTCATGGTGTCTTGACAGGACTTGCTTGGAGGGAGACTCCCCATCCAGCATGAATATAGTAAGGTAAACACTTGAGTGGTTGAGCAGATTTGAGAAACAATACTTCTGACAAAAAAAATTTTAAAAAAGGATCCAGCTGTGGACTCAAGACAGATTTAGTCACAACAACAGAATGCCATATTTCAGAGAGCGGCAGACCCTGGGAAACCAGTTAGGCAGCTTATCTAGCTAAACCAATGCAGCAAATTGCATTAGAATTCTCTTAAGACAGAAATGACTTCTAAGCCCTAAAGTTCCAGGAATAGTGAGTTGCCTTTGCCACACATGTCTCCTACTCATGCAACTCATTCCTATTATATTTTAAGTTAGAGCTTATCCTTCTGAAAGACATTATGCTTATTTGTGGGAAAGTGTACCCTAGATTTGCTGGAAAAAGGGTGATACTTTGTATCTATAGTTGCTACTGAATGACTTTGTTGAAAGTTAATGGCTGATTGTTAATGGGAAGTCACAAGTCAGGAATTGTGAATCCTATAGTGTTAGTATAGCTCTTCTGGATTATTTGTTAGAACCTAAGAATAATAGATACATCCTAAAAAGTAGTTCAGGGGAAAAGTTCTATAGGGAAAAATGCATGAATCAAGCCATAACAAAGGTAGTTTTACTTGATGATGGTCTGTATTAAAACTCTGATCTTTTGTGCAATTACACAAAGCCATCAACCTCACTCTCTTTCCCAGAGTCATTGAAGTCCACTGGCAAGATAAAAGTTAAGACAACTTGGGAGGTTTGAGATGCAGTAGACGACCTTAGTAAATTTGATGCCTGATAAAGCTCTAAGCATTTCACCGCACCTGTTTCAACTGCCTTCATGGCCCATTGAAATGAATTTCTCACATGTGCCTATTCTGTTAGAGAAATCTTCACATTCTTGGAGTAGGCATCGCCTTAACTTGTGGATGAGTTTCAGGACCACTGTTTACACTCAACCAGGTTTAACCCATCTGCTGAGACAATTTTAAGCATCTGGTTTTGTATATGCTACAATGTCTTGGAGTCACAGATGAGAGTTGGGTGGCTGGTGGACAGGAAAGGTGAATGAGTAGCCCTGAAAAGGGTTCAACAAACCCTTCACCCCAGAGGTGATAGTTCTCCCTAAATACCCAATTCATCCTTAAATTCTGTTAACTTGGTGCCTTTTGAGACTCCCTGGCCTAATGCAAAGAATGCTGGTCATGATCAGAGGACCTGAGGTCTAGGTCTTAGCTCTAACGCTGTATGATCATAAGCAAGTCAACTTCCTCAATTTCATCCTCTATAAAATGGGGAGAATAGCAGCAAAAACAGTAGTAATATGTTACTACCTCAAATGTAGCAAAAGTGAATGATAACAAATAGAAATCCTGACTGCTACATCATTACCCTTCAAAAAATATACACATAGATGGGGAAAAATCCAACATTTTAAGTGTATCTACTAGGGGAAAAAGGAAAGGGGGAAACAAAAATCATGCAGGATAACAAAGTGTTGATAGTGAAAGAGACATTAATTAGACTACTGATTCATTAACATTTTGGAGATATACCTGTCTCATACAGTTGTTTTCCTGAGAAAAGTTATGAGAAACTTTAAAATGTTATATAAATGTGAATTGCTGTAATGCTTAAGCACTTTTGATTCTTCAAAGTTTCAAGATCTATCAGTAAAAATCACCATCTCTTTGTGCTTTAGGATCACAGGAAGATGAATCTAGAGAGAAAAGGAATCTTTGAGGTCATCTTATCCAAACACTTAATTTTATAAAAGAGGAAACTGGCTCAGAGAGATGAGGTGAATTGCCTAGTGCCACAACGTACCAATCTGAAGAACCAAAGTTTGATCCCAGATTCATATTGTAAGTTATTGTGCCAAAAATAAAAATAAAAAAGATCATTTCACAACCAAATTTCTATTAATAAGTCGAATGAGATTTAGCAGTCATTCTTCAGACAGCTAACATACAAAACCTCACTGTATCCATGCATGATGGATATTTTTCTGGATTCTTAAAAACAATGCTCCAACTGCACAGTCTCTAACGAGTCCAGGGTCACCTCTATGTTAGGCTGAGACATCCAAAGCACACTCTAGTGAAGCAAACACTAGATAATTATTCACAATCTTCTGCTCATCCATTCATGAATGATTCATTATCATAGAGGCCTGTCACATCTATACTTTTTTCCTTACAAATATTATATTAGAAGATACTCAACAACCCTGCAAGGTAGATGCCCCTATTGTCCTCATTTCTCATTGAGGACTCTGAGGAAGGAGAAATTAAGTGACTTGTCCAGGGTGACATAGCCAGTTAAGTGTCAAAGGTCAAATTAGAATACATGCTGACTCCTGGCCCAGTATTTCTATCTACTGTGTGACTTTTAGTTAAGTAAAACAGATACTTCCCTCTTTACACAGAAGCAAACTAAGGTTCATAAAGTTTCAGTGACTTGCTTGTGGTCACATAACTAGATGATATCTGAGCCAAGATTCAAACACTTGTTTCCAAACTCTAAACCTAACATTTTTCTACTAAACACTATATATCTAGTAGAACTTTAAAAATTTCAATACTTACCAAAAGAAAAAAAAATCTCACCTTCTGTCCTAAATTCATAAAAACTCCATTAATCAAAGAGCAAACTTAATTAAGTGATATTAATCTCTTTAACTGAGATCCTATTTGCACTATGCTCAAACTGCATACAGGTTGGCGGATTTGTCTGACAGATTTGTATTTATCCTCAAAGAATATAATAACCATTTTTGCAAAAATAATGTAGGACAACTTTTGTAAGACCAGGGTTCAGAAGTCATTCAGCTACCCTTCTCAACATTTCTGCTTGACACTATGATGTAAAAAAAAGAATTCTTAAGTTGTGGAGTTAATTGCTAATTGTAGTTCGCAAGCTAAATAGAATTTTGCCTCTGTCACACAAGGATTGTTTCAAGTTTGTCTTTGCATCTGTCCATGGCTGACGCATTATGGGCAGTAACTAAATGTTTGCTTAATGAATAGTAAACAGGGACAATGTATAGAAGGGCCAAGGAAGGCAGTATAAGCATTCATTCTAAACAAAGCATACTACAGGAAATATGGAGAAGGCCCGCAGCATAGTATAAGTCAGATATCTCACCAAAAGAAGCTGCTCCAAACATGGGGTGGCCATATATATTCTCAACAGATTTGTTCCATCTAACGGTCGTAAGTAAGATAGGAAAAATAGAAATTTCCACCAGGGTTCCAAAACTGAAAGCGTTATAGAAGCACTTGTCCTCCTTTAGCAGATAAGGGACAAAAAAATCCCCCCTCACTTTAACAATGAGGTAGCAAAAAAAGTGGTCAAAAATTGGTCAAAATTGAAAGCTGTAAAATGGTGTAGCCATCCTCTAGGTGAGATCCTTCCTAGCCTCACAATTGTTTCTCCATGTTTTTCAGGACTGTTATCTCAGTCTCTGTCTCCCTCACTAAAGAGCATTTCCAGGGATCTCCCCTTCCCATAGCCTTGTCACTTAGACTACCTCAAAGAATCTGTCTTAAAAGTGAATTTGAGGAAACCTTTTTTGCATGCTGCATGTCTCAAATGCAAAAAAATGCTAGTTGCGTCTCTGGCAGATGGTACCTTTTTAGAACAAAAGTGTTTATTAAACCACTTCCAGCTTTCCTTGGTGATGTCAAGTTTTATCTCTAGTTTCTTGATTTATTTTCTTGAAATGATGATACTCTTATATTCATGATTACTAATGGAACTTTTTCTCATTCTGTTAAATCTTGATCTCCAGAAATTTGTGGTTAGGCATAATAAGCTTTACTGTCCCTCTAACATTCTCCTTCTGGGGGAATTGGCTGGCACTTTCTTTTCATGCTCATTCTCCGCATAACTCTAGGACCTCACTAACGTGGAATGTTTGGCTGTGTTTTCAGTCCAACATACATCTAAATAGTTGAGTACATATTGCTATGCAATTTAAACTACTTGCAGTAGAATTGATTAATTCTCTCCTCTTTCAGACTCCTTGACCTGTAGCAAATATATGCTGTGACATCTCAAGGACTATCTTTTCCTTGGTTCCTTCACTTGTCCTTCTCTTCACTGTAAAGCTGCATCTCCTCAACACTATAAATACATTTTTGATATTGTTTGCCTCTCTGCACTCCAATTTTCCTCCTTTATGCAATACTTTGTTGACTATACCTATTATATATGTTAACATTCTGGCTGTGAGAATGGTCTCCCCGGATTTAAGCAATCCCCAGTGGAACACGACTTAATTTATAAATATTCTTTCCCAATTTTTATTTCCTCACATGACTTGTTATATTACATAAACACTTCAACACATGGTCTTTTGCTAAGCCTTTTCTTGCCTGGTGTTCTATATGCTGGATTTTCAGATCATATCTAGATTATATAGTTTGTCTAATAACTTTTATAGTGTATTAAAGTGGATGAGTGCTACAATTTTGCAGAGATTCAAAACCCTAAAAACTCTTAATGAATTTATTAATATTTCTTACACTCTTCAGCCAATTTTGGCACTCTTCAAGTCCCTTGTATTCCCATATTTTCCTTTATCTTTCCTAATAAATCATTGTTCTACTTGAATAAAAATACTTTCATTTTGTTTTTCATTTATTCATTAGTACTTAATTAATTAAGAACAAAGATGTATCTCGGGAAACAGAGACATTGGGAGAAACCTTCAGCATTTAAGGAAAGTACATCAACCTTATGAAATAAGATATCAATTCGAAATACAAGAGGTATCTTCTCTTTTCCTTATAATCCAAATAAAATATAATCATTCTAACTTTCCATTGTTTGATATTATTTATTTTTATATGCTAATATTTAATTATTGTGACATTTGCACCATAAATTTTTAGATATTTTGATGTCAACATTGCTCATTTAATGGATGGGATAAAAATACAAATTGATAAAACTTTTGTTCCAACAAAATGATGATACTCTCAGAAAATAGGAGAGGCCAATATTCAGAAAAAAGGAGAGACTTTGATAGAGATGTTCTATAGATCACTTCTTGTGTGGAAACTAGGATGTACCAAATCTGGGTTTATTTACTATTGCTTAAATTGTTTCAGTAGAAGGACAGATATATTGATTCAATTTGTTGTTATTTAGTCATTTGGTGTTGTGTCTGACTGTAATTTTTTTTTTGCAGAGATACTAGAGTCAGTTGCCACTTACACTCAGATTCAGCTAGACAAGTCAACTAACCCTGCTTGCCTCAGTTTCCTCATTTATAAATTCAACTGGAAATGGAACTGGCAAACCATGCAAGTATCTTTGCCAAGAAAATACCAAATATAATCCTGGAGAGTTGGACATGAATGAAAAATACCTGAACAACCACTTCCTGACTCCAAATCCAGCACTCTATCCACTATACCACCTAGCTGCCCTGAGTCTATTTACAGTTGAATAATATTTAATGGAGCTTTTTTGATTACTGTGGCAAAGTAACTCATTGGGAATGCTAAGAATTTAGAATTTGTGATAATTCAACCTGACAGGTTGAAGTTTATATTTATACTATTTATAAGAAAGTATTGCTGAGAAAATTAATATTATAAAAATGATTGCAGGCCACAAGTTAAACCTTTAAACAGAATGCTTTAGTAGCACATTAACTAGTTTTATGTAAATGGTCTAATCTCTAAATTTAAGAGGGTCTCAGTACAATTTCCATTTCTAAATGCTTTGTTTTAACAGTTATTTTAAAGTTCTGTATATAGGTGAAATTTAGTGAACCTTCGTTTCTTGAAATAATTTATTATTGGGACCACTCTACTAAGGTTTGGAGATTTAATCCCTAAATAGCTACATGACCGCAGATAAGTCATTTAACTACTCCAGACATAATTTTTTGTCACATATGAAATAAAAGGATAGGATTGGGTGACCTCTAACATCCTTTTCAGCTTTGAAACTATCTGATTCTATGATTTTATTAAAACTAGCATATTGAGTGTAAATATATGACCCAGAGATGAGAAATTTCAATTCCCTTTCTTCTATGCAGAGATTATATGGACATACTATTAGATTTGGATTATGTGCTGAACTGTCTCTCTCTCTCTCTCTCTCTCTCTCTCTCTCTCTCTCCCTCTCTCTCTCTCTCTCTCTCTCTCTCTCTCTCTCTCTCTCTCTCTCTCTCTCTTTTCCTTGCTTTCTTTTTTTCTGCATTACTAGGGGTGATTTACCAAGTAGGGGACTGGGGGAGAGGGATATATTCATAAAAGAATTGATTTTTTTGCTTTAAATAGTAATTTATTTTCCCCATAATTACATATCAAGAAAATTTTAGGATTGATTTTCACAAGACTTTGAGTTCCAGATTTTTCTCCCTTCCTGCCTTCTTCCTCTCCCTTCTTCTGAAAATGGTAGACAGTTTGATATAGTTTTACATATGCTATCATGGAAAACATATTTCCATATTCATCACAGTTGTAGAAGAAGAAATAGATCAAAAGGGGGAAAGGATGAGAAAAAATAAAGCATGTGAAAGATTATGCTTTATCTGCATTTAGAGTCCATCAATTCTATATCTGGATGTGGATAGCATTTTCTCATGCAAGTCCTTTGTTCTTGTCTTGAATCATTGTGTTGCTGAGAAAAGCTGAGTCATTCACACCTGATCATCACACAATATAGTTAATACTGTGTACAATATTTCTCTAGTTCTACTCATTTCACTTTGAAGAAGTTCATACAAGTCATTCCAGGATTTTATGAAGTCTGCCTATTCATCATTTCTTATTTCAGAGTAGTATTCCATTACATTCATATACCACAGTTTTTTCAAACATTCCCCAATTGATAGGCATCCTCTAAGTTTCCAATATTTTGCCACCACAAAAGGAGATGCTATAAATATTTTGTATGTGTAGTTCCTTCCCTCCCCCCCTTTTAAAAGTAATCTTTTTGGGATACACACCTAGTAGTGATATTGCTGGAATAAAGGGTATGCTCTGTTTCTTTGTCCTTTGAGCATAATTCCAAAATACTCTCCAAATTACTCTACCAACAGTACCAAAAGGTATCAAAAGTGATATAAAATTTTTAAAAATATTTTATTTTCTTAAAATAAGAATGTTGATTTAGAGGATTTCATTGTTTTTTCCAGGTATAATATTCTTTAATTTAGACTTCTGGTTATTTTAGACTGACTTCCCTGAATTAATGAAGGTTTCTTGAAAGCTAGCTCCCAGTGTGGGGAAGCAGTGAAGTCCCATAGAAACAATACTGATTGTCAGGTAGAGAACCTAGATAAATTCAGGTCTTTATTATCTTTAGTCACTTAATATTCATGTGTCTCAGTTTCCTCACACGTAAAATGAAACAGTAGGGCTACAGAGCCTCAGTGGTTCATTCTATCAATGATCTGTCATAATAGGGTAAGTATAGTTAACTGAAATCCATAGACAATTATATATCTAAGTCAGGAATTCCAATTTTGTGAAACTTACTCTTCTTTGTTAGATAATACTAACTAATAACTAAACTGGGAGTCTACCTGCCAAAACAAATCCAGGGACTACAAAACACTTTTCCCACAAATAAAGTCAGATCTAGGTAAGCGGAAAAGCACCAGTTACTTGTGGATGGGCTGATCGAATATAATAAAAATGACAATTCTACATAAATTAATTTACTTATTTAGTGTGATACCAATCAAACTATCAGGTAATTATTTTCTAGAGCTAGAAAAAATAATATCAAAATTCATCTGGAAGAGATAAATGTCCAGAATATCAAGGGAACTAATGAAAAGAAATGCTAGGGAAGGTGGCCTAGCTCTATCAGATCTCAAATTGGATTATGAAGCAGCAATTATCAAAACCACTTGATACTGGCTAAGAAATGGAAGGGTAGACCAGTGGAATAGGTTAGGTACTCAAGAAACAGTAGTCAATGAATATAGAAATCTACTGTTTGATAAACCCAAGGACCCCAGCTTCTGGGATAAGAACTCACTGTTTGACAAAAATTGCTAGGAAAGCTGGATAACAGTGAGGCAGAAATTAGGCATAGACCAATGCCTGACACGGTACGAAAGAAGAAAGTCCAAATGGGTACATGATCTAGGTATAAAGATTGATACTACAAATATTAGTGGAGCAAGGAGTAGTGTGTTTGTCAGATTTATGGAGAAGGGAAGAATTTTTGACTAAACAAGAGACAGAAAGCATTATGAAGTACAAAATGGATAATTTTGATTACATTAAACTGAAAAGTTTTTGCACAACCAAACCCAATGCAAACCAAGATTAGGAGGGAAGCAAAAAATTGGGAAAGAATTTTTGCAACTAGTGTCTGTGATAAAGGCTTCATTTCTAAAATATATAGAGAACTGACTTCAATGAACAAGAATACAAATCATTCCCCAATTGATAAATGGTCAAGGGATATGAACAGGCAGTTTTCAGAAGAAATTAAAGCTATATATAGTAATATGAAAACATGCCCTAAATCACTATTGATTAGAGAGATGCAAATCAAAACATCTTTGAGATACCATATCAAACCTATCAGATTGGCTAACATAACAAAATAGGAAGATGATAAATGTTGGAGAATACATGGGAGACTAATTCATTGCTGGTGGAGTTGTGAACTGATCCAACCATTCTGGAGAGCAATTTGGAACTATGCCCAAAGGTCTACAAAAATGTGCATACCCTTTGACCCAGAAATACTGCTTTTTGGACTATATCCCCAAGGGATCATGAAAATGGGAAAGGGTACCACATATACAAAAACATTTATAGTAGCTCTCTTTGTGGTGGCCAAAAACTGGAAATCAAGGGGATGCCCATCATTTGGGGAATGGCTGAACAAATTGTGGTATATGAATGTAATGGAATTCTATTGTGTGATAAGAAATGATGAACATGAAGTTTTCAGAGAGGCCTGGAAAGACTTATATGAACTGATGCTTAGTGAAAGGAGCAGAACCAGGAGGACTTTATACACAGCAACAACCACAATGTATGAGGATTTTTTCTGGTAGACTTAGAACTTCATTGCAATGCAAGGACCTAAAAAATTCCCAATGGTCTTAAGGCAAAATACCTTCCACATCCAGAGAAAGAACTATGGAATTTGATTGCAGAGTGTAGCAGATCATTTGCTTTTGTATTATGTTTTGGTTTGTTTTATGATTTCTCCCACTAATTTTAATTCTTCTATGCAACAAGACTAAGGTGAAAATGTATTTAATAGGAATACATGTGTAGAACCTATATAAAATTATATGCCATCTAAGGGAATAAGGGGAGAAGTAGCAGGGAAGGAGAGGGAACAAGGGGGAAAAATTCTAAGTTATATTGAAGTGATTGTAAAACACTGAAAACAAATAAAATAATAATAAAATAACTAACAAGTTATTTGTTTTGAATTTCTTCACTTTTCATTTTCTTGGTGATAACAGTGTCTAAAGGTAGAACCGGAGAAGCAATGTCTTGACATGCTCTGGTTGAATAAATGAGCATCTTTTTTTGCTTGTTTGTTTTTGTTGGGTATATCTTTCTCCTTGAGGAAAGGCCATGATCTCTAGAATGACAGATCAGAGGGGATCACATATAGGACAGGGGTCACTTGGACATTCTCTGGAGCCACTGTCACCTTATTTACTCTGCTTCATTTTTTGCCACCTTGCCCAATATTAATAAAATTGCATCTCAATAAAGTGAAAGAGATGGATACTGAAATGTTGCTATGAACAACTTCATCTTCCTCTCCAGCATAATTTTTCTTTAACTAGGCAATGCTTTTCTCCAATTCTGCAACATCCACTTTACATATATGAATATACCACCAAACAATAAGCTAGGTAATTAAATTCTCATATATATGATCATATTAAATCCTTCATATAGCATTTCTGCATATATATAAAATCATAAACTTTGCACTAGATAGGGGGAAAGATGTAATTTAATCCAATTACCTCATTCTGTATTTGAGGAAAGTGAAATCAGGGAAATCAAGAGGTGCATAGTAGAAAGAAGTTTTGAAAGGAAAGACTTGGATATGTTTTTGAACCTTGCTGGGTCCTTAGTTTCCTCACCTCTGAAGTGGAATCAGTAATGAGATGGAAACAAATATAATATTTACCTCACTGGAGTTTTGTAAGGAAAATGCTTTACAAATCTTAAAGTGATAGGAAAGAGCATTGATGCATTAGAAAGACTGCAGGAATGAGAGGAACTGAGTCTTAATCCTGGCTCTGCCTTGCACAACTTAACCATTTTGGGCCTCAGTTTCCTCAATTGTTAACATTATCTCTAAGGAGCCTCCCAGCTTTATTTATGATTATACAGTCCTAAATCTCTTGCCTTGCAATTGCAAAGTTAGTTAATGGCAGAGTCAAGTTTCTATTCCTATGTAGTTTTTTATGAGTCAGTTTCAGTTATTTCTAACACTTCATGATTGCATTTGGGTTTTTTTTAGCAAAGAAACTAGAATGGTTTGCCATTTTCCTCTCCAGCTCATTTTATAGATGAGAAAACAAGCAAATAGGGTTAAGTGACTTGCCCAGAGTCAAGTAGCTAGTAAATATCTGAGACCAAATTTGAACTCAGGAAGAAGAGTCTTCTTGACTCTAGGCCCAGTTCTCTATCCACTGCACCACCTAATTGTCCAACTCCTACATTACATTAAACTAATTCCAAAGAATAAGATGACAAAATAGACATATCACTAATATACTACTCCAAAAATGAATATTTGATAATTTAACATGACTTTTCAAAATACCATCTTACCTTATAAAGTCAAATAACTTTATTTTTATGTTGTAACACAATTTCTTAGTTAAAACCATTTAGAAGTGAACATTCAATTCAACATAATACAACAATCACATAATTAAAACCTACTAGTAAAAAAGAATTGTATATTTATACGCTTTTGGAAGGGAGAAGAGGAGTAAATTACTGAATGTTTTTGAGGAAAGAGAGATGGTTTAGGAAACAAACTGGGAGGAGTATGCAATATAGAGGGGGAGAGACTATAGAAAGAACGATCAGCTGTTGTTAGAATGCTGAAATAATACAGATTTGAGGTAATAAGGACCTGAAGTTCTAGTCCCTTTCTTTATTGCTTTCCAACATGTGAACAAAGTAGGAGAAGATTCAGAGTGCAACTCAAAATCAGAAGGCTTGGGTTCATATCTTGTCTCAGAAACAAAACGAATACTGTTTCCCTGGGCAAGGGACGTAACTACTCAGCATTACTCGAAGAATGATTGTAGAGAAGGTGATGACTTTCCATTGCTAGAGGGCGTTTGCTCACCTGGTAATTCCCTATGTTAAATCATGAGTCCATTCCCTGTCCTCCTTCTCCTTCATGCATTGAGGAGCAAATCTATTCATGATAACTGTACCAGATCATTTTAATGTTATTTTCATTTACATTGCTGTAGTCAGTGTAAAGATAGTGTTCATCATGCTGCATCAGTTGAAACAATTCTCACATTTCTCTTAATTATTTATTATTTATTTTTAAATTATTTATTCATTATTATTTATTTTTTTTTATTTTTTATTAATTATTTATTATTACATTTGTCAACTACTATGGCACAAAAATATACCATTATACTTATATACATTTATATACAATGATTACAATGATATATCCAGCCATTTTCTAATCTCTCTCTCTCTTTCATTCTTTCTCTCTCTTTCTCTCTCTCTTTGTCTCTGTCTCTCTCTCTTTCTCTCTGTCTCTCTCTCACTCTCCAAATACATAAGACAAAGAAGGATTCCCTTTTAGATGAGTGGTCAGAAGATAACACTATATCATATCTGTGTGTAGGAGTATGTGTGTAGAATAAAATTTATTGGGAAATGGTTGAACAAATAATGGTATACAAATATAAGGGTATGTAGCTATAAATGTGCACATAAAATATGTATATATGTTTATCAATATGCACACATTTGAGTGCATGTATCTATATACATAGACATATATAGGTGAACACAAACATACATGTGGTACGTTGAGTTGTTTTGATTTTTATACAGCAAATTTATCATGCATATAGCATATATATAAATGCATATACATATATATATGTATATATGTAATAGTAATTTAAATGGAAAGAGCTTTCTCATTAATTAATAGGCCCATATGATCTGCTTAAATCACCTGGAAGCCTAAGTCACATGTGGTAGGAAAAGGTTGCTGAGGAGGCAAAACAGGAAAGGTGGAGCAGAAATGAAACGAAGTAAGTGGTCGGGGTCAAGTCACAGGGGATAGAACACAGGCCAGCAGACACAGGCCAACTGACATGGCATGACAGTTGATAGTGAGAAGGCCCTGGCCAAGGGAGGGGAGGTTTGAGAATGGCTTTGCCTCCTGATGTGATCATGTTTATTAACTTCTTGGTCACCATGATGTATTTGGCTTTCTGGGCCTGGGATTTGGCTTTCTGGTGTTTAAATAAATGTTTTTCTTCTGTCTTCTATATGGTGAGTCTTTTATACTTGGCAATTGAGAACTATGCTGGTATATTTATAGTCAGCACCAGTGCTGTGAATATTACCTTAGGGATACAATATTTCATATATATATGAAATATTGTATCAATAAGGTAATATTAATAATAAGGTAACATATATATATATATATATATTGAGCGGTATATATATAGAGATAGAGATATAGATAGATAGATAGATATGCATGTGTGTTTACGTATACAATGTGTGTGTGTGTGTGTTTATTTCTGTGTTTGTGTGTCCTCATTAGGTATATGCCTAGCAGAGTGATTTCTAGGTTGAGAAGTATGGACATTGGGAGACTTTTTTCACATAATTCCAAATTGATTTTTTTAATGTTTGGAGCTTTTCACAGTTTCAACAACAAGGCCTATCTCCCTATAACCTCTTCGAAAAAGAAAGAGGTAGCTTGGCATCGCAGTGAGTAGAGTGCTGGGCCTGGAATCAGGAAGACTTGTATTCGAATCTACTCTCACACATTTACTAGCTACATGACCCTGGGCAAGTCATGATCTCTATTTCAGTTTCTTCATACATAAAATGGAAATAATAATAGAATTGACCTATTAGGGTTGTCGTGCGGGTCAAATGAAATAATACTTATATAACACTTAGTATAATGCCTGCTACATAGTAAGAACTGTGTAGAGTTAGATATTATTATTTTTACTCTTACAGTACTTTTGTCACTGTTATTGCTTAGTCACTGCAGTTGTGTCCAACTCTTTGTGACCCCATTTGCGGTTTTCTTGGCAAAGATAGCAGAATCTTTTGGCATTTCCTTCTCCAGTTCATTTTATAGTTGAGGAAACTGAGGCAAACAGAGTTAAGTGACTTGCCCCGGAGTCACACAGCTAATAAATGTCTGAGACCAGATTTGAACTCAGAAATATAAGTTTTCCTGATTCCAGACCTGGCACCCTATTCATTGTACCACATAGCTGCACTATAGCGTTATCACTGCTACCAATACTGAAGATCGTTATGTTCTTTTTAAATTGTTGCCAACTTTCTTGGTTTGAGGTAAAACTGGATTTGTGTAAATTTGCATTTGTCTTATTAGTGAGTCAGAGCATTTTTCTCCCTGTTGGTAGTTAGCAATTATGTTTTAACTGTTTATTCATATCCATTGACTACTTATCTATTCAAGAATGCCTCTTAGTCTTACGTATTTGAATTAATTATTTGTAAATCTTGGATATCAGGTCTTTATCAGAGATATTTGATGCAAAAATATTTTTATAAATAATTACGTTTCTTATTCTACATTTTTGAATTATGGTGTATATAATTAACCCATTGCAAGGGTTATACCAATCTCCATCATTTCACTCATAAAGAAAAATCTGAAAGAAGTATCCCTCAAAAACCTTAGCACCACTTTCACATGGAAAGAAAAATAAACCTTCTATTAAAAAATAAACTAAAAGAACCCCAAAACAAAAAGGGAAGGATTATGTTTCTCTTCAATAGATCCAAAACCTTATACCTATGTTCTGGACCTTCCCTCTTCCAATTTGATTTGTAGTTAAAGTAACTAAGATGATTAGAAGAAAAAGTCTAAACATTCTGTTAAGATTCCATTGAAGACTGATAGGAAGGTACTTTATGGAAGGAATGATTAGAAGGGCAAGGGTTCAGGAGATGGACAAAACTATGTTCAGTCCTATAAGAAAAATTAATATTCTTATGTTAGAAGAAAATACACTTTAAGGCATTCGGCATTTATAAGTAGGTCACCAGCCCATTTCAGTGAGAAATCACAAAATAAAAATGGATAATTATGATCTTAAGTAGAGTAATAAATAAAATTCACTATTCACAAGAAATCACAACTGCTTCATAAAATGCTTACTTATCACTTTCTTTTCCCCCTCATAGCTACCCTTTCAATAAATCTGGCCTGAATTTATCATGTTGAGGGCCCTATCCAGGAAGAGCACAGAGAAAATTTGTTTTGACCTCTTCTCAGAGTTTGTAAAGATTCTTCTTTGTTAGGGTACAAATTAATTCCATCCACAAGAGAGACAATTCACATCTGATGAAGGGAAAGGAAAGAGATCCACAGCTACTAGCATGTTGACCTCAGCAGGACTCAGCCCCAGCACAGACTACAGCATGACACCTATGCACATGTTCCAAGGCTGATTAATGGGCTGTCACTTTATTTGTTGACTGGTGAATTATTTATACTTATAAACTGTTAAATAATTTAGAGCTGATATCTTAAATTACAGCTGAGAGTGACAAGGGGAAGGTGGCATAAAGCTCCAACTAGGGATCAATGCCCTTGTTCTCAGGGCACTTTGGAACACATTTTCTGCTGACTGTTCTCAGAAAGGGGGAAAAAAGGAAAGAAAACTATGTTGATTTGGTATTACATGTTACAGAGAACATGTTTCAGTAATCAAAGAGAAAGTTGCTTTAAACCAAAAGAATGTGAAATTACTCTGAAGGAACCAACATTTCCATATGAAATGAAAATCATTGTCTTTAAAAAACTGCAATATAAGAGCTAATTATAATATTTGTTTATAAAATTCATCTCAAAGCATTTTATCTAGCCATTGTTACCATGAGGTAATTGGACACGTATTGATTTTGACCTATGAGTAGTCCACTAATTAACTAACTAACTAATTAGCCTATATATATATATATATACCTGATTCTATATACACAAATAAGTGTGTGTATATGCACACATGTGTATATATACACATACACACACAAATATAAGCATATAAATACACTATTCTATATCTGTCTATCATACATTTATTTTATTTTTGAAGAAATCAAAGTCATTTGAGTGTTTTTTAAGGTTTGCTAGCATTAAGCAGAGAATGAATGAGAGATCTAGGTTTAAGGTATTTGTATGTGTGCATGTGTGTGTGCGTGCATGTGTGTGTGTGTGTGAACTAGTAATAAAAGTTAAAAAGAGTTGAAAAGAAAAAGCATGTGAAGATGAAAGTTTACCAAATATGAACATAAGGGGAATTCCAGAATTTCTAAATGGACTGAAGAAGATTACCTGAAAAAAATTAGTTTGTTATGATAAAGTGATCTATAGAATTGGGAAAAGAGGAAAATTTGTTGGGAAACAATGGTGATGGAAAGGAAGGAAAGTCAGAGAAGAGAAGGAAAGGGAAGGGAAGGGAACATATGTCTCCCTCCTAGTGGTGATGTGGAAGAGATCTCCATTTGCTGAGAATTAGCAGGTGCTTAAAAGATAAAGAAGGTACATAGACCCTAAGGACATAGGCCAAGTTGTCCAAGAAAGGTTTCCACTTGCAGAGATTAAATGAGAATCGAGGAAGTGTTTATTAAACACTTAAAAGCAAGATCATTTCCCCTGCAGTCAGTGACTTCTCAACATCCAATATGCATGTGATGGATCTAAGGAGCCAGCCAGAAAGTTATATTTTTAATAGTATTTCATATTTTCCCAATTATAAGTTAAGACAACTTTCAGCATTAAATTTTTCAAGATCTGAGTTCCAAATTTTTCTCCCTCCTTACATTCCCTCCCCTCTTCCAAAAGATGGTAGGCAATTTGATATATGTCATACATGTGCTATCATGGAAAACATATTTCCACATTAGTTATAGTTGTGAAAGGAGAAAGAGATCAAAAGAAAAAAGTACAAAGGAATGAAGTGAAAACAGTACGTTTTCATCTGCATCAAGGATCAATCATTTCTTTAGAAAGCATTTAGATAGCATTTTCTTTTGTGAGTCCTTTGCATTTGTCTTGAATCATTGCATTGCTGAGACGAAATGACTCATTCATAGTCAATCATCACACAGTGTTGCTGATATTATATACAGTATTTACCTGGTTCTGCTCATTTCACTTTGCATCACTTTACAAGTCATTTCAGAATTTTCTGATATCTGCCTCTTCACCATTTCTTGTTGCACTGCATTCAGATGTCAGAGTTTGTTCAAATATTCCCCAACTTATGGGCATCCCTTCAATTTCCAATATTGATTGTCACTACAAAAAGGGCTTCTATAAATATTTTTGAGCATTTAGGTCTTTTTCACTTTTTTTGTAATCTCTGTGATATGAGCCTAGTAGTTGTATTGCTAGATCAAAGGGATGCACCGTTTGGTTGCCCTTTGCATGTAGTTCCAAATCACTTTTCAGAACGGTTGAATCAGTTCACAACTCCATTAACAGTGCATTAGTGTCCCAAGTTTTCCACATTTGTCCATTTTGCTTTTTTGTCATATTAGCCAATCTTAAAGGTGGGAAGTAGTTCCTCAGAGTTTTAATTTGCACTTCTCCAATCAAAAGTGATTCAGACCACTTCTTCATATGCTTATGGATAACTTTGATTTCTTCATCTGAAAATTACCTGTTTATATCCTTTGACCCTTTATCAACTGGGGAATGTCTTGTATTCTTATAAATTTGACTCAGTTCTCTATATATTTGAGAAGTGAGACCTTCATCAGAGATACTTGACATAAAGATTGTTTCCCAGCTTTCTGCTTTCCTTCTAAACTTGATTGTACTGGTTTTGTATGTACAAAAGTTTTTTAATTTAGTATAATCAAAATTTTCTATTTTACATTTCACTATACTCTCTGCCTCCTGTTCAGTTATGAAACTGTAACTCACCTGAGTTTTCCATTAAGAATTTGGATGTTAGAGGCATAGCAAAGATGGTGGAGTAAAGGCAGGGACTCTTTTGAGATCTCTCAAAAACCCTCCAAATGCCTCTAAATAATGACTCTAAACAAATTCTAAAGTAGAAGAAAACACAAAAAGATGAAGTGAAAAAATTTTCCAGTCCAAGACAATTTGAAAAATTAGTAGGAAAGCTCTGTTGCACAATGGTGAGAGAGGAGTACAGTCCAGAGCAGGCAACACTGGCACAGATCAGGCTCTAGCAAACCCTGATTAAGTCTCAGTGCAACCGAATTAGTGGCAACAGTGGTGGTTCCCAGACCTCTTGACCCACAGATACCAAGGACCATTTGGAAGGTTGGTCAGAAAGGTCTATTATACCTGGAAGAGAGTGGAGCACAGATCAACATAAGCCAGGCCAGCCCTAACCCAGCCTCAATCCCAGGAAACCAGGAGCAGGCTTTGGGAGTGACTAAATTGACACTGGCAATAGCTGCTTAAAGAGTTTTCAGTCCACAGAAAGTAAGAGGGTGAAATAACTAGGCAGAAGTAGATTGCAGGGGTCTGTTTGTTAGCACTAAGGCAGGGCTCTGCTCCTTTGCCCATACTCAGATTCTGGTCAGAGTTCTGGGTGTCAGTCCCAGGGAGAGGAGGAGCACTAGCATACCAGTGCTGGTAGCTCCTCCTCATAGTTCCAGAGCAAGAAAGAGTACTTGTGGTCCCTCACAGATCAGAGCACAGTCTAAGAGAGTGGTAAACAACTCTCCTTAGGTTATAGCACCTTGGAAGAACTGGAAATTTATAGATCCCTAGAAGTATGCTATTAACAACTGAACAAAATTCCTGACGCTTGGGACAGTATGCCCTCCATAGTGGAAGCTGAGCCCTAACTAAAGAAATAATTGAAAGTCAACTAATAGGCTGGGGAAATGGTCAAAAAATAGAAAAAAGAATTATGACCATAAAAAGTTACTATTGTGACATGGAAGATCAAAACACATTCTCAGAAGAGCACTCTCACAAGACCCTACCAAAGTCAAAGCTCCTACATCCAAAGCCTCCAAGAAGAAATATGAATTGGTTTCAGGCCATGAAAGAGATCAAAAAGGATTTTGAAAATCAAGTAATAGATGTAGAGGAAAATTGGGAAGATAAGAGAATCAACAGCTTGACAAAGGAGACACAAAAATATTGAAGAAAATAACAATTTAAAAACAGAATAGGTCAAATGGTTAAAAAAACAAAGTATAAAATTTCAGTGAGGAAAACACAAATTCCTTAAAAAGTATAGTTGGTCAAAGGGAAAAAAGAAGTGAAAAAGTTGACTGAAGAAAACAATTCCTTAAAAATTAGAATGGAGTAAATGGAAGCTAATGACTTTATGAGAAATAAAGAAACCATAAAACAAAAATAGAATGAAAAAATAAAAAAGAAGGCAATGTGAAATATCTCATTGAAAAAACAATGACCTGGAAAATAGATCCAGGGGAAATAATTTAAAAAAATATATTGGACTACCAGAAAGCCATAATAAAAAAAGAGCTTAGACATGGTCTTTCAAGAAATCATTAAGGAAAACTGCTCTGATGTTCTGGAATCAGAGGGAAATAGAAATAGAAAAAATCCATTATCACCCCCTGAAAGAAATCTCAAGATGAAACCTGTCACAATATTATAGACAAATTCCATAGCTCCCAGGTCAAGGAGAAAATACTGCAAGCAGACAGAAAGAAATAACTCAAGTATTATTGAATTATTGTCAGAATAAAATAGGATATAGCAGTTTCTACATTTAACGACTGGAGGGCTTGGAATATGATATTCTGGAGAGCAAAAGAGCTAAGATTATGACCTACCCAACCAAATTATGTATAATCTATTAGAGGGGAAATGGATATTCAATGAAAAAGAAGAATTTCAAAGTATTTTTGAAGAAAATACCAGAGCTAAATAGAAAGTTTGACTTTCAAATACAAGATTGAAGAGAACCATAAAAAATGTTAAACAGGAAAGAGAAATAACAAGGGAATTAATAAGGTTAAACTGTATACAATCCTACATGGAAAAATGATCCTTATAATTCATGGTCACTTTCTGATTATTAGGGCAGATAGAAGGAGTATATATAAAGGGCACAAGGACTAGACGAATATGAAAAGATATCTAAAAAATAAATAAAATTAAGAAGTGATAGAACAATGCACTAGGAGAAGGGGAAATATAGAGGTAGAATGGGGTAAATTATCTCACATAAAAGTGGCAAAAAACCTTTTACAGTGGAAGGGAAAAGGGGGGTTGAGGGTCGGTTAGTGAACCTTACTCTTATCAGAAATGGCTCCAAGAGGGTATAACCTCAATTGAGTATAGAAATCTATCCTATCCTGCAGGAAAGTAGAAGGGGAAAGGTATAAGAGAAGGGTTTGGGGAGTGTAACAGAAGGGAGGTCAAATTGCAGTAAGGAGTAGTCAGAAGCAAAACGCTTTTGAGAAGGGACAGGGTGAAAGAGAGAGACTATAATAAACTGGAGTTTGGTGAAAGAGGATGGAGAGAAATGCAGTTAGCAATAGGACCTCTGTGTGTGTGTGTGTGTGTGTGTGTGTGTGCATGTGTGTACGTGTGTGTGTGTATGGAAATTGAAGCAAATTTCTCTGACAAAGGCCTTATTTCTCAAACATATAGAGAACTAGGTCAAATTTATAAAAATAAGAGCCATTCCCCAGTCCCCAGTTGATAAATAATTGAAAGAAGATATGGACAGTTTTCAGATGAAACAATCAAAGCTGTCTTTAGCCATATGTTAAAAAAATGCTCTAATTCACTATTGATTGGAGAAATCTAAATTAAAACAATTCTGAGGTACTACCTCATGCCTATTAGATTGACCAATAGAGCAGAAAAGAAAAATGATAAATAGTGGATGGGACATGGGAAAAATGAAACATTAATGTATTGTTGGTGGAGTTGTGAAGTGATCCAACAATTGTGGAGGAAAATTTGGGACTATGCCCAAAGGGCTAGAAAACTATTCATACCCTTTGTCCCAGAAATGCCACTTCTTTGTCTGTGTCCCAAAAAAAAGATTAAAAAAATAAGCAAACAAAAAGGGAAAAGGACTGATATGTACATAAATATTTATAAGTATCTCTTTTCTGGGGGTAAAGAATTGAAAACTTAGGGGATGTCCATCAGCTGGGGAATGGCTGAACAAATTGTCGTAGCATGATTGAATATGATGGAATGTTACTATACTATTAGAAATGATAAGCACATGTTCTCAGGAAAACCTGGAAAGACTTACATGAACCGATGCAAAGTGAAATGCACTATGTATGAAGTAACAGCCATATTGTAAGGTGATTAGCTTTAAAGGACTTAGCTATTTTCAGCAAAAAAAAAATGCTCTCTGAAAAACTGAAGGACTTATGATGAAAAATTCTATCCATCCTCAGGAAAAGAACTAATGGTGTCTGAATATACATCAAAATATACATTTTTTACTTTATTTTTTCTGAGGGTTTTTTTTTGGGGGGGGGGAGAAGAAGGAGGTCTATGTTTTTTCCACCACAATATCACTATTGGGGAAATGTTTTATACAACTCCACATGTATAACCTATATTAAATTGATTGCCTTCTCAATGAGGGGTGGTGTGGAGGAAGGAGAGGACAGTATTTGGAACTCAAAGTTTTAAAAACAAATGTTTAAAAAAAAACAAAAATGAAAAAGATCTAGGGATTCTAGGAGTTGGAAGAAAGGGGAAAGTGTATTCCAGGCAAGGGGAGGACTGCCTGTAGGAAGACATTGGAACAGTGGATAGAATATCCTATACAGCACTGTAAAATCAAGGACCCTGACACAGAGAGGAGGGCCTGCTATCACGAATTCTTTTATCTGTTTTTATGAAAGGAAAGGTAACTTTTGAGGGGTCACCAATTACCTTAATCAAGTACATATATCAATCACTTAGTTCAGAGGAAAAAATCAGCACCCTGAACTTCAGAGAAAATACAAAGAAATAATATCAACAGACAGGGCTTCCAGATGCCTGACCATAAGCAATACATACATCACAGATCAGCAGACAAATGCAACTGTCTGACCATACATACATAGTTACCAGAGAGAGAAGCACTAACCTCTGGATTTTCAAAGCTGAGGGGCTGCTTAATGGCTGCCCAGAGTCTCCTCTGGCCAAATAAATACTTCCAATGAGAAAGCCCTGAAACAAAACCTCACCTCAGAGTACATATGCACTTCTCAGTGCCAGAGGACATCACAACCCTGGAAAATCAGTGCCTCCTTAACAAAAGATGTGGGCCTTCCTACAAATCTCCCCTAATCAAACTATTCTCAACGGGCAGACCAATTAATGGGTGGGGAAGATTTTCAGTTTCATTTGCATTACAAGCACAAAATTGAGTTTAGCTACATTATAGAGTGCGTGAAAGTGATGATGTATGATGAGAATGGGAAGATACATTGGAGGCTGATTATGGACTCTGGGACTACTTTGGAACTTACATTCACACTAGTTAGCTGGGTCCCCAGAATGATGCTGGATACTGCTTCTCTCAGGTTTCTAGGGTTAATACTGAGAGATTGTGGAATGTTGTCTTTAGTACTATCATTCACAAATTGCCAACTGCATGCTTTCTATAAATTATCAGTTTATATCAATTAGCTAATCTTATTCAATTGTCTTTTAGAAACTGGTATTGGATAAGGTAGAACAGTTTATGTAACAAATCTTCCCAAACTGGAGACACACTCTCTCAAAAGAACATGCAGAGTCGAAAGAAAGTGGATTTGAACTCAAATAATTGAAATCATCTATATTCTCTTTTGTGTTCCCTTCATAGAGTCGTCTTGAAGTACCCCTTAAATATTGTATAACCCTTTGCTAGGAATCCTTTTAAAGTCCTAAAGATGCCTTTTCCAGAAGGTTTACTTAGTTGCCAATTAATCTCTCACCTGCCGATGGCACCGTCAGCCCCAGCTGTCCCAAGAACATGCTTGATGATATAAGTGGGAAGTACTAAATCTTGTAACTTTTTTGAAGATAGGTCTTCTTCTGACAGTAGGTAGTGCAGGAGACAGAGACCTTCTCCTCTTTTCTGCTCTCAAGAGATTCCCTCTGAGGGGCTTGGTTAAGGCTGTTATTTCATCACCAGTTTGACTCACCACTGGAATGCCAGATGAAGAGCGAGTTTATTGTTTTAACTCATCCTTCAAAGGACATGTCCAACTCTTACCAACTTAATATAATTCCATTGGATCATTATTTCCCTTTTTAATGGCTAAACTCTTTCCCAACTTGATTTCTTAGCTTGTCCATATTTACTTTATGTCTTTGATTGATTGACTTGATTCAGAAGAAGTGTCTAGGCTTCATGCATATTCAGTTTTACACATCTGATCAGTTGATTCAGTAAGAAGTCTAGGCCTTATGTGTTTGACCGAAGTGGTTTGGAGCCCACCCTTAAATGTTCTCTCCAATTTAACATTTGCTGTTCTCTGCAATCCTTTGGAGCACTTTTGGCAAACCTGCCATCCCAAACCTTGAATAGCTTTCTAGTGACTTGGGGAGGACAACATTATGTTTTTTGGATATATTCCCCAGTGCCTAACCCTAATGGGTCTCAAGAAAATCATAATTAAAATAAAAACTTAACATTCTCCTGTATTTTTAAATTCTTGATGGCACAATTTAACAAATATACATTACTGGATGTGCAAAAAAATTTGACTGCTCTACCACTTGATGTGTGTTTGTGTGTGTGTGTGTGTGTGTGTGTGTGTATGTATGTAGGTACATACAGGTATAGTATTAATATTACTTCATTGTTACTGTCTAAGGTGACTTTTAGGGAAATGTAGTTTCCTTCTTTATCTTTTTCATTTAGATTTATTTTTATTTTTGTTCTGTCTGAGCTTAGGATCGCTATCCCTGCTTTTTGTTTTCTTTTAAGCTTCAATTGAAGGATAATAGGTTCTGCTCCAGTCTCCTACTTTTACTCTGTATGTTTCTTTTCCTCAAGTGTGTTTCTTGTAAACAACATATTGTAGGATTTGAGTCTTTGATCCATTCTACTACCTACTTCCATTTTATAGGAAAGTTCATCCCATTCTCAGTTATGATTACCCTCCATTTTATTTTTTCTCCTGTTAGAGCTCTCTCTCCTTTCACTCTTTCCATGCTCACCAGTGTTTTACTTCTGTTAACCATCCCCCATCTACCCATCCAATCTGCTCTCTGTCTTTACCCACTATCCCCATTTTCTTAATCTCTTCCCTTCCTAATTTCCTGTTGGGTAAGACAGTTATAGACATTCAACTGATTGTGTACATTATTCCCTCTTTGAACCAATACTTATGAGAGTAAGGTTCAAGCAATGCCTATTGCCCACACTCCATTTTTCCTGGCTTTCCCTGCATCTCTTCATGAGAAATAATTTCTCCTATTCTACCACCTATTGTACTTTTGCAACACTGTAGTCTTCCTTCTTACTCCTTAATTAATTTTCATGTCATTCCCTCAAACTTTCTTTATACCTATGCCCAATGTCTATGTATATTTCGTCTATCTGTACTGTTAGTAATTCTCAGGTATATGTCCATTTTCCAGGTGAAGGATCTGCCTTTTAAGGAGGACTATAGCAAGAATTTTGCCAGCAATGACTAAGAGAGAGATCTCCATGTGATTGTTGCAGGACAATCTATTCCCTTTACTCTTACAGAGATGGACAAAGGAGGCATCCTTGAACTCCTGGGGGTAACCTCCTCTTGCCATATAATCTGGAAAATTTCAGTCAGCTTTTACATGAGCAATGGTCCCATACATGGAACCATGGGTTACAATAAATGGAGAAGTTTTGAATACTGTGGATAAGTTCACTCACCTTGGTAGTGAACTTTTCAGGGATATGCACATTGACAATGAAGTTGATGCATGCATTGCCAGAGCTAGCTGAGTATTTGGGAGGCTCTGAAGAAAAGTTTGAAAGAGAAGAGGTATTAGACTGACTACCAAACTTAAGGTCTACAGAGCCATTGTGTTGATCTCATTGTTATATGCTTGTGAAACATGGACAGTCTACCAGCACCATGCCAGGAAACTGAATCACTTCCATTTGAACTGTGTTAGGAAGATTCTGAGGATCACCTGGCAGGATAAGGTACCAGACACTGAAGTCCTTGCTCAAAGTGAACTGCCAAGTATTCAAACCATGCTTCAGAGAGCACAATTCCAATGGGCTGGCCACATTGCTCAAATGCAAAATGTATGCTTGCCAAAAAGACTATATTATGGAGAACTTGATGGGGAAGGCAATCACATGGTGGCCAGAAAAACGATACAAGGACACTTTCAAGGTCTCTCTCAACAACTGAATCTGGCTGTGCAACATGGGAGACACTGGCACAGGACACTCAGTATGGCATGCCCATATAAGAAAAGGTGGTGTACTCTTTGAACAAAGCAGAATTGAGACAGCACAAAGTAAATGCAAGATGCACAAACTTGGGATATCCACCCCAAATATTCATGTGGACTATCTGTGCCCAACCTGTGGTAGAGCATTCCGAGCTTGTATTGTTTTGCTCAGCCACAGTCAGTCTCAATGAAATTTCACTTTGCAATGGTGATGTCATTTTTGTCCTCTTCAAAGACAAAGGACAACAACCAACTGTTAGTGGTATAATTTTTAAAAATTACAAATATCACCTTTCCATGTAGGGATGTAAGCAGTTCAACTCCATTGAATCCCTTATATTTTATTTTCATTTTCTCTTTTTATTCTTCACTTGGGTATTGATATTGGAGATGACATTTTTGTTCAGATCTCATCTTCTCCCTATGAAAGCTTGAAATCTGTCTATTTCTTTGAATAACCATTTTTTTTTACCTTGAAGTATTATGCTAAATTTCTCCAGGCAGGTGGCTCTTTATTGTAGTCCTGTTTCTTTTACCTTCCAGAATATCATCTTCTCTGAACTCTGATCTTTAAATGTTGCAGCTGCTAAGTCCCATGCAGTCCTCATTATGACTCCCTGATATTTGAAATTTTTCTGACCACTTGCATAATTTTTTTCCCTTGACCTGATAGTTCTATAAGTTGGCTATAATATTCCTTAGGGTTTTTACTTTGGCTCACTTTCCAGAGGTGGATTCTTTTAATGCCTATTTTTTTCCTCTGGTTTCAGGACAGCAGATCAACTTTTCCTTGATAATTTTTGGAAAGACACTGTTCAGATCCTCCTTTAGAATATATCTTTCAGGTAGCTGAATGATTCTGACATTGTCTTTCCTGGATCTATTTTTCAGGTCAGTTGTTTTTCCAATGAGGTCAGCCAGAAAGTTTTAATCTGTGCTCAGGAAGAAAGCCAAAGGATTCCAAAGCCAAAGGATTGTGTCATCAAGAGGATGCAGTGAATAACAAAGAAAGAGGAACTTGATGTTTCTAGTTACATATTAATAGTAGTCTGTTTTTCCACAAAGAATCAAGTCCATCATGATTTTCTGCTAGAATTGTATTAGTTATCATCTATGTGTCCACACCCTTATTTCCATTCATGTGGTTGAAAGCTAAGGGTTCAGGCATATAATAATTTTACTCTTCAGAATATGAAAAAAAAATCTGTGCTCAAAAACATTAGAATAGCTCTGACCTTAAATTTTGCTAAAGGTAATAGAGTTTCCCTTAGAGTGAGGAAGACCTAGATTCAAGCTGTGCCTTTTACAAGTATTGCTTGTGTGACCCTCAGTAAATCACTTCACAACTCTTCAAACTCTTTTTCATAGAAAAATGGAGACATATAATTGGTGGAGGGGTTCTCTTCACTGTGAGGTGTAGACATCAATAAATTTGCAAGTTCAGTCAGATAGATAGGTAAATAGGTAGAAAGGAAGGAAGGAAGGAAGAAAGGAAGGAAGAAAGAAGGAACGATAGATGATACATGGATACATGGATGGATGGATGGATGGATAGAGGGACAGTTGGATGGATGGACAGACAGATAGATAGATGGATAGATAGATGGATGGATGGATAGTTAGATAAAGGGAAAGAAAGAAAGGACAGAGCCCCTAACAGTAATGTATCAAAGGAAAACCCAAATATCTTTGACTGCCAGTTCCAAAGATTTTTCTTTTCTCAAAAAGCTGCATAAACTTTAGACAACATTCTCATTGTTTGGCATGCATGCGTGTGTGTGTGTGTGTGTGTGTGTGTGTGTGTGTGTGTGTGTGTGTGTGGTGTGTGTGTGTGTGTTTTAGATGGATATATTTTTCTTCAGAAGTTGTAAGAAGAAAAAGGTTTCCAAAATATTTATTTAATGATGCTCAAAAACATCAAAGAGACCATTTTAATTCTTCTCACGTTCAAATTATTAATAGTCTATCATTATTTTTAAACAAAGAAATAGAAGTAGGGATTTAAAACTTTTTTGTCAAAAATTAGATTGTTGCAGGCACAATAGGGTTTAAGTTCTTTTAACCTGTAAAATAGACTTGTCAGTTTCTACATTCTTGTTACTTTAATAATAGGTCTTGGACTTTACCCAGGATATGTAATAGTGATGGATGAAGACAAAAAGAGAGAAGGTTTTGTTTTTGTTCAATATATGTGGTTTTGAGGAGGAGCCAAGATGGAGGAGAGAAGCCAGGAAGTTTCCTGAGCTCTTCTTAGTTTCCTTCAGAAACAATGTTAAATCAAGTCACAAAAAGAATTCTGGAGTGACAGAATCCACAAAAAGACAGAGTGAAACAATTTTCCCTCCTAACATAACTTAGAAAGAGTTCAGGAAAGGTCTTTATCACTTGGGTAAAAGGGGAGTAGAGCCCAGTGCAGGTGGTTTTGGGGCAAGTCAGGAGGAGGCTCTCAGGTTCAGCACAGATTAGCAATGGAGGCCCCACAGCCATGGCTCACTAGTTCAGTGGCACAGCAGGACAACTGTGGGGTCTCCAGCCCCAGAGCACCAGGCAAACTGCCAGTCCCAGAATTGAGAGCACAATAGACCAGCAACCAGAGCACAATGGTTAAGCTACCGTTCCAGAGGCTCTGGGACAGAAAGCCAGACAATTGGCCCTCAGTACTAGAACTTGGGACAGTATCCTCTGTGTCTGACAAGGAGTGCTCAACTTTTTAAATAATGAGTAAAAGATCAAAAAAAAAAAGAAGTCCTGATTATACAAAGCTACCATAGTGATAGGAAAGATCAAAATATATACTTAGAAAAGGACAATAATTGTTCTAAGACCCAGAAAGTTTTCTTGGCAGATCACAAAAAGGATTTTCAAAATCAAGCAAGAGAGGCACAAAAAACCTGATAAAACCAGTGAGTTATACAAGATAACTGTGAAACACAGAGTCAATAGCTTGGAAAGGGAAGCAGAAAAATTGAAAAAAAAATCCTGTAAAAATAGAATGGGCCAAATGAGGGAAAATTCATCGAGGAAAATAATTCCTTTTAAAGTAGAATTGGTCAAATAGAAAAGGAGGTAAAGATGCTCATTGAATAAAACAATTATCTAAAAATTAGAATTGGACAAGTGGAAGCTAATGATTCTATAAGAAATCAAGAATCAGTTCAACAGAATCAAAAGGATGAAAAGATAGCAGAAAATGAAAAATACCTCACTGGAAAAACAATTGACCTAGAAAAACGATCAAAGAGAGCTGATTTAAGAATTATTGGACTATAGGAAGTCTAGGATCAAAAGAAGTGCCTGGACAGCATGTTTCAAGAAATTATCTAGGAAAATTGACCTGATATCCTAAAACCCAAAACTCATTGAAAAATTCTATCCATCACCTCCTAGATGAGATCCAGAAATGAAAACTCCAAGGAATATTGAAGCCAAATTCCAGAATTATCAGTCAGGTACCAAATACCAGAAGCAGCCAAAAAGAAACAATTCAAACACTGAAGAGCCACAGTCCCGATTACACAGGATTTAGTAGCATCAACATCAAAGGATTAGAGAGTTTGGAATGTTATACCAGAAGGCAAAGGAGTTTGTACTAAAACCAAAAATCACCTACCCAGCAAAATTGAGAATAATCTTTCAGGGGAAAGGATAGGTATTCAATGAAGTAGGGGACATTCAAATTTTCCTCATGAAAAAGAAAAAAGTGAACAGAAAACTCAGTCTTCAAATACAAGCCACAAGAGAAGCATAAAAAGGTAAAAGACATGGTATTCAAAACATAGGAAGAGAATCTTGTAACTCTTAAAAACAATATCTCAATTAAAAATTGTATTTCAATCTAGAGTTAAAAGGAGTATACTTTGACAGAGTATATGGCTTTTATGTGCTGGTAAGAAAATCAATTAAAGGATAAAAGAAAAAAAGATTGTACTGGAAGAAGAGGAAAGGGGGAGGAACAATGCAGCAAATTGTATGATGAAGAAAAATGAAAGACATTACAGTAGGGGAGGGAGTGAAAGGAGTAAAGGAGAGGGTGAAACTTGTTTGAACCATACTATCATTAGATTTGGCTCAAAGGGGAAATAACATACACACATATTGGCAAACACATCTTTATATAGGAGGTGAAGTTGAAAAGAAAGTGGAGGGCTTATAGAAGGGAGGGAACAATGAGGAAGGGAGTGATAAGAAACAAAACACTGAGGAGTACAAACTGGATGGAAGGTATGAGAGAGAAAAGTATAAATGAGGACGGGGATAGGATGAAGGTAAATAGTAATCAAAACTATGAATGTTAATGGAACAAACTCTCCCATAATACAGAAATAGGTAACAGAGTGGATCAGAGATCACAATCCTACAATATGTCCTTTACAAAAAACACACCTGAAGCAGAGACACACATATACAGAGTAAAAGTAGGAGGCTGGAGCAGAATATATTATAATACTTCAGCTGAAGTTAAAAAAAAAGTGGTAGCAATCCTGATCTCAGACAAAGTAAAGCAAAAATTGATGTAATTAAAAGTGTTAAAGAAGAAAACTACATTTTGCTAAAAGTTAACTTAGACAAAGAGGTAACATCAATAATAAACTTGCAGGCACCAAGTGGCATGGTATCCACATTCTTTTAAATTACGGGAAGAAATAGACAGCAAAACTAAACTAGTGGGGGACCTCAACTCCCCCCCCTCAGAATTAGATACAGCTCACCACAAAATAAACAACAAAGAAGATAAGGAGGTGAATAGAATTTTTTCTTTTCTTTTTGAAAATTTATTTATTTTTAGTTTCCACAAGACTTTGAGTTTCACATTTTCTCGCCAATTCTCCCTTCCACCCGTCCCAAGACAACATGCATTCTGATGACCTCCTCTCTCAATTTGCCTTCCCTTCTATCACACCTTTTCCTTCCCTTATCCTCACCTCCTCTATTTTCTTCTAGGGCAGTATAGATTTTTATACCCCATTACCAGTATTTCTTATTTCCCAGTTGCAGGTAAAAATAAATTTTAACATTCGTTTTCAAAACTTTGAGTTCCAGCTTCTCACCCTTTCTCCCTCCCCACACATCCTCACTGAGAAGTCAAGCAATTCAGTATAGATTATTCATGTGCAGTTATGCAAAAGACTTCCATAAAAGTCATGTTATGAAAGACTCACTGTATTTTCCTCCATCTTCTCCTGCCCCTCATTTATTCTACTCTCTCTTTTGACCTTGTGCCTCCCCAAAAGTGTTTACTTCTAATTACCTCTCCTCCCTTTTGCCTTCCCTTCTATCATTCCCCTCACTCCCCACCTATCCCCTTTTCCCCTACTTTTCTGTGCTGTAAGATAGATTTTCATACCAAATTTAGTGTGTACGTTATTCCCTCCTTAAGCCAAATGTGATGACAATAAGTTTCATTTTTTCCCTCTCACCTCCCCTCGTTCCCATTCCATTGAAAAATCTTTTTCTTGCCTCTTTTATGAGATAATTTGCCCCATTCTATTTCTCCCTTTCTCTTCCTAAAATATTCCTCTCTCATCCCTTAATTTTATTTTTTTAGATATCACTTCCTTTTAACTCACCTTGTGCCCTCTCTCTGTATGTATATAATCCCTCCAACTACCCAAATACTGAGAAAAGTCTCAAGAGTTATAAATATTATCTTTTCATGTAGGAATGCAAACAGTTCAACTTTAGTAAGTCCCTTATGATTTTTCTTTCCTGTTTACCTTTTCATGCTTCTCTTGATTCTTGTATTTGAAAGTCGAATTTTCTCTTCAGCTCTGGTTTTTCTTCAAGAATGTTTGGAAGTCCTCTATTTCATTGAATAACCATTTTCTCCCTGAAGTATTATATTCAATTTTGCTGGGTAGTTGATTCATGGTTTTAATCCTAGCTCCTTTGACTTCTGAAATATCATATTCCCAGCCCTTTGATCCCTATATGTAGAAGCTGTTAGATCTTGTGTTATTCTTATTTTATTTCCACAATACTCAAATTGTTTCTTTTTGGTGGCTTGCAATATTTTCTCCTTGACTTGAGAACTCTGGAATTTGGCTACAACATCTCTAGGAGTTTTTCTTCTCAGATCTCTTTCAGGCAGTGATCTTTGAATTCTTTCAGTATTTGTTTGACTCTCTGGTTTTAGAATATCAGTGCAGTTTTCCTTGATAATTTCAGGAAAGATGATGTCTAGGCTATTTTTTTTGCTCATAGCTTTCATATAGTCCCATAATTTTTAAATTGTATCTCCTGGATCTCTTTTTCAGGTCACATGTTTTGCCAATGAGATATTTGACATTTTCTGCTATTTTTTCATTCCTTTGGTCTTGTTTTATAATTTCTGGGTTTTTCATAAAGTCATTAACTTCCATTTGATCCATTCTAATATTTTTTTCTTCAGTGAGCTTTTGGATCTCATTTTCCTTCTGGACAATTCTGCTTTTTAGGGCATTATTTTCCTGATTAGTTTTTTTATCTCTTTTGCCATTTGGTTTAGTCTGTTTTTTAAAGTGCTATTTTCTTCAGCACTTTTTGGGTCTCCTTTAGCAAGCAGTTGGCTCATTTTTCATGATTTTCTTGCATCCTCCTCATTTATCTTCCCAATTTTTGCTCTACTTCTCTTACTTGATTTCAAAATTCTTATTAAGCTCTTCCATTACCTAAAACCAATTTATATTTTTCTTATAGTCTTCTGATGGAGGAGCTTTGACTTTAGTGTCTTCTGTTTGCATGATTTGGTCCTTCTTGTCACCAAAGTAAGGTTCCAGTTTTTGCTCATTTCCCTAGCCATTAACTTGACTTTTGAGCCCTTTGTCAAGGTAGTTCTCTGCTTCCTTTGGGGTTGGGAGGGTGTATTGCCAGCTGCTCCATCCTTACACAATCTGTGGGCCTAGAATTGCAGAAACAGCTCCTGTCTCTGCCCCTGCAGCTGTTGTGGCTAGGGTGGGTTCCTTTGCCTCCTCCCCTCTCTGTTGCCCTGGAGCTGGGGTCAGACCACTCCAGTCTTCTACACTGGTCCCATAGACTTTTTACCCTGACCTCCCAATATATCCTTGGCATTTTGGTGTCCTGAAGTCTGGAAACTGTCACAGGTGGGAGAGAGTCATTCCCTGCAAGCATACTCAGGTCCTTTCTGTTCCCAGCAGAGCCCATGCTGGACTGTGCCCTGCCCCCACCATGGCATGACAGACACTTCCTGGTGACCTTCCAGGCTGTTTGGGGCTGGAGATTTGCTTCACGCTATCATTTTGTGGAGTTTGAAGTTCCAGAATTTGTTTAGAGCCATTTTTTACAGGTATTTGGCTGGCCTTGGGGACAGCATTCTAGAAAGTATGTGCTGTTACTCCACCATCTTTGCTCTACCCCCAGTGAATAGAATTTTAGAGAAGTTAGATATGATTGGATAAATTTGAAATTTCGGGAGAAAATTGAATGGGGCTAGAAACAAATATACCTTTTTCTTAGAGGTACATGGTGCCCACACAAAAACTGACCATGCATCAAGGCATAAAAGCCCCAAAATCAACTGTGGAAATGCAGGAATATGAAATGCATCCTTTTTAGATTAGGATGTAAAACAAAATACATGTGAAAAAGGGCCATGGAAAGATAAACTAAAATTAATTGGAAACTAATCCTAAAGAATGAATGAGTCAAACAACAAGACATAGAAACAATCAATAACTTCATCCAAGAGCATGACAACAGGGAGACAACATGACAAAATTTATGGGAAGCAGCCAAAGCAGTTCTTAGAGGAAATTTTACATGTCTAAATGTTTGTATGAATAAAATAGAAAAAGAGAAGATCAATAAATTGAGAATGCAACTAAAAAAGCTGAAAAAAGTACAAAGTAGAAATCCCAAATTAGATTTAATTAAATACTAAATTAGAAATTCTGAAAACCAAAGGACAGATGAATCAAATTGAAACTAAAAAACTACTGAACTCATAAATAAAACTAAGACCTGGTTTTATGAAAAGATCAACAAAATAGATAAAGCATTTGTTAATTTGATTTTAAAAAAAGAAAGAAGAAAATCAAATTACTGATATCAAAAATGAAAATGGTGAATTTACCACCAATGAAGAGGGAATTAAAGCAATAATTTGGAGCTCAACTGAGCACCAAAAATCTAGCAATCTAAATGAAATGGATAAATATTAAAAATAAATACTAATTGCCCAGATTAACAAAAGAAATAAAATATTTAACCCAATTTTAGAAAAAAACTTAAGAAAAATTCTCCTGGGCAGATGAATTTAAAAGGAAACTTTTAAGGCACAACTAATTCCAATACTCTATAAAATATTTGGAAAAAAAGGTGGAGTCCTACCAAATTCCTTTTATGGCACAAGTATAGTGCTTATACTTAAACTAGGAAGAACAAAAACATAAAAACAAAATTATAGACCAATTTCCTTAATAAATGTTGACGCAAAAAATTTAAATAAAATTTTAGCAAAGAGAGTACAGCTACTTATCACCAAGATAATATGGTATATCATGTGGGATTTACAACAGCAATTTAGAGCTGCTTCAATATTAGAAAAAATATTTGCATAATTGATCATATCCATAACAAAACCAGTAGAAATCATATGATTATTTCAATTGAGGTAGAAAAAGTTTTTGACAAAATACAACACCCACTGTTATTAAAAACTTTGGAGAGTATATGAATAAATTGATCCTACCTTAAGATGATAAGTAGTATCTATCTAAAATCATCAGCAAACATTGTAATGGGGATAAACTGGAAGGTTTCCCAATAAGGTCAGGGGTGAAGCAAAGATGAACATTATCATGATTTTTAATTAATAGTGATTAAAAATGTTTACTTTAGAAAAAAGTGAAGATAAAGGATTTGAAAGAATTAGAATAGGCAATGAGGAAACAAAACTATCACTCTTTTCATTTGATATCATGGTATTCTTAGAGAATTCCAGATAATCAACTGAAAACACTACTTGAAATAATTAACTTTAACAAAATTGTCAGATATAAAATAAACCCACAAAGATGGTGGGGTGAAAGCACAGACTCACATGAACTCTGCAATAAACAACTGAAGATACCTCTAAAAAGTGAATCTGAACAAATTTTAGAGTTCCAGAATCTACTAGGACACAGCGTTAAGTAGATTTCCAGTCCAGGACAGCCCGGAAAGTTGACAAGAAGAATCTGTTCCAGAGTGAGTGAGCTGCACCAGCACAGACTTGGCCATACCCACAGATGAGCAGGGCTACCCCAGGCAAGCTGAATCTCCCATAGCAGTGTGGATTTCCAAGTCTCTCAGCCTGGGATGGAAGTGTAGTGGATCAGAATGAGAGAGAAGCATATGACACATGCCAGAAGCTGCAATGCCTCTAGGATGAGCAGCCCACAGACTAAGTGTTTGAAAGTCACCTCCTTGAACTTCCAGGAGCCAAGATGGTAGAGTAAACTGTAAATACTCTTACCTTCCCCTTGTTGACCTCAAAAACCCAGAGAATATTGCCCTAGGAAAAGTCCTGGAATAGTGAAAGCAGCAGAAGGGGTAAACTGGCAAATTGTCTTTTAACTCTGGAGGTTAGAGATATCAATGGGAAGATTGAGGCTGAAAGGGGCCAGTGTAGAACCAGATTCATGCCAGCAAGCACTTCCTCACTGATCCAGCAGAAGAGCCTGAGCCCCACGGGGGTGGAGTCAGTAAGTACGAACACCAGGACCCCAAGAGTTTCAGTCTAATTCAAGGGAAATTCAGAAAAACTCCACCTGACTTCACTCTTGGAACACACCAACCTGCTAAGCCATAGATAATTTGGAGTATTATATACCTTCTAGCTGAAGAGTCAGAGGCCACAACATACAAAGCCAGAAACCAGACCCCAAACTCTCAGCATAAGAATTGTGGGACAGAGACCTCTGTAGCCCAGAAGCAGAGATCCACTTTAAAAGCTAGGAAAAAGGCAATCACCATGAGCAAGAAGCAAATCAGAAAAGCAAAGACCATTGAATCTTACTACAGGGAGAGGAAAGATCAAAATTTGAATTCAGAAGAGGACAGCACTGACAACATGCCCACATCTGAAACCTCAGAAAGGGAATATGAACAGGTCTCAAGACAAAAAGGCATTCTTGGATGAGCTCAAGAAGGATTTTAAAAGCCAAATGAGAGTGTTAGAAGAAAAATTATCCAGTGATTTTAAAATTATAATTGACAATATGAAAAAAGAATTCACTGAAGAGAAAAGCTCCTTAAAAATAAATCTGGTGAAATGGTAAAGGAAGTGCAAAACTTAACTGGGAAAATTAGACATTTGGAAAAGGAAGTACAAAACCTAACTGAAGAAAACAATTCATTAAAAATTAGAATTTGAGCAGTAGAAAGGAATGACTCTATGTGGCATCAAGAATCAATCAAAGAAAATTTAAAGAATAAAAAAAAGAAGAATATGTAAAATCTCTCTTTGGAAAAACAACTGACCTGGAAAATAGATGTAGGAGAGAAAATCTAAGTATTATTGGTCTACAAGAAAGCAATGAAGAAAAAAGAGCCTGGGCAATATCTTCCAAGAAATTGTCAAAGAAAATTTCCCTGAGGTCTTAGATCCAAAGGGCAAAATAGTCATCGAAAGCATCCACTGATCAGCTCTTGAACTAGATGCCAAATTGAAAACGCCAAGGAATATTGTTGCCAAATTCCAGAATTATCAGATCAAGGAGAAATTACTGCAAGCAGCTAGAAAGAAACAATTCAAACATTTAGGAAATATAGTCAGCATCACACAGAATCTTACAGCTTCTACGTTGGGATTGGAATATGATATTCCATGAGGCAAAGGAGTTGGGACTGCAACCAATGATCAAATACCCACCAAAATTTAGCATAATCTTTCAGGTAAACAGATGAATATTCAATGGAATAAAGGATTTCCAGACCTCCCTGATGAAATGGCCAGAGCTCAAAAGAAAATTTTATCTTCAAATATAATACTCAAAGGTCACATAAAAGGTAAACGAGGGAAATGTTATTTAATATGAGTAAACTGTTTACATCCTTAAATGGGAAGATGATACTTGTTAATCTTGAGAAGTGTATATTTATTATGACATTTAAAAGTGAAGGAGTGATTAATAGGGAGGAAAGTAGTAGTAAGGGAAAAGGGAGAGAGGCTGATAGAAAAAAGAGGAGATTGAGGGAGAAAATGATTGAAAGTAAAACTCTTGAAGAAGGGAAGTGAGGAGGGAGAAATAAAAGCATAAATGGGGGTGGGGAGAGGATGGAGAGAAAGACACAGATAGTAATCATAATTTAAAATGTGAATGGGATGAACTCCCCCATAAAACTGAGGCAGATAGCAGGATGGATTAAAAACCACAATCCTACAATATGTTGCTTACAAGAAATGTATTTGAAACAAGGGGATACACACAGGGCAAAGTTAAAGGTTAGAGTAGAATATATTATGCTACAACTGATGTAAAAAAACAGTGGGGTAGCAATTCTAATCTCAGACAAAACAAAATTAAAAATAGATCTAATCAAAAGAGATAACCTACTAGAATATATGCACCAAATGGCATAACATTGAAATTCTTAGAGGAGAAGTTAAGAGAGTTACAGGAACAAATAGACAGCAAAACTTTAGTAGCAGGGGACCTCAGCTGCCCCCTCTCTGAAGTTGATGACTCTAAACTCAAAATAAACAATAAGGAAGTTAACAGCGGAATAGAATTCTGGAAAAGGTAGATATGATAGATCTCTGGAGAAAACTGAATGGGGATAGAAAGGAGTATAACTTTTTCTCAGTGGTAGAGGACCCATATACAAAAATTGGCCAATGTACTAGGGCATAAAAACCTCACAATTCAGTGAGGAAAGACTGAGATAGTCAATGCATCCTTTTCAGATCATGATACAATAAAAATTATATATAACGAAGGGCTATGGAAAGAACTGTTTCAGATAGGCTTGACCCTTTACAGCAATCCTCCCTAAAGGATGGATACATAAATGCAAAAGGAGGGGGTGAAAAATTTAAAACTTATGGAAATGATTGCTGAAAACTGAAAGCAAATTAATGATAAAAAATAAAATAATTACTACTTCCAAAAATAACCAGCAGCATTTCTATATATTACCAGTATAGAAAGAGGTAGAAGAAATTCCATTTTAATAACTGCAAACAATATAAAATATGTGTCTCTACTTGCCAAGACAAACTCATTTTTCATATAAATAAAATCATATCTAAATAATTGGAAATATATGAATTGCTCTTGGTAGGCCAAACCAATACAATAATACAAAAGAAAATACTACCTAAATTAATGTATTTATTCAGTACCATACCAAACTACCAAAAATTATATTACAGAGCTAAGAAAACAAACAAACAAACAAAAATATATGTTGTTTCTCTAGGTGGCAGTCAGCATTGAAACTTTGTGGCCCTCTTGGAAATGCATGGCTGCCAAGACTTTTACATGATTTGGTGGCTCTCTCTAAGTTTCCTGAATTAGAAAGGGTTTTCTGCATTTTCATTTTCCAAGAATCAAAGGTTAATTCCAGAGGTCCGTTTTTGATTTGTCATCTACAACTAGGATAAAAAAAAATTCTCTGAGATATTTCAGATAGACACCTCATGTTTCATGTTGTGATTGTGGTAGTGCTACCTTACTACCAATGGGCTACTTTGGAAATATAAAATCCAGGACTCATTAAACTCTTCATCATACTTTGATTGAAAATGTTTCAGTGATATTATCGCATACCAGAGAGCAAAATCATTCACATCATAATAATCCAAATGACTACTCCCCTTAAACAGGAGCTTTCACCTGGGTTCAATGAATCTGTTTAGATTGATAGGTACATACATAGATATATACATTCATAGATACATAGATGCATAGATACATAGTTAGATACATAGATTTTTAAATACATAGATAACTGTGTTTCAATTTAATTGGTTTTCCTGGGTAATTCTAGGTATTTATGCATTTAAAAACGTTATTCTGAGAAAGGATCCAGAGACTTCCTGTCCAAAGAGTCCATGATAAAAAAAAAAGTTAAGGATCCTCATCATATAAGGAAATTGACCTTTCAATATTGACAATATTATCATTCATCCTCATAGAACTTCACAAAGAACAAGTAATTATGTATTCTCTAGAACTAAAGAAATACTAAAATCCTTTGTACTTTTAAATTAAAAATATTTATTGAAAATACATCACAAGACACAGTCAAAGATGACCAAAATCTGTGATAACGGTATGTGATTAACAATTTTTTTCTAATTTTTTTCCTTTAAAGTTTCAGAATGAATTTTTATTTCATGAGGGGAAGTTCATATATGAAGCTATTTAAAAGTTTCACAAATATACTTGAATTCAATTTTTTTCAATAAATATTTATTCAGTGCCTACTTAAGTAGCATTCTGTAGTAGAGGGCTGACATCTAAATGAAGAAGACCTGAGTTCAAGTCTTGTCTTTTATGCATGCTGACGATAAGATTCTAGGCTAGTAAAACTAAACTTTGAGTGCTCAGACAACTTTTTGCCTACCAATTTTATAACACTTGTTGATTTATATTGGGAGAGAGAATAATATACAGGGAGTTCCTTGTCCCTGGAATCATAGATATATATCAGCATGTCTAGATGTGCATATACATATATATACATATAATGTAACAGATATACATGTATTTTATGAAATGTTTATATCTAGATATATGTATGTATACATATATACATACACACACATACACACATCTATATATATATATATATATATATATATATATATATATATATATATATAAATATATACACATATATGTCTCTGATTGGTCATAGTGATAGAAAAAGTAGGACCTCAAGGAGCTTATAATGTGAGATAGGTATAAGCATATAAATAACTATGATAGAAAGGAAAGTGATATAAACTGTTATAAGGACAAAAGAAAATGCTAAACAGTATTATGAAGACTTTAAGGGAAGAGGTTTCACTTTCAAGTGACAAAGACAACACACCTCTCAATATAGTTTAAGAAGTCTCAGATACATCAATGGAGATAGTTAGAAGAATCAACCAATAAAAGGACATGATTTTTTTTATTAATTTTTAACTTAAATAATAAATAAAGAAAAAAAGAAACATATTGCTAATTTAAATACTAAAACTTAAGAAAAACAGGTGTCATGTGCACAGCAAAACATGAAAAGATTTGAATATATAGCAATTATTTTCCATTTCAAGAAAGTCCATATAATAAATACTACATGTTGTGTTCAGAACTATCAATCTTTTCTTTGCTTCCTTGTAAGTTTGCTTTTGTTTTTTACTGTGCACTTTTTACTTTGTTCTCCCTCCAACCCAAGAATACTACAATTAAGCATGAATATATATACATATACACAGACACATATATATACATATACATACACATATACACACATATATACATATATGTTTATAAATACACACATGTATATATATGTGAGTGTGAGTGTATATTATATAAGTATATGCATACATACATACATACATATATACACACACAAACATATGTACATAATTACATACATATACTTATATATCTATAATCATACTCACATATAGACATATACATTCATATGCATCTATGTAAGATTGTAGTATACTTGCTTGTCCTCTCTCTGAGGATGGATAACACCTTTCTTCATAAATCCAAGTCTTATCCATATTTTTCTATGAAATTTTAATATGTGAAAAAAAACCATCATTTGCCCAGATACCTTTATTAGGCAAGAATGCCCTATTTATTGACTCATTGAATCAATTAATCAACCAGTGTTATAAACTTGGTGTTAAAGAATGTAACTCCATCACAATGTATAATTCCTTAGTCAATTACACAGAATTACAAGGCTTTTGGTTGTTGAATTTTTGATAACTAGAAAATACTAGAGACTAATGATGTCACACAGAAAAGATTTTTATGATTAGTAGAATCTTAAATACCTTGGGCCTATGTAGGCAACTTCATCCCCTGTCTCTTTACATTTATATTCACTGTTTCCTGTGTCTGAAATGTACTCCCTCTTTATGTCTTCTTTATAGACTGCCTCTCTTCTTTCAAGGTAAGGGTCAATATCACCTCACTCAATATCACATTGCTGACCAATGACAAACTCTGGACAAGAATCCTGGGTTGTTTTTTTTTTTTACTCCTGATTCAAATATTATATTTCTATCACCCCTTCAAAAGGAGAAATTAACTGCATATTGAATTCTGCCAGAGATTATACATACCATCAGTTGCCAGGACCCCAAGTTCAGGGTTTCTTTTCTTTTCCTTATTCTCATTTTTTGCCTTCAATTTCCAGGCCTCAGTTTAAAAAATGCTAATCAAGCAAGAGCCTACATTCACTTTCTGGGTGAGGGATTATATGCTGCATTCCCGAGAATTATAAGCCTAATTAGATGATTGACATCATCAATTGTAATTGAATATTTCTCAGAAACATTAGCTATCAAATTTATATAAAAGCATAAGAACAAAATTTCCTGATTTCTGCAACTCAGAAGCAGTTATTTCATTGGGCAGTCCATCCACAGTCCTGTTTCTACTAATGCAGCATCCTTTCTCCTGATGTTTTTCCTCAATGAGGCACACTAAGGGGAGAACAGCAGTTGTTCCTTGCTAATTGGTTATGAGAGTTCACCACACTTTAATTTCACTGTGAAAAACAATGTACAAAGTGACTAGTTATGGAACTCATCATTGTTAAACAGATAAAATTTGCATTAACTCCCCAAAATATTTGTGAAAGTCTATGCAATATTGTCTATATTTTCAGAGAGTAGATAATTACATTCATTATGTATACAGTATATCCTAAATAAATAAAATTACATCTTTGCAGTGTTTTTATCCAATACATTTCGTTTCATTATCAGTTGTGGAGGTAGACTGGTTGAGGGAACTAAAAATAGCTAGGAAACTGCCATACTACACATTCTTTTATCAACTATATCATTTATTTACTGTTCAATCTTCAACAAGTAGAGATACTTTCTGTATTACAGTTTCCTCGTCTTGAAAGTGGACATGATATGTGCCATGAGGGCATTGATTGTATGTTGGTGTGCTAGAAGCTCACTGAATTTCCATAAATACAATAAAACTTTGAAGATTACATAAAACTTTCCAAGAGAGACTTTTGACTGGAAAGCCATCAGAAAATGTGATGGGGGATTAGAGCCACTATTTTCGAGAAAGAATGGTGATTTCAGTAGGTAAAACATCATAGTCGGCAGTTGTCAGGAATAACAAGTCAAAACAGATAAATGAAATGCATTGAATTCGTAACGAATCTATAGATCTCAAGATTTCATAGTGGGAAGAATTAAAGCCAACATGAGAATTCATAAGGAATAACAGGAAAAGCAAAACCTGTTTAGAGAAATTTTAGAGCAATAGATAACTTAGAGATCTGTATTTACAATATTAGGATACAGTTATTCTAAATCTTTTGTATTCATGTGAAAGCTGTTTTCTGACCATTTGCAAAGATAATGCTATGGAACAGTAAAGAACTCTTGAAGAGTTAGTGATTGATGAGCATCCCCTCCCTGATACCACTTTACAAAGCAACACATCATGCCCATGGAATAAGGGCAAATACTTTAAATTTGGTATAGGAAGATCCAAGTTCAAATAGAGACACTTTTTGATATGTATCATGCCATGGTATTATTAATAGGTCACTGGATATGGAGGTAAGAATCATTAGTTTTAAATGTTGCCTCAGGTACTTACTGTCTTTGTGATCTTCAACAAGTCACTTAATGTCTCTTTGCCTCAGTTTTGTCACCTATAAAAAATGAAAGTTGAAATCAGCCTCTAAGATCCCTTCTAGCTCTAAATCTACGATCCTATGGTTCTGATTTCCTGATCTTATCTCACCCAATGTCCAGTTTCCTCAATGATCAATTATTTTAAATCTATCTTTTTCACTCTTTGCATCCTAGAAGCAAAAAAATAGCTGCAAACTAAATCACATGCTTACATCCTTGCTCATTCTTCTATTGTATTGTTCAGTGATGCCTCACTCTTTGCTATCCCATTTGGGGGCAAAGATATTGAAGTGGTTTGCCATTTCCTTCCCAAGTTTATTTTATAGATGAAGAAACTGAGGCAAACAGGGTTAAGTGACTTTCTCAGGGTCACACAGCTAGTAAGCGTCTGAGGTCAGATTTAAAGGCACAAAATTGTGTCTTCCTAACTCCAAGCTCAACACTCTATTGACTGTGCCACCTAGCTGCTCATTCTTAGGCTAACTTTAAATTCTACCTTTTTGTTAACATGCAGAAACATACTTCATTACTTTATATCTTTATTCCCAAGATCTTGGCTCCAAGTTTAATTCTCTAAGCTATCTAATTTTTCTTCTTAATCAAGTTAAATCCAAGGGGATAGAAAAGCCACAGGAAAATCTTAATACAGTCTCGGCTTGGTACTTTAGCAGAAATAAAAGTAGTTTATTCGCATACTGCAAACTAATGTTGGCCCAACTCCCTTTGCCTTCTTCCCAAATGACATTATGAGACATGCCAAACTAACCTTATTTGCATTTCTGATAGGCTTTCTAGACTTCCCAGATCAAAGAAGGGAAATATATCTAATATATCTTGATTTCAAAAAGACAACTGACAAAATCTCATATAAATATCATATGACTATGGATAAAATGTTAATGCAAACCCTTCATTTTACAGAGGTAGAAATTGAGAAGTGAAACAATTTGCTTGTTGATTAACAAGTCGATAATACTGTTTTTTAATAATTCTTTCAAAAAAGATGAAGAAACATAGATTCACTGCATTAATTCACTGTCATAATTCAATGAGGAAAAAAACCTCATAACTGGCTAAATAAACATAACTGAAGTTTTAATTAGTGGATCAATGTTACCTTTTTTAAAAACCTAAAACATAACAGTAGCTGAAGAATCAAATTGTGTATTACCTAAATTTCAATGGAGATACATGGCAGATCTCACTAACTGGTAGTCTATTCAGTTTTTCTTTTAAACAACATAAATTCAATTTTATTCTCATGTTCAAATCACCCCCCTCCCTACTCTATGCTTTCCATTGAGTAAGAAAGAAAAACAAATGTGACAAATTTGTATAGCCATACAAAACACGTTCCAATATCAGAGAAACAGAGGAAAGAAGAAAATTATGCTTAAATTTGCACACTGAATCCATTCATTCTCTATCAGGAGGTAAATAGCATGTTTCATCATAAGTCCTTTGGAACTAGAGTTACTGTGTAGATCATTGTGTTAATCAGTTACTAAGTCTCTCAGAATTTATTATCTTTATAATAGCATTGTCTCTGTGTAAACTGTTCTCCTGGTTTGTTGCAGTATGTTTCCAGTGATGATTTGTATGCAGTTAGTGGCATACAAATATGTCAATGAAATGCATGACCATAAAAGGCCAATCATGTCTTGAAAGCAAGTTGAAATGGATGAAGGACAGTTTAGGTGTTGCATTGGTAATGCTAGAACATCAAAAGGCCTGGAGAAAGACCTCTTTCATAAGATGTGTGGGGAGAAGGGAGAAATAGGAAAATAAATCTCACCAGGTGAGGAAGCACTGAAAAACTGTGAGCTACAGTGTTAGAGAAAGCACAGCACTGGTTGTATTGATGAAATCCAACTCCAGTGAAAGAATGAATGAAGACATGCAAACCAAATATTCAATAAAATAAAACTGGGAGACATAGTAAATATGTGAAGAACAGTTCAAAAATTAAGCTTGGAATCAACAAGATGAATTCAACAGGGAAAAGGGTAAATGCCCATGTTTAGGCTCAAAAAATTTTCATAAGCACATGATAATTTGATAACAATTCAGATGAATAAACTCAATATGAGGAAAGACCTATACTCTGGTTTAAAAAAAATCTAATGAAGTTTCAATTATATTGATCATACTATACTATTTAGAAAAGGAAAATAATATTTTCACTAATTTTTGCCTTGATTAGACCACAATTGGTGGAATTTTATATCTAGTTCTTGGTGTTGCACTTTAAGAAGGACGTGAACAAACCAAAAGCTACTGAAAGGAAATCAACAAGAATGGTTAGTAGCATGAAAAATGGTTAGTAGAAAAAAAAGTCACCTGTGAACTATTTTAAGACAATAGAGAAGAGAAGACAGGGTAAACTATGGAAGCTGTCTTCAAATATCCAGGGGATTGCCATGGATATAAGAATGTTGCTTTGCTATGTGTGGGTTGATTGCAAGGATTGAACCAGGATCAGTGAATGGTGGAGATGCTGAGAAGACAGGTTTAGACTGTTAACAGAAGGAAGAACATTTTGTAATGACAGCTGTCCAGCAATGGAATGGGATGCTTTTCAAAACATGGGAGTGTTAAAGCAGATAGTGAATAAGTATCTATTATGGATGATGCAGAGGGATTTCTGAATTGAGTAGAATATTGGATAACATGACCTTGAAGGCTTCTTCCAACTCAAAAGTTCCAAATTTGTCTATCAATTTAAAAAGTCAGCTCTTTAAGCACTGTAAACTTGTTAGTTTACAATTAGTTAGTTAGTAAACTTGCCTCAATTTTTCCTTTCTTCTTCCCAAATGACATTATAAGCGCTGGGAATTTCCTGTAGTAGTTGCTACTTTAGGTTCATTTCTCTTTCAGTCTAAAGTAGATTTTCAATATTCTGAGTCAATGATTTTGTTGAGCAATCAAATAATTTAATTTTGATTAACTGATGACTTGATCAGTTACCTAAAATATTCCATGTCCTATACAAAATATGCAAAGTATATGCAGACTTTGCAGGTTTCAACTTTCAAAGAAGAAATATATAGAAATGTATTTTTCTCTATTTTTGTGTTCATTTATGTTTTTCCTTAATACATATATGTTAAGCAATGTATGCTATCATAGGAGGCGGTTTACAGGGTATAGTAATTCTTTTCTGGAATTTTTTCACTGTCTCATCCTATAATTCCTTCACCCTCTTGACTCAAAGATTGCTGGCATTCCCTGGGGATCTCTTTTTGGCTCTTCTCTTTCTACACTCTCTCCCTGGGACATCTCATTCATTTCCACTAGCATTTATATTGATATTTAGAATTTGCAAAACAATTATGTGTGATGTAGATCAGATATAAGTGAATATATATATATATATATATATATATATATATATATATATATATATATATATATGGAAAGGGAGAGAGAGAATACATGTAAAATTAGTTGATTCTCAATCCAGCTCTATTATCCATGAATTGCTTTTCCAAATGATTGACAGAAATATCTTTCTGGAGTGCCTCTTAGTATCCTGAATTTATTTGTCTTAAGCCAATCCATTGCCCCTCCCCACACCCCATTCCCAATCTGCTTGTTCTCTAGACTGAATTTCCTAAATCCTCCCTGTCCTCAGGTTTGAAAATTTTCTTGATATATTTTTCTTCTCCTAGTCTTCATCCCTTCACAGTTAGTCACCAAGACTGTGCAGTTTCAATGTCCATAGACTCTCTTACTCTCTTTCTCTGATCTCTACCCATGTACCTGAATCAAGGCCTACAAGAGCTCTCACCAGAACTTTTACAATAGCCTTCTACATCATCTCTAACCTTCTAGTCTGTCCTACTCCTACTTCCCATTCCTGACTTCCATGTTGGGTTGTTAATAGTTCAGAATTTTTTAGGAGCTATATGACTGAAGCCTCTTAGTAGAAAGGTCCCACAATTTTGGAGTACAACAAGTTTGGAGGAGGAAGCACTTTTACTCTGCACAGTGGAAAAGAAATTTTTAGATCATAAGTACCACTATTACTTATAGCACAGTACAGGGGATTTTTCTATGCTATTAGGTCTTACCATCTCCTTTCTGGCTTTACTGGGAGTTATTAACAACAGTGTCTTGGCAGGGTCACAATGGGGAGGTATGCATAAGAAGTCAATGAACTTTGTCTCTTTCGTGTGGTGGGTTTAATCAACCCTGATCTTGTATTGTGAGTGTCTACCTCTGGTTCCACATCTTGGACCAAGATAAAAGAGAGATAACAATTATCTTCTGTATCTCCTTATATAGCACATTGATTGGTTCATCTTTATATCTGTTATTAACCAATTGGATTGAGTGATTAGGAGTAGGTGGGGAGTTAGAAGGCAGGTTAATAGGGAAGTACTGGCAACCAGTCCCTAAAGAATCTGGAACTAGTTCAAAGGATTCTAAATTTAGTATTGGGAATAACTTTTAAAGGTCCTCTAGTCCAAGTCTTAATTTTACAGATAAGGACCTTGAGGACCATGGGTAGTTAAGTGACTTTCTCATGATTCTAAGCCCCAATAAAAGAATAGGTAGTAAAGAATATTATGGATGAAAAATATGTTTTATATTAGTCATCTTAGAACACCTCAATGGACATGCCATCCCCTAGTCAAAATCTTTCAATCATTCTCTATACTTATAAGGTCTAAACTCTTTTGCCAAGAATTTCATTCCCTCACAACTGGTTCCAAACTACCTTTCTGACATTATCCCCTAGTAATCTCTTGATGCCTCCTGACCTTCACTTATACTAAACCATGGTTTCCCATCTCCACATATTTGCTCACCCTGATGCCCCTTCTTGAAAAAACATTTATCACTATTTTTTCCTTCTGTTCTTCCATGGTTCATACTTCATTTCTTTCTTCTTTATTCAGGCCAAACAAAATAGAATCAAAGGAAGTCAAACAAAAAAAGAAAATTACATTTCTACAGTCCTTTTAAGGTTTCATGGAGACTTGCTGACAATCTATTGACATGTATCTGTAATTGAGCATTTGATTTATCTCAAGGTGGGCCTCATCTAAAGTTCACTTTTTGGGTCAGACCTGTGATTTCAGTAGCAGAGGTAACTCTGGTGAGACAGCTTTCTTTACTAATGCAGGTCTGTAACTAAGAGTCTTAGAGAGCAGTCTGATGGCACTGAGAGTTTAAGTGATTTGTCCAAAGCCCCACTGGGCAGAGGTATGTCTCAAAGTTGAGTCTTCCTGACTCTGAGGCCATCTTTTTCCACATTTAGGTAAGTGACTTTTTGTTTAAGTTATGTTAGGTGAAAAAATGATGAAGGAAGGGTCTTTATCTTCACTAATTATCAATGGCATAATAGTAACTGACAACAACAACCACAAAAAGATAGAAATGCTTTACTCCACCGAAGAGGAGAGATTTTGCACTGCAAATATAATAATGAAAATAGCGGAGTTGATACTCAAGCTAAACTAAGAGAAAACAAGCGAGACCTCAGCCACTGGATGAATTCAAGTCACCTGACATAGATGAACCATACATACATATACCTACACACAAATACATGCATCTATCCATATATCCATGTAGATATATATGGATGGATAATATGGTTGCTGAGCCACTGTCAGTGATAGGTAAATGATCAGATCACATGATCGCAGAAATAGAATTATCTCCTTTTTTGAAATGGTGGGGAATAGAGAACACTTTTATTAAGTTCTTGCAGAAATTGTGCTAAGCTCTGAGGATACAAGTTAAAAAAGTCAGTCCCTACCTTGGAGTAGCTTACATTCTAAAGCAAGTAAGAAATTATGTGAAAAAAGCTGGAAGAGGAGAGGGGAAACTGAATGGAGAAGGAGTTAAGGCAGGGGAAAAGTGAGGCAATTTTATAGTATTTTAGGGATTGTGAAGGGTTTAAATGGGTCATCCAATTGGATTTTCATGTCAACCCGGAGATATAGGAATTATCACTATTATCTTTCCTATCTTATAGATGAGGAAACAGGCTGAAAAGTTAAGGAACTTGCCCAGGCTCCCATAGCAAGTGTCTACGGCAGAATTTGAACTCAGATATTCCTGGTTCCAATTCCAACACTCTTTGTACTGTGTCACCTCACTGTCATGGTGGTCCTGGTAAGAGTCACTAATAAGGAGAGTGAAGTCTCAGGGTGGAAGTTTCTCCAGAGAGGAAAGGCAATCAGTAAAGAGCAAGAAAAAATGAATTGTGTCCCACGTTGAAGCATATCTGGGGCCCTTCCTAAAATCGAAGTCCCAAAGAGGGAGTTATCAAACAGGAGAGTTGGGCATCAGAGGAAAACAGATCAGATAAACTATATATAGACCACTGAACTTGATTTCAATTGAGGAAAATTTTAGAATGAATCCTTAAAGAGAAAATTGACAAATATCTAGTCAGCCAAGTGGGTAATAAAGAAACAGACTGGCTACATAAAGAACAAGTCATTGCAAATTTTCCTCTTTTAGACAAGATTATTAAACTAGAAGATAGAAAGAATGTAGTGGAGTAAAATTATTTCAATTTTATTAATTTTTTTTAATTTCAATAAAGTAACTCATTGTTCTTGTATGAGGGGAAGCTAAATGGTATAATTGATAGGGAATTGAGTCTGGATTCAGAAAGACTCCGTAAATTCAGTTCTGGCTTCAGACACTACAAGTTGCGTGACTAAGCAAATCACTTACCTGTGTACATCAGTTCCTTATCTGGAAAATGATCTAGAGAAGGAAATGCAAAGCCATTGCAGGATCTTTAGCAAGAAAACTCCAAATGGGGTCAAAAGGAGTCTGACTGGACTGCAATGACTGAACAACAACACTGTTCTTGCGGATGAGATAGAGAGATGTGCTTTTGCGTGACAATATCTGTAGTTGTATTTAGAGATGGTTGAATTTGATTCAGAGGGAAGTTGTTACTGGCTCAATGTTAATGTGGCAAGAGATCTCCAGTGAGGAAAAATGGCATGCTCATCAAATTTTCAGATGACATAAACACGGAATAATTCATCTCAAAAAGGATCTTGCAAAATTGAAGAGCTGTGTTTAATCTAACGATAAGAAGTGCAGCGAGCATAAATTCAAAGTCATACATTTAAGTAACAAAAATCAGATATGGGAATACAAGATGGGAGAGTAATGGCCAGAGAGCAATTATTACAAAACAAAACTTGAGAGTTTAAATATATTTTAGGCTCCATATTAGCGATTACTATTTTGTGGGCAACCTCCTCCAAACAACACCACCAACAAAAACCAAAAACCTGATTTTTTTACACTACATTAAAAAAGTATAGCTTCTAGGAATAGGGAGGTGATAGTCTCATTATACTCCTGCCCTTATAAGATATCATTTGTTGTATTTTATTCAGATGTGGTCAAAAAAGTCATTTATAACCTGGCGAGTCTCTGGAGGAAGGCAACTAGGATGGTGAAAGACTTTGTGTCCAAATCACATAAGGACTGTCTGAAGGGACTATTAGACTGCAGAAAAGATGATTTTAGGGGATGGGAAGTAGCACATAATATCTGCCTCCAATTATTTGAAAGGCTGTCATGTGGAATAACAATTAGATTTGTTTGGTATGAAGCCAAAGGGCAAAACCAGGAGTAATAGATGGTGGAAAGAAAGGTATTTATGCTTTACATCAGGAATAATTACCCAACAATTAGAACTGTCCAAAAGTAGAAAGGGCTCCTTTGAGAAGTGATGCATCCCAAGTCGCTGGCATTCTTTATGCAGAGTACTGTTGATTACTCCATCAGGAACATCTTGTGGGTCTGATTTAGACTAGATGATCTGAAAGGTCCCTTTCAAATCTCAAATTCTGTGATTGTTTAAGGAAGTTTTCTGATTATAGAACATAAACGACTGCATAGTTCAATAATCAATGAGTTATGGAAGACGAGAGCCCAAGACCTTTTGAATAGGATCGATTTTTTTTTGTTTTTATTTTTATTTTTTTACTTCTAGAGCTCACTGAACACACCATATTAAGATTGTGTGAGAAAATCCCCTCAAGCACAGAGATACATATGCATAATGTAACTAGTGCTGCTGTGATAGGACTTAAATGTATTTTATGCCACATCTGGTCTGCCTTTTGTTTGACATATACTGCATACAAATAGCTCCTTCATCTCTATTAAAGACTCTTGGCTGGGTAGCATTTTTTTATAGAGAACAATATCCATGACAAAGGCGATTAAAAGGAATCTAATATTGAGTAACTCCCTGTCCAGATTCTCTCAGTAGCTCACCAAAATGGTGTTTCCTATTAAGTGAAAGAGATATAGTAGAGGTAAGTTTACTTTTAAGTGTGATGGGGAGAGAGAGGTTTTCTGGGTAATGAATGGTCAATCAGCAGGGGAAATTATTCTTGACAATTCCAATAGACACATCTTTTTCAAGTAAGATTCATTTGATTTAGATGATTAGATATGTGCATATGTGTGTGTACATGTGCATATATATGTGTATATGTGTGTGTATATATATACACACACACACACACACACACACAAACACACACAAACACATATTCATTTGATGTATAGCACTAGTTTCACCATCAGGTATCTCAACTCCAACATAGCAAATCAAACTCACACTAAATGACAGACAATTTAAAAAGAGACAGTACAGAAAATTCAGCATTTGTTTCTCAAATCTGACCTTCCTTAAGCCCCAGGCCATACACCTTAACTTGAGGGTCAAGGGGAAGAAAGGATATAATCAGCCTGAAGCCTGTCAGTTGAAATATCCTGCCTTGAAACCTCCCAGGATGATTTCTATCAACTATCTTGTGACTTGGTAGTTTTTCTCTTGACTTCACCCTCATGCTGACAAAACAATCCTATCTTTTCTATTTGCTCCCCTCCCATTTAGTCAAGTCCATTGGCTTGAGGATTTCCCAGGCAGAAATCTTGTTGCTTTTACCACTTACTTCAAATAAATGCCTTCTATGGGGGAAAAAAAAAGCAGAATGGTAAATTATTTGTACTTGTTTGCAAGGCTGTCTTAGTATATGGTATATTGTATTATTTATTGAAATCACATTAATATTTATTAGCTGTGTATAAGTACCTTTCCTCTGAAAGAAAAACATTCTTGTCAAGGGATAGATAACACTTTCCTCCAAACACTACAGAATTGAAGACTCCATTTAGATTACAACTTTAAGCACCAGACCACTGATTTGAATGCTCCAGACTTCAGACAAACTGCCGTTCTGGTTCTACCCAGTGTGACTTTCATTCTTATTTCAAGATGTTCTTCTCCCACTTGGATTCTGCACAGTATGTTTCCACATGACCCAAGGGAGGCTTCCAGATTACTTTCTATGTTGAAGGAATATCAGTATTGGACCTTCAAATTACCTTTTTCGGAAAGTTAAATCTTTAAAACATTTTAAGGAATAGTAGAAATGCCATATAATTAATGTAACTGAACAATGAAATGGAAAAAAGTCATGAAAAATAGCTCATCACAGTTATCACTGATAAAGTAATGCATTTTACTTCCTTGGTGGTTTTCCACCCCTACAACTCAAGACAGTGTACAGGTACTGCCATTAATTGACAATATTATTGTAAAGAAGAGAGAATAAAGTACTATCACCTTCAAGAGACACATGGAGGAACGTAATCATACAAACAGAAACAATGAAGCTATAGTAATCAAGTCAAAAGCAAAATTATATATTGCAGTGTGATATGATAGGAAGAGCCTGAATTTGGCATCATAAACCCTGGGTCTAAAACCTAGTTCTGCCACTTATTCATCATGTGGACATATTGGGTTATACTGTACCTCAGTTTCCAAATTTGCACAATGAAGGAGCAGAATGAGTCATACATTTGTGAATATGAATAAAATAGGATTTGTTTTACTATGCCTATTTGTTATGAGTTTTTTTCTTTTATATTAGTGGTAGAAAGGAGAAAAAATAAATGCTAATTAATTAAAAGGTAAGTTAAATTAAAATTGTGGATTGATCTAGATGCACTCTAAGCTGTCTTCTAAGTCTCTTATAATCTCCATTTAAAAAGGAAGCTCTGAAATGTTATTGGACATTCTTATTTCTGACTTAAGTCCCATACTCTTTCCCCAGAATAAATCCATGACCTACCAAGACAACTCGTTCCACTTAAGTACTATGCTTATTCCCATTTCCTTATACTCTGTACTATGTATACTACACAGTGACATCTCTCATTACTGTGAACTGATTGCATCAATGGCCTCCAAAAATTCCAGGGTAGAGGCGACAAAGTGAGGTAAGAACTAAAGATCAATATCATTACTCAAGTAGGGAGGCGAGTGTTTGGTGGCTGAACATTATTGACTTTGAACATTCTCCTAATGCTTAGGAAGAACACATTTTCAATTTAATATTAAAATAACTGTGACAAATTTTGATTGGTTTTTTTTTTTTTGCTATCCTTTGTTATTGGGGAAATGTTATAGTTTGGGATATTTGCTTCCATCCTATCTAACAAAGGTTTGTGTTTCATGAAGCAAAAGGAAAAGTGAATTCCTGGTACTTTATGCAAAATATGTAGTTAATGGCATACCCAATCAATGCCTGGCTAGCATTCACTTCACGGGTTTAAAAAAATGTCATATAATGCCTGGAGCATGAAAAAGGCTATAGATAAGGCTAAGATCTTCATTTTATTAAAACCTGTGTTTAAGAGAAAAGTGGCATTTATTGTAGTTTATTAGAATGTGATATTGCTATAAAATATAATTCATAAATACACATCTTTGACTAGTATTTTAATTTCCTTCTTTTATAACATTTACTTACTGATTCAACAGTGAAATATATTCTTCACTAATAGCCAGTCTCCTTGGGAATACATGAAACAGCCTGTTATAAAATAAGATACATTTCATACATGCATAACTTTTCTTTCAGAAGAAAATGTTGCTTATAAGCTGTAGTGCCATTAATTGAAATCATTAAACCCCCCCCCCAAAAAAACCCCTTCTGAATATGTTATATTTAAGGTAAACTATATAATTACACCCAAAGGCAAAAATCTCTATATTAAGGTAAAACAATATTATAATTTTATTCTGTAGAGATTATTTTACTTCCTATTATTGGTAGTTTATTCTCTAAATTAAAAAAATTATGTAAATAAAATAATTTGATCTATTCTATTGATAACATACCTCCCAAAAGTAATATTGCATAATATCAAATGAGAAGGGACTCTTTCTCTTAGATTAGAAATTTTGGTTATCTCAAAATAATCTTACAAATAGTTGCTAATCCATTGGTCCTAGAAAAATGATGATTTATGACAAAGTAAAGTGAAAAATGCTTAATTTATTCATTGTATAAACTATACCACCTAGGGGTGGAGGGATTGGAAAAACATTGTGAGCTAATGAATTATTAGTCCTTATCTGAAATTCTGTTAGGCTATGGTATTCCACTTGTAAAACTTATAAATGATTCTGGAGATGGTAAATTAAGGTTAAAGAGAATGAGCTACGTAATCCACTTTTTCTTTTCTTTACCTAATATTTTTGTAAAGTGAAAAGTAAAAATGGCGTCTATAATAACCTATGAGGAGAGGATATGAGATATCTATCTATGTGAAAGGAAATCTGAATTTTCACGATTTTAATAATCATGTAAATTTATGTTAAAAATCCTATTTATACTATCCATTATCTTTTCTGAAAATAAGTTTATATGACAAGAAGAAGCTTTGCAATCACCTCAGGCTTTGCTCTTAGATGTAGGTCTAAACAACTGAAATGATTCATAAAGTTCAAGCAAAACATTCTAAGAAAATAAAATCCTTTGTTATAATTCACATTTATTTTCTTGGACTGAAATAGATAAAATTAGTGTTCTACATATCTTTTAGTACTTCCCTTCAAGTTCACTTTGTACTTGGTTGAACAGTTAAAGATAACAACTGTATTATACTATATGAATATTCTGAAAATATTTACTTAGAAACAGTGATTATGATTAGTTGTTTAATATAGAGAAACATTCTGAAGACAAAAGGAAACCAAATGGTGAGTCAGGAAGATAGGAGTTCAAATTATGTCTCAAATGTTAATAGCTGTTGTGACTATACACAAATCACTTAAATTTAATAAGTTTCAGTTTCCTTGTCTGGACATCTGAGGTACAAGTAATGTTTTAACCCCCACAGTTGTTATGAGAATGAAAAATAGTTATAGCTTGCAAAGCATTTTATCAACTTGCAAGTGCTATATAAGCATGCCATTAATGTTAACTCGTCTTGTTGCATAAAAATAAATCTGAAGTAAGAAATTAGTATAATTTAGAGATGTTCAAATCTGTCCTCACAGTTTTAGTAGCTGTGTGACCTAGGGCAAGTGATTTAACTCTATTTACCTCAGTTTCCTCATCTGTAAAATGAACTAGAGAAGGAAATGGAAAAGCACTCCATTATCTTTGCCAAGAAAACCCCACAAGGGGTCATGAAGAGTCAGCCATGACTGAATCAACTGAATACAACAGCAGAGATGAACCACCAGATGAGCCAGGTCTCCATAGAGCAAATAAAAAATCAAGTCCTTTTGTAGGTGTTACTGTAGTGTTAAATATCAAAACAGAGGGTAAAGGGGAAGGCAAATATACAAGTGCCATCATACCAAAATCATATTAAGGAAAAAGAAGGGAAAAAATTAATCTGATGAATGTTGGTGCTTAATGACTCATTCTAACCTAAGGAAAGTAAAAAACAAACAAACAAACAAACAAACAAAAACACCATTTCTCTGAAGAAACTTGGATTTTGTGAGCTGCTTGTCTGCTAGAACAGGAAACTCTCCCAGGACCTCTATTTTCCTAACACAATGTCAGCATAGCAGCCTCAGTCTTTTCTTTCCTTTCTTTTTTTTTCTTTTGGTGCTGTGTGTGAATTTCTATGAGTGTGTGTATTTGTTCATATTGTTGCTGCTTTTAGCATTTGTTACAATTGGGAAATTTTAAACTAAGTAGTTTATTGTGGCAAAAGGCTACCACCACCTCTTTAGCACCAACATCCTGCCACTAATCATGGATCCCTGCAATCTCAAAAGAATAAAAAAATGAAGGCTACATCCAAAGAGCTATGGAAAAGCCCTTGGTTGGTATAAGTGCTTTATCAAGGATGACTAATGCTTGAGAAGGGGTCATTATGAAGACATAATTATACAATGTATGATAACAAGAGTCAGTCATGTAAACAATAATGAGACAATAAATGTATAGCACAAATGTTTCAATGGTGACTTTGACACACAAAAAAAATCAAAGGAAGGTCTTCAGTGTATTAAATGGATCTTCTATAGAGCATGTATGAAGAGATATAAAGAGTATTCCTGTGAGATGATAGGATATGGAAAAGTTTTTATCTGCATTGACAGAGGAAGTAACCTCATCAATGCAAGCCATCAAGTATCAGGCTATCTTTTTGATGAAGAAAATACTATTAGTTGGCATATATCTGGGGTGGAATGGGGAAGGAGTTTTCAGATCTCAGTATAACTTATTATTTTTTTACAAATATAGAATTCTTAGACTATCCATCCAAATGTTATTCTTTCATTGAAACATTATGTTTAGTAGGGATGTGCCTTCTGTCATTGAACTCAATAGCAGCTTGTTTTATTTTAAACTATATTATTTTTTTCTTTAGGGGAAGGAAAATACAAGGTGTAAGCAGGTAGCACTACCATGGTGGTGAATGAATACCAATATATGCACTCCCCACAGCTAATAATTTCAGTCATTGACACAACAGATATGTAAGTGCCTACAATGTGTAGAATTTGATGTTTGTTAAGTTATGCTTCATGTGAGAGGAATGCAAAGATGGAAGAGAGACTATCTCTGCCCTCAAAGAATACCTCTTACTTTCCCTTTCCCTCCAACTGCTATTGTCTTTTCCCCTAACTACCTTGTTATGTATATATGTATGTATACACACATACATACATGTTATCTCTCATAAAACAATGATAGAATGCCTTAAAAGTAAGGTTGTTTCATTTCTTTGTATAAATATCCCCCATCTTAACACAGTATTATGCTTAATACATAATTGACTGACCATCTCTTTCATTTCTTTCCCTTCTCTCCATTTCAGAGAAATTGAGACTCCTTGTGTAATTTCAATTAGTTATTTGTTTTTTATTGCAAAGATGTCTCTTCATAGAAGAGGCAGAAATACTGAAACTCCAGGACTTTACAAGTATAATAGAGAGATTCCGTGGTGATTTGAATAGTCTGGGATCATAAAGGCAGACCATGGGGTTGCAGCAGCCATGCAGAAGACAGTATGGTTTACTGGAAATCATGGTATCAAACATCAAAGCTGCCACTTGGTTTACTCTGGACGGACCTCTTTGTACTTCAGGTTTCTTATCAATGAGAAAGGGATAATTACACCTGCATTCCCTGACACATAGAGCTGCTGTGAGGAAAGGTGCTTTGCAAGTCTAACAATACTACAAATATGTGAGCTATTATTGCTATTAATGTATGAGACAAAACAGAATTCATGTTATTTCCATTTTCATAATACTTCCTCCCCTTTACTCTCTAAAAGAAAAGGAGGAAAAAGAATTGGTAGAGAGTAGACAAATCTCTTCCTTTTCCTGAATGTAAAAATAAAAGTCTATTAGGTGAATGAATACACATATTGCATTTTATATTTTCTTTAATATAAGCCTTAATATAAGACTAGAACACTATTATTTCTTCAAGCTTGCATGATACATCGTGAGGAATAATGTGTTTTTGGTGAGGTATAACTGGACAAAACAGTCATCTAGAAAGAGAAATAAATTATCTGCCTGACTAATGTTTCACAATAGCCACCAACAGTAAGTTACACAGCCTCTGGCTTGCGTGATCATGACATATGCTTTGACCACAGGGAGAAAACAAAGAGAATAGATATTCCACCAATATTAGTATATTCTGACCCCAGTGACAGGCATTTAACCTCTCAATATGGCCACACAGTTTAAGAAATGACCTGAAAGGATATATAGATATATAAACATACACACATATATCATATTCCCCAGATGACTTAATTGATCATAGTGAATAAAAACTGTGAATCTCTCCAGCAGAGACATATAACACTTCCCTTATTTACAATCCTTTTATTCCATTTTCTACGATTATATTCCTTCAAACTAAAAAGAATCTTTCTTGTCTTCATAATTTATCTCACTCCCACATTACTGAGTTTTTCTATCCACCCCTCAAAAGCTGAGAAACTCACACAAGAAGGTACTCTATCCTCTGATCCCTGGATTCATCTCCTTAAAAATAAACCTTATCTTGTGTTTGGCAAAATCTGTCCTATTAAAGTAATGAATATCAATATAGTTCTTGATGGTTGTATCACATTTCATCCACAGATTAGAATGTAAACATCTTGAAGACAGGTATTATTTTATTTTTACATTTGTATTACCAGTGAATAGTGAATTACATCTCCCATGTACTGTATTGAATTGGAGTGAACCTAATTCAACTTTATCCCTCTCTCTGTTGTTGTTTCCACTTTTTTTCCTGCCATATTAAATGAAAATGTTCCAGTCTGCTGACTATGTGCCCACATGTCATCTCTGATCAGGAGCAATTAGTGGATAGAGTACAGGACCTGGAGTCAGGAAGATTCATCTTTCCGAGTTCAAATCTGCCTTCAGACACATGAGCTGTGAGACCCTCAACAAATCACTCAATCTTGTGTACCTTGCTCTCCTCATCTGTAAAATGTTCCGGAGAAGGATATGGCAAAGTACTCCACTGTCTTCGCCTTGGCCAAAACCCTACAAGAAGTCATGAAGGGTCAGACTTTTCTCAAATGACTGAAAAACAAAATATCCCAGATTGCACTGTATATCCCATTAGATTAGGCATTACCATTGTATTGTAAACTCCTTGAGAGCAGGAATTATCTTTTGCCTCTTCTTGTATCTCTAGCTTTTAACACAGCCTGGGCACATTTCAATTTCTCAGTCATGTCTGACCCTTCACAACCTCACATGAAGTTTGATAGGCAAAGATACTGGAGTACTTTGCCATTTCCTTCTCTAGCTCATTTTACAGATGAGGAAATTGAAGCAAACAGTGCTAAGGGATTTGCCCAGGGTCCCATAGATAGTAGGTGTCTGAGACTGGTGTTGTATTTAGGAAGATGAGCCTTCCTATCTTCAGGTCCTCCATTCTATCCACCAAGCTGTCCCCTTGGCACATGAATAGGTATGCAACAAATGTTTTATTGTTAGTGTTATTGATTGATGATTAGCTAATCCTGTTAATGTTCTTTAAATACCCCAATTTCCCCCTAAACTTCTCTTTCTCTATTTCTTCAGTGAGGTGGGGATGAATTATGGTCAAATACCATGGATGATTCAAAATTACTTGTATGCCTATATAAGCATTTACAAAATTATTTGACCTGATGACTTTTTGGCTGGCCCAATTTAAAAGAAAAAAAATGTCACTTTTCATATATATATATATATATATATATATATATATATATATATATATATATATATATATATGTATATAGGTGTGTGTGTGTGTGTGTATATATATATATATATATCCAACTCTGAGTGATGAATAAGACTGATCCAGGTGGTTGGTTTAGTTTTGTCATGTATTTCAATTACATGAGGTTCACAGACATTTTGTACCTTCTTTGCCAAAAGCCTTCTCAAATGTTAGGCAAAAGCATGGTGCTTTGTAACAGTTCTCAAAACCTATCTGATGATTCCTGAGAGTACCAACAAATTATATGTAGCATGCTATGGCTCATGGAAATAAAATCTTCAAATTTTTTTATTAAAAAAGTGTTTATAAAAATGGTGACTGGTATACCCCTTTTTGCCTCTAATTCTGAAAGGAAAACCAGGTGTTAGATATTGCCACCAACCTCATACATGCATTCTAAATGGAAGATTCTACTGTGTTTTAGTCCTGCTTTATATCCAAGGAAAAAATACTAGGATATTTTGTATTAGTGTCCTTTTATCTCTGCCATATCATAACTCTTCATATTTAATTACTGTATTCATGAAAAAAAAGTTGTTCAGAACATACAAGTCTAATACACCTCAAATATCTCTGATACTAATTTTTTTATAAACCAAAAAGGATTTTTTCATTAAACACAAAACAGTTATCGTCCCATTTAAATATGGGAGAAAATGGGTAAAGAAATATGTGTAATTCCAGAGAACTTACCTGAAAGACTAGGGAATATTATTTGAAATAATTAGTTATTTGATAAAATAATTAGTTATTTGATAAAATAATGAAGCTCATAATCTTTTAATTCTGTTGAAATTATTGAGTAGTAAGACAATAGAAGAATGTGGTTTTGATCAAAAATTTAAGTGTACTGTAGATAAAAATCAATTTTGAATTGATATGAAGAGATTATTTGGGTCTATTATTTCTCTTCCTTCTCCCTTTTCTTGCCTTTTAAGTTTTTTTATTAGCAATGCACTGAAAGGACAAGAGTCATTGGTAAACAAGAGCCAAATTATTAAGTATTTTAAACAGCATTGGTAGAGAAATAATTCAACTGCTTAAACTGAGGTTTGTGGATTTTTAGAGGAGTTTACTTTTCTGGCATTCCTCTATTTTTAATTAATGCAAATAACTGAACATTTGTTTCTAACAATAAAATTCTGTCTGTGTAGAGGAAAGAGGAGAAGAGGAAGTAGTACACTTCATGGTCCTGTTATGCAATAATCATCATTTCTTTTAAATTGCAATTTATCAACTTACTTTGCATTACTGAAAGTTGACATCATTAACTTGATTGTCAGGATTACTGCTGAATTTATGGTGTATGGGAAAGAGCACTGCATTTGGAGTCAAGAGATACACCTTCAAAATCCAGCACCGATACTATTTGTTGGCTTTGTGACTGAGGGCACCTGCACCCAGAGCCTTCCTTTCTCATGGCTTCTTGCATTATCTGAGGATAACAGTACTGTTGCTGTCTCCATCAGAATCAATTGTGAAGGAGTGTAGGAAGGTGCTCTACACTTCAGTGATCTGTGATCTCATCAATGTTGAGACTCCTACTAATGTAAATTACCACTCTAACAAAAGTCTTTGAAAGCTCCTTTGTGTATGTGTGTGTAGGGGTGGAGGTTGGGGGTATTCCTCATTCCACAGTCAATCTGGTTGTTAGCCTTCCTGAATTCAACCGAACTGGTCTTCCTCTGTCACTGGACCTAAACTCAAAGCCTTTCAAGCTTTATAGGATTTGCCAGAGCTTATGCTTCACTGGCACAACTTTCAAAAACACAGAATCATCTCGATGCCACCATGAGGCATCAGAGTAGAATGATAGTAGAAGTAAATGCTTGATAAATGTGAGTTACTGCTATTAGCTTTGTTATTAGGAAACCTGTAGTATGTATTACCATATTATCACCAAATCCAATGAATGATCACCACCAGCCTGCTAGTGACATCTGTCATAAATGGAGACAATATGTCCTCTCTAGCATACAATTCACCCTCTCCCCAATATCACAAGACAGGGGGACATCTTCTTTATGCAAAGACCAGAATATGTGTTTTTTAATCTCTCAGGTTTCCATATGAAAGTTTTTAAAAAATCAACTCTGCCAAAATATTATTTGGTTTCTCAAATTTATATGAACTCCAATCATATTTGAAAATGTTGGAGATCTTTGCTGTTCCTACCATTTCTCTACTGCTCATCATAACATGAAAATAAAATGATGTAATATATTTAGTCCACTTGGGAATTCTTTCACAGGTTAACAAAAAACAAACAAAAAACCAAATGACATGGCAAAAGAAGGCAAGTACATACATTTATTTGGGGTCCACTGTTTAAGTGGTGTGACATAGAAAAACTCAGTTTATTTCCATGTGACTTTAAATATGAAGACATATTTGGGTTTTGATATGAGTTGAGGTAAGGAATTTCCATACTGGGAATTTCCCCTACTGACAAACTTACAACTCCTTTGAGTTTTCCTGTTCACCTTTCCATGATCTCTATTTTTGTGAGATAATGTTTACTCTCCCCTGTGGAATATAGTGCACTCTGTATTTCAATCTACAGAATATCTCTTTTTAAGAATGAATTGTGGTCTAAGTGTTTTCAAGTTGATTGTTAAGAATTTGAAGAATATTTTTTTCCTTGTATAATAAACAATGCTATAAATGGTGGCTAAGTTCCCAGGCAAATCAACAATGACTATTTAGCACATAATGATAGCTGAACTTTAACATTCACAGAAAGCATTGCCTTTCCTATATTCGATAAGAGCTGTTACCAGAATTTAGAAATAAATGAAACTTGGCTTTCAAATCATCCTTTTTCCTTCCTGCATCTCCCTCTGACTTCCTCAATTCACAGAAACCCATGTACTCATATAGCTCAAAGGTGTCAACTCTGCAAATTAGCCATTTCCCTCCTCTCTTACTCAATCAAGACATCATTTTCCTCAATGCAGATGACATCAGCCTGGAATTCAAAAGAAAGCTATGAGATTAAATTAGTTTATACTAATGAGTAAATGGTAACCAGTGTAATTTGCAATTTTAAAAGAACCTGCATACTTACTACTTTCACAAGAATCTTTATTTGGCAAGATTTCAGGGAATATGACAAAATGAAGAGGATATTTCAAGAGGGTAGGGGAAAATATTACTGGATGAAAACATAATCATTTTGTCAAATAACTTTGCCTGGGACTTTGGTCACCTCTACCAAACAGGTGACTCTGTGGATAGAGGGCCTGGAATTAGGATGACTCCTCTTCCTGAGTTCAAATCTGACACCAGAAACTTGCTAGTTGTGTGACCCTGGGAAAGTCACTTAACTGTTTGCCAAAATTTCCTCATCTGTACAATGAGCTGGAGAATGAAATATCAAACCACTTTAGTATCTTTGCTAAGAGAACCCCAAATAGTGTCTCAAAGAGTCAGATAGGACTAAAACAAATGAAGAAGAACAAACAAAAGCCCCACAACATTCTTTTTTTCTTTTAGTATTCTTTCCCTCATCTGTTTCTTCCCCTACGCTTTTCCAAAGCTCAAAGGACTTTAAAGCAGCTCTCATGACAGTGCCTTCCAAGTTTCAGTAAGGATATGAAGGGAAAGGATAGAATGACAAGCGAAATGTATCACAGTGACTAGGCAGGTCAAAAATAGCTATTTGTATTTATGGACAACTTCCATGGAGAAGCATTATATAATGGAAAGGCTGCTGTAACCAAATCAAAATGAACCAGGTAAGAATCTGTCTCTGATACCTACTAGCTTGTTTACAAAAGCCAGTCACCTCATTTCTCCTAGCCTCACCTTTTTTTATCTGTAAAATGGGTTCTTATGAACATTAAATGGGAAGAATATCTAATGCCAGTTGGTTGCAAACCAGCAGTAGCATCTATGTCTATGTATAGGCATAAATTCATGGCCTAAAACTAATAAAAATTCACATATACCGAAATAATATCTTTCCTCCAATTAGACCAGAGCACTTAAGGATACTAGGACAGGATTCAGGTTTTAGCCTATCTAGTACCCACTTTTATTTTCAATCAGATGAGTAGTTCACAATTTGGAATTTGTTTTTGTACCACATGTACCCAGAAAGATGGCCAAAGTCGTCATTATAAGCTGTTATTAGGGTTGGGGAAAAAGTTCCAGAGTGAGAGGATTGTAATGAACTGGGCTTACACCCTCTGCAGTGAAAACAAAGGGAGAAGTTTAAGATTGTTTATGTAATATCACCCCTACCAGAAACCTAGGGAGTCATTTCTGAGATTTGGTGTCACAAAACCCCATTACACTTTGGTTTATAGTTCATGAAAGAAGATTTACCTGGTACAAAGAGACAATGTTGAACAGAAATGATCTATATTCTCTAATTACTTGAACGTCATTTGTTCATTCTGAGATAAATCTCCCCAAAGGAGAAGTTCTATTTATGCCAATACTAGAGGTGGAATTGGGGTCCATTTTAAATGGGATGTGAGAGGGAGAGGGAAAGAGAGAGAGACATACGCAGAGAGACAGAGACACAGACAGAGAGACAGAGACAGAGAGACAGAAAGAGAACGTAAAAGAATATACTCTCTGAGATCCATGTTTCACCACCTCTTCAAGAAAGACTGTGTTGATCCATGCTGTCCTTATTGTCAGAGCTGCATCATTAATAATTAACTTTGCTCATAATTCCTGGCCCTTTTAGCCTTCTTTGCCATGTCCCAAAGGTCCTGACTCGTTAAGTCTCTTGTTAATTCTAATGCTCCCTGGTCTATACTACATTTGTACTAAGCATGATGAAAAGCTTAATTACTAAATACCTGATTTTCTTGTTCTGTTATTTATGGAGCAGCACTGGCCTTTGAGTAGGCTGTCCTTTCCCCAGTAGAGAATAAGGCCTTCTGGACTGGGAAGGGAAGGAGTTTCATGGGCAAAAACTGACAGTCGTAAGAATGAAGGCCATAGGGGACTCTCAGAAACCCATGTGGACCATTGTGGTAGGATTAGGAAAGCAGAACACACTTCAGGATGCCTGTGGGCATATCACCACAAAGGGGGGAAAGCAGTAGAGGAGGTAGGAGGTGGGAGTGGAAAGAATCCATATTTTTATTTACATATTTTATTAGTTTTGATTTGGCACTCAGACTCTTTGCTCAACAATATGTGTCCATTTCCTCCCTGCTCTTTAATATTTATACTGTTTAGGGCATTATATACTCTGTGATTAGTTGGCATGAACAGTGTTCAATCTGTAGTAATCTGTATGCATTTATATTGTGTGAGCAGTTCCCTAATTGGTTTTCATCCAAGTAATCCCACAGAGAATAAGGTTACATGCTGAAAAGGGCTGAGGTGAGAGAGTGGTTAAAAGGGGACTGAAAACTCTTTTCCTGTCCTTATTAGAAATGCTGTGAGCATCTGCATTAAAAGCAAAAAAAAAAAAAATACTGAGCTTCTCCTATATCATGAATAAGCATAAACTATAAACCAGTGTATATGCAAGAAAATAAAAAAGTCACTACTTTTTGGACAGTTCCCATCCACTGACGCACTGTTTCATTGTTGAAGAGACTACGTGTGCAGGACACTAGGTTAATGAAAGAGAAGGAACCCATAGTTCACAGTAAATGAGTACATGTCTAGACAGAAACTGTCCTTTTTTAAAATGTAGCAATGATCTTTAAAAAAAAGTTGGGAATAAGTATGTTTTAAGTATTTAATAGGAATGTTGAATTAAAAGTGAAAAATATGGTATTATTTTTAAACTTTAAAAGCAGGAGGCTAAATTTTACCTCTCCCTAGGAAATGCCATATTTCAATGTGCATACACATAAACACTGCAATTGTCTTCATGGATTGAAAATAATGCCCATTTTTCACTTGCCCTCATTAGCTTGTGCTGGAGCCTTGATTAGAATAATTTGGTTCAAACTTAGTGCTGTGTACATCACAAATTACAAACTGAGTCTCTCATGTGCTAGATTCAATAATAAATTTGTAGATCAAGCATGGCATTATGCTTATTTTAAAAATAAATGCAGTCTCAAGTCCACTTGACTCTTAGCAATGGAATCTGGAATTGGTCTCTCTTAAAAGCAAAAAAGGAAAGAGAGGGAGAAATTGGGAGGGAGACAAGAGTGTAATTGTTCTTCCTCATGGGAAATATGTTGTACCATAACTACATGAAGCTGCACAAAACCTTCTATAAATAAGTACAGTGACAACATGCCAAGGGAATAACACACTATGTATATTTAGAACTGCTAGAGGACTAGCATAGCACTCTCAAAAACTCAGTGTCATGGTGTAAAACTACTAGGCACAGTAACCTCTGGTCATAGTTACCAGAGGAATACTTAGGACATCTCACTTGGAATTGTCATCTCACAGTGGCTTAAATAGAATGGTATAAATAATACATAGAAATATATTATATGTATTATATATGTATAGGTACATATATATGCATATAAAGAAATGCCTTTTTACTAAAAACTCACAGGCTCAAGAGTCATTTAACTTAGCTCAGTCACCTAGTTTATTTTGCATTAGAGGAACTTCTCATTTAATTTACCAGTCTATAATAGGTAACTTTTTTCAATATGGAGCTAAAGGTCACTATTATATGTAAGGAAAATTAAGCCGATGTTCTTGGTTGCCTTACAGTTCTCCTAGTTCAACTACTCCAATAAATGAACATGTACAACAAGCCGAAGGGCTTTTTATTACAAATTTAATTCATTTCTCTAGACAACTGTGAAATTTGCCATTGACATTAGTCATTACCCCAAGGCGAACTAAAAGATGATCTCAGTTAATAAATGATCCTTAACAAGGAACGCTCCTATCTTCTGTGATATTGGCACAGGCACATTTTATTAATGCAGGACTAGCTTCCTGCCAGAACACTAGCATTCACGACTATTTGGTGTGCTTGTTTCCTCTTCCTGCTCCTGATATTAATAATTATGCAACGGGCTAATTAGCAACACAAAGAGACGGCACTATGAGCTTGCAGCTAGATTTTCAGCACGTTAACCTTCTGGGAAATACAGAACAGAAGCAAAGAGTCTAGCCAAATAACCAATGCAGGTTGATTTCACAGTGTGTAAAAGGCTAATTATCTGTGAAAAGTCTGACCTCCAGTAACAAAATTACACAAATGTTCAGGCATTTTATTTTAAATAAAACTCAGAGCCTCTACTTCTCAATCTAAAGAAACCTGGCTAGGAAATGTACTCAAATGTTGAATTTTAAACAAAAAAAGGCTGCTACGGAAATCTTGGTATTTTGAAATAAATGTTAAACATCTAGCTAGACACCTGAGAAGGAATGGTAAAAATAAACTCGTTTCCTTTCTCCAGCCCCCTCCCTTGTACACACATACACATATACACAACCATTACAATAGAAAAAACACTCAAAATGTGACAGAAGTAGGTTAAGTGTATTTTGTTTACTGGAGACAGGCTACAATAAAAAGCAGAAAATATGACTACTTCTTTACAGATACCATATGTAATTCATTCTGATATAAGAATATTTATCCACTAGCAGTAATAACAAACCACAATTTTTGTCATGAAAAAAATAAATTGTATTTGCAAAAAGCAAACACATTACAGAGTGTGTAAAAATGCAATATTCCCATTTTCTAGTCAGAGTTCCAATTTATTGAAGTAACAGAGCAGAAAATGCACTGACAGCTGTTACATTTTATTGCGAATTAGTATATACGTTTTATATCCAGTGAGCAAATGCATGATACATTGTATTCCAGTAATTGCCACTGGCTTTCCAAATGGAAACTGAATGATCTTAGTGCAATTACACTCAGGAGAGTAAATGTAACAAGCTACAGTTCTACATTATAGCACTTTAACAATACTAAGAATTTTTCCTTTAAAAAAAAAAAAAAGGAAAAGGTCAAATAGGAAAAAAAGGGGGGGGGGTGAGGCTGTAAGGATGGTAAATGAATCAGATATTTGGCCTGCTACAACTTTTACATTTGCTATTTTAGTTTAAGTCATGAGTGTCGCATATAGAGGATTTAGGGAGAAAAAGAGAAAAAGGAAGTTTTTTCTTTTTTTCAACAACTCATTTATTATCTTAAAGTCTATAGTGCTTTCCTTTCACTCAAAATCTAGCTTCTCACAGGAAAATGAGACCTGGGGTGTAGGGAAACAGGAGGGCAAGGAGGGCAAAAGTGATGAGAGAGAACAGAGCATGTGTTGGAATACTTCTTAAAAGGACAAATAGACTCAGTTTCCCTTTCCTTCAAAAAAAGCCAAGCCACCATTCCCCACTACTGCTCCCTACTTAACATGTACATCCATTTGCCTCAATCTTGATTTGTTTTCCTAAGGGTTAACACTGCTTTCAGAGATAATCTTGCTAATGCTTAAGATTGTAGGATACCACACACACAGATCTCTTGCTATACATCTACTTTCCCATTAGGTTCCAGTTTATTATAAATAAATAACTGGAATATCTTAAGAAAGGAATCTCTCTCTCTCTCTCTCTCTCTCTCTCTCTCCCTCTCTCTCTCTCTCTCTCCCTCTCTCTCTCTCTCCCTCTCTCTTCTTTTCACTTACTAACCTTTATAATACCATTTAAACCCTTTCCTTGGGCAACCTTTACTCTTGCAAAAGCTCCTCAAACCTTCCGTCTCTATGGTGAAGCTCTCAATAAAGCCGGCAGTCTCCTCCCCTCTAGTGGTTACCAGCTCTCTTTGCAGCGCAGAAAGGAAGCCTATGATGATGGAGCTTCACAGGCCACTTCTATAATTTCTAAGCTCCCAGGAAGAAAGAGACCAGGCAGTCTATCACGGCAGCAAAGAAAATTTATCAGTCATTTAAAACAATATGCTCGTGGTGGCTACAACTTAATCAACACCAACCTGCTGACACAGATTTGCAATTTGAGCAGGTTATTAGTGATCGAATTAACAACATGTCACAACTTGTATCTGATTTATTAAAAGGAACTGACTAGTGCAACAGGACTATGCACAACATGGAAAAGAGACTTTTTTTTCAGGCTTGCCATTTGAAATTCTATCTAGTTAGAACAAGGAAGGGATAGAATTGCTCTAATCCCATCATGTTGTAAGTCCTTCCCCAGAACTGTTCTCCATTCCTTCCCCAGGAGAGTCAGAACTCTGCAAAGTCAGCCTGCATCATCCAAAAGTCTGCAGCTCTGCTTAATGATATCTCTCATCTACTTCTCACAATCAGTTAAATGATAAGAAAACAAGAAAAGCAATGGTCCAATATCCTGTGTAGGACCATTACATTCTCATTCTCTTTATTTTTGTGCCTCTCTGGCTCTACCTCTTTATCTCTTCTTTCTCTGTCTTTGTCTTTCTTATTCTCTCTCTCTCTCTCTCTCTCTCTCTCTCTCTCTCTCTCTCTCTTTCTCTCTCTGTCTCTCTGTCTCTCTCTCTCTCTCTGTCTCTCTCTCTCTCTTTTTCTCTCTCTCTCTCTCTCTCTCTCTCTCTCTCTCTGTCTCTCCTGCTCTCTGTATCTTTCTGTCTTTATTTCTGTTTCTCTTTGTCTCTGTCACTATCTCTTGCTCTCTTTCTCTTTCTATCTGTGATTGATTTGGTTAATCTCTGTCTCTCTGTCTTTCTGTCTCTCCCTCTCCCCCTGTCTGCTTTTTTTCACACAAAGAGAGACAGGAACTTTGGATCTGTGATTTCATTGACACAGGGAACTCTATCAGGTAACTATACTCATTACAGATGAGCACTTTCTCTTCAATTTACAGTCTTAGTGCGTTTCATAGAGTACTGAGATGCTAAGTGATTCGCCAAGTGTCACATACTCTGATCCTTGTCTCATACATGGCACTTGAATCTAGATCTTCCTGGCTTCAAGGCCAGTTTTGTATATATTATGTCACAGTTGCCTCTATACCCTTCTCCACATTTGTACATACATTATGTAAATAGATAGAAATATGTGTACATACACATTAGGAGTGGAGGTAGGAGATGTTTCCAGACCTGTATTTTCATTACTGTGGGGAATTTCTACTGAAGTATATCAACTACTAATATAGACTGAAAATGTTCTATAACTTTTCAATTTGGAGGTTTTCCTTCTGGACACTAAGACATGGCTTGTCCAGGTTCAAGCCATCACTATGCGTCAAACCGAGCACTTAAACCTAGGCCTTCTTGACTTACAGGTTCTCTCTCTATCTCTGTCTCTGCCTCTCTCTCTCTCTTTCTGTCTCTGCCTCTCTCTCTCTCTCTCTCTGTCTCTCTTTCTCTCTCTTTTCCTTCCTCCTTCTCTCTGTCTCTCCACCCCTCTCTCTCTCACTATCTTTCCCTCTCTCTCGCCTCTCTGTCTCTCTGTCCCCCACCTATCTATCTTTTGTGTTTATATCTATTCATGCATAGGCACATGCACTTATAGCATGTGTACATAAGTGCATATATATGTAATATAAAACATTATTTTTTATACTTTAGAATTTTCATTCTGATATAAAATGGATAGAATTGTGATGTATTGAAGGAATTATCTTTAACCTTAAAAGATTAGTAAAATTCCAAGAACATATTTTTCCCTAAAAATTGTGTGATATCATTATAAGGTCACAAGTCTTAAAACTCACTAAATTCAAGGTGAACTATTGAACTACAAGATCAGTATAAGTCAAGAAAAGTCCTTCTAAAATTGATTTCACATTTTTAAAAAGAAAGACTTTCTAAAATTTATTTTATTTTTAATTTATTGGGTGAAACAAGCATTTCCATAACAGTGCAATTAAAAAAAAAGATGATTGTATATGAAACTGAAAATCTATTATGTACTTGTTATTCCCTTCCAATATACAACAAAATTATCATGTAAATTTCTTTTTTTTCCTTTTTTACTTCCCTCTGTCTTCCCCCATCATCGAGATGGCTACCATTAGACACAAATTGGCATACACACCCATGCATATAGGTAAAATTATTTTATGCATACTTCTATTTATTAGTTCTTTCTCTGAATGGAGACATCATCTTTCTTCATATATCTTTTATAGTTCATTTGGATATTTATAATAGAAAACATAGCTTATCCACTCAAAGTTATTCTTCAAACAAAGTTGCTGCTACTGTATACGATATTTCTTGGTTTTGCTCATTTCACTCTTGATCACCATGCAAATTGTTCCATGTTTTTCTAAAATCATGTAGCTCATCAGGAGCTCATCAGCCATTGGGGAATGGCTGAACAAGTTGTGGCATATGATTGTGAAGAAAGATGAAGTTTGATTTAAAAATCTTCCAATACACTCCTTTATTCTAATTTGGAGTACAATGGAAAATAAGTAACCTCTGTGTTTGTGTTCTGCTCTTAGTTATGTTACTGCTATTTCAGTGGACTTAAAAATTCACATGCAGACATACGTTCACATACTCATTTCTAACTTGGACTGACAAACTTGATTCCCTCATTATTCTAGAGTTACTTTCATGGTATTGTTTTTAAATTTTGTTTAAAACAATGGAGATGTCTTCATCCATACCTATATCAAGGGAGAATCTTCATGTATTGATTTAAAATGAGCTACACTTTGGCAATAGATGTATTTTCATGTCAGTAATTATATCTGACATCATAACATTTGGCATTGATTCCTATTAAAAACTAAGTGGCATCTCACAGTGCTTTTCAAGCAGTTTGCCATACAGAATGAAAATAGAGCATTTTTTTCTTGTACCAAGATCAATTTTCAACTTTTCAAATTTCTATAGGTGATAGCTTGAAAATCTGGTGAGTCACTGGCTTCTGCATTGAGAATGGATCCTGCAGGGGCTCATCTCATCTTAGTTGAGACTAAAATAAGATAGATATGATAAGGTAGTTCCCCTAGGATTAAATGAGATCTGAGTGAATATGTGTTGTTGAAGCTTGAGGGAAGTAAAATATACCAGATCTGAAAAAAATGTACATGATCTGTCACAATAGTAGTTTCTTCTTTCTTTCTTTTTTGTTTCTTATCTTCCTCCCTTTCCTCCTTCCTTCCTCATTAGTTAGTGTGTGTTCACAATATGCAAACTAATTTTAATATTATACATGATAAAGCATTAATTAAGGAAAAGGCCTGCTATTGGATTTTTATAAAGAAAAAGTCATTCTGCATTCCAATGGCAAGTAAAAATGGAATTTTTATTATCTGTTTTTTGGAATTATCTATAATTAGTACCTCATCAATTAGTATTGATAGTTGAGAGTTGGCTGGAAAATCTATTCCATTAGTTGTAATACAGTTGGGAGATAAATTGACATTCAGAAGACAAATGTTTTATCACAGCTACATTGTTCACGAAGTATAATTATTCCTCTAATTCTTTCTCCATCTGTGAAATGGAACTTTTATTATTGCTATGAATTCTAAGGGCAGAGAATAAATCCTGCAAATAGTATTATAAGCTAGCTTGGGGAGAAATCAATTGATTTGTTTTCCTAGCAATACATGGTTCAATGAAAATAATTTATTTCAAATTTACAAATTACTCTACTACTACCACTACTACTACCACTACTACTACCACTACTACTACTACTACTACTACTACTACTACTACTACTATCCATTTTGCTCAAGGTAAGTCAACAAGCTTTTATTAGATACCTATTTTAACTGTGCCAAATTAAATAAAAAAATAACATGTCTGCAGCATGTTTATGATCTGCCAGGAGATGAGATATATACATATTAATATTGTTTCATTATTTCATCTGTAAACTAGCCTATGAACTCATAGTCTTATGAAAACTTATAAAGTTAGAAAGATTAAATGATCAATCCATCAATAATTATCAAGGATAAGTCCTAAACTTAGGTCTTTTTTGACTGCAAGTTAAGCATTAAATCCACTCTGCCACAAATAGAAATTAGATGATGAACTTACAGGAGACATCAGAGGGTCTTGAAAGGTTTAGAAAGTGAGGGATCACTGCTGAGTAAGAGGATGAAAGAAAGTGTCTCAGAAAAATGGCACCTGATCTGAACCTTGAAGTTAGTGAAAGTTATCAAGAACCAGACATGGGCAGAAGGGGCATCTCCTCACTCATAAGGAAGAACAGAGTTAGGAAAAAGTAGGGTATTGAGGAAAAGAAAGTATGATAGTTTGATTCAAACACAAAGTGACCCAAGCATAATAATATGAAATAAAGCTAGGAGTTGGAGCTCAGAATTAAATTTTAAAGCACAGTAAATGATGGTAGGGTAGGTTTGTTCTTAAATAAAATATATTTTTGATATTTTATTAAATAAAATATACTTTATCATTTTGGCAGTGTGGAAGGGGTTTAGGAGAGGAAGGATATCACAGTCATAAGAAGGCAGTATTGTGAAGGATGGATTGGATAATAAAGAGACTAGGTAGAGTGAAGCCAGGAAACAGGTTTTTTTTGCAACAGGTCAGGGTGATGAGAGGTAGAATTAGAGAGGTGGCAGTGAGGGTAGAAGAAAGACTGGGAAAATATTTTAGATATACAATTAATAAGACTTAGAATCTTCAAGGGCAGGGACCCTCATTTTTGTCTTTTAATTTCCATTTTCTTGTATGATGACTTGCATACTGTAGGCACTTAGTAACTGTTTATAGAATAGAACTGAAATGAAATTCATTGAAGTGATTCGATTACGAAGGAAGGAGAAAGGAAAAAATGAACCGTTGAGCCTCAAGGATTGTAGTGGGGGTGTTCAATTAAAAACAACAACAAACAAAAATCTAGGATATTTAGGAAGCTATAACGATGTTAGCAGGAAGATCAGTTTGGGGATATGTTAAATTTGATGTGTTAATGACACCAGGTAGAAATACTAGCAGACAACTGGAAAAGAAAGACTGGAACTAAGAAGAGTGGGATGTGCTAGAGATAAAGATGGGAGAATCATCTCAATGATGAAGCTTACCAGGATACTTTCCTGAGTATTAGATTAGGTTCCTGCTCCAGAAATACCTCCCAAATCTGTAAAATGTGATGGAGGGCCTCAGATGATCACTACTAAGGACTTCTCAATTTTAAAATGCTTTAAGTCTTTCCATAAATTGCTGATGTTATTCAGTAGCTCTCAGGTACCCCAGTCTGTGGCATTTCCATAGTGACATCATTCGGATGTTAGCACTAATTTGCATCTTACCCAGGAACCTCTATTTCCTTTTCAAGGATCATTTCACAGAACACCACAGGGATATTTATCAAGTATTTCTAGAAAGTGATTGCAAATGCAAAGAAAGTGAAGTAAAATGCAAGAAATTTAATGTCATCTTAAAAAATAGAAATCTTAGGGGGGAAAAAGGGAAAATTGATAAAGGATGTAAGAAGTTCCCTTTACCTCCTGATCAAAATCTGTTTTTTTTTCTATAGCAGCACAACAGAGATGGAGCAGCATGGCATAGTGAAAATGGCATTGAACTCAAATTAAAATACTTGGCAATGAGTCTGGCCTCTATCATGATATATTTGTGCAATGTTGAATAAACCAGCTAAATTTTTTGAATTTTAGTTTCTTCTTTCTTAGAAAAAAAGAGAAATAATTTCCACAACACAAGATTGTTATGACAATCAAATAATATTATATATGTAAAGTGGTGTGTAATCTTAATATACCATAAAATGTAAATTATTATTCTTGAGAAGTACAGTAGATAATCAAACCAAATGAAGATCTCTTCTGGATTATATAGATGCTTAATATTCTAAAGTTCAAGATCTGACTATGGAGATCAGTGAGAGAATTGTTTATGTTTTTTTTAAAGTCTTCCAAGTATTCCATGAAAAAGTGTTACATGACTATAAAGCCCATGTTTGTTTTCATCATCACGATGTGGTTTTATAGGGCACCTACATTTGCCTAACATTTTTCAACTTCAAATAGTTCAGCACATATCATTTTCCTGATTAAAAAAAATACCCACTAAGACCTAGAACCTGGTTTAAATTAAGCAAAGAGAAAGAAATGCAAATATTTTTTCTCTACACAGAGAATTTTTTGAACCTAATTCTTGGCCTGATTTCTTATAAATAATGCACATGCCCCTATGAATCCGAACATGCATACCACGTTGCATTGGAGGAATTTATAGCATGGCTATGATAACGTGATGGGAAAATGTCAGTTTCAGGGACACCGTTTCCCATTTCTGTTGTAACGTGACACTCCAAATAAAATTGTACCAGGAGCAAAACCATTACAGATAAATTGTATCATTAAGAAGCCTACCAGTTAAGAATATATTTATTAGAAAATAATAGAAACTGAAAGACAAAGGAACACCAAAGGCCATTTTATCCATCTCATACTTGAAGTAAAAAATTATCTTTATAATATTCCTAGCAATAGTCAATTCAACCACTGTTTACAGGCCTCTAGTGACAAAGAGATCACACCCTTTCATAAAAGACAATTTCTTTTTCAAAGTGCTTAAAGTGTTAAGAGTACTTTCCTTGTACTGAAGTCAAATCTGTGTCACTATAGTTTTCATCCTTTCAACTTAGTTTTGTCCTCCCATGCCAAGAAGAACAAGTCTTTGCCCTCATCCTTTTAAATATCTAAAGATGGCTAACAAATACATCTTCTCTTCTCAAAGCTAAATATTTTCACTCATTCACACCTTTTTGGACTAATAAGTGTCCTTTAAATACTGATCCTTTCCTCTGGATTCTCTCCAGATTAACTATATTCTTAATATTTTGGATCCACAGCAGAACATAATACTCCAGATATGGATTGACCTGGGCAAAATACTTATTAAGTAGGAAATTTCATTCCAAGTCACTTACACTATTTATATAATCTTTAACTGATGAGAAAAATGTTTTTGCCATCACAAAATTTTCTTGTATAGTTGAAAATTTTTCTAAGGATTGTAAAAAATCTGGTGGGTGTAAAGATTGTATTGTCTAACACATTCTCTGGCACTCTGAAAAAAGTTTCAAAATGATTTAGGGGAATGAATGAGCCCAAGCTCATTTTCTGAAGTTAGATTTGCTTATCACTTTCAAAACTGTCAATAAGCAAAGTAGATCTTTCTTTTTCCTTTTAGCTCTAGGGGAATCATCAAAGGTTAAATATTACCATAAATAGAGGTGAGCTGGACTAGGAATGGCTTTGATTTTGAGGAATCCTTTGCAATCTGATTATGACTTTAATTCCATACATTAAGATGCTGTTGACTTCCTAGTTTCTCCTGAACATGGGTGACTTTTTAAATTTGTCTATAAATACCAAATAAAAAATTAAATATTTAAAAGTCAGGAAGTATAGCAGTATTGCTATGAATTGACTGATTGTAGTCTTCCATCTCAACAAAAGTACACAACTTCAGAAACTCTATTATTGAGACACTTCACCACAAACCTCAGGATCTCTTTTAAATTTTGCTAAATCCAGGAAAAAAGCAAGGAAAATTATACTATATTCACATAATGTGTCTTACTGCTATCAAGTGCCTCATGGAAGGATATAACTTATCTTTTCTTAATACTGCAAATGATCTATTATTTCCTCAGTATTGCTACTTTCTTTGCTATGCAGATTGCCAACCTAAATACCTTATTTGACTGATTCCACGAGTTACTGTAGTCAAATGTATTCAGCAGAATTACAATCTTTTAGCGCTAGGGAAAACCTTAGATATCAGTTACTCAAGGCTCTTTATTATACCAGTGATGAAACTGAATCTTTAAGAAATTCATTAAGGGCATTAGGCATATTGACTTTGATGACAGGAAAGACCTGAATTTGAATCCTGAAGGCAATTCTTCTTGTATGGATGACTACTAGTAAATTTCTTACCCCAGCTGAACCTCAGTTTCCTTATTTGTAAGACAGGATGAATAATTCCAATAGTACCACATAGAATTAACTAGAATTTAACCTCAAAGAGATAGTGTGTTTTAAGTACCTTCTAAACATGAATGTGCTATACAAATGTCAGTTTTTATTATTGTCCAAATCCATGCAATCAGAGAACAGAAGAACTGGTACCGGAACACCATTATCTTAGTCCAAATCCCTTAAATTACACTTTTTTTTTTTTTTTTGCAAAACCATGATATGTCGACTGGCAGTTCTTCTAACAAAAATTTCCTGAACTTAGGCTAACTTATTCAATGCAATAAGGATTCATTAAGGGACTGCTATGGGCAAGGTACTATGCTGTGGGTTAAAGATTATAAACAAGCAAATGAAACAGTCCCTTCCCTTTCTGGGAGCTGAGTATCAAGAAGTGAGAGGGAGGCTGCATAGAAAATGTATACAAGTATACAAGATGTATACAAGGATGTGTATAGGCAAAATTGAGAAGTTGAATAAAAGAAGACAAATGAGAATGGTAGTGAAGGTTTCACAGAAAATGTGACGTCAGTTGATTCAATGAGAAACAAAAGGATTCTGGGAGATAGAGAAATGAAGCAAAAATATGAGAGAAACAGGGAAAGATTATTCAAAAGCACAGTGGTGGGAGATATGCACTTGTTCTTCATTGACATAGACTTCAAGAAAACACATTTGTATCCACATAACATGGGAAGCATTAGATTAGGAATTTACTAAAGAATTTCATAGGTAAAATCTTTTTCTTTAAAAATATTACTATTTCTCATTTATATCATGATTTTAAAGTTTACAAAAGCTAAGCAAATTGTGATACCTGAATGTAATGGGATATCATTATATCATAAGAAATGATAAAATGGACAGTTTAAGGGGAAAAATGGGAAGACCTTTATGAAGCAGTATAGATTGAAGTGAGTAGAACCAGAACAATTAATACAGTGATAACAACACTATAGAGAGGAAAAATTGGAAAGACCATAGAACTCTGGTGAATACAATGATAAAAAAAGAAAGAATGAAGATAAAATACAGCACTCACATCCTGACAGAGAAGTGATTAAAGTTAAGATGCAGAAAGAAACATGCATTGTCAGATTTGGTCAATGTGGGAATTTGTCTTGTAGGATTAGTAGCTATGAATTGAGGGTTTTATTTTTCAGGGCTCACCATCTCAATAAGGGGATAATGGGAGAAAGATTGATTTTTTTTTAAAGAAAGAAAAAGAAGAAAACAAATATGTTCTAATTTTAGCAGTGGGAAAGAGGATATGGCTTAAATAACACAATACATTGGATCATTGCTATTGATCATTTTTGAAGGAAAAAGGAATAAAAGGAGAGGTGTTACAAAATTGGGAAAAGTCAAATGTTCTAGTTTTCAAAAATAAAGGGAAAGTACGTGCTTAAAATTATGGTCTAATGAGCTTGATTTTTATTCCTGAGAATTTTATAATGTATTATTAAAGAGATTGTTTTTGAGCAGTCAGAAAGGAAAGCTCCCAACCTCTGTTCATCAGGAGTAGGTCATGTCAGACTAACCTCATTATCTTTTGTGACAGGTTTACTAGACAAGTAGGTCAGGTGAATGACGGGCATATTATATATGGATTTCAGTCTGATGTTTGAGGAAGTTTCTCATCCTATCCTCATGGATAGGTTAGAGAGAAATGGTCTAGGTGATAATGCAAATACTGAGATTTGAAATTAGCTGAATATCTGGACCCAAACAGAAATAATTCAATGTACACCATTACCCATGTCAATTTGAAGAGAGGTCTCATATGGGTTGTGCCTAGGGATTAGCCCTTGATATTTTTTAGTAAATATTTTTGTCCATAACTTGGGCCAAGGTAGCATCTGACTTGCATCTGAAACTTTTCATTAGTATGGGAGTTCCTTGAGAGTAGGAATTGTTTTTTTCCTTCTTTCTAGTTTGTTAACCCAATGCTTAACAAGGTAGTTTTCTACTTAATAAGTACCTGATAAAAACATCCCTTCATTCCTGAAGACTGATATGACTTAAAATATTCCAAATATAGGTTAAATATTTCCTAACAAGGTCAACATGTGAAAGCAACCACACCCATAAGGACGACTACAACAAGAATTTATACAATGTTTGCTAAGCACTTTAAGAACACTATCTCATGATGGGTGGAGCCAAGATGACAGAGTAGAAAGATGCACATATACTAGTTTTTCCTCTGCCCCTGGGGAAACTGAGCAGCTGATTCATAGCTCAGCCCTGTGTGGTAGCCCTGCCCCCATCTAATGCTCCTAGGGGAATTGAGCAGCTTATCTGAATCTCAGCCCCCAGTGCAGACTTGGTGGAACTGGAAGCCAGGTGCTTGTGGATAGGAAACTCTACTACTCACAGATTCTGGGAAGAAAAGTTTCTTGTTGCTCCCGGACAAGTGTACATGCTTGACTGAGCCACCTTGGAGGGACTGAGATCTTACAGATCCACAGAGCATATCTTACTCTTGACAAAGGACCGAAAAGTCAAGTAACTGGTTAGGGAAATGCCCAAAAGAGGGAAAAATAAGACTATTGAAGGGTGCTTGATGAGGAAGAACAATGTTTACCATCAGGGAAAGACCTAAAAATCAAGGTTTCTGTATCCCAAACATGCCAAATAAATATTCATTGCTCTCAGGCCATGTAAGAGCTCAAAAAGGACTTTGAAAATCAAGTAAGAGAGGTGGAGGAAAAATTGGGAAGAGAAATGAGAGAGATGAAAGAAAATCATAAAAAGCAAGTCAACAACTTGCAAAAGGAGATTTAAAAAAGTGCTGAAGAAAATAACACCTTTAAAAACAGGCTAACTCAATTGGCAAAAGAAGTTCAAAAAGTCAATGAGGAGAAGAATACTTTTAAAAGCAGTATTAGACAAATGGAAAAGGAGGCTCAAAGGCTCACTGAAGAAAACAGTTCTTTAAAAATTAGAATTGAACAGAGGAAAGCAAATGACTTTCTGAGAAACCAAGAAATCACAAAATAAAAGCAAAAGAATGAATAAATGGAAGATAATGTGAAATATCTCATTGGAAAAACAACTGACCTGGAAAATAGATCCAGGAGAAACAATTTAAAAATTATGGGACTATCCGAAAGCCATGACCAAAAAAAAATTGTCTAGATATTATTTTTCATGAAATTATCAAGGAAAACTGCCCTGGTATTCTAGAATCATAGGGCAAAACAAATATTGAAAGAATTCACCAATTACCTCCTGAAAGAGATCAAAAAGAGAAAGTCCTAAGAACATTGTAGCCAAATTCCAGAGTTCCCAGGTCAAGGAAAAAATATTGCAGGCAGCTAGAAAGAAACAATTGAGTATTGTAGAAATACAATCAGGATAACACAAGATCTATCAGCTTCTACATTAAGGAATCAAAGGGCATGGAATATGATATTCCAGAAGTCAAAGGAACTAGGATGAAAACCAAGAATCACCTACCCAGAAAAACTGAGTTTAATACTTCAGAGGAAAAATGGTCTTTCAATGAAATGACTTTCAAGCATTCTTGATGAAAAGATCAGAGCTGAAAAGAAAATTTGACTTTCAAACACAAGAATCAAGAGAAGAATGAAAAGGTAAACAGGAAAGAGAAATCATAAGGGACTTACTAAAGTTGAAGTGTTTACATTCCTACATGGAAAGACAATGTTTGTAACTCTTGAAACTTTTTCAGTATCTGGGTAGTTGGTGGGATTATACACACACACACACATACACACACACATACACACACACACACATACATATATATATATATATATATATATATATATATATATAGAGAGAGAGAGAGAGAGAGAGAGAGAGAGACAGCACAGGGTGAATTGAATAGGAAGGGATGATATGTATAAAAGTAAAATTAAGGGGCGAGAGAGGAATATGTTGGGAGGAGAAAGGGAGAAATGGAATGGGAAAAATTATCTCTCATAGAAAATGTAAGAAAAATCTTTTCCAATGGAGGGGAAAAGGGGGGAGGTGAGAGGGAAAATGTGAACGTTACTCTCATCACATTTGACTCAAGGAAATAATAAAATGCACACTCATTTTGGTATGAAAACCTATCTTACAATACAGGAAAGTGGGGAGAAGGGGATAAGCACTGTGGGGGGAAGTGATGGAAGGGAGGGCAATGGGAGGAGGAAGCAATTTGAAGTCAACACTCTAGGGGGGGCAAGATTGAAAGATAGAATAGAAGAAATGGGGGGCAGGATAGGATGGAGGGAAATATAGACAGCCTTATATAACATGACTATTATGGAAATTATTTGCAAAACTATACATATAAAGCATATATTGAGTTGCTTGCCTTCCCAGTGTGGATGGGTAGGGAGGGAGGAAGGAAGAGAAGTTGGAACTCAAAGTTTTAGAGAAACTATTGAGTATTGTTCTTGCATACAACTGAGAAATAAAAAATATAGGCAATGGGATATAGAAATTTATCTTGCCCTACAGAACAAAAGAGAAGATAGTGATAAAGGAAGGGATGGATGTTAGAAGGGAGGGCAGATTTGTGGTAGGGGTAATTAGAATTCTCATTGTTTTGGGGTGGGGTAGAAGATAAGGAGAAAATTTGGAACTCAAAATTTTGTGGAAATGAATGTTGAAAACTTAAAATAAATAAATTGTAAAAAAAGAATATCATCTCACTTTATCCTCACAATAACACTGAAAGATAGATGATATTGTTATTTCTAATTTGTAGATGAGGGAACTGAGGCAATCAAAGTTTAACTGATCTCCTTATGCCCACATAGCTACTATGTGCTAGATTTGAATTCAGATCTTTCCGACTCCAGATCCAACACTCTATCCACTTTGCCACCTTGATGGCAAAATGATATCAACAGGCTAGAGTGATGGAAAAAAAAAATCCAGTAAAAGGAAATTCAATAGAGATAAATATAAAGTTGCACTCTTGTTCTAAAACAAAAAAATGGAGGAGGGTGGTTTAGATAGACAATAATTCATATTACAGTGATAAATTTCACTTTATATAAATGTAAGGAAAAAAGTTCCAAAAGTTAGATTTCTTAAAAGGAAAATGAAGAACTAATTTAAGTTTTCAAACATACACTGGAAGATTATCTGTCTGAGATTTATCAGAGGCGACTCTTGTTTTGGATATTTCTGAGATAATTTATAATTCTGATATTTGCCAAATTCAAGACTTTTCTTTCTAATTCTCCCTACTGCATATTCAGGAAAATGATCATGGGTACATTTTGTGATAACATTTTCTTTATGGACACAGAAATGACTAAGGTAACTTCAGGGAGGGGGAAGGGAGAGGGAGTTAAGATGACAGAGTAAAATCAGAGATTTGTTTCAGCTCTTTCTCAAACACCTCCATATACCTGTAGAAATTACTCTAACCAAATTCTAGAGCAGTAGAACCCACAAAAAGATAGAGTGAAATAAATTTTCAGCCCAAGGCAACATAGATGGTCAACAGGAAAGGTCTACTCACTGGTCTGGGAGAGGAGTACAGTTCAGTGTGGGCTATACAAGAACAGACCAGGCCTAAGCAAACCTAGAGTAGGCCTCAAGGGACTGAATCACTGGTAGCTAAGGTAGTTTCCAGGCTTCTCAACTCATAAATGCCAAAGACAACTTAGAAGATCATTGGGAAAGGTCTGTCAGATCCAGATGAGAGAGGGGTGCAGACCAGCCCCAGTCCCATCCCAGCCTGGGGTTCTGGTGGTATTGGTGGTGGTGTGGCACCAGGAACAGCAGAGATAACAGCAGCAGTGGTAAAGGCAGCAGCAGTTCTGGATTCTTCTAGAACTCTCAGTCAACAGAGTGTAAGGGGATCAAACAACTGAACAAAATGAGATCACTGTTATCTCTTTGTTGGCACCCTCAGGATTCTTTTGTTTTGCCCATGTTTGGATCTGGGTCACAGTCCATGTAGTCTTGGGATGAGAAGGACCACTGGAATAACTGAGCTTATGGCAGTAGTGGAGAGGGAATTCTATTCACAGCTTCAGGGCAGAAAAGAGTGCTTGTGATCATTTCCAAAGCATATGTCAGGAGAGGAGTAAACACTTCTCCTTTGATCATGCCTCCTTAGAAGAACTGACATCTTACAGGTTCTTAGAAGTATCTTAGAAAGCAGCTACATAAAACCTCTGAGTCTTGGGACAGTGCATGCTCCACACTGGAACTGTACATTACCAAAGAGTTTAAAAAATCAAGTAATTGTTTGGGAAAATGTGCATAGAGTTGGAAAGAAACTCAGACTATATGATCTTACTTTGGTGACAAAGATCAAAACATACAACCAGAAGAAGATAACAAAGTCAAAGCTCCTACATCCATATCCTCTGAGAACAATATGAATAGGGCTCAGGCCATGGAAGAGCTCAAAAAGGCTTTTGAAAGTCAAGTAAGAGAAGAAGAAGAAAAACTAGGAAGAGAAATTAGAGTGATGCAAGAAAATTATGAAAAAATGAGTAAAAAACTTGGTAAAAAAGCTGCCTCCAAAAAAAAACCTGAACAAAATAACACTATAAAAAATAGACTAGAGGGAAGATCCAAGAGGGTGGAGTAGAAACAGACCTGCTAGAGCCCTTCCTCCAAACCCCTCAAAAAACCTTTAAAATATGACTATAAACAAATAGCAGCAGAAGTCACAAAATGACAGAGTGAAGCAAAATTCCAGCCCAAGACAATCAGAAAGGTGGAAAGGAAGGGTTTATCACAATGTGCTAGGAGCAAAGGGGAAGTTTGGTGTGGGCCCCATCTGTCTGGACAGAACTGGATGAGTCCTTTGGAACTGAATCACTACTGTCTGCCATCGTTTCCAGATCTCTCAGTCCATAAATGCCAAACACAGCTTCAAAGGTCAGTGGGAAGGGTCTCTGGCCTGGCTGAGAGGGGAGAAAGGTTCAGTGACAGTGCTAGGGTGGTGGCAGTCATTGCTGGAGTGGAGGCTGTTTCTGGAACCTTCCACTTAAGAAAGAGCTCAAAAGTCAAGTAATTGGCTGGGCAGCTGCTTCTGGAAACCTCCAAAACTCAAGTAATTCTCTGGGAAAATGAGCAAATAGGAGAAAAAGAAACAGACTATAGATTATTACCTTCTCAGTGAAGTAATTTTCTTATGTCACTAGTAATAAGGAAGATCTAAACATAAAACTAGAAGAAAACAAAGTGAAATCTCCTGCATCCAAAGCCTCCAATAAAAATATGAATTGGTCAGAGGCCATGGAAGAGTTTAAAAAAATTTTGAAAATTAAGCAAGAGAAGGAGAAGAAAAATTGGGGAGAAAATGATTGATGCAGGAAAATCAAGACAAATGAGTCAACAGTTTGCTAAAGGAAAACTGTTTCCCAAATGGTGAATAAAATAACAACTTTAAAATTAGATGAACCCAAATGGCAAAACGGTCCAAAAGGCTAATGAGGAGAAGAATGCCTTAAAAAGAAGAATGGGCCAAATGGAAAAAGAGGGCCAAAATCTCACTGAGGAAAATAATTCCTTAAAAATCAGAATGGAGCAAATGGAAGCTAATGACTTTAAGAGAAATCAAGAAACTATAAAACAAAACCAAACGAATGAAAAAAATAGAAGACAATGTGAAATACCTCATTGGAAAAACAACTGTCCTGGAAAATAGATCCAGGAGAGATAATTTTAAAATTATGGGACTACCTGAAAGGCATGATCAAAAAAAGAGCTTAGACATCATCTTTTAAGAAATTATCAAGGAATACTTCCCTGATACTCTAGAACAAGAAGGTGAAATAGAAATAGAAAAAATTCACTGACCACCTCCTGAAAGAAATACCCAAAAGAAAACTCCTAGGACTATAATAGTCAAATCCAGAATTCCCAGATCAAGGAGATAATATTGCAAGCAGCCAGAATGAAACAATTCAGATATTGTGGAAACATAATCACAATAATACATGTTTTACAAGCTTATACAATAAAAGATCTAAGAGCTTGGAATATGATATTTCAGAGGTCAAAGGAAATAGGATTAAAACCAGCAATCAACTACCCTACAAAACTGAATATAAAATTTAGCAACAAAAAAAATAATGAAATTTCAATGAAATGGAAGACTTTCAAACATTCTTTTTTTATATATACTTTTAGAAAATTTAAAAAAGAAGTTATTATTTTATGACTTTTTTTATTTATTCATTTTAAGTGTTCAACATTCATTTCCACAAAATTTTGAGTTCCAAATTTTCTCCCTATCTCTCCCCTCTCCTCTTCCCAAAACGCCTTGAATTCTGATTGCCCCTTCCACCAATGTGCTCTCTCCTTCTAACACTCCTCCCTTCCCTTTTCCCCATCTTCTATCTTCTCCTGTAGGGCAAGACAAATTTCTATACCCCATTATGTATATTTCTTATTTCCCAGTTGTACACAAAAACAATTATCAACATTTGTTCCTGAAACTTTGAGTTTCAACTTATCTTCCTTCCTCCCTCCCCACTCTTCCCCACTGAGAAGGCAAGGAAGTCAATATAGGCTACATATGTGTAGTTTTGCAAATGACTTCCAGAATAGTAATGTTGTGTAATACTAACTATATGTCCCTCCATCCTATTCTGTCTCCTATTTCTTTTTTTCTCTCTTTTGACCTCATCCCTCCACAAGACTACTTACTTTTAATTGCTCCCTCCTCCCATTTGCCTTCCCTTCAATCATCTCCCCCACCCTGCTTATCCCCTTCTTCCACTACTTTCCTGAATTGTAAGTGTGCATGTAATTCCTTCCTTGAGACAAATATAATGAAAATAAGCCTCCTTAGGAAAAGGGTTTTCTTACCTTTTCTATGAGAGATAATTTGTCCCATTTCATTTCTCCCTTTCTCCTCCGAATATATTCCTCTCTCACTCTGTAATTTTATTTTTTTAGATATGATGCCTTCCTATTGAACTCACCCTGTGCTCCTTGTCTCTCTCTGTCTCTCTCTGTCTCTGTGTCTGTCTCTCTCTCTGTATATATACATATATATATATATATATATATATATACACACATATACATACATACGTGTGTATATGTGTGTGTATGTAATAAGCCCTCCAACTGCCCAGATATTGAGAAAAGTTTCAAGAGTTACAAATATTATCTTTCCTTGTAGGATTGTAAACAGTTCCACTTCAGTGAGTCTCTTGTGATTTCTCTTTCCTGTTTATGTTTTCAAGATTCTCTTCATTTATGTGTTTGAAAGTCAAATTTTCTTCTCAGCTCTGATCTTTTCATCAAGAATGCTTGAAAGTCTTCTATTTCATTGAAAGACCATTTTTTGTCTGAAGTGTTAAACTCAGTTTTGCTGGGTAGGTGATTCTTGGTTTTCATTCTAGTTCTTTTGACTTCTGGAATATCATATTCCAAGCCCCTTATTCCCTTAATGTAGAAGCTGCTAGATATTGTGTTATCCTGATTGTATTTCCACAATACTCAAATTGTTTCCTTCTACCTGCTTGCAATATTTTCTCCTTGACCTGGGAACTCTGTAATTTGACTACAATATTTCTAGGAGCTTCTCTTTTTGGATCTCTTCAGGAGGTGATTGGTGGACACTTTCAATATTTATTTTTCCCTATGGTCTTAGAATATCAGGAATTTCCTTCATGATTTCATGAAAGATGATGTCCAGGCTCTTTTTTTGATCATGGCTTTCAGGGAGTTCTATAATTTTTTTATTGTCTTACCTGGATCTATTTTCCAGGTCAGTTGTTTTTCCAATGAGGTATTTCACATTATCTTCCATTTTTTCATTCTTCTGTGTTTCTTTTGTAAATTCTCAGTTTCTAATAAAGTCGTTAGCTTCCATCTGATCCATTCTGATTTTGAGAGAACTATTTTCTTCAGTGAGCTTTTGAACCTCTTTTTCCATTTCTCTAATTCTGCTTTTTAAAGCATTCTTCCCCTCATTGGCTTTTTGGACCTCTTTTGCCAATTGAGCTAGCCTATTTTTAAAAGTCTTATTTTCTTCAGTATTTTCTTTTTGGTCTTCTTTAGTAAGCTATTGACTCAGTTTCCATGATTTTCTTGCTTCTCTCTCATTCCTCTTCCCAATTTTTCCTCCACCTCTCTTACTTGATTTTTAAATTATTTTTTGAGCTCTTCCCTAGCCTGGGACCATTCCATATTTAATTTGGAGGTTTTGGATGCAGAACCCTTGTCTTTTATGTCTTCCTCTGATGGTGAACATTATTCTTCTTCATCTGAAAGGATGGGAGAGAATACCTATTCACCAAAAAAGTAACCTTCTGTAGTCTTATTGTTTCCCGTTTTTTGGGCATTGTTCCAACCAGTTACTTCAATTTTGGGTCCTTTGTCAAAAGTAGGGTATAGTTTGGGTAGCTGCGAAATCTCATTTCTTTCAAGATGTTACAATCAAGGGAGACGTGTTTACTCCCAGTCCTGGTTTGTGGCTAAGATTTAGATCAGCTGCTCAATTCCCCCAGGGGCTTTAAACTGAGACTTTCACATTTCCTGCTGTGACCATTCCCACTGCAGCCTGGGGCAGGGACTAAAGGGAGGACCATATTCCCTTGTAATGGAGGGGAAAAAGCTCTCTCACTGACCTTTGAAGCTGCCTCTGGCATTTGTGGGTTGAGGGGTCTGGGAACCTCTGCTGCTGCTGCTAGAGATTCTGCTCCTGAGTCCTGCTCCAGCCCTGTTCCTCCCATCACCACATGTCCAAGGTGGGGCTGCACTCTGCTCTATGTTCAGTGCGACAGACCTTTCCTGTTGGCCTTTCAGGTCACCTTGGGTTGGAAGTCTCCTCCACTCCGTTGCTCTGTGGCTTCTGCTGCTTTTCAGAGCCTTTATTTACAGGTATTTTATGGGCTGTGGGGTAAGAGCTAGAGTGTGTGTGTCTTTCTACTCTGCGATCTTGACTCTTCCCCCACTTCCAAGCATTCTTGTTACACACACCAGAGGTGAACATAAAATTTGACTTTTAAATACAAGAATCAAGAGAAGCATGAATAGGCAAACAGGAAATAGAAACCTTAAGGAACTTATTAAAGCTGAACTGTTTACATTCCTACATGGAATGATGATGATATTTGTAACTTATGAGAGCTTGCTCAGTATTAGGCTAGTGGAATGGAACATATATTTATATATGCATATGTGTATGTAAATGTATATATGCATCTATCTATCTATCTATCTATCTATATATATATATATATATATATATATTTATGTCTATGTGTGTGTATAAAAGGAGACAGAGACAGAGAGGCACACAGAGACAGAAAGAGAGAGAACTGACTATGAAGGGATGATATTTATAAAAGAAAATTAATTGCCAAGAGGAATGTACTAGGAGAAAGAAAAAGGGAGAAGAAGAATGTAGTAAATTATCTCACATAAAAGCAAAAGGAAAGAGCTTTTACAACGGAGGGAGAGATAGAGAAAATATGAAAGAGAATAAGTGAGTCTTACTTTTGCTTGATTTGGATTCACAAGGGAATAACATACACATTTAGTTGGGTATGGAATTTTATTTTACACTACAGGAAAGTAGAAGGGAAGGAGATAAAGTGGGGCATAATAGAAGGAAGGGCAGATTGGGGGACAGGTTAATCAGAAGCAAAGAGTTTGGTAGAGGGACAGGTCAAAGTAGAGAACAGAATAAATGGAGTGTGGACAGGATATAGGGAAATATATTTAGTCTTTCACAACATCACTCTTAGGGAAGTGTTTTTCATGACTATGCATGTATAACCTTTATTGAATTGCTTGCTTTGTCAATGAGAGTGGATAGGGAATTAGGGAATGTAGAGATTGTAGAACTGAAAACTTTAAAAATGAATGTTTAAATTGTTTTTACATGCATCTGGGAAGTAAGATATATAGGCAAAGGGTTTTAGAAATCTATTTTGCCCTTCAGGAAAACAGAAGGGAAGGGGATAAGAGAGTTGGAGGGGAATAGAAGGGAGCACAGATTGGAGGAAAGGGTAATCAGAATATACACTGTCTTAGAGTGGGTGAATCAGGGAGATGAGAACATTTGAAATTCAAAATGTTGTGGACATGAATATCGAAAACTGAAAATAAATAAGCAAACAAACAAATAAATAAGTAAACAGACTTGCCCAAATGACAAAAGAAGTCCAAAAAGCCAATGAGGAAAATGACTTAAAAAAACAGAATTGACCAGATGGAAATTGTAATCCAAAAGCTCTCTGAAGAAAATAATTGTTTAAAACATAATTGCTTAAATGAATGGAGCAAAGGGAAACTAATGACTTTATTAGAAATCAAGAAATTATAAAATAGAATAAAAAGAATGATAAAATGGAAGATAATGTGAAATATCTCATTGGAAAAACCACTGACCTGGAAAACAGATCCAGGAGAGAGAATTTAAAAATCATTGGACTACCTGAAAAGCATGATCCAAAAAGCAAAAAAAAAACACCCAAAACCTCTAGATATTCTCTTTTAAGAAACTATCAAGGAAAACTGCCCTGACATTCTAGAACAAGAGAGTAAAATAGAACTTGAAAGAATCTACTCTTCATCTCTTGAAAGAGATCCCAAAATATCCTAGGAATATTAGGGCCAAATTCCAGAGTTCCCAGATCAAGAAGAAAATATTGCTAGCAGCCAAAAAAACAAAAACAAAAACAAAAAAACCACACACACACACACACACACACCAATTCAAGTATTATGGAACCTCAATCAGGATAACACAAGTTTTAGCAGCTTCTTCATTAAAGGATTGGGGGTAATGAAATACGATATTCCAGAATTCAAAGTATTTAGGATTACAACCAAGAATCACTTATTCTGCAAAACTGAGTATCGTCAATGAAGGGGGGAAAATTGACATTGAATGAAGTGGAGGAATTTAATGTATTCTTGAGAAGCCAGAACTAACTAGAAAAATTGACTTTCAAATACAAGACTCAAGAGAAAGATGAAAATGTAAACAAGAAAGAGAAATCATAAGGGATTTATTGCAGTTGAAATGTTTATATTCCTACTTGCAAAGATGATATTTGTAACTCATGAGACCTTTGTCAGTATTAGGGTAGTTGGAGGGAACATACACATACACATACACACACACACACACACACACACACACAGGGCAAAAATAAAAAAAAAATTAAGGGGTAAGATTAAAATTAAGAGGTAAGAGAGGAAAGTATTGGGAGAAGGAGAAAGGGAGAGGTAGAGTGGGGTAAATTATCTCATTTGAAAGAAAGAAGAAAAAAGCTTTTAAGTGAACCTTACCCTCATCAGATTTGGTTTAAGGAGGGAATAACATACACACTCAATTGGGTATGGAATCCTGTCTAACCCTACAGGAAAGTACGGTGGGAGGGAAGAAAGGGGGCTTAATAGAAGGGAGGGCATTTTAGGGCAGGGGATAATCAGAAGTAAACATTTTTGAGGAGTGACAGAGTCAAAGGAGAGAATAGAATAAATGGGGGGGACAGGATAGGTTGGAGGGAAATATAGTCTTTTACAATATGACTAATATGGAAGTGTTTTGCATGACTATACATGTACAACCTATATTGAATTGCTTGCTCTCTTAATGAGGGTGGGTGGGGAGGGAGAAGGGGAGAGAATTTGGAACAAAAAGTTTTAAAAAATGAATGTTAAAAATTGTTTTTGCATGCAACTGGGAAATAAGATACATAGACAATGGGCTATAGAAATCTAGTTTATCCTACAGGAAAATAGAAAGGAAAGGGAATAAGAGAAGGGGGTGATAGAAGGCAGGACTGCTTGAGGAAATTCTTGTGAAAGTGATGTTGAAAACTAAAAGAAATAAATTCAAATATGAGAAACAAATGACTGAGGCACACTTTCTGCCCTCAAGCACTATTTTTTTTTATATTAAAGTAATGGCAAACAATTTTTGTGAAGAGTAAAACTGAAGAAAAATATTCTAATTTTGAAATTTCAATTTAACATCTGACTAAAGGAGACATCTTGAGAAGGGAAGCTAATAGGTAACCAAGAGATCAGGAAGGAAGCATTCCAACTTGCGAGGAATTGATGAAGGTTGGATCAAGAAACTTAGGATTTCCATTCTTTTATGGAAAAAAGAATTAGCCCCTCCCCCCCAAAATACTATAGTTTCAGGAATTAAGAAATGAAAATAACCAAAAGTTTGTTGAATATGAAAAAAGTTTTATTATCAGACATGATAAATATTCTGTCCATATAGAAATTTGAAAAGTATTAGATATAGGAGCACAGAACAGCATCCATTTTCCAAATTCTACAAAATTAAGCATATTTTAACACACTGGAAATGCCTAGCTATAAAAATATGGTCTTGTAGCATGGTCTGGGCACTAAAAACATGGAATTTCACCAAAGCAGCTTCCAGAAAAATGAGAATGAATATACATATAGTAGTCTGAAATGAAAGGATATGAATATGTTGAAACAACTATGGTAACTCCATAAACCACAACTCACAAAGAATTTTAGCAGCTGTTTAATCCAAATTATACATGAAAGGAATGCCCACTATGAGGTACCTGATGTGTTTTCATTCGGTCTCTTAAGACCCTGAAGGCCTTCAGGGACATCACTTTTGATGACTCTCATTCTAATTTTCACCAATTCTAATTTGAAAATTGTTTTGTTTTTATTTTCCCCTAACATTAAGCAAAACTTTCCCCTCTTCACACTTCTGCCTATTGATTTTCCCATTATGGAGCCAAATAAAATGTCTAAAAACTTTGCACAAGACACTCCTTCAAACACTTGAAGAGAAGTATCATGATATTCCACCTCATTTTGTATCCCCACAAGTCTTCTCTAGACTAAAAATGCCCATTTCTTTCCATTGATTCTCATATGAATTGGAATCAAGGCTCTTCACAATTCCTGTATACTTTCTTCTGTATTTACTCTCTAGTTTATTAGTGTCTTTTGTAAACTCTGGTGCACACTGGAATAATCTAGATGTAGTGGTCTGACTAAGCTAGAGTAGAGAACATTTACAAAATGTTCTGGAATTTGTTCCCTGTAACCCAAAATGTGTTACCCATACTGTTTATTAGCTTTCTTGTCTGCTATTCCATATTACTCATTCAAATTTACCTTACCACTACAATACCTACAATTTCCAGAAGAACTTCTGTCTAAGCTTTCATCACCTATTCTAATACTCATGAAGTTGATTTTTGAACCTAAATGTAAGACTTTTCATTTAGGTTTATTGAATTTCATTTTATTAGATTAAGCCCAGATCTGTTTAAGTTCTTTTAGAGCCTGTGTCATTCTTTCTGTTAGCTTCTTCTCCCATCTTTGTATCAACATGAAATGCATTGACTACGTCATCTAGGTTTTTATTGACGTCATTGATAAAAATGACAGACAGCACAGGACCAAGCATTCCCTGGGCTTCTTTCCTAGGGACATCCTGCCACACAATTAATGATTATTCTTTGAGTTTGATAGTCAAGCTACGTCTAAATCCACTTGAACCAAGTAAATGCTCACACTTGTCTAACATCTCCACAAGAACAGCATGAGCAATCTTACCAAATGCTTGGTTAAATCTAGGTAAACCAAATCCAGAACATTCTCTTCATTATCATTTGAGTAACAGGTCAAAAATTGAAGTACATTTAGATTCACACAGCCAAATTCTTGATACAGTCATACTGGCTTGTTGTTATTAGCTTTTGACCTTCTAAATGTTCACTTTCCCTTCAATGGTCTACTCTAGAATTTGGTTCACATACTCAGCCCACTTCTCTTATTTGCATATTAGGATGTTTCCCTTCTCCAATCTTGTGCTGTCTCTCCTATATCTAAAATATGGCATCATATTCCTATGACATTGTCCTTCCTATCCCCAGAAAGTGTCTTTTTGTTATTTCCTAAAATTCTCTGATTCCTACAGTTCAGTTAAAGACATTTAGCCTCTTTGTCTAGTTGATCCCTGAGTCCTCTTGATAGCCTGGGTCTGCTGGACTCTATACATCATTATTTTTACTCTTTACTCTGTCATGATAGAATATTTTAGATCAATTTCCCTTCATACTCATACTACCATATATTCTAGATCACAAGAATATCTTTCCTCTAGTTTTCTAAAAAATATTAAATAGAATATATATACACATATAAATATATGTATATGCACATATTTATATACTCTATATACATTCAGAAATAATATTTGAAAGTCTAAAACAAGGAGTGAGTATAAAAGAAGAGTGATCAGAAAAGAAAGAAGAGAGAAAAGGATGAGTGAAGTTCTACTCAGCTTGGCTTTGTAAATCACTTGTGACAACTGGCTTCTGTGTAATTGCATCTGGAGACTAAGTGATGAAGTGATTGACAGGTGCAGCTGGGATCCTGAGGGACCAGTCCCCTTGAGGATCCCAATGAAGAATAATTTTTTTAGCCTCTTTTTCACTCTCTCATACATACCACATTTGCATTAACAAAGGTTAATGGGGCCCTTTCTGAAATTTTTGCTAAAGGGCCCAGAACTTAACCTTATGTTACTGAGCTAATGTGTTAATTTGGGAGGTACTTAAGCATAAGGAACTTAAATTAGTCCCCAATTCAGGCCACGCCAATCTGGTACCCATGGATAATATGTCAAGCAGAAGTAATGGGGAGTTTATGAGTAAGTACTTCCCAAATAAAATATATATAGAAACCAGACCTAAACTTCAAAGGAAAGATGATATTAAATGTGAATTAATCAAGAAACCATAATATTTTATATGAAACAGAATTTGATGATAGTTAATAACTTGGGATAAGAAAATGAAATTCCATACTTTCCAACCAATGAAGGATACTTGGTCATTTTAAGATTAGACCTAGATCAGGATTTAGCCAAGAACTCTGATTTTAAATGTTCCATCAAAATGTTTAATCTCTCTTCGGATCTGGAGTCAGGGTAAAAGAGTTCAAATTCATCTTCAGGTACTTACTACTGTGTGACCCTGGGAAAGTCACTTAATCTGTATTTGCATTAAGTTCATGATCTAATGAATAAGAATATGAGATAATAATAGAATCCAACTTCCAGCTTTGTGGCAAGGATAAAATGAGATATTTGTAAAACTCTTTGTAAACCTTAAAGCATTATATAAATGCTGCTGGTGCTGTTGCTCTTGTACACCAGGAAATTGTGGAAAGTGTATAGACTATATTTTGTTGCTAACATTTTCACCAGAGTTCTGGATGGATTGGAGAAGGGAAGGTTATGTGATAGAAACTGACTCATATTGGGCAGTCAAAGGTGGAGAAAGGAGCAGTAGAAGGCAGTTTTTCAGTTGTGGATGGACCAGGAAAAGGAAAAAGAGACAACTGGTGCATGTCTAATATTTGAGCTATATGATATGTGAGATATTTGAGACATTGAATCATTGGGTCCATACTAGACTAAAATTGAAATGCATTCTTAGAGAATTGTATTTAATCTATGGTTCTTCCAAATACCGTAATCATGGTAAAGCAAGAATAAAAATAATAAAAGTCCTAGGCAAGAAGTTAGTCTATTTAGTCCTGCTTCTACTAGGAAATAACTTGTGATCTCTAACAAATCAGTTCAATGGTTTTCAAGTTTTTTTCATCTGTAAAATGGGAACAGTAATATACATTTTTTTTGATGTCATAGTTGTTATGCAAACCAAAGCAGATAAGTTACTAAGCACTTGGAAAATTACCTTTTAGATCAGTCAGTGAGAGATTTAGCAGGTATTCTATAAATTTTATAATTCAAAGCCCAGAGCATGAAACAATGATTTATTTGATCACAGAATAAATTTACAGTGGCAAATTAATTATTGCATAACAGAAAATAGAAAACAAATTTTACTTCATCTGGGATTGAATAAGGCACTTTCAAACTATAAGAACTGAAAAAGCAATTAACTCTCTTTGTTTCTTCTGGAATTCCCCAACTGCCCTTTTCACTTTTAAAGAAAGAGAAAGTTAATACATATTTGGAGTCTTAACCAGCTCTAGTCCTCTAACAACTCCTGCCTAGCCTGCCCAGTAGGGTTGTATTACTGTTAATAACAGAAAAACAAATAAAATAAAATTGAAAGAGTAGAAGAAAGAAATACAATTTCAGGGAATAAAAATCTCTAACCAAATTTTTCTTCCATGAGATCTTTGCTAGTTGGAAAATACAGTGTGATATAGGGTAAAGTAGTAGTTTGGCCATTACAGGATATTGGTTCAATTCCTTCTTAATTATTTAATCTCTCTGAGTCTCAGTATCCTCATCTATAGCATGAAGTATATACATATATAAACATATATATAGGCATAAAAATAAACTAAAGATAAAGGTATAGCCTTTGGAAATGGGTGATGCAAGAATTTGGTTTTTTTTAACTCTGAATATATTATAAACATTATTGTTTCCTCCAGTTGTGATATGAGAGATAAATGTAAAAATTATTATTAAAAACTAAAATTATTAAAAATGAGGGAATACTTCTCCTGGTGGGCTCAAGATGACAGACTAGAGGAAGCACACAACTGAAGTTTCCCAATATTTCCATGCAAATAACTTTAAAATTATGCCTCCAATCAAATTGTGGAATTGTAGAGCTAACAAAAGGCCAGAGTATGACATTCTTCCTGCCCAAACCAACTTATGATGTTATAAAGAGAGATCTGTGAAGTAGGGTTTGAAGTTGGCCTGGAGTAGAGGTGGCAATATGTGGTGGTGACAGAAACAATGGTAGCTTTGGGAGCTCTCAAGTCAGAGATGGTAAGGGAACATAGGAACTAGTCAGAAAGATATTATAAAGAACTCTTGTGCTAGTACTGAACTCAGGATCAGACACTGTTTGGAAACTCCATTGTTTGTATCCAATTATGGATTATTTTTCAAGAGCAGAGAGGACAACTTTATAGTAAGAGGTAGTAAGAACCCTTTTGGTCACAGGATCAGGAACCATGAGGAACAGTATAACTTCCAGTCCCAAGAAATTACGGACCCTAAGGAACAGTATCAATTGTAATCTCAAGGGAGAAGGGAACCTGAAAATCAGTATTAGTTGCAATTCCATGGGATCAGGGGTCCTTTCTGGGTAAAAACCAAAGTGCAGAAAAGGAGAGCAGTGACCACACCTCTCCCCAGACTATGCCATGTTGGAAGTACTGTAAATTTCCAACCCTCAAGAACTAGCTGTGCAAACAATAGCACAAAAAGCCTGAAGTTTGAGAGAACATCCACATTCTCACATTGAGAACATAGCCCAACATTAAAATAAAGTTCAAAATCAAGAATCAGTATTGGAAAATGAACAAACAACAAAAAAAGAACCTGATTATAAAATACTGCTCAGGTGACAAGGAAGATCAAGACACAAATTCAGAAGAAGATAATGAACTCAAAGTAGTTACATGCAAAGCCTCAAAGGCAAAAATATATAAATTGAACATAAGCCCAATAAAAAATCTTTGAATAATTAGTTCCATAATCAAATAAGAGTGGCAGAGGCAAAAATAGTAAAAACATGAGAATGAAAGAAGAAAATTATGAAAAGATGATTAACAATTTTTTGAAAGAGATTAAAAAAAACCCTCAAGAAAACACCTTAAAAAACAGAATTGGCTAGATTGAAAAGGATATACAAAAATTCTCTGTTAAAATAATTCCTATAAAAGCATAAACAGCCAAATGAAAAAAGAGATACAATAGATCACTGAAGAGAATCATTCCTTAAAAATTAGACTTGAGCAAGTGGAACCTAATGACTCTATGATACACAAAAAATAGAGAGAGAAAATAGGAAAAAATAAAATAAGAGAAAAGTAAAAAAAAAATAGAAGAAACCTTCTTGGGTAAACAGCTGATTTGGAAATACATTAAAAAACAACAACAGCAGCAAATGATTTAAGAATTATTGGACTACCAGAAAACCATGGCCAAAGAAAGAGCCTAGACATCATATTTCAAGGAAGTCCAGCAAGTAAAATAGAAATTGAAATAATCACGAATCTCTGCCTGATAGAGATCCCCAAATGAAAAATCCCAGGAATATTATAAACTAATTTCAGATCTATCGGATAAAAGACCAAAATAATATTTTAAAAAGCCAGAAATAAAACATCTAAATAACATAGAACCATAGTTAATATCACACAAGATTCAGCAACTATCATATGAAGGAACAGAAGGCTTGGGATATGATATTCCAGAAGGCAAAATACTTGGGTTTACAGAAAATAATAAATTACCCAGAAAAACTGAGTATAATCCTTCAAGGGGAAAAAATGATATTTCATGGAATAGAGAAATTATAAGCAGTCCTGATTAAAACAAAACAAAAAAAATAAACAAAGCTGAATAGAAAATGTGACCTTTAAATTCAAGACTCAGGAGAAGCATTAAAAAGTAATATTTAAAGAGAAATAATGAGGGACTCAACAAACTTAAACTGTTTAAGTTTCTATATAGAAAGATGATACAGGTTTATAAAAACTTTATTATTAGCAGGGAAGTTAGTAGTGTTCTATCTAGAAAGAGTATGTAGGAATGAATCAATTACGTGGCAGTGACGTTAAAAAAAAAATGACGAGGCAAGAAAGAGGGCTGCCTTAGAAGAAGAGATATAGAAGGGGGAGAAGGGGGGAAATTATGTCACATAAGAGAGGCACAGATGGAAAAACTTTTACCGTGGTGGGAATAAATGGTAGAGGGCATAGGATATGCTTGAACCTTATTCATATCTAGATTGACTCAAAGAGATAAAAATATGTTACATATACATATTCAATTAGTAATAAAAATCTTTCATATCCAACAGGGAAGTAGAATGAGAATAGAATAAGATAAAAAATCAAGATGATTGGTCATGGCCTGGGATGCAGCATATGCTATAGGTATTTTCAACCAATGTTCTAAGTACTCCACCACACCCACTAAAACTGCCTTTATGGTTGTTGGAACAAATTATTCTCATCTGCCATATCACCAGGTAAGTTTTCAAATTCTTGGGGTTTGAAACCTGTTGGCTACACTCAACCTTTTCATCCTTTCTACCAAGATGGTTTTACTGGGATGTAGCTGCTATGCACATGCTATATTCTCTTGGAGTGTAGGCAAGGGTTGGTAAAGGTAAACACTAAAGGTGAATGAGCAGTCTTGAACAGAGCTTAGCAAGTTCTCATACAAGAAGTACTTTATAAACCTAACAAGAAGATGTAGAAAAAATAAATTTCATTTAAAATAATTGTAGTGGAGACTGGCACAACAGGCACAGACCAGACCAGCATGGCATGCCAACTAGACCAGTGTGGAGTACAGAGCAACAGGGACAGGACACAGAAAAGGATTCAGGGTGCCATGGGCAACACTTTCCAGATTCCTTACAAACACCACAGACAGCTTCAAATGTCAGTAGGAGGGTTCCGGCAGCTGCCACTTTTGGAGCCATCCACCTAAAGCCCCCTAGGGCCCTGGGAGACTTCTGCCTAAAGCCCCTGGGGCAATTGAGCCACCAATCTGATTCTTAGCCCTGAGCTCCACTCACAGGTGAGGAGGAGCACTGGTTGTGGAGCTGGTGGAGGCTCTGGAGAGGGAATTCAATTGCAGATTCTGGGCAGAAAAGTTTTTGGTTGCACAGGTCAGGAGAGGAGTAAACACCTCTTCCTTGATTGTGCCACCTTGGAGGAACTGAGAACTTACAGGTCCCCAGAATATACCCTCCTCTCTGACTACTTCTTAGCAAAGAATTAGAAATTAAGGGGATTTCAGTCAATTGGGGAATAGCTGAACAAGTTGTTTTATATGATTTTGATAGAATATTAAATTATGAGTAGGATGCTTTCAGAAAAACATGGAAAGATTTATATGAAGTGATGGAAAGTGAAATGAGCAGAACCAGGAGAATATTGTACACAGTAACAGAAATATTATATGATGATCTACTATGAATAACTTAGGTATTCTTAGCAATACAATGATTCAAGATAATTCTGTAGGACTTAATAGTGGAAGGTGCTGTTCAGAGCTGGAATTCGAATCAAAGATACCTTTTCTTTGTTTCTCTTGTTTTTTTCTGTGTTTTCTTTCACAGAATGACTTATGTAGAATTGTGTTTTGCATGGCTACAAATGTATAACTTTTGCCAAATTGCTTGCCTTCTGAATTGATGGAGAGGAAAAAGGAAAGAAGAGAATTTGGAACTCAAAGTTTGAAAAAAAAGTGTCAAAATTGCTTTTACATGTCATTTGGAAAATAAAATATTAAATATGATTTTTAAAGTTGACTTATTTTATTGAGTCTCAGCTAGTAAAAAAAGCATTTTTTTATTATGTGTAGTTTTACTTTACCAAAACAGTCCCAATTAACCACAGGATTTTTATTCATATATATTTTTGAACTATTTTTAAAATGTATATATTCTGTCTAAATAAGTTGTGACATATGAATGTAATGGAATACCACTGTGCTATAAGAAATGATGAGCAGGTAGATTTCAGAAAAAAAGAAAAAAACTTTGGAAGACTTACATAAAGTGATGCTGAGTGAAGGGAGCAGGGCTAGGAGAACACTGTACACAGTAATGCAACATTGTGCCATGACCAGCTATGATTGACTTAGCTCTTCACAGTGACACAATGATCCAAGATAATTTCAAAAGTCTTATGATGAACAATGTTATCCACATCCAGAGAAAGAACTATGGAATCTGAACGCAGATCAAAGGATATTGTAGTGTAATCACTAGGATGAATGTCAGTAGTACATAGTAAAATAACAAGGTAATAGGAAATTAAGTATCCTCTATGTCAGTGTTTCTCAAGCACTAGGGATTTCTACTTCACTATAGCACTTTTCTTCCCCAAAGTTATAACAAAGATTAAAAACATAGCTCCTTTTCCCTGCATTCAGACTCCCTGTATTTCCCCAGGTAGTAACTAGACCCTGGTCCCTGATCCATTCAAAGCCAATTAGTTCTAAGTTATGACAGCAAGAGAAGTTTGAATGTGGATAGAGTAAGGAAAACTTGAGTTCAAATCCTGACTCAAATACTTACTAGCTGTATTACCTTGGAGAAGTCATTTAACATCTGCTTATCTCAGTGCTCTCCACTATAACATGATGAGAATAACAGCATCTACTTTGAAGGGTTATTGTGAGGAGTAAATGAGATGATATTTGTAAAGTGCCTAACACACAGTAGGTGCTATTGATGAGGTTCAGACTCTGGGAGCCTCCTTGAGCTCCTCTTGAATCTTCCCATTTAATCTGGCCTTTCTTTTTCAAATCTAATCTTCACATTTGTTCCTGCAGTCTCAGGAAGCCCATGGGCTTTTCATTATCATTTCAGGTCTCTGTTGCTCTTCCCACCCTTGATCCCATCAAAACCCCATTCCTCAGGCTGCCGACCACTCCCATCAAGATCTGTATCCATTCCCATACTGCCCCTATCAAGATCTCTGGATTGTCCCACCTGCTTCACACCTAGGCACCCCTTAGTCTGCCCCCTAGTCTGTCTCATGATAGCCTCCAGCTTTTTCCAACCTTTGACCCTCCTTGGACTTTTTCTCAAGACCCTTCCTAAACCCTTTCTCCCATCACCCTGGACTACCAGACCACCCCCTCCCCTCCCCAGATCCCTCCTATACTCTTTTCTGTATTTAAGTTCCATCTTGCCTCCATGCAGGTGCTCAGATTCGATCCAGCCCAGTCTGTTTAGCTGGTATTGTACGGGCCAGCTTGTGAATACAAGCATTAGAAATGCTTAGGCTCCTTAAGAGGCAACCTAATTTGGTGAATCTTTAATAAACTTTGTTTTCTTTGGCTTTAAGAAAGCTTGAGTCAAATTCATTCAAACACGACCTGGGCTGTCGTTATTTTGGGGTCCCCCTTCACCCTTCAACCTCATTACTATGAAAATGCTATTATGGTGTGTTTGTTTTCATTATTATAAATAATTTCATCTGTCTACATCTATGTATGAGAAGTTCTGCTGAAAGGACTATTATATAATGACAAGTCAGTTTCTTGGTAGTTTAGGTACTATATTACAATGAAATGAGATATTTGTAGGTTGTTCAAAAGGTAACAACAAAACTTTATTCAAACAGGGAAATGACATTGAACAGGAATATTTTTGAAGCCACATTTTGATTCATCTGAGCACTGAATTCAAGTGTTATATAAAACCAGAAGCCTTATAATGGTATCTGGAGTACCTTGTGACCTTTTGTACTTAGGCTACAAGGAAGTTATACCCCAAAGCAAGAAAGCATCCCCAGAGTCCATCAAGTCTAAGAAAGGTTTCAATAGCTCTTAAGAAAAGAAACTGCCCTTATCTGTGTGGGTCAGGGATTTAGATAAACCTAGCCCAACCTAAACAGCAGGGCCTCAGGAAAAATTTGTCTATATTCTATGTATAAATAGATTCTATATATAATATATAAATTATATATATTTAATGTTTATATATAATATATTATTATTATAGATAATATATAATAATGAAATATATAAATATATATAGCTTCTATATATAATATAAATTATATATATATAATGTTTATATATAATATATTATTATATATAATATATAATAATGAAATATATAAATATATATAAATAGATTCTATATATAAATAAATATATAAATCAGCTCTATATATTCTATATATAAAATGTTTCTGTAACATAAGCTAAAAAGGAGGTAACATGGTAAAATATAAAGAATGTCAGGTTTGGTATCAGGAGACCTGTATGCCTTTCCACTAATTCACTACGTAGGTTTAAAGAAAATCTCTTTCCTTTATCTCTTTTAATCTCAGTTTCCTCATCTGTAAAATGAAAAACCAGTCTCTTTCAATTTGGAAAATGTACAAGTCACTGAGCCCTAGGTACCAGGAAGATTGTATAAGGGGGAATAAATCCTGTCAGAATGTATCAATCTCTATATAAGACAAAGACATTTTCCAATGGATAAGAGGTCTTAGTTTATGAACTCTCAAAGGAATTACAATTATTAACAATGAATTGAAAGCCCACTCAAAATTACTAATAAGAGAAGTACAAATTAATAGAACTCTGTGTTTTCACCTTGCATTTAACAAATTGGCAAATATGACAAATAATGGAAATACTCAGTATTGGCAAGGCTACAGGAAGACAGGAATGCTGAGGCAATGTTGATGGCACTGGCAACTCAGAAAACCATTGTAAAAATAAATTGTATTACAAAAAAAGTAACTAAAATATAAATATCTGTTGACTGAGAAAGTCCATCTGAAAAAATAAAAGATAAAAAGTTCTAACATATACCAATATATTTAAAGTACTACTTTTGTGGTAGAGAACCACTAGACGTAAAGTGTGTCGCAGAAGCAAATTGATACCTTAGTGAGACTCTTACTAACTGTGTGACCTTGGGAAAGTCACTTAACTTTTGTTTGCCTATGGAGATGGAAGTAACACACTATTCCAGTATCCTTACCAAGAAAATCCCATGTCCTATATTGCTATATAGGGTCCATGACTGATGAACTTAATAACAGCAACAACCACAATAACAAAAACACTACTGTTAGCTGTTTATTAGATTTCAGATGCAGCTTCAGACACTTACTAGCTGTGTGAAGCTGGGCAAGTCATCTCACCTTTTTGGCCTCATCTTTCTCATCTGTAAAATGAGCTAGGGGAATAAGATGGCAAACCATTCCAGTAATTTTGCCAAGAAAACACCAAATAGGGTCATGAGGTATATATAGCACATGAATGAAATATCTGAACAACAACGACCTATAAATTAGGAATATCCCTGTCTTTAAGGCTGAGGCCCCCAGATGAGAATCCAAGTTGCTTTTCTTTTCCTTAATCTTAGTTCACATTTGTCAATGTAAGAATTTGCTGGTGCCATTCTATCCACTTTTACCTATAATTCCTCCAGGCTCACTCATTCCTTATTTCCACAGAGCTAAGATTTCCCTACTCTCTAAGGTACAATTATTAGTTTGTCTGATAAAAAAAGTAACTAGTTTGATAAAGGGAGAAGGCCATAGGAAATCCTCTGATATTTCCTTTAAATCCTTGACAAATTATCCTAGAATATACCAACTCCTTCTAGAGACACCATATAATAATTATTTTGTCTTTATATTGCATTGAATAAGTAAAAATCTATATATACATGTGAGTGTGTGTGTGTTCCATTACACATGAAGTTGATCTCTTTAGAATTAAATTTCATATATTACAATTGTGGCCTCATCAAGGTAACTATGTATTCTTCCAGCCTAAGAAGATTACAGCCTATCTATTTCTGTCCCTGCTGAGTGATCCTTGTCTATATCCTCTGATAAATGTGCTACATTGTAGGCCTTTCTTTTCTTCTCCTGACACTTCATGGATTTCAGGGGAGAATGTTAGCTATTCCTCCATTGTCCTTCACTCTCACTGAAACTGTTTCACTTCCCCCTCACCCACACACTCCCTGCAGTCATATGCTTCTCTGATGACATCCAATGAAACTATCTGCAGTGTGTTACAGACTACTCATACTCACCATTCCCCTCTCAATTGTGTTTCGGGTGGTTCTCAACTTCATTTCTTCTGGGACTGCAAGATTCTAATATTTATAGCCACTTAACCTCACCAATGGAATACTGCTACAAATGGACTTTTGTGGCAGGTTTAGAAGCTTAGGGCTATTAGAACTGTGAAATTTACCAGAAGAAAAGTAACCTTTTCTTATTCTCCTGTATAATTCTGGGTCTAGATTAATACTCATTTGTAAAATTTGTCTTAGATAATGGACCATTAGATGATTTGCAAAGGTTTGCCACCAAACTGTGTAATGTAGAATGGACAAGGATCATTGTTAATCCATCTCATATTTTCTGGTGTGAAGAATCAAGCCATATCCTTTTGAGCTATTATGGCTATCATTCAGGAGGTGTTACAGGATTCTATACAATCATTAGTATCTCATCTACAAATAGAGGATCTAGAGGATATTATCATCTATAAGGAATACCTTTTAGACTTGGATTTTGTTCTTGGCCTCCTGCATGACAGTTAAAAAAATGAGAATGTCTTTCATATGTTTGTATGTTTTGTAATATCTATCAGAAAGTTTTCAAAGTACAATTAAAAATTTAGATATATGTATACATACATGTATATGTGTATATGTGTGTGTAAGCATGAATATATATGTATATATATGTTAATAAAAGCAGAAGCTTTAAGGAAGCATTTTATTGTAATTAATCGAATAAAGTTTTAATTTTGATGAATAATAAACATAATGGAATCTTGAATTATGTACTTTTTAGTCAATCATATTATTGTATAGACATGGTCTATTGCAAAATTTCTACAGTGAGTTTTGGATAAGGAAATCAGATTTAGAAAACCAAGAAAAAAGTTAAATATTCATAATCTAAAACTATGTAATTCTTAGTACCTTCCAGTTCCAAAGGCAAGAGAGGAATTCACTAGTTTGAGGGCCTTCTTTTAATTTTCTTTGTTTTTAGTATTGTCTTTACAAAACAATGCATTTCTAAATGATCTGTGTATTAGTAATAGGACTCTTAAAAAAAGGTAGACTAGCCTTCAGGAAGGAAATGGAGTAAATTATCAGGAAATTTGTTGCATGTTACAACATTCTAGCACTTGCATTTCTCTAGCATAGACTTAGCAAATCCATGGTGATTTCCAAATCATATTCTGGCATGGAAATAGGATGTATGCTTAGGGGTCTTATAGTCTAAGTTATCCTTAATAGGTTAAAGATATATGAATTCAAGTTCTAAGATAATTTCTGATTCCATGGCTGTTTCACAAGTAACACTTGTTTTACTATTTCTCTTAATTATTCAATAACTTTTGGAGAATTTAAGATAATATCACCAAATACAGTGAAATGTTACAGTTATAGGATAACTTGAAAAGAAGAGGAAAGATTAATTATCCAAGGCATTGGTCCTTCTTTCCTGGACATAGCTATGTTCTGTCAATTTCTACTTCCAAGTTCCAATTATTTGATTATGTGATTTCCCAACTCAGGGGTGTACCTGAGCTCTAAAATTCAGATGAGATTTAATACTTCCCGAATAAAAATGGATAAAGAATAATGGAACCACAAGCAAAGGAAGAAAAAGAAAAGGGAAACAGAAAGGAAGAAAGGAAAGAGGGAGAAAAGAAGGAAGGAAAGAAGGGAAGGAAGAAAAATGAAAGAAGGGAAGAATGGGAAGAAAAGAAGAAAATGAAAGGAAAGAAATAAGGATGAAAAAATTGCTCCATTTAAGGTTTACTGAGGGTTAAACACTGTACTAAGTTGAAGAAACAGAAATTCAAGTATGCTAAAGGACCTTGCATTCTAATGGGGAAGATGGTACATAACAGGAAATTAGAGGGAGAGGAGTGGTGGTGACACAAAATGGAGACATTCAGGAAGTGCTGTGGAGCCCTAGACCTTGTGTAAGACAACATCCTGTTTTTCAGTGAATATGATGGCCTGCATGAAGACAGTATGGTTAGAAATTTATTGCAAGTATATGGATGAAAATATCCCAGTATTTCCAAATATATGTTTTAATATATATGGGTGCTCTCTCCATTGTATAGTACACAACCCTCCCATGTCTTTGTAGAATAGAGCTCTTCAGCCAAAGTGGTCGGCTGCTAGAACTCCTATACTTGTTTTGGGATTGTCTAAGAGTATGCACTAGAGGTCTAGCTAGCCTTTGAAAACTGAAGTTCACCAGGCCATAATGGGGCAACAGAGCAGTGCTTCTATGAAATTTGATCTTGCAAACAGACCTAAATAAACATAAACTTAGACCATACCACAAATCCTCGGGTTGAGGTGCTGGGATCCCAAAATAGCAACATACCAGGTTGTCCCCAAATGAATTCAACTCAAGTCTTCTTTCAGTGAAAGAAACACAGAATTTATTAAAGATCCACCATACTGAGTAGACTCTTAAGGAATCTGAACATTTGTGACTCTTGTACGGACAAGCAAGCCAGATAAAACCTGAGCCCTGATAATGAGGGTCAGATTCAATCTGAGTGCCTTCTTGGAGGCAAGATGGATATTACATACAGAAAGACTGTGGAAGGGATCTAGGGGTTGTCAAGTAGTCTGGGATGACTAGAGGAGGAGTTGGGAAGGGTCTTGATGGGAGTGGCCAGTACCTGGGGTGACTGGAAGTGGGACCACAGGAATCAAGAGAATGAGATTAAGGGTCGGAAGTAGCTGAAGGCTACCGGACATAACAGGCAATGGAGGGCTAGGCTAGGTTAAAGGTAACAGAGTTTGGGCATTGTGTTAATAGAAGACTTATGGACTCAGGTGAACTCCAGATCAAGTGGGAAGATTCAAGGAGAGTTCAAGGGGGCTCTCAGAGCCTATCCTCTATCACCCCCAAGGGTGTCACAAGCTGAAGGGGCTGACAAGAAATGGCAAAATGGAAAAATGGCTGTGGAAAGAAATGGAAGATAAACTTCGTCTTCTTTATGATTTTTTCTGGGCTTTCTCTGTAAGCCTTGAAGATACTGCATACATCTGGGAATGCCTATGACTTCCCTCACATTTGCCTGCTGCATTTTGTCCTTTAAATATCTCTCTGGACTGACCCCCATATGATTCTAATAGGTACAATTGTCCTCTTTTAAGAAAGTTATTTCTTATATAACTGTGTGACTTTGCCTATGTATACCCTATTTAAACTAGTTAATTACTTTGTCTAGCCCAATCACACTGAAACTGTGACATTTTCCAGGATTAAATATATGGATGAATGGAGAATAGGGATACACTCATGTAAAGGACAAAGACATGTGAGGTGCATAATGTAGTGGGGTTTAACAAAAAAAAAGTAAAGAAAGAAGCTTGCATGATGAGATAAAGATGTAAGGGTGTTAAATTTTATTTTTATTAAGTTACAAGCTAAGGAAGATTGAGGGGTCTGTAAATCTGAAGGTTAGAGTTATAGATTTTAGAGCTCAGATGGACCTTAGAGATTATCAAGTCTAATCCTATTGTTTCATAAATGTGGAAACTTTGTCTGAAGAGATCAAATGACTTGTCCAAGGTCAAATAATATGAAACTAAAAGGGGCAGTAGTAGCACTCAGATTTCCTGACTCCCACTTCATTGTGCTTTACATTACATACCTCTCATAACCTGTCTCCTGAGCCAAGCTGAAATATAAAGGCTCAAATATAAAAATATTACATCACTCCAAAAACAAGTTTCACAGTGGTTTTCAAGGTAGAAAGGTAATTTTTAGGATTTTCCAAAAAGCAGTGAAAATAAACTTATATGTTTAAAAATTTAATTGCTAACAATCAGAAAAGAATCAGCAGTTGTTTACCATTTATTGGATGCTTCTATTCAAATGAAATCATTTTTAGAATTTAAAAAGAGCCAATATAATCATTAATCAGTGTCACTTGGTAAAACGAAGAGTCACACGTATACCCAGGCCAAATATTATTTTGAGGGAATCCTGTACCCAAGACTGGCCTTCTTTAAGAATTAGAAAATTAACATAGATTTGTTTGGGGAGAGGGTTGGCATTAAATGTCAGTGTCTGATACCTCAGATATCATCACTGATATTGGACTGCAATCTCTGTACTAAATCATTGGGATTCTATAAATTATTTAGATTTCTATTGATAAGAATTTCATAAGACAAGATATTAAGAAACAAAATCTTACTTAAGTCATTATTTAAGTGACTGCTTATATGTATTCTAATAGGGAGTATGACTAAATGCTTAATAATAGTGACAATAATTCATATAAAGGAAGCTGTTGTCATTTCTATATTTATAAACAATATTCAAAATGCAAAGAGGAGAAAAAATAAACAAGTGGAATTAGAATTTAATTATAATGTAAGGAAAGAGTTAGCTTATATATTTTAGATTTTTGCTCAATAAAATAGAAATTACAATGTGCTATTGAAGACCTACTCTTGACAGGAAAAGCTGTAAGTTAAATTTTCATTTTGAAATAATAAAAGTAATTTTATAAATTTATCCGTATCTATCAGTATTTATTGATATGCTCTTTTCTATATAGTGATCTGTATGCAATTCACATGCTATGTAACAAATAAAATGCTTTCATTAGTGAAACATACTGAAGTGGTGTGAATAATTTGACAGCAGGTTAAAATAACCAAGAATGTTTTCATATTGTTGAAAAAAAAGAAATCACAAGAAAATCCTTAACATCATACTTGAAAAGTGGTAGATAACAGTAATTAATTGTAGCTGAAAATTCTGTAATGTGTTCCTAATGTATAGTAATTAAAATAATCGGTAAATATCTCATGATAGTCAAAATAAGGCCCTTGTAAGAAATTATTTTTTTTTACTAGAATGGCTCTCACACTTCTTTCTTTCTTATCAAACTCTTATACATACTTAGCTTAATGATGTTAAGCATCAAAAGTCTCAGTGGTCCTTCCCAACTAAAATATGTGCTTAGAGATTCCTAGGAACCCCCAGTACTTATTTCTACTCATGACTGTTTATAATGTATATTATAAACATGCAGGTTTCTTTCCATAGTCCTCAGTGTTTGGCTTAATATCCCCAGCAACCTATCCTCTCTACTAGCTGCATGACTACCTGATTTTCTCAAAATGGTTTAAACAATTTTGAATAGTTTCTTTCACAAAAGATTCCAGAGTTTCTACTCTTCCTGCTCTGGAAACACAACCACCCTTTCATGGAAATAATTATTTCATCAATGAAGTTTCTACTTTTCCTTCCTCTGCAACCCTCAGTAGCATCCCTGATGACACAGTGCTTATACAGCTTAGCTCTCATCACCCTCTGCCAATCCTCATGGATTCCTGTCACCATTATGGGGGCAAAGCCATACCTTTTCCTTTTCTCTGCCCTCACCTAACCCTACTTCAATAGTTTGTTTTTATTTTTTACGTAGTCCATTTCAGTTTGGTCTCTAGGGGCCAGAGCCAAGATGATCCAGTAAAGACAGAAATTTACCAAACACTCTCAGACAAATATAAAATAATGGCTTGTGTTGAATTCTGGAGTAATAGAGCCAACAAAAAGTTGGGATGTAACAATTTTCCAGACAAGACAACTTAGCAGGTCAACGGGTCTCACCAGAGTAGTGGTCATTCCTGAAATATCGTGCAGTGCAGGTCATACCACAGTAAGTCAGAAGCATGACTTGGAGATAGGTACAGCAGCAAGAGCCTCAGGAGCTCTCATTCCACAGAAGGCAAGGAAGTCTGACAATTTGTCAGAAGGAGATTACAGGAGATGCTTTGATAGCTTTGGGTGGAAGACCCCAATGCATTACCCACACAGTTGTTTGTCACAGTTCCAGGGTACTAGCACATGTCATTGTAAGGGATCAGTGACCCTGGTCATAGTTCTGTGGAAGAAAAGATCACTAATCACTGAAGCAGCAGAAAAGCAGGAGACCTAGTTACATTTAGAAGACTATAAGTAACAAGAGCACTTGCATTTGCAAGGGAGCAGGGACCCTTGTCACAGTTCCAGGATGGAGAAGAATGCTTGTGGTTTCTCTTGTACCAGAGCATAGGCCAGAAGAGGAATGACCATAGCTCTCCTTGGATGGCACAACCTTGTAAACACTAAAAACTTTCAGATTCCCAAATCTAGCTCAATAAACAGTGGTACAGAAGCCTGAGACAGTGCCCTTTCCACTCCAGTAACAGATCTCAAATTTAACATAAAATTAAAAGTCAAGAGATAGGTTATAAAATCAGCAAAAAACAAAACAAAAAGAAAACTGGACTATAGAATGTTACTATATGACAGAGAAGATCAAGACCCAAATTCAGAAGACAAGGCAGTCAAAATAGTTATATGAAAAGCCTCAAAAAAATGTAAAATGAACACAGTCTCCAAAAGAATTCCTGGAAGAGCTCAAAGACCATGTTAAAAATCAATTTTAAAAAGGAAGAGGAAAAATTAGAAAAAGAAATGGGATTGATGAAAGAAAATTATGAAAAGAGAGTCAAAAGCTCATAAAAAAGCAAAGGAAAAAAAATTGAAGAAAATAACACTAAAATAGAATTGACCAAATGGTAAAATAGGCATAAAATTCCACTAAAGAAAACTCTTCAAAAATTAAAATTGGCCAAATGAAAAAAGAGATAAATTTATTCATTGAAGAAAAAGTTGTTTACTGTTGTTAAATCATTTAAGTCATATGTGACTCTTCATGACTCCATTTAAGATTTTCTTGGCAAAGATACTAGAATGAGTTGCCATTTCTTTCTCCAGTTCATTTAACAGATGAGGAAACTGAAGCAAACAGAATTAACTTATTTGTCCAGGATCATACAACTAGTAAATGGCCAAGGCTGGGTTTGAACCCAGGTGTTTCTGACTTCACGTTGGTGCTCTATTGGCTGCACTACCTAACTACCCCAAAGGAAGAGAGGCAAATAGAAAATAAAGGTCCTTAAACTCAATGAAAAAGATAATTCCTTAAAACTTCTAATTGGGAGAAAAGAAGTGAATGATTCCATGAGATATTAATAAAAAATCAAAAGAATGAAAAAATAATAATAAAATGTGTAATATCTCATTGGAAAAACAACTGACCTGGAAAAAGTTCAAGGTGAGATAATTTAAGAATTATTGGACTGCCTGAAAGCCATGCTCAATAAGGTCCAGACATGATATTTTAATAAACTGTATTTTAAAAAATGCTGGGATAACCTTGACCAAGAAGGTAAAATAGAAATTGAAAGAATCCACAGAGTACTTCCTGAAAGAGATCCCAAAATGAAATTACCCAGGAATACTATACCCAAAGTCAAGAGTTCCCAGGTCAAAGAGAAAATAAGTTAGACAGCCAGAATGAAACAATTCAAATATTATAGAGCCACAGTCAGGATCACATAAGATTGAGTAGCTTCTTGAGCAATGAGGTGATGCAGTGGATAGAGTACTCAAATCAGAAAGACTTATTTTCCTGAGTTCAAATCTGACCTCAGCACCATATAACACTCAACAAGTCACTTAACCTCTGGTTATCTCAATATAGTTATCTATAAAATAAGCTCAAGAAGGAAATCACAAAACACTTCAGTATCTTTTCCAAGAAAAACCCAAATGAGTTCACAAAAATTCTGACATGAGTGAAATGACTGAAAAACAAACAATATTGAAGGATCAGAGTTCTTGTAATGTTATATTCTAGAGGGCAAAGGGACTAGAATTATAACTAAAAATAACATATCCAGCAAAACTGAGTTTAATCCTTCAGGGGAAAAATAGTCACTTAATGAAATAGAGGACATTCCAGAATTCCTGATGAAAAGACCAGAACTGAATAGAAAATTTAATTTTCAAATATAAGATTCAAGAGACGATAAAAAGTAAAGTAAAAAGTAAAGATGAAAATGTAAACCAAAAGAGATTAAACTGTATCCATTTCTAAATAGGAAGATTATACATGTATTTCCTAAGAACTGTATTGGTATTAGGGCACTTAGAAGGACTATATGGTTGTTGTCCTTCATCTTCAAAAAGACAAAAATGACATCACCATGATAAAGTGAAATTTCAGTGTGTATGACTGTGGCTAAACAGACCAATACCAGCTCGGAATATCTATGACAGGTTGGGCACAGATAGTGCATGTGAATATTTGAGGTGGATATCCTATATTTGCACATCCTGCTTTTACTCTGCACTGTCTCAATTCTGCTTTGCTCAAAGAGCACAGCACCCTTTCTGATGTGGGTACGCCATGCTGAGGAGTCCTGCGCCAGTGTCTCCTATGTTGCCCAGTCAAATTCAAAGTTCTTGAGAGAGTCCTTGTATCATTTCTTCTGGCCTCCATGTGATCACCTGCCCCACATTAGTTCTCCATAAAAGAGTCTTTTTGGCAAGCATACATCTTGCATTCAAACAATGTGGCCAGTCCATTGGAGTTATGCTCTCTGAAGCATACTTTGAATACTTGGCAGTTCAGCTCGAGCAAAGACTTCAGTGTCAGGTACCTTATCCTGCCAGGTGATCCTCAGAATCTTCCTAAGACAGTTCAAATGGAAGCAATTCCATTTTCTGGCATGGCGCTGGTAGACTGTCAAAATTTCACAAGCATATAACAATGAGATCAGCACAATGGCTCTGTAGACCTTAAGTTTGGTAGTCAGTCTAATACCTCTTCTCTCCCAAACTTTTCTTCACAGCCTCCCAAACTTTGGGCTAGCTCTGGCAATGTGGGCATCAACCTCATTGTCAATGGGTACATTCCCTGGAATGTACACTACCAAGGTAAGTGAACTTATCCACAGCATTCAAAACTCCATTTATTGTAACAGATGGTTCCACATATGGATGGTGTCGTGGTGGCTGATGTTGCACCTGTGTTTTCTTTGTGTTAATTATTAGGCCAAAATTAGCACAGGCAGCAGAGAATTGATTCATACTTTGTTGCATCTCAGCTTCAGAGGCTGTTTTGAGGGCATAGTCATCTGCAAACAGAAAATCGTGCACCAACACTCCCTCCACTTTGGTCTTGGCTTGTATGTAGCCTTTTCAAATTGAAAAATTTGCCATTGGTATAATAGCTGGCTTTGATGCTGTATTCATCCTCATTGAAAGCATTGTCAACGTGACTGAAAACATCATGCTAAAAAGCATGGGAGCAAGCACACAGCCTTGTTTCACTCCATTGGTGACTGGGAAGGCACTAGAGCACTGTCCACTATCCAGAACCTGGGCAAACATATCATCATGAAATTGAAGTACAATATTGATGAACTTCTCCGGGCAACCAAATTTCTACACAATTTTCCATAATCCCTCATGACTAACAGTATCAAAGGCCTTGGTCAGACCTACAAATGTTGTGTAAAGACCTCTGTTCAGCTCCTGGCTTTTCTCCTGGAGTTGTCAGGCAGCAAACACCATATCAACTGTTCCTTGCCCCTTTCTGAAGCCACACTGGCTCTCAGGTATATGATCATCTTCCAGGTGAAGGATCAACCTATTAAGGAGGACTTTAGGAAGAACTTTGCCAGCAATGACTAAGAAGAGTTCCCTTTTTGATTGTCACAGGACAATCTATTCCCTTTTCCCTTATAGAGATGGACAATGGAGGCATCCTTGACCTCCTGTGGGATAATTTCCTCTTGTCATATAACCTGGAAAATTTCAGTCAGTTTTTGTATGAGCAATGGTCCCCCTACCTTGTAAATCTCAGCTGGAATAGAATCAGCCCACATGAAAGGAGTCTAATGGCCCTCAAAACCTCTTCTTCAGTTGAAAGTTCAGCTAAGGAGGGATTGACTTCAACCTGAGGTAAACAGTCAATGGCCTCAGCATTGATTGATGATGGTCTGTTGAGAACACTATGGACATGTCCAGTCCACCTCCCTAGGGTCACATCCTTATCACTAATCAAAGTGACTCCATCGGCACTGAGCAGTTGTGATGCATCATAGGTTTTTGGTCCATAAATAGCTTTCAGAGAATCATAAAAGTGTTTTGATTTTTACTATCAGCATAGAACTGAATTTCCTCTGCTTTCTACTGAGGCAGGAATCCTGCATCTCTCTAAGCTTTGCTTCTACTTTGCTTTTGATGAAATTAAATACTGCCTTCTTATAGGTGGATGAACTATCCTTCTGATAAATCCTATGGAGTTCTCATTTTTCATTTAGCAGCTTCTGAATTTCCCTATCATTTTCATCAAACAGTCTTGGCTTTTGAAAGTGTTCTGACCTAAATGAACAAATGCATTGCTGTACATCAAATCTCTGAAAGCTCCTCACTCCTTTTCTGCTCCACTGTTGCCAGCTGTGTGTTGACTCAACTTTCCCACCAAGTCAGTAAAAAACTAGGACTATATACAAGCAAAGGGTATGGGTGTGAGCTGACTATGATAGAATGATTAATTCAGGGGTAAGAAAGGATGATGCACTGGGATAAAGAGGGGAAGCAGGAGGCAAAATGTGATAATTTATCTTACAGAAAAGAAGAGCTATTACAATGAAGGATAAGGTTGGAGTGGGGGTGACAAGAAATACTTGAAACTTACTCTTTATGTAATTGACTCAAAAAGGGAGATTCTTAAAGGAAAAGTTAAATGAGTTATAGTAGGAATGAGATGGTAAAACTCTACTTGTGAGGGACCTCAACTTTTCCATCTCAGTACTAGATTAATCTAAACCCCCAAAAATAAACAAGAAAGAAGTTAAGGCTGTTACATCCAAAAAATAGAGAAAGGGCAGATTAATGCATGCAACAAAAGGTATTGGGAAAAGAACAAATGGAAAATATGTATTTAACTACCAAATTGGAAATCTTGAAAATCAAGTGAGATGAATAAAATTGAAAGTAAACCACTGAATTAATAAATAAAAATAAGATCTAGTTTTAAGAAAAAAAATAAAACATAAATCACTGGTTAATTTGCTTTAAAAAAGAAAACCAAAGTATGAAAAATCAAAAATGAAAAGGGTGAATTCATCATCAGAAAATGCTCTAACTATTAATTAGAGAAATGAAATTAAAGTAACTCTGAAGAACCATGTTATATCTATCAGATTGTCTAGCATGGCTGAAAAGGATAATGGCAGAGGTTGGAGGGAACAAGGGAAAACTAATTGGATCCTAATGAACTCTTGGTAGAGTTGGTAACTGATCCAATCATTCCTTAGAGCAACTGGGAATCACGCCCAAGGAGCTATAAAACTTAGCATATCTTTGACCTAGCAATACCTTTGCTGGTCTATATCCCAAAGAGAGCAAAGAAAAGAGAAAAGGATGAATTTGAACAAAAACATTTACAGCAGTTCATTTTGCGGTGACAAAGAATTAGAAATTGAGAGGATGCCCTTCAATTGGGGAATGGCTAAACACGTTGTGGTATATAATTTTTATGGAATACTATAAGAATATATATAAAAAATATATAAATATATATATATGTGTGTGTGTGTGTGTGTGTGTGTGTGTGTGTGTGTGTGTGTGTGTATAAAAGAAATGATGAGTAGAATGCTTTCAGAAAAACCTAGAAATATTACATGAACTGGAATGGAAAGTGAAGTGAGCAGAGCCAAGAGAACACAGTTATAGTACAGCTATAGCAATATTGTAATAATTGTCAACTGTAAATGACTTAGCTATTCTCAGCAATAGAATGATACAAGACAATTCTAAAATACTTAAGATGCCACATGGAATAATTGAAATTATATTTGTTGGGCAAAAGGGGATCACTAAAGATTTTTGAGGGGAAGAGTACTATGACAACAGCATCTAAACTCAAGAAAGTGTTTTCTAGTAGTAGTAGAAAGGATGGCTTAGAGGGTGGATAAGGAAGCCCTATAAGGAGGTTAGAGTAGGTACCTTTAGGGTAGAAGATGGTAAGGGATAGTTTTAGATTTGGTGCTAATAAGGATGGAGTAGGGATGTTGCATTCAACCCACTCATATTCAGAGCAATGATCATTTTGTTGTGTTACTGTTTTTTTGTCTTTGTGTCCCCAGTGCTTAACACTGGTTTTTGTTGGTCAGTCATTTTTCAGTTGTGTACAACTCTTCATGACTCCATTTTTGAGGTTTCCTTGGCAAAGATATTAGAGTTTGTTTTTTTTTTTAACATTTCCTTCTCCAGTTCATTTGACAGATGAGGAACTGAGGCAAACAGGGTTAAGTGACTTGCCAAGGTTTACTCTGATCATTCCTTACAGCACACATTAATATTCCATCATGTGTCCAGACATTCCTCAGTTGATTGGCATTCCTTAGCTTTCCAGGGTTGTTTATCACTGCTATAAATATTTGTGTACAAATAGGACCTCTTCCCTTCTCCCTTCTCTTTTAGGTACAGGCATAGCAGTGACATAGCAGAGTCACAGACATATTTAGTAACATTTTGCATTTAATTCCATGTATCTGAGTCTGTCTTTTGCCTCAATCTCATCATTTTTCAGTGGATTGAAGGCTGCGTAAGAAAGGAGGGTTTATGTCTTTTTTAAATTTTAATCTTTTGCGTCACCAGCACCTAAAATGACACCTGGCAAAAAACATGCTTTTTAATAGAAATTTGAGGCATAGAATTGTTGATTTGAATGTCATCATAGTACAGTGTAAAGAATACAACATGTCAAATGAGAAATCTGAATTTCAAGACATCATGGCTATTCCACTTGCAAACTGTGAGAGTCTTCACAAGTCCCTTTACCTCTCAGAGTTTTAGTTTATTCATGTGCAAAATGGGGATAACAATATTTACTACAAAGGGTTTGTTTGTACTTCATAGGGTTGTTACAAGACTAAGAGAAGATAATGTACACCAAGCTCTTTATGAACCTTAAAATACTATGCAGAGTTTAACTGTATAAGGACTAGATTCATGATTTTATTGGCATAGGGAACTCATCAAAGAAATTCCTGCAATTGCAGGCAAAAGCTTTGTCTGTAACTTAGAGGTTTGGGCACTGGAAGGTTAATTTACTTTCCTATTGTCAAAGGGTCAAGGGTCACACGTGGACCCCATCTTCCTGATTTGAAGGAGGAAAGCATCTCTCTCTCTCTCTAAATATAAGTGAATGTATGTACATATGTATATGTACATACCTTCACAAACATGCATATATAAATGTGGGCTATGTATAGATTGCCTATATGAAAATGTACATATGTATGTGGTATAGGGATGATAAATTGGGTGATCTGTTTACCTAGAGAGTGAGAAAATAGGCAGCTGGCAGGAGGTTTGATTCAAGTTTGCTGTCATTGGTCTTTTGCACTTTTACCATATTGCCCAAAGCCCATGAGTAATTAAAGCTTAACCAGATGAGTAACTGATCTTCAAGAAGTATGTGCCTTCTGCAAATTTACAGGAATTAGCTTCAAGTTGCTGTGCTATGAGAGGCAGCACTGTGCAGTAAAAAGCACAACAGACTAGGAATGACCTCCTGGGTTCATCCTTGTAGAGCTAGAAGGGACCATAGAGACTCTATAGACCAAGCCCCCAGTTTATAGATGAACACAGAGGCCAAGAGACGTTAAGATTTTCCCAAAGGTCAAGTTTTAGGCTCTAATTCTATCTGTGCTATTAACTCATGGTGCAGCCTTTTTTATTTCAGTGAACTATTTTACACCTTTGAAATGAAAGTGTTAGACGAGGTATATAAGGGCCCTTCCAGCTCCAGCATGCCATGCACAAAAGAACCTAAAAGCTGAGGTGAATATTTTAAAGAAAAATCTTATTTTTTTTTATGCATTTTGTTTTTACCCCATCTTAATTTCCAGATACACCCTCCTCTATTCAGTGAACTATTCCTTAAGAGTAAATACTTTAAAAAGAAAGAAAAAATAGTTTAGCAAAAGTAATCAATGTATCAAATATATATAAATATAAATACATACATATATACTCCTACATGTATGTGTACATGTTTGGTATATATATTTCTGTACACACGTAAATAATTAGATATATAGTAAGATTTGGATGAATTTAGAGAAGCCTGGGAAGGCTGACATGACTGATATAGAATGAAGAGAGTGGATCATGGAAAAAATGGTACGAAATCACTACAACAATGTAAATGCAAACAATAAAGGAAACTGAAAATAATGTAATGACAATGACTAAACTTGACTCTAGAGAAGAGCTTTATGAGATGTGAAATATAAACACATGTACATGCATGTGTATACATGAAAAATACATGTATATATGCACATATATAATCATACATGAACAAAACTGAAATCAGAAGCAATTAATGTGATGAATTCTGAGAAACCTTGGAAGGCTGAGGTAAACTGAAACAGACTGAAGAAAACATCATCAAAAACATGATACAAAATGACTCTAACATTGTAAATATATTTAAGTAAAATATTATATCAATATTATATATAAACATATATAGGTAATAAACATTACATATATACATATGTAGAATATTAAATTCATGTAGATGAGTTGTGTCATATGTAACATTCCTTGTTAGTATAAAGGTAATATTTTATATCATATATATGTTTACACCGTTGCAGTTATTATATACCATGTTTTCTATGATCTGCCTTTGTCATTCTACTTCAGTTCATGTTAGCCTTCCTAGACTTCGCTGAATTCCTTATATTGATTGCTTCTGATTTTGCAGTAATATTTAATTGTGTTAATCTATCATATTACTCCAGTCATTCCTTAATCAATGGGCATTCACCACTAAGTTGAATTTTCAAGCATTTATTTACAAATTACTGCATGTACTCATTAAAACATTGAAGAGGCAGTTCTCAGTTTCTGCAATGTAAAATTACCAATAGCTTTGTTCATGACTCTGAAAGAAGACATTTTGATTAAGTGCTCAGAATATCTTAGCTATTAATCCTTCTTGACAAATGTGGGGTTTGGTGCGGTCATGGAGGTTACTGCGTTCCCTTAATGAATGAGCAGTTCTCTAGTAGGCTAAATCTTTGTTTGTTTCTAGTAGGATCTTGGAAGCCCCTCATCCAAGCCATTCAGTGAATAGCTATGCTTTATAGTGATTCAGGGAAGGAGGAAAAGTGTGAAGGAAAAAGCTAGTTATCCCTGTCATGTCGCAGTAACATGCACTTAGTACCTGCTCAATATTTACTCATTAGACCCGGTGTAAACTTTATGAAACAATCTCTCAATAGCTCAGTTAAATAACAGTAAAGAATAAAAAGTAATTCCCCATGCTCTGCTTAGTCTATGAAGCAACAGATTATTAACTAAACATTTGCAACAGAAAAAGAAAAAGAAAGAACATTTTCTATACCCCAACATTTGCCTTTCTGGGTCAGTTCTCAAAGAAATGTATGATGCCCACTCCCACTATTATTCTGGTTCTAAACTCTCTTTCATGGACTTTTGACTTGCCTCACTTATCACCAATAATGGAGCCAAATTTTTCAAATTATAGAGGGGTGAGGAGAGGAACAATTTTTTTTATATTAGCAGCGATTCAATCAGTGTTAATTCATTGAGTGTCTAAAATCTATTCTCATCAGGTACTATGATTTGTCCATAAATCTTTTCTATGTGTTAAGACTGGTGGTCCATCATCTTGTTTTTTTATATACCTAAAATTAAAATTGTTTGAGGGTAAATGTAAAGATATATAGCTAGACATAGCTAAATAGATTAAGAGCTACAGATATATAGTGAGACATTCTTTATATCTCCTATGTAGATATGCAGTATATAATTTAGATAAAGAAATCTTCTTGATGGAAAAAAATTTCTGAGTAGTTGACAATATGCATTAGTAGAGGTATTTCCCTCATTACTATTCCTTGTACCAATGAAATTACAAATCTCTCCCTTCCCTTAAACGTACATAGATACACATATATCCACATATGCATGTACGCATACTTAAATATTTACACTGATATGGGTCATTAAAAGTGATTTATTCTTATGTTACCTTTGCAGCTTTTATTCATTTCCTCCCATAATACTGGGCTTCTACCAAAATGAGCAATGATGAATGTTTTAGTGGACACATTCAATGATACAGCAATAGTCATGACATTAAATCATATCTTGAGCAAAAATAAGACCATGATTTTTCCCTTGATTTGTCCAATAAAATGATAGGAAATTTATTGCAGCAGGACATCTTGAAACTTACATTTATGGCAATAGATCTATGAAAATCTTCACAAATTGGAAAAACCAAATGAAATCTATTTAAAATATGAAATAGAGAAATTATATCTGGCAGTTCAATTATATTTACAATTATAGATACTTCAACATATGGAAAATCCAGGTAGTATGACTGAAATATTAGAATCTTTACTACTTTAGATTTAAAATAGTGGTTTTTTACCATGGAAAAGTTATTTTTTTCACTATGGCACTCTGACTTTCCAGGTTCTAAACTCCAGGATTCTGAAGAAGAATACTTCCTTCTCAGTTATTCCTTTCAAATAAAAAAAATTATCTCTTTATTCATCACTCAAAGAAAATACATGGAATGTGTATCTCAACTAATCATTCAATGAAATGCTCAATAACTTTTTAAATTAAATATCTGTTTAAAGAGAAATGATGACAATTTTCACAGCATGGTGCCTAGACAACTCAAGTAATATATCTGACAAATTATGCATTTTTCTAACTTGAGAAATTCTGTTATTTTTTTAATTTTTGCTTCTTGATATAGGAACTTTAAAAAATATATAATGGTATAAATTGTATTATCTTCCATTCAACAAATAAAGGAATATATATTGAACTGAATGGAAGAATTCTATACTAAAGAATCCTCAAAGAGAGTCATAAAGCAAATAAAAATGTAAATAGTGGCTGAAGATTACTAGCTGGATCTCATACATCACCAAATGCTTCAGTGTGGTTGTGAATATGGTGACAGCAGGAAAATACAATGGTTATTTCTGTAGAGGTGAACTCATATACCCAAGTTTTCTTAGGTCACTTTCCAGCTGATGGTTGAGAATGTAAGAGTAGAGAAAAGGCTATAAGATTGCTAAAATTACTGGGTTTAAAAAAAGACAATAGTAGATAAGTTTTGCAAAGGCAATTTCAGGAGAGGGAAAATATCTCTAGATTAATCTAGCTTGAAGATACCACCTTATTCATGGAGTATAATTTTTCCTAACCAAGTCTAAATATATTTCAGCGTTCATATAGTCTCCAAATAATGATGAAAAATAGGCTTAACTATTCTTGTGAAGGACTAATAGCTTGTTACATGAAGTGTACTATAGATAGTTCTGATCCCTTCATTTTTTTTGGTGGATTAACTGAATTACAATATGAATCAAGACATGGTATTTTGAGAAAAACTAATGACAAAATTAAATAATTTTAGATGAGTGTTCATCTAAATTAATTTTGTATCTTTAAAAGCATTGGATAATTTTAGTAAAAACTATTGATGCCTAAAAATAAGTAAAATAATAAATAGTAAAATAGTAAATAAATAAATACAATAGTAAAAATGACACCTAAAATGAACTATTTTACTACAGATTTTATTCAACTCAGTTACATATACTAATGATAAGGGGAAAATGGCAAACATATTTTGAAATGACAATCCTTAAATATTTTTTGCCTAAAGAAGAGGTTTCTTTACAATTCATAGAACACTTTTGTGTTATTTTCAGAATCTGAATTATAACAAAAGAATGAGCAAAACCAAATTGTAAAAAGTTGGATGAAAAGAATCTGAAACTATCTTTGGTTAGTCAGAGATCCTCTCCTAATCTTTGTGCTATCCAAGCAGGGAAAGAATCAGATTTGTTAGAAGATTAATATAGAGTAGAACAAGCTTCCCTGTAAACTTTTTTGGCCATGCCTTTCCTAAGAAAGGAAGTAATTTATTTTCTTGTTTGTGCATTCCCTAGGCCAAGATGGTCTTTAATAATTTTTTAATAATTTTTTTTCCTCGTTAGAGCAGTGAAGGTTAATCTGCTTATTCTGGTTAAAAAAAATAATTAAGCAAGCAAAGTGGAAAACAATGATAAATTTTGAAAAGTAAAGGATTGACAGCATTATTAATTAACCAACCAAAAATTTACAACAAACAACTGAGGGCATATATTAAAATTCTGTAGCTATCAGATAGTGACTTCTTCTTACATCTCTTTCTCTCTTTACTTTTACCTTAGATACTATAGTACCAAAGATTAAATTTCTTGCTGAAGGTGAAGTTACTCTTGAGTACAGAACTAGGAATGGAGTAAGGGTAGATTCCCCAGGTTTCTCTCTACCACCCCATGCTCCCTCTCTTGCTTGTGCCTTAGAAACTTGATATAGATCTTCTGAGATCACTATTTCCTAGTGTTATTTCAGCCCATTTGATTCTGGATGAACAGAGACTGTACACAGGCTCATAAAAAAAAGTGAGGGTGGGAGAGACAAGATAGCTAAACATTTTCAGACTTTAAAAGAAATCTAATTTAGCTGGAGTTTTGAGAAAAGATTCATCTTTGTCATTATCCTAAAGCTGTTTAAGCTGCTCCCAAATGTTCTGTACAAAGTTATTTCTAAAATGGAAACTATTCACAGCATTTTAAAGTTATTTGTACAGTGCCTTGAGCTCTTAAGAGGAAGGGCATTGTAAAAAAGCGAATAAACGAAGCCACTGTTACCAACAAATATAGAAACAGGACAGAAACTTTATGAGTAACATATAAAATTAAATTAAGTTCTCAAACTCTGTATAATTTAATCTGATTCACCATGTTTTTCAGGAGAAAATAATATGAGTCCAATCTTTGATGCAGCTACTGACTAATATAAGCAAGAAGTCATTGAGCAGTCTATATGCTGAGAAATTATCAAAATTAGGATGTTAAGCTAAAGTGGAATCATAGAATGGGAGAGTTAGCAAGGACGAAGAGATTATCTGGTTGAATCCTTAAGTATTTGGTCCTTTCCCAAAACTATTATAGACTTTTTTCTTCTGATATATTAATCTTGCATTTTATTTTCAAATCATTTTGGGAAAGAGTAGAGGGTGAGAATTACACTATTATATTTGTCTCCACAAAACATTTCATAGGAATAGCAATTTCTTGAACTCAATAAACATTTGTGTGTGAAATAGAATTCTTCTAACTCTAATTTTTCATCTTTAACACTGAGATTTCTTTTCTATTTCCTTGAAGATGTGGCCTTTTTAATTCTATTCTCATTGTCTTCTTTCTTGTGTCACTTTCTCCACCATTAAATCACAGTCCTTTGTTTAATGTTCTTTTTTTCCTCTCCAACCTTCACACACACACACACACACACACACACACACACACACACATGCACGCACATGTGTACATCTATAATACTGAATATTCCTTTTCAGTACTCCCTGGGTTTCCCCTTCTTACCCAGTTCTGTATTTTTCAGTACATTGTCCTTTAGATTTATTTAGACCCTAAAATGATATCATTACTATGAGGCCATTGACATTAGGACATTTTGAGTCTTAAATGACTACTCTGAGAGATGCTAGACATGACTCTCACTTGAGTAGGGAAATTTGCCTATGGTCATAGACAGTAATTGCCAGAGTCATTATTTAAAACCGGGACTTCCCTTACTCTCTGTTCTTTCTACTACACTACATTGGATTAAATGACTTATGAACTCAGATCTTTTATTTAAACTAGTTTTTCTATTTCCTTGAGTGTACGTAGATGTAACTTATTACACAAAAGTATGTATAAGTGTGTATATATGTGAACATGTATACACATACATATGTGTGTTTGTTGATATATGTGGGATAAATAAGTGGACAATTTAGGATAGTAGATTTTGAGTTTGAAAGAAACTTTAGATCTCATTAAGTGCCTGGCATGTGCTTAATAATTGCTTTTTACTTTCCTTCCTTGTGCCAGGTCACATGGGTAATAAGTGGAAGAGGCAGGGTTAGAGTCTAAGTTTTCTGACTCCAGAGGTAGTGTCTCTGCCATGGTGGAGTCTACTATTTCTGCATCTCCCTCTCCTCTTGGTCTATGTGTAATAATTAAAATAGTGCTTCCTCCTGAGTCTCAATGGGTTCTAATTCTACCTCTGTTAGTACTTGATAATAATTTATATGAGATAAAATTACTGAGTTTCAGTTTTCTCATCTCTAAAATGAAGGAGCTGGCCTAAGTGGCTTCTGCTATTTAGCTCTAGCACTAGGTCCTTTGATCTCCTGGGCTCCAATTACATCCATTTATTAGAGTCAGCTGTGTTTCTCTTGTTTTTGTGATAAGTTCTTATGATTGTTGAGTCATATTTGACTTTTCATGACTCCATTTGACATTCTCTTGGCAAAGATACTGAAGTGGTTTGTCATTTTTCTTCCCCAAATCATTTTATACATGAGGAACGGAGGGAAACAGCTGAGTGACTTGTCCAGGGTCACACAGTTAGTAAGTGTCTAAGGCCATATTTGAATGGTGAGTTTTCCTGATTCAGGTCTGTAATGCTAATTTAAATGGGAAGATGTTTCTCATTCATTAATAGGTTCATAAGAGCTGCCTGGGTGACATAGAAACCTGAGCCACATATGGAGACTGTGCTTGGAGTAGTTTGTTGAACTGATGGAACAGGAAGGGTAGAACAGAAAGAGGCAGAGCTGCAGCAGAACTCAGAGGAAGTTGGTCAGAGTCTAGTGAGAGCTAGGAGGGATGCAAGCAAGCAAGCAGCTGGCTAGCCTGAATGAAAGAGCTTGTTTGTGATTTTGTTTAAGGGGGACTGTTTGTGATTTGTTTAATGGAACTAGTTTGTGGGAAGCCTAGCAAGGGGAAGACTTGAGAATAGTGTTGTTCTCTGTATGGTTATTGTATATAGATTTTTTTTTGCTATAGTGGATTTGGCTTCCTGGTGTCTGAATAAATGTTTTGGTTCTGTATTCCATGTGGAGGGTTTGTTGTATTTCACAATTCAGAATTGTGCTGTGATATTCATGGTCACTATAGGCACTGTGAATATCACATTGGTACTACAAATGGTGACAAAGATTGGATCATGAAATATCAGACCTCTATTTGGAGACATAAAGGCAGAGGATTCAGAGGAAGAAATGGATGTCCCAGGGTAGGAGGATTTGCCTTATTCCTCTCTAGCAAGAAGTTGGGCTAAAGGCACATGTGAAAACTGGTGAAAAACCATGTGAAAAAAGGTGAAAACTGGGAATCAAAACTACAGAAGGAGAACCCAGAGATCTAGAAAGGTCTTTGCAGGGAATACCAATAGAATCAGAAAAATAAATGGCAGGGGTATACAGAAAGGGATAGGAATTGCTAACAAGTTATAAAATTATATATAAAAGTAAAGAAGTTACTGGCAGGCAAAGCTCAAATGGAAAGGGAGTTACCTAATTTGGATGAGCTTTTTATGCTGCAGTGTTCAAACTCTTCTGTAGAAGAGTAAGCTGGAGGTCTCGGGTGGTAGAAGTAAAACTGGTTGTTAGTTTGCTCACAAAAAGAAGTAAAAAAAGTAATGAGAGAAAAGATGTGTGGGTGATTTCTCAGACAGAAGCCCAACAGGAGAATCAAGGGGGCCACACAGTGTTTGAGGAGGTAATTGAGGATTTTACTCAGCAGAGGTCACAGATAGTTTGAGCTGGTTCACCCAAAGGATGGGAGAATCACTGAAATCTTGGATGGTGAGAATCAGTGAAAAAGATAAATTTCCTTGAGAAAGAAGAGCAAATAGCCAGCAGATCCAAAGTCAGAATAGACTTCCGCTGCAGATTCTTTTCAAACATTACATCCAAATTGATCACATCTGTAGGGAGAATGGGGGCTGGCCAGGGCCGAGCTCAGATTAAAGTGTAAATCTTACCCCAAGATTTTGGTCCCCATTCATTTGAAGGGAGAATGATGGAATGTTTGTGCCCAAGTTCCAGCCTAAGATATTGTTGTATGTGCTCACTTTTTGTGTTTTATATTGTGTATTATATTGTTGTAAAGTTCTATTGACATCATTTGCCTGCAATAATGTTTTATATGCTTATTTTTCTGTTATCCCTGTTAAATTTCTATTCATGTTAGTTGCACCACTCACCTGACCTATGTAATGAATATGGAAGATCTTTGGGCCACATGTAATGGTAATCTAAATGGGGAGATCCTTCCCCATTAACAGGTCCATGTGAACTGCATGGGTCATATGGAAGTCTGAGTCATATGAGTCTGAGTCACATGGAGCCTGTGCTTGGAGGAGTTTGCTGAACTGGTGGAATAAGAAGGGTAGAATAGAAAGGCAGGGCTAGAGAAAAGCAAAGAGGAAATTGGTCAGAGTCTAGTGAGAGCTAGGAAGGATGCAAGCAAGTAGGCAGCTGACTAGCATGAGTGAAAGAGTTTGTAATTTTGTTTAAGGGGGCCTGCTTTTGTTTTGTTTATTGAAACTGGTGTGGGAAGCCTAGCAAGGAGAAGTCTTGGGAATGGTATTGTTCTCTGCATTGTTATTATATTACTGTAATGGATTTGGCTTTCTGGTATCTGAATAAATGTTTTGGTTCTGTCTTCCATATAGTGAATCACCTATGTTACATGATTCAGAATTGTGCCTTGTTATTCATGGTTGCTTCAGGAGCTATGAATATTGCATTGGCGCTAAAAGGTCTGACACCCTATCCCCTGTGCCATTGAAAAGTACTTACAATCTTTAAAATTTGTTGTTACGTTAAAGTAAATACACACACATGCCATAAGTTTCAAGTCTGTTTTTACAAAAACTGGATCAGTACATGAAACAAAATTAATCCTCTAGGTAAAGTGCTTCCATATTTTACCTGAGTATACGTATACATTCAAGAACTCTGATAAAATATAAATAGCTCTTGATTCATAGTCTATTAAATGGAAGAAAAATCACATTATATGGGTAAGATTTTTCTCCCCATTCAATTTTTAAAAGCATTTGTCTCTGAATGACAATGGCAATTGTTCAAAAATATCTTTTTGTAAGGATGTGGGCCCATTGAATCTATCAATCAAATTATAATACCCTGATTAAAGCAAGTGTCAAGATGCTACAACCTGATGGATTCCTTACCCAAGTGAGAACATTTTTCTTTTGATTCATCAATCCTAGGTTTTAGAATAGATTGATAAATTTAAGTGTTTTTTGAAACTCTTTAGATAAAGTAGAATAATGTTATATGTTCAGAACAGTCAGTCTTGTGGTGTGACCTAAAAAGCAAGCCAGAACTGAGTCCAAGGACTTTTGAGTCTGCTAGTTATAGAAGCATCCAGCCAAGACCCTGAGAAGGAAACACTTTGAGGTGAAGAGTCACCTTGACCACAGTTTGGGTCTTCTCTCTCCATCTTCCTTCATCCTACCCCTGGGCCACAGGAGTACTCAGCCTCCTACTGTGGGACAATTCAGAGAGTATATTCAGAACCATACTACATTGAAATTAATTTTAAAAGACTACCCATTCCCCTATTAATAGAAACTATTAGACAGTTGAGACAAATTGCAGTAATCAGAGAATGAGAATTTTAAATCTAAGACTCTTTAAATTTTGTTTCTTATTTCAATTGCCTGGCAGGGGTGGGGAATCTGTAGCCTGGAGGGTATATGTGGCCCTCTTGGTCCTTAAGTGTGGTCCTTTGAATGAATCCAAACTTCACAGAACAATTCAGCTTAAATGGATTTGTACATATTCAAGAACTCTGGTAAAATATAAATAGATCTTGATTCAGTCTATTAAGTGGAAGGAAAATCATATTATATGAGTAAAATTTTTCTCCCCATTCAATTTATAAAATCATTTGTCTCTGAGTGACCTTAAAAGGATTTGTTCTATGAAATTTCAATTCAATCAAAAGGCTGCACTTGAGGACCTAAAGTATCACAGGTTCCCTACCTATGGTTGACCTACTTGGGCCTGACTTACTTAGGATTAATTTTTACTAATAGATATTAGGTTAGCAGAGCCCCCTAAGTGATTACTTTTGTAATCTGATCAGAATTCAGGCTTTCCCAGAACAGTCTTAAATTCTGCCCTCTACAAAGTTCACTTCTGTACTGTACAGCCCTTCTTTGGGATGTTTGTGCAAAGAATAAAGGGGAAAGAGGAGGAATAAGCATTTATATAGTAACTATTATGTGCTAGGCTTAGTGTTAACACTTTACAAATGTTATCTCATTTGATATTCAAACCAATCTTATAGGATAGATACCTATCATGTCTATTTTACAATTGAGGAAACTGAGGCATGTAGACATTAAACAACTCCCCAGGGTAACATAACTCTTTTTTCTGAGGTCAAAGTTAATCTCAGGTTTCCATCTTTCTTGCTCTTTTGAGTATTCCTAAGAGGTACTCAAATGCTCTTCAATATAGATTGTTGTTTGTTCTTAATTGTCAAAGAGGACCATGACATCAGTTAAGGTGATGCCATCACTCGCAAGAGAATTGGATTTAAGTGAGAGAAGGCTAGGCAACTGTCACCAGCCTCACTCTTTTATTCAGAGCTATCTGGGTCCCGGGGCAAAATATAGGCAAAGACAACTGGGCTTGCCTCTGAATTCAGTGTGAAACCTTGACATTTTTACACTAAGGTCTTTCTGAATTTTCTCTTGGATTAAGGCAATTCAGTGATTAAGGATCTAAAAGAAATGAGCCATAAATGGACTAAAACAATTAATCTGGCAGGAGAATACCTACAGTGTTCCTGACCAAAAGACAATTACTATTTATATTCCCTCTGAGCTATCAGGGCCCAAAAAATGACCACTCAGTGGGGTTTGGACTCTGACTCATTGTTGGCGAATCAATGAGAGTCAAAGTGGATTGGATTTAAGGCATAGTTTTTAAAGAAAGAAATCTGACCCTTAAGCCCCAAGACATCTTGCTAGGTCTCAACCATCAAAATTTACATTCCTTTGAGCAGAGCACCAGCAGGTAGGGGTATGATATCCTATGTGGACAGAGGGAGAGGAATGAGGGAAGGGAAGGGAAAGAAAGGGAAGGAAATGGAAGGGAAAAGAAAGGAGGGAGGAAGAGAGGGAGAAAGAAAGGAAGGAAGAAAGCAAAGAAGGAAGGAAGGAGCTGCATTCTCCAACTGGAGTTTGCCAGTTGAATCCCCAGTGGGGAAGCTCTGACTACTCACGGGTTGTTGTTTGTCCTTCATTCTCCAAGAAGACCATGATATCAGAAAAGAAATGGCATGACTTGCAAGTAAATTAAATTTAAGTGAGGGAGGGCTGTGTAAAGTCACCAGACACGTTCTTTTCTCTGGAGTCATTTGGATCCAGTGGCAAGATGTAGAGCAAACCTACTAGAGATGGTTCCCATTCAGCATAGATAGTACCTCTTCAAAAACTAAGTCCTGTTTCCTGAATTACTAATTTGCACATAGTCTGAAGTCAGTTTTTTCCTACATCCTCCTCTTTTTTAAAATAAACTCCTTTTTAAGGTAAACTTGACTTCTGTTTTTTCATCTTCCTTTCAACTTGATTATAGGGACCTATAACTGAATTTTTTAGTAAGTGAGATTTCAAAGATTTTAAGTCCCTACTTATTGGAGTAGGATTTTCCATATTAGTTGCTATTCTAGCTAGCTACCCAAAGTAGGGCTTTCTTTTTTTTTCCTGCTACAAGAACCATGAGTAAAGATATCGATGAATATAGGTGGACATGTGGGCATGTATCCATCCATCCATCCACCCATGCATATATATGACATATATGCATATATATGATATGTGTATGCAATGTTGTTTGTCCTTCATTTTCAAAGAGGACCAATGACATAATAGGGTAATGTCTTCACTCCTGGGTGAATTGGATTTAAGAGAGGCAGAGTTGCACCACGTCATTAGGCTCACTGTCACTTCCAGAGTCACTAAAATTCAGTGGAAAGACAAAATTCAGTGATTGGTGATGGCCTGGGATGCAGTGAATGACTTTGACATCTTTGATATTTGACCAAGTTCTAAGTACGCCATAGCACCTACTTCAGTTGCTTTCATGATGACTGGAATAAATTGATCTCATCTATTCATTCCACCTGGCAGATTTGATTCTCATTTCCTACCCTTACCCTAGCTTAGTCATCTGTGGAGATGGTTTATCAAAACTATGGCTTCTGTGCTTTCTACAGCTTCCTGGAGCTACAGGTGAGAGGTGAATACTGGGTAGACATCAAAGGTGGATGAACAGCCCTGAAAAAGGCTCAGCATATCCTCAATCAAAATGCTAATTTTCCTTGAACATTCCAGGCATCCTAATCGATTAATAGTTATCTAAAACATCCATCCATCCATTTATCCATCCATCCATTCATCCATCTATGTATCTATGTATGTGTGTATATATGTATGTATGTATGTATGTATCTATCTATCTATCTATCCATCCATCAGTCATACTGATGAATATCTGGTCACTGGATCCAGATGGCTCTGGAGGAGAAGTGAGGCTGGTGACCTTGCACAGCCTTCCCTCACGCAAAACAAAGTCAAATGCACATCATGTCATCATTTCTCTGACATCATGGTCTTCTTCAAAAAGAAAGGACAAACACAATCTGCAAGTAGACTGAGTGGGCTTCCAGCTAGTTGGGTAACCCAACTCATACTCTCTTTTCTGTCTCCCCTTCCCTTCCTTTGGGGTTTAATGGCTATCCTCCCTTCCTCCCTTCCTCCTTCCTTCCTTCCTTGTTGTTTAAAAAACCTTAAATCCAGTGGATTCTGAAGCCCATAGTTTGGACAACAATAGACCCCTGCCCAAGCTCCAATTAATGGCTGGCTTAGAGTGATTATCAATAGTAACAGTTTCCCTTTCCCTCTGAATTTTATTTTGTTTTTTTTTTCTTTCACTCATTAAAAGGGCCATTCCCTGATTACTTCTAAAAAGATCTATTTACTCAATGGGTGTTACCTCCCTCTAAGTGAGTACCTGAAAAGACCAAAGTCCCCTATTGCATCCTGGGTCATCTCCAGTCATGCTGATGAATATCTGATCACTGGATCCAGATGGCTCTGGTTCAGCAGGAGAAACTGAGATTGGTGACCTTGCACAACCCTCCCTTACTCAAAACAAAGTCAAGTGGCAAGTCATGTCATTACTTCTTTGATGTCATGGTCTTCTTTGAAAATGAAGGATGAACACAACAACAACATTCATCGATCTTTGTTTCTGTCTATCAATCTATTGAATACGGCAGTCAATTGAAATGGAAAGTATTGTCTACTTGTTCATTTTTAAAAAATAGTATCTGAAATCTTACCTTCCCTACAAAGTGTTCCTAAATTAATCAGAAAAGAGATTTGGAATTCCTCTTGACTAAGCATAAAATTTCTATAAATCTCTCTTTTACTATAAGTCAGGGAAAATTGGCTTTAAGGTAGTTTAATATAAAAAAATTAAAAGTTGTTCAATTAAAAGTTCAATGGATAATTATTCATTTTATGAGAGTATTTCATATACAAAAGTAACTCACTTTTAAATGTTTTTAGGACATTTAAATAATTGAATCACACAATGATCAACCCAATAATATTTCTCAGCCAAGGAATAGAAAAGAGGAAGAGAAATGGACAACTAAAATGTGAGATTTCCTTTTCAGTTTAAGTTGAATTGATGTTACATGTAATGAGAAGAATAAAATTAATTTTCACAATTTAATTTGTACAATTTTATAATATAAAAAGTAAAATCATGATCTATCATCACTATTTAAGATTGGTTTCTAGATGCAGGAATAGAATAATATTTCCTTACTATAGCGTATCCTTCCCATTCTTTATATAATATGACACAAATATTTATAAATATTTCCATGTTTCTCTTTTGCAACACTTGATGGATCTATGATACCTTTGAAGTGGGCACACCTTTCAGTAGTAGAGATTCATGGATGGTACAATAGTGAAAGAAAAGATTTGAGTTCTAACTCTTTCTCTATCTAGGGGAAACTACAGCCAGATGGACAGTTGATAGAGAGCTTGGTTTGGATTTAGAAGGAACTGAGTTCAAATTTGACCTACATTTACTGACTGGGTTAATTTTGTCTCTGCTTGCCTCAACATTCCCAATTCTAAAATAGCGTAATTAAGAGTACTTGCCTCCCAGGACTGTTGTGAGAATTAAATAAGATGATGTGATAAAGCTCTGCACAGTTCCTGGCAAATAACAGGTATTTAATAAATGCTTGTTTTCTTTCTTTCTATCTAGCCATTTGACCATGGGTAAAATGTCTGAAGCTTCATTTTTCATTTCCAAAAATAGAATAATAATAATGTTTGCTCCATCAATCTTGGAAATGTCCTCCCTGTCCATCCAAACTATTCATTATTCATTTTCCTCTCTTTGTCTCTCTCTCTCTCTCTCTGTCTCCATACATTATTACAAACATGTAAACATGGGCTACTAAATGAGTACTAGTCTCAGAGGACTTGAGGTTGAGTACTTGTTATGACACTAGCTATGTGATATTAGGCAAGCCATTTAACTTCCCTGAGCTTTGGTTTACTCAACAATAACATATAATAATATAATACTTGTAATTCTTACTTCAAAGAGGTAAGTATATGGTAAAGCGCAGAGTGCTTCATTATATTATATTACATTATTTTATTATGTTATGTTATATTACATTATGTTATATTATATTGTTATGTTATATTACATTGTATTGTACTGCATTGCATTATATTATATTAATTATATTACATTATATCATATTATGTCAATTATATATAATATAATATTATATTACATTATATTATATTACAATTAGTATGTGTTTCCTATTTTTATTGACTTGATTGGCCTTTAAAGGTCATTAATATATTGTAAGATATTTCCAACCACTTTTATCTAACTCCCTGGAAATGTATCACTAAAGAACTAAGTAGAAAGATTATATGCAATCATAGGATAAATTAAGAAATAACAAGGTTTTCTAGGTCACCTAGTCCAACTCTCTCATTTTACAGTTGAGAAAACTGATGACTATGGAAGTTAAGTGACTTATCAATGGTCAAATAGAGGCAGAGCCAAGAACAGTAAGTAGAACTCTTCGCTTCTAATCCACCTTTCTTCATATTCCACCATGACATCTCTCTTACACTGATTGCCCCAGATTTCTTCTCTATAGTGTTTAGACCATAGTACTACATATTTGATTATTTGTTGTCTTGCTTTACTTATTTCACGCAGCTACTATTTCCTTTTTATTTAGATGGAAACCTCTCTCAGGGGCAATGACCATGTCTAATGTTTCTTCATTGACCTAAACAAGCACCTAAACAAGCACTATTGAAACAGATGATTCAGAAATTCTTTTGAATTGATGACAGATATAAAAGTGTCATGGAATATATCTCATGGAATATAAAAAACGCTAAAGTTACTGAATGTGTGACTCAGTGCATCGATTTTTATGATGACAAACATTGTGATAGCTCTTCCCTAGGTTGGTGAGCTATGAAAGGTTGTCGATATTGAATAAACCTGTTAGACCTGCCAATCCCACTATAAAGTAAACAGTGATTCACACAATAGTGTTCTGATGCTCTATTGCGCTTTTAAATTGGCCAAGATGAAAATAAAGTGTTTTCATAGAAATCTCAATTCTGAAATAGCACCTCAGAAAGTGATGTTTAATCCTTTCATGGATGTACTCAGTTTCATGAAGAAGAAATATTCTTACATATTTGGACAGAAAGCAGCCCTTTATTTATAAATAACATTTTATTTAAATGCTCTTGAATTAAATTGAAACCTTTGGCCCCACTAGTAATTAAACAGCAGTACTTTCTACCAGGCTCATTCTAAACATGCAGATGGAGAACAACATTTTACAAATAAAAGTACATACAAGCTCCGTGTTTTGGGTCCATTAAGGAGGAGAACAACTGCAAAGCTTTTAGCTCCTTCACTTAGGCTTTTTTTTTAAAGTGGGCTGAAGTGTGATAATATTCTTGTCCCTAAATGGGAACTAGAGATTAGTCACAGCTAAAATATCCAACACACTTGGCTACCTGGGAGTAATTGAGTAACCTGACTTAACTGGTATGTGAAGCAAGACTGAGAGGCACTTGAAACAACAGACCACATAGGGGCATGGAAAAAGAAGGGGCACTTAGTTCAAATACACTATACGCTTATTTGTCTCCTACAAAGTCTGGCAGGGGGGTGGGAATTTGAAGTCACTACTTAGAGCTGCCTTATTGAATTTAAAACAATTGGTAGAAATGGTAAGTAATACACATTTGAGATCTGATGGAGCTGTGGGCTCAGAACTAGTGCCATGACGTTTTTACATCATTCCCCTACCAGTTAAAATATGGAATATATATATATATATATATATATATATATATGCACACACATGCATACATACATACATGTATGCATACATATATACATAGGCCTAAGTATCATCACATGGAAAAAGTGTATGTTTTGCTTCATGTAATGGGCTTCTTGTTTTTTCCTTGTCAGGCCAATGAAGCCTGAGTAATATCAGGGCAGGGAAAATATAAAAGGCTCCTTCAAAATCACATTAATAAATGGAACTCAGTCTTTGGCCACAGAACACTTGGAAGACAACAGAACTGCAAGAAGTCTGATACTCTATATGGGCATTACCATTTTGACATTTCTTTAATCCTTACCAATATATACATCTAGAATAATGTGTGTGTTTTAACAAACATAGATGCTTTTTTGTTTTGTGTTGTTTTAGGTCTAGATCCCTGATTTTATCAGTTTAGGGTATTCATGTTAGGGAAATCACCTCCTTTTATGAATATTCACACATCTTGTCGAACTTTTAAAAACTCAGAAAAGTGTTAGGATCATTCATTATGAGATTAAGTGACTTGCCATGATCACACAATACATATTAGAGGCAGGTTTGGAACTTAGGCCTTCTGACTACAAGGCCAATCTTCTATCCTCTACATTAATGTTGCTTCTCTTGCTGTTATGATTAGTAAAACCAAAAGGCATTTATAACTGTTTTTTCAATTGATAGCAACTTTTTGCAATTATTTATTTCTTTAATCAATGGACATTAATAGTAAAAGTGACACGTCAGTCAATAAGTATTTATTAAATGCCTACCATGTGCCAGACACTATGTTAAGTGTTGCGTACATTTATTTTTTTTTTTTACAATAAAGAGTCTTTTCTGACTTTCAAAAGACTAGGAATCAAAGGATGGCAGAAGAAACAGTGACCATGCCCAAACATCTAAAGACAGTTAGGCTAGAGGTCTATGGAATAGTCTATTAATACACAATGAGGGAATAATAATGTGTATTTGCAAGTCACAAAATGAAAACAAAAATTTAAAAATAACAGTTTTCATTGCCATGACTAACATTTTATGACTCCACTTACAATTTTATTGGCAAAGATACTGAAGTGGTTTGCCATTTCCCTCTCCAGTTCATGAGGAAACTGAGGCAAATAGAGTTACGTGAATTGTCTAGGGTCACACAACTGGTAAATATCTGAGACCATATTTGAACTTAGGAAGATGAGTCTTTCTAACTCCAGACCCAGCCCTCTATCCACTACACCATTTAGCTGTCCAAAACAGCAATGCTATTAGTTAAACAAAATTAAATTGAATTAAATGGTAATTTTAAAAATGTATCATGATAGCTGATAACTGAGGAAGGTTAAGTTGATTTAGAACAACATAAAGAAGCAAATGAAATCTTTCTGAAGATTTTTAAGGATTATTTTGAGTACCTTCAAGAAAATTTAAAGAGGGGTAACATTGGTTTCTATCTTATGTCTAATTTCAATTCATTACTTTTAACTTTCCTGTTTTCGATATAGATGCATTATGAAAATGATTCAATTATATCTGTTGTGATTAAGGATATGTTGTGGTGTATGTGTGTGTGTGTGTGTGTGTGATAAAGACAGACACACAGAGAAAGAGAGAGAGAGAGAGAGAGAGAGAGAGAGAGAGAGAGAGAGATGGAAAAGATTTCCTTGAGGTAATTAGGTAAGGATTTCTAGGGATGAGAGTGTTTATGAGTTAAAATGACATGGCTTGTGATGGAATAAACAGCTCTGAGTGGCAAAAGAAGGAAACTGTTATTTTTAAATTTTTGTTTTCATTTTGTGACTTGCAAATACACATTATTATTCCCTCATTGTGTATTAATAGACCTCTATGTTTGTGTACCATTGTTTGTGTACCATTCTTCTGAGGGTAAAGAAAGAAGTGGTAGAAAAGAGATATTTTTCAAGCACATCCCTGGGTCAGTAACTAGGCAGAACACAAAATAGGCACAGGTGGTTTGGTTGTTCTCTGGTCTATGGCGGGAGAAAAGACTAAGGTTAGACAGTGTACACACAGGGATTCATATGTGTAAGGGTTTTACTAGTTATTTTCTACAAGTGATGTGTGTATATATATATATGTATATACATGAACATATATTAATAAATATATACATGAAGATATCCAACAGAAAATTAATGCATTAATTATGATTGAGAACTCACTACATTGATCCAGAGTCTTTAGAAATGAAGTTAATTTTAAAATATCATTTTATTTACTTAAAACAAATTGGAGAATAAAGTTAACTTTTTAGATGTTGAATTAAAGTAGTATCTTATTAGTGGGCCAGTAGGTGGTACACGGGTTAGAATGCAGGCACTGGAGTCAAAAGGAGAAGACGTCAAATCTAACCTCAGATACTTATTAGATATGCGACTGTGACCAAGTCACTGAACCCCATTTCAATTTCCTCATCTGTAAAATGAATTGGAAAAGCAAATGGTAAACTATTCCAGTATCTTTGCCAAGAAAATACCAAATGGGATCACAGTCAGACATGACTAAACAACATGTGTGATATTTGGTTTAGACAAAAGTATTTTAATATAATGCCTTGAGGGGGGTAGGAGCCAAGATGGCAGAGTAGAACCCAAAGCCCATAATTACCTGTAAAAAGAACTCCCAACAAATTCTGAAACAGTGGAAGCCACGCAGCAACACAGTGAAGGAGATTTCCATCAAAGAGAGCCCTGAAAAACTGATCCCAAAGGTCCGTCGCACACCGGGTGGGAGCGGAGCCCAGCCTTGCCCTGGCCACGTGGCACAGAGAGGAGCAGATCCGAGCAGGTTTCAGGGACGGAATCTCTGGCGGTTGGAAAGGTCCCTCCACCCACAGATGCACAGGTCAGTGAGAGAGATGTCTGGACAGGCTGAGAGGGGAGTGGGGTGTCTACATAATTCAGGCCCTCTCGGGAGGCAGTGGCAGAGGCAGCGGGCAGCCAGAGGCTCCCAGGGCAAGGAGGAGCTCGGCAGGAGCTCCATTACAAAAGGTCTCCTCATAAAACCCCTGAGGGAATTGAGCCTGGGAGGCAGCCCTGCCCCTACCTGAGCACCAGAACTTAGGCTCCCATTGAATAGCAGGCAGGCCTGATGCCAAAAGCCCTGAGGCTGGGGAGCAGCATTTGAATCTCAGACCCCAAGAACTAGCTGGGTGAATCTAGGCAGGGGTGGAGAGGAATCTCAGAAGTCAAGTAACTGGTTGGGAAAATGCCCAGAAAAGGGAAAAAATAAGACCATAGAGAGTTACTTTCTTGGAGACCAGATGATTCCGCCCTTCCTTTCTGATGAGGAAGAACAATGCTTACCATCAGGCAGAGACATAGGAGTCAAGGCCTCTGTATCCCAAACATCTGAAATAGATATCCAATGGGCTCAGGCCATGGAAGAGCTCAAAAACGATTTTGAAAATAAAGTTAGACTGGTAGAGGAAAAACTGGGAAGAGAAATGAGAGAGATGTAAGAAAAGCATGAAAAACGGGTCAATACCTTGCTAAAGGAGACCCCAAAAAATGCTGAAGAAAATAACACCTTGAAAAATATGCTAACTCAATTGGCAAAAGAAGTTCAAAAAGCCAATGAGGAGAAGAATGCTTTCACAAGCAGAATTAGCCAAGTGGAAAAAGAGGTTCAAAAGCTCACTGAAGAAAATAGTTCTCTCAAAATTAGAATGGAATAGATGGAGGCCAATGACTTTCTGAGTAACCAAGAAATCACAAAACAAAATCAAAAGAATGAGAAAATGGAAGATAATGTGAAATATC
>CM053771.1:396525572-396547075 GCA_028658325.1 Potorous gilbertii | reverse complement strand
TAAGATTATGGAAAGCTTAAGATTCCTTTCCTAGAAAACTGCTTGTTCATATTGGTTTCTGCTGGTTTTTGGCACTGGATTCACATTTGAACATGATACTTTCAGTAAAGGGATAAATTAGAAACCAGAGGGGAAAAGACAGACACAAGGATTATTACATCAACCAAGCTGACACAAAAGAAAGGATGGAACATGGGAGCATTTAATTGTGAAGGACAGAAAGACATAGAAAGAAAGAGTTAGAAAGAAACTGAAACAAAAGAGGGCAAGAGAAACTACAATGACAATGAAAATGAGCAACTGAGGGATGACTGAACATTCCTGGAGAAGCTGAACATCAGTCAACTGAGACAAACAGTTATCATATATTCATGGAATGAAGACTAATAAATGGGAAAAAAGATCACTTAACTCTCCAAGTCAGCACTATATGTCTTTGAAAGAAGAGAGTGCGTAGAATAGAAAGGGAAATATAAGACCTTTTTCATAACAATGTTGTTTCTATCACAAGCAAACCAGGCCTCAGGGACATTTAAATAATATAATAATAAATAATATAATAAATAATAAAATAATGCAAATATCTGGATTGTACCAAAATATATAAACTTCCTAAAGAATGTCCTTTCAATTACTACTGCTTCCTCACACATACTGTTACACTCCTCCCGCTCCCATAAACACATACATTCTTTTCTTTTCATTCTTTTTTTTTCAACAAATAAGGAGAAATTATCCTGAGGTGGGAGCAGGGTGGGCAGGAAGGGAGAGGAAGAAAGGCTTTTGAAAACAAGGCTGGCATGGTAATACTGCATTAGGAAAGATGAGGAATTAAGACTTGCTGTGTGTTTTCTCATTTTTCTTCACTAACATCACAGCTATAATAACAGAATTCTTATTGCATAATATTTTAACAGATATATGTGTCTGCAAATTGAGATTTTTGAAAAAAGAATAAGCCTCACTTATAACTGAGAAAAGAAAAGGCCACATAATTTTGACTAAGAATAATCTAAAGCCTAACTTCTTTAGAAAATGGATAGGAGCCATTTTAAAGAGTTTTACTGGGCATGATTCTAAATCTTGAATATTTCTTTACTATATGGTAAGTAATTCTATGCAGTCTATTATCCAAAGCAGATAATGGTGGGAAAGACTTCTTGGAGCATCAACTTCTATGTCCCTACTTGAGGGACAAAAAAGATATAATTATATGTTTCTCTATTTTTGAACACTTGTGAGAGTAATTTTTTAAAGGAAGAAATCTGCAAGGGACATTAGATTGGAGAAACTTATTTCTTAATATTTTGGCAAAAATTACTAAAAGAATATTTTTTCATATGCCTCCATACCTTGGATAATTCAAATTCTGTAAGTTTTAGGTTTCATATCTGTAAAAGGAAAGGTTGGATTAAATGATTTCTGAGATTCCTTTAGTTCTAAATCTATGATGCCATAATTCTACGGTGAATTGTACTTGGTCACTTCTTTGAATTACCTTGGCTATCAGAAAGACCTTTGGTCAAACATATTGGAGATAATCATTTATTCCCCAACAATTTTCCTTCTATCCTGATTTTCTTACCCTTGTTTTGTTAGTGTAAAACTTCATGTGATCAAAATTCCTTACTTTATCTTCCATGATCTCTATTCTTTGTCTGGTTAAAAATGTCCCCCTTAAACAACACTGTATTAGACACTTCAATTCATTCTCGTTGATTTTCTTTTTAAGATGTACACATTTTTGTTTTGTTCTTATATCCATTTCAATTTTCTTTTTTTGGTATTTGGTGGTATTTGGTGTAAAATGTGCCTTTCAGAGTTTCCAGAAATTTTTTTTTGAAAATAGAAACACTTGAATCCACACCTCAGAAAACTAGTGGGAGATCTGGAGTGCCAGTGCAGTGGAATATGCAAATGCTAACACCATGTGCCTCCATATAGTCAAGGGAAGGAGCAGACTACAGATCCAAGAACCAATACCTGCTCCAAAATAGGCCTGGGAAAATAGGCAGCCTCCAGTGGCCAGACTACCATGTACTTCAGTGTAGCCCTACTGGCCTCAGAACATGCTAAACTCTAGCCCTAGGAACCTAGGCCAGCATCAGGTAAGCTGTCAAACCACTATGGCCTCCAAAAGCACCAGTCATCCTCTATCCCACTCCCTAAGTGCAGCACAAGACATAAGGTTCCCCTATGGGCATCAAGGCAACATCAGTGTAGTATCAGGTAAAAAGCCAGGGTCTGCAGCCCCTGCCAGAAGAAACCTGAGACAAAGCCCTTCCATCCAAGAATCTGAGTTCAAATTTAAAAGAAAGAAAAAAGGCCAAAAAATGAGCAAACAACAACAAAGAGAAATCTGACCACAGAAAGTTATTACAGTGATGAGTAAGATCAACATACAAACTCAGAAGAGGGAAAAAATGTCAAAATACCTAAGGATAAATCCTCAAAAAAAAATGGGAAGTGATCTTAACCCCAGAAAGAACTTGTGAAAGAGCTCAAAAAGGAGCTTAAAAATTATATAAGAGAGATAGAAGAACAATTAGGAAAAGAAATGAGGGTGATGCAAGAGAATAATGAAAAAAGAGTCAACAGATTGGAAATAAAAAGAAAACAACTGCTTAAAAAGTAGAAATGGTCAAATGGAAAAGGAGATGCAAAAACCTACTTAAGAAAGCAACTCCACAAAGAGAACAATTGGCCAAAAGTTAATTGAGGAAAACAACTCCTTAAAAGTTAGAATTGTGTACTCCTGGGAGCAAAGATTGCAGAGTAAACAGCAGATTATTGTCCCTCTCCCCCATTCCCAAGCACCCATAAAATAGCACACCAGAACAGATCCTGGGACAGTGGAAGAAGTAGAAAGATGAAATGGATCAGTCTTTTCTTCTGGGAGAAGTAAATAACTGGCAAAAATTTCAATATCACTCAGATAAAGTGGGAAGTGAAGCCCAGTACCAGAAGCATCCTAGCAAGCAAACTTCATCTTAGCAAACAAGTGGGAGATCCTGAGCCCCAGAGCTGTGGCGCAAGGTGGATTAAAAATCATAATCCTACATAATCCTACAAAATGTTGTATACAAGAAATACATTTGAAGCAGAGAGATACACACAAATTAAAGGTAAAAGACTTGAGCAAAATATATTATGGTTCAGCTGAAATTTTAAAAAAAAGCAGTGGGTAGCAAACTTCAGACAAAGAAAAAGCAAAAATAGATTGAATTAAGAGATAAGAAAGGAAATTACATGCTGCTAAAATGTACCTTAGACAATAAAGTAATACCAATACTAAAGATATATGTACCATGTGGTATAGCATCCAAAGGAGAAATTAAGTGAGTTATAGGAAGAAATAGACAGCAAAACTATACAAATGGGGGACCTCAACCTCCCTTTCTCTGAACTAGATAAATCTAACCACAGCATAAACAAGAAAGAAGTTAGGGAAGTGAATAGTATTTTTTAAAAAGTTAGATATGATAGAACTCTAGAGAAAATTGAATGGGGATAAAAAGGAATACATCATTTTCTTGGCAGTATATGGCACCTACACAAAAACTGACCATGGACCGGGGTATCAAAACTTCACAATTCAATGCAGAAAGGTAGAAATATTAAATGCATCCTTTTCACACCAAAATACAATTTAAAAATATATGTGTAATTAAGGATCATGGAAAGATAGGCTAAACACTAATTGAAAACTAAATAATCTAATCCTAAAGAAAGGTGGGTCAAACAACAAATCAGTAACTTCATTCAAGAGAAAAAAATAACTAGAAAACATATAAATACTTATGGGATGCAGCCCAAGCTGTTCTGAGGGGAAATTGCATATCTCTAAATGCTTACATGAATAAAATAAAGAAAGAAGAGATCAATGAATTGGACATGCAGCTGAAAAAGCTAGAAAAAAGCAAATTAAAAATTTCCAATTAAATACCAAATTTAAAATTATGATACTCAAAGGAGCAACTAGTAAAACTGAAAATGATAAAGCTATTGAATTAATAAATAAAATTAAGAGCTGGTTTTATGAGAAAAAAACAATAAAATAGAAAAACCTTAAATTAATTTGATTAAAGAAAAGAAAACTCAATTACCAGTATCAAAAATGGTAAGGGCAAATTCATTAACAAGAAGAAAGTAAAACAATAACTTGGAGCTATATTTTCCAACTTTCCATCAATAATCCTGTCAATCTAAGTGAAGTGAATGAATCCATATAAAAATATAAATTGCATAGATTAACAGAAAAAGAAATAAAAAAATATCTTAGCCCCATGTAAGCAAAAGAAACTGAACAAGTGATCAATGGAATCCCTAAGAAAAAATTTCCAGGATCAGATTGATTTGCAAGTGAATTTTACCAAACATTTAAAGCACAATTAATTCCAATACTACTTAAACTAATTGGAAAACAGCAAAGAAGGAGCCCTACATTTTTTTTCTGTGATACAAGTATGATGCTGAAACCTAAACCACAATGAGTCAAAACAGAGACCAATATCCCTAATGAATACAGTGGAAAAAATGTTAAATAAAATATTATCAAAAATTTATAGCAACTTATCATGAGAATAATATTCTAGTAACAATGCTTTAAGTCTCTCAGACCAAAAGACTGTTCCACCTGGTCTCTCTCTTTCCTCTGTTATTCCAGGTTCTGTTCTAGGAAGCTATTTTGTGGATGTTTGGGGATGAGAATGAGACAGGGGCAACAATTTACTGCCTACTCTGCCATTTTGTCTACTGGAAGTCCACAACAGTAACTTTCAAGGAGTTGTTTTACTCATTTTAACCAATTTGTACTCCATTTTCCATTTGGCAAATTGTAGTCTTTAAGGAGTTGCTTTCTTCAGTGGATTTTTGTGTCTCTTTTTCCAGTTAGTTCAATATTAGGAAAACTATCGGCATAATTGACCATATCAATAACAATATAATCAAAAAGCATATGACTATCTCATAGATGCAGAAAAATCTATTGATAAAATACAGTATATATTCCTATTAATAATACGAAAGAGCATAGGAATTGATGGAGTTTTCTTTAAAATGATAAATAATATCTACTTTAAACCATCAGCAAGAATTATATGTAAAGGGGATGAGCTAGAAGAATTTCCAGTAAGATCAGTAGTGAAACAAGGATGTTCATTATCACTACTGTTATTTAATATTGTGACATAAATGTCAGCTTTAGCAATAAGAGAAGGAAAAGAAATTGAATTAGAATAGTCAGTGAAGAAAAAAATCTCACTCTTTACAGATGATAATGATGGTGTACTTAGAGAATCCTGGAAAATCAACTAAATCTAGAATGAACTAAATCCTAGAAAATCAACTAAAAACTCACATAAATCATCAGGATTTCTTTATATTGCTAGGAAAGTCATGCAACAAGAGATAGAGAAATTCCATTGAAAGTAACTGTAAAAAATATAAAATATTTGGTAGTCTACCTGCCAAGACAAGTCCAGGAAGTATATGAACAAAATTACAAAAGACTTTTCACACATATAAAGTCAGATCTAAATAACTGGAAAAATGTCAGTTGCTCATGGGTAGGCCAAAAATATAGTAAAAATGAAAATTCTACCCAAAATAATCTACCTATTCAGTGCTGTACCAATCAAACTACAAAACAAATAATACAGCTAGAAGAAAATAACAAAAGGCATCAGAAAGAATAAAATATTAAGGGAATTAATAGAAATGCAAGGGAAAGTGGTCTAGCCATACCAGGTCCAAAACTGTATTATAAAGCAGCAATAATCAAAACTACTTGATACTGGCTAAGAAATAGAGTTGTGCATTAGTGGAATAAGTTAGATATACAAATCAATGACTATAGCAATGCACCGTTTGATAAACCAAAGGACCCAAACTTCTGGGATAAGAACTCATTATTTAACAAAAACTGTTGAGAAAACTAGAAAACAGTATGGCAGAAACTGGGCATAGACCAATATCATACATAATATAACATGATAAGGTCAAAACAGGTACACAATTTAGACATAAAGCATGAAAGTATAAACAAAGTAGGAGAGCAGTAGTTTACCTGTCAGTTCTATGGAAAAATGGAGAAACTCATGACCAAACAAGGGATGAAGAACATTATGGAATGCAAAATAAGTAATTTTGATTACATTCAATGGAATATTTTTGCACAAATAAAGCCAACACAACCAGATTAGAAGGAAAGCAGAAAGATGGAAAACAATCTTTATAGTCATTGTCTCTGATAAAGTCCTCATTTCTAAAATATATAAAGAACTGAATTAAATTTATAAGAATACAGGTCATTCCCCAATTGATAAATGATCAAAGGATACGAACAGACAGTTGTCAGATGAAGAAATTGAAGTTCTCTACAGGAATATGAAAAAATGCTCTAAATTTTTTTTGGTTAGAAAAATGGAAATTAAAACAACTCTGAGCTAGCCCTACACACCTATCAAATTGACAAAAAAATAAAATGATAAATGTTGGAGAAGATGTGGGCAAATTCAGGCATTAATATACTGTTGGTGAAGTTGTAAACTTGTCCAAGCATTCTGGAGACCTATTTATATTTATATCCAAAGAGCAAACAAACTGTATCTACCCTTTGACCCAGCAATACCACTATAAGGTCTGTATTCCAAAGATATCATTACAAAGCATAAAGAACCTACATGATCTTTTTGTGGTGGCAAAATATTGGAAATTGAGAGGATGCCCATCAATTGAGGAATGGCTAAAAAAGCCATACTATATGAACATAATAGAATATTATTGTTCCATAAGAAATGATGAACAGACAGATTTCAGAAACCTAGAAAGACTAGTATGAACTGATGCAAAGTGAAATGAGTAAAACCAGGAAAACATTGTACACGGTATCAGCAACATTGTTTAATGATAAACTATAAATGACTTGGCTGCTCTCAGAAACACAATGATGTAAGTCTAATATAAAGGTCTCACAAAGGAAAATACTATCCATGTTTAGATATAGAACTCATAAACTTTGAATGCAGATTGACTTAAGTTATTCTTTTTCAAGTTTTTTTTCTTTTAATTTGTTTCTTCTTTCACAACTGAGACTAAAATGGAAACATTTTACATGATAGGCACATGCATAATCTATATCAAATTACCTACTAATTTTGGAAGAAGGGAGAGAGGAAAAGGAAGGAGAAAAAATTGAACTCAAAATCTTTTAAAAATGAATGCTCAAAATTGTTTTGACCTGTAACTGGAAAAAAATAAGATATTACTTTAAAAAGAATATAGGAAGATTTTCCCAAGTTATTTGTGTTTCAGGTTTTTTTTTTATTTCTTAGGTGCAATTTTTTTTTGGTTTGTATTATTGATTTTTTACCATACTCTTACTCTACTTTTTCTCATATAAACTTTTTAAAAAGTATCTAGAATCAATACCTTCATTTCTTCTTTTAGTTTCTAACCCTTCTGAATTCTGGACCTCATTATTCAATTGATGTTGCTCTGTACAAATGTACCAATGATCTCTTCCTTTGCCAAATTAAGATTGCTTCTCTAGGTCCTAACTCTGCGAACTCCCTGCACCAACTGTTACAACTATCCCTTTCCCCTCCTGAATCCTCTCTCCTATCAGAATTTTGACAACTTTGTATTCTTTTGGTTCTCCCAAACTGTCTTGTTTGACTTGTCTGACTGCTCTTTCTCAGTATCTTTATCATGTTATGCCCAGTAACGATGGGTGCCACTCCAGGTTGCAATCTTTAGTCCTCTTTCTTTTTTCCCTCACTATTCTCTATAATTTTGATACAATGAGTTCCAATATGTGTTCCATGACCATAGTTATACAGGTGATTTACAAAACTAGTTATCAAGCAATATTTTATTCCAGAGTGCCAAGCTCATGTTACCCTGTTGAACATTGTGAATTGGATGTTCAACAGGCATTTCAAAAAACTTTTCAAAATAGAACTTAGTATCTTTTCCCAAAAATCTTACTTTCTTTAAGGCTTCTCTTTATGGTCAAGGGTATCATCATCTTTCCAATCATCCAGATTCATGACTTCAGTGTCATCTGATTCTTTTATATTTTATGCATTTTGAAGTTATTTTATTTTAATAGAATTTCCTTTCCCTTCACTTCCTTCATTTTCTATTGTTATGTCAAACTTCTGATGATTTTTGTGAATTTATTGTATGCTCCTGCAATTTACTGAAACTATAAACTGCTTCAATTAGTTTTTTTTTCTTTCTCTGGGATTTTTTAAACCAATGAGGTGATATATAAAAGAGAAATATCTTTCCTTTGCCAATGTTTATGTCTTTAATTTCTTTCTCTGGTGTTCAGACTATTACTAGGATTTCCAGAATTATATCAGTATTAATGAGGAGACAGGGTCTCATTGTTTTGCCCTTCTACTGAGAAAGTTGCTAGCATTATTCCCATGTAAAGAATGTTAACTTTTCTGCTTTAGATATATCCTTTTAACACATTAAAAATACCCACCCCAACACTTTTCTTTAAAAGGTTGGGTGCATAGATGAATTCTGTATTTTGTCAAAGATTTTTTCTTTATATATTTATATAATCATGGTTATTGTTTTTTATATTTTGTTAAATGTTTCCTTAGTGTTGAAATATCTTTATATCCTGAGTATAAGTGTAATGTATTCATAAAGTATTATGTATACAATTTATATTATAAATATGTATGTATATGGGGTTGGAGATAAAAAAAGAGAGATGGGGAGGAAAGAAAGAAAGAAAGAGACGGAAAGAGAAAGAAAAAAGACAAGTATGTCTTTTGGACATAATTTCATCAAAAACTTAAATTTATATGTCTTTATGAATAGTGGTATATATTAATATGATATTTGTCTATAGTTCTCTTTTTTAGCTTTATCCCCCTTTAGATTAGGTATTAAGATCACATTTGGATAAATAAAAGGAGTTTGGTAGAATAATATCTTTGACCATCATCAAGAGTTTCTTGTTTAGACTATATTGTTTTGAACCAGGGTTTTTTTAATGCATTTTGTACTTCCTTTGTAACTTACCCAATTTCATTTTCTGAGATTAGATTGTGTTACACACACACACGCACACACACACACAGATATACATACACATACATGTGCACAAACACATATACAGATATTCTTAGTTTAGGTCTTTTATATTTTAGAAAATTATTAACTATTTTGAATTTTTGTTTTGCTAACATTAAACATGATAGACTGATAATGCCTATTTTCTCTCCACTTGATGTAAATTAATATTATTCACTTTTATTTTGGTAATTTGATTTTATTCTCTTTTTTGAAGAATTAAATCATCATATGTTTATCAATTTTCCAAGTCTTGTGAAAGAAATAGGTTTTAGTTTTTATCGAATCTGTACTATATTGTTTTTCCTTTTATCTATTTTTCTATCATTTTCAAGATTTCTTTTCAAATGGTTATTTTTGATTTGTTACTTCACTGAATCTCTAGTTGGTTTTTTTTTGTTGTTGTTCATGTAGACTTTCAGAAATATTTTTCCACACTCAGAATCTCATGGAGTTTTCTTCATGTAGTTAGACAAAAATCAGTATTTATTTGGGAGAAACTTGAGACTAAGTAACTAACATGGAGGATTCAGGAAAGGTCAATTCAACTTGATTGCAAAACCCAAGTCTATGAGGTGGTTTGAGATGACTGTGTCGGACTCAAGGGAGGGGTCAGCATTAAAGAGGGTGAGTAGAATTTCAAGTTACTTGATGTGACTTCATAAAGCTTTTTACCTTATTTAGCATTTTTTTTGTAACTTTCATTCCGCTTTAATTACTATACATAGGGTATTTACTTGCTTCTTTTGAGGTACTTAGATTGAGGAATTATATAGATACCAACTTCTCCAGTTTGCTATTTTTGTGACTGAAGGTCTATTGCATTTGCCCCCACACACGTGTGTGCATTTATGCAAGCATACATGTATGTGTGCCTACACATGTGGACATGCATGTGCACATGCACACACATGTTTGTGTGCATGTACATATTTACTTCCATCTTTTGAAGTTGTTAAGTTGGGGAATTACATAGATAGCAACTTCTCCATTTTGGTTCCCCTCACACTTAAGATGTGACCATACACACATACATATCCATATATCCATACATGTATGCATACATATCAGACTGTGGGAACAATATGTATGTATATATAGGAATGTATACAAACATATGTGGATAGATAGATGGATAGGCAGAGTCCCCCAAAATCCTACTTTAGTTTTAAGTTTTTATAACTTAAAACTGCACTAGAACATGTGGGACACCCTATATATACATATATGTATGTATGGATACACACATATATATGTATGCTCATGTACATATAAATATGCAGGTGTATACATATATGTGTATCTCTATGTGTTACAGATATATCATACTGGTAGATACAAAGCTAGAGATCAATATGGATTTAGATATAGAGCTGAATATAGATACAGAACTACAGATTTAGGAATAGAACTTATTACTGGACAGTTTTCTTGCTTCCAATCTGTCTCTATACCAACAGTCCTTATGCAGAAATCTCACACATCACTTCACAATTCCAAAATCTTGAATGGACATAATAAAGTCGAAGATTCTTGGTCTCTCACTCCAAGCCCTCTTTAAACTGCCTCTAAAATACCCGTTTACAGCCTCATTCCACCCTACTCCCTTTCATGTACTGTATGATCCATCCAAACTCTACTATTTACAGTATTACTTGCATCACATTTTTTTGCTCCTATGTTTCTGATACCTTGAAACTGCCTTCATCTTAGACATTTTTCCCAGTCTCTACTTACATAAATGTATTCTTCAAGATGCAGCTTAAATTCTACCATTATACTTTCTTCAATGAAGTCTTGTTTAATCCCCTGGGTTCACAAGAATCTTTTCTTCCCAAAAGTTTTGCAATGAAGGGAACAAGCATCTATTAAGTGCCTACTATGTGCTAACACTGTACTGGGCACTTAACAAACATTACTGTATTTGATCACTATAACATTTTGTGCCTGTCTTGGATACTTTTCATGTTCTATTTAGTTTTCAAGTTATTTGTTGGTGTCTGATTCTCACTAAGAGAATATAAACTCCCTGAAGGCAGGGATTAATCTTCATATTCTCCTAAAATACTTAGTGTGGTTCTTACAGTAGATAATTTTAAAAAGGACATGCATAAATGGACATCTGTTAAGTATGCTCATATAGCAGGCATAAGCAGAGCAAAAAGATCACTAAACTTGTAGTCAGGAGAAATTCCAGCATGAATCCAGTTTCTGACACTTATTTGCTCTGTGACCACAAGAAAGTAACTTAGCCTTAATCAGGTATAGGAAGCACAGTGGATAGAGCAGGAGGCATAGAGTCAGGAAGTGGAGAAAGGAAAGCAAATAAGCATTTATATAGTATCTGCTAGGTAGAACTGTGGACAGAGTGCCAGGTCTGAAGTCAGGAAGACTCAAGTCCCAAATCTGACATCAGACACTTACTAGCTGTGTGACCCGGGGCAGGTCACTTAACCCTGTTTGTCTCATTTTCCTCATCTGTAAAATAATCTGGAAAAGGAAATGGCAAACAGCTCCAGTATCTTCGTCAAAAACAAAACAAAAAAAAACACGTGGAGTTACAAAGAGTCAGACATGAATGAAAAGACTGAACCATCATGAGTGCCAGGGACTATACTGAAAACATAATATAATATAACCATATGATACGACATGATGTAATGTAATATAATATACCTTAGTTCAAATAAAACTTCAGATATTTAGTAGGTATTTGACCTACGTAAACTGTTTTCCACAACTGTTCAATACGGATAATAAAGCTCTACTTACACACAGGATCAAGTAAAAAGGCAACTCGTGTAAAACTAAAGGGCTATGTAGCTATATACCACTATTTTGTATGCAGGAGTAACATACCGTGTGTTTCCCCAGAGATTAGTGCTTGAATTTATATTATTTGACAAATCATAGACGATCTGGATGAATGAGTGCACAGTGAAATCTTGAAGTTTACGTATAACACTCATTTCTTCTAGATAAAATAGGATCAGAATATATAGATAGGAAAAATGATATTGTGTTGGCAACAATTTTCAGAAATATATCAGAAGTCTATGTGAGAGGTCACAAAAAATCACCAATTACTTCCTAAAGATTAAGTGCAGGGAAACACACTTATGAAGAAATAATTTAACTATAAAATGAATGAATTAGGGAGGAGAGAGAGAAGAAGGGAGAGGCAAGAGAGAGAAAGCGAGAGGGAGAAAGGGAAAGAGGAAAAGGGAGAGGGGAAGCACTAACAGTACACTTATGTTTCATCTGGATTGTTAACTTTTCTTTGTCAATTTCTTAAGTATAGACAATAAGAAAAACAATAAAGAAACCCTGATTTGTAGCATTTGACACTTTCTAAGGTGTACAGGCTTACACCAAAAATTTAACAATTAGGTTTCTCAAATCAATTCAACTAACTCCAGCATATCCCTGGTGTCAGGACACTTGTTGCTTGAAGAGACACATTTAGAACTGAATATGGCTGAAATATAGAAAATCTCAATCAGTAGAGAGACTGATTGACACCAGTTTGTCACCAGTTTGTCATATCTTAGTATATTCAAATCAAGAGGCACCTAGTAAAGCTTAAAAAGTGTGACCACATATAGTCTCTAAATTTAGTGAATATGGAGAAGGAAGACAGAAGAAATATTTTGTTTTTCTAAATATTTTCATTTTTCCAAAGATAAAAATTATTTAAAAAAGTAAATGAATAAAAACATAAGGAAATTATTAAAGATCAAACAGACTATTAATGGTATATTCCTAACCAGAGTCACCATCCCATGTTACTATTGTCAGTGACCACCCATAAAGTATGAATTGAACAATGTAGGTGGTACTCCGCAGTATACAAAATTAGTGTCACTTGCTGAGCAATGCCTGAAATGGCTTTAACAAAGTATAAAATTTTTCCACTATATATTAGAAATACTACTTAGTTGGCTTAGAATTGAATGATTCATGAGTTCATTCTCCATGATTATAAGGCAAAATTTTTGTTAGCTTCTGTAGATGGTTTTCATGAGTTTCTGGGGACTCTTCCCCCTGGCCCCCCAAAAAATCATCATCTATTGACAAACCTATGTGGATCTTCTCTGAACTTTGTGAAACTAATTCTCCTAAAGCAAACACACAGTCTATCACTGGTCCTAGCCAGGGCTTGAGCTCCACTAACATGGTCATGGAATAGGATTTAGTGAGAGAGTTAAAGGAATAGTAAAATATAAAGGAATGATGTCAAAAAATGTCTAATGGGGTAGGAGGGAGTAATGAGGGAAAAGCAAGATGTGAAAACATTAGCAACCTGAAATGTGCAAGAGGGAGGAAAGAAGGCCGGAAAGAAAAAAATTTCAACACAAAATTTACCAAAGTTATAATTTTATATTGAGACAGATTAGGCCCTAACCTTTGGAGACTGACATCAGGGGAGGCAACTATGCTGTTGTTAGTATCATTTCATTTTCAGAGACCATACTGCTAAGAATAGACAATAATATGAGATTATCATCTTGATCATACCCTCTGTGAGTTAATAATTATTACAGTAATATAAACATATGCTAAATCCCATTTTCAGAAAATGTTCATTGAAAACAGGATGACAGACATTGCCCAACCCTGTACCACACCTGTTCTCGTTATGCTCCCGTTGCCCCTCAGGAAAACAAATTAAAATAGGCTTATACAAATTTACTCCATCTCCTTCACAAAATTTCCATTAAACAAATTGCTAAATGCCAAACTAATAAAAATTTTAAAATATATTACAAAGTTTACAAAAGATGATGTATGATTTTCCCTTAACAATGATGTTTAAAAATACTGAAAAATACAAGAATTACATGCAATTTTGCCAAATTCTTTGGCCTTTTCACAAATGAGCATGTAATCGAACACTTGTTTGTTAGATACAGATACATAGATTATATATTAGATATGCACATAATACACTGTACATACTTGCTTTCAGATTGTCTCCCCCCTTATAGTGTAAGGTCCTCGAGAGCAATAAATACTTTCATCATTGTTTAATTTGCTTTTCTTTGCATTCCCAGTGGAAAGAATACAGTGCTTCCCAATTATAGGTGCTTAATAAATGCTTGTTGACTTTATTGCAGGTTAGGGTTGGACTAGAATAAAGGGATTTGTTCTGTAAAACTTGGACTCAGCCAAAAGGCCATACCTGATTGCCTAGAAGGCTCCTTGTGGCCTCTACCTGACAGGTTCCCCACCCTTGGTTGAACTGTGAGCTCCTTTCCAAGTTGGTATTATGACCTCAAGTGATTATTGATATGCTGGTCTTGTTTCTTTGATTAGAAACATCCTGAGGGCAACAAAGTGTATTTTAAACTGTGGAATTAAATCATGAGACACATGTGGAAAGAAGGACAAAAGGAGAGGCCCCAGACCTGGAAGTGAGTGAGGAAGGGTGCCAGATGAAGGGTGTCCTGAAAGGCAGAGATTGCTCACCTGCACCTACCTAGATGCTGGACTCCACCTGGATGCCACAGACTGCTTGCCTCTGTTCTCTTCTGAGACAGATAGAGTTCTGACACTCACAGTCCCTGGCCAAGGCTGGCTGGCATTTTACAGCTTCAAAACCAGAGCTTTGGTTTCCCCCAGGATTTCAGTACATCTTACATCCACCCCAAAATTAGTCCTCTAAACTGAACCCTTTGGGCATGTGCATTGAACAAATCACTCTCAGGCCTCCACTCCCAACTTCAAAAATCTCTGTTTCTGTCTCTGTCTCTCTCCCTCCCTCCTCTCTCTCTCTCTTTCTCTCTCTCTCTCTCTCTCTCCATCCTCTCTCGCTCCTCTCTCTCTTTCTCCAATATGTCTCTGAATATCAAGAAAGTATATAAAAATAAGGGAATTTAAATATTACCAATTTGTAGTCATCTATATGGTATAATTTGATGGTCCTATAAGGTTCATTTTCCTTAAAAAAAAGTCTCCTCTGTTACTGAAATTGACACCAGTATATTCTCTCCTTTGTACTGACATCTTCTATAGAGGACCATTGATACAATCAAAGTTATCTAGCTGGAATAGTATCTAGAATTGTTACCTTAAATATATTTTTATCAAATCACTTTTTTACACATGAGAAAACTGAGGTTTAGAAAATGAAATGAATTATCTGAGTTCACCCATATTAGCACTGAAAACAAACTTCAAATCCAACATCTTTCAAATTTACTATTTTCCACTACAACATGATGCTTACCTAAAAATGTTCACATATAAATTTAATCTTTGCTTTAAAAAGCATGCACACAGGACTTCACAAATAGAAGCCACCCACACTTACAGTTTCCAGTGAAAAATAAGGTGACTTGAAGGACAGTCACAACTTTAAAATTCCTTGCTTTTATGGATTTAAGTGTGCCTAACTATTTTAACTATAGATGACATTTCTATAATAGCATAAAAAGACACTCTAAGAAAGTATGAGTTGATGTTTTGCATTTGAATGACAAACACTTTTTTTAACAAAGAAATCTGTGTAGATTGTTTTTAAATTGTAATATCATCTGTAAAGGCTTCAAAAGATCAGAACCACAGAATTTCTAACCAGAAAGTACCTTTGAAGTTATCTAGGTCATTTTCATTATTTTACAGAAGATAAAACCAAGATCCAGAGTGGTTCAATGATTTGTCTCAAGATCTCACAGCTAGGCATAGAGCCAAGAGTCAAACCCAACCTGCCTCCTTCCAAATACAAAACTTTGGGAATAACTAAAGAAATAGCTAATAAAGCTATAAATATTAAAATAAGCAGTAATCTATGTCAAAAATTGCACTTCTCTAGGACTCGGCTTCTTCAACTGTAAAATGAGGTCCTTGGATTGATTAGTTTAGTTCTTACTTCATTTAAGTTTTAATATGCTATTACATACATCTATTGATAGATATGATATTCACAAAGTAATCAAAATAGGAGACAGATTTTGTAAGATTTTGGAGGCTTATTGATTAGTACCATTCAATTCTTAAAAATATTGCTACCATTTGCATGTTCATTTGGAATATTGTAATGTTATGGTGCATGTGTCACAACAAATTTTCAAACATCAATTGTGGCTGCTTACATTTGGATGCTCTTTAAAAGGCCTAATCCATATCATGGACTGATGGGCTACAAAATGTCACATTAAATAACATTATCACTTTGGGGGTAACAATTCATTAATGAAGAAACATCATTAAAATTCACAGTTTTAGATATTCTTTGAAGATAAAATTATCTTGGGAATTAGAAACAGGAGCAGAAGAGAAAGATGTTATAAAAATTGAAAAATTCTTTCTTTAGACCCCAGAACTAGAGATTTTGAAACTTTGAGGCCAGGATAAATTTCTATGACTATCTTCTAAAGCCCCGAAAATGGGTTTAGGCAATGGGCTTTTGGTGAAAAGCTAAACCTCTTATCATGACAGCACTCATGAGTGCAACTAAAATAATCCATGCTCCTATGGCCATAGTCTACTTTTTTATATCCTATAGAAGTAGTAAATAACATTGGGATAAAATGAGTTAGGATACTTAGGATTCACTGTAGCAAAGAGAATCAGAACAACAAAAGCACTCTCACTGATGAAATTGGAAATGTTTTTTTTTTTTAATTAACACTTCTAATTAGAATTTAACATCTCACTAGCTTCGTATGGGATTTTTCGCTTCCTTAACCTCACGGAAACCTATCTATTGGCTCTAAATAGGCAGTCACTTACCATGCACCACTTGAGGATTTCAATTAATCCCAAATCCTCCAACTTTGGTTTGTGAACTTGCCTTTTTCTGCTTGTCATGTCATTCCCTCCTGTTTCAACCTTCTCAAGGCGAATCCTCTTGACAGGCTATGGTTTGTCTTCCTTCTCCTTCTTCTCCTCCTCTCCTTCCCTTCTAACTTAAGGACAGTGGCATATACATCTGACCAGGCTATACGATGGATGGTATCTCATATCCACCATGCTTGGAAGATGAGAAAGGAAACTTTTTGTAGCATAATTAGAAGGAGCACTTTAACAGCATTGGATGGAATGGTTGTAGTGAATACTAGCCCTTTATAATATAGAGAGCAACTGAAAATATGCTCGATGAGTTCAAATTTTCAGAACAAGTGGGGCCTTGGAGGCAGTGCAACATTTTCAACAACATTCCAATCAAATGCATTTCCATAATGCCATTCTAGATTTCAATCCATATGACCTATATTCTACATCAAGGAAAACAGATTTTCTTTTTCAAATCTCTTCTCCCCTCCAAAAAAAAACATTTCTGATGATGTTGAATGATCATAAGATTATATTCCTTTTCTTTCTGACTCCAGAAAAGAGCATAATATACAATGAAGTATAGTGAACACAAGTTAATTTTGCATAGAGCTGGCCTGATTTATGGGCAGTTACTTATATTGTATGCTGTGCTCAATATTAATTGTTTATTATATTTCAGCTGCAATGACAAATAGTAGGGATACAAAGACAAAAATAAAATAATCTGGCGTTTAAGAAGCTTGCATTCCTCTGAATTTGATGGGAATCATGAAGACCACCATCCACCAGGAGTCTAAAAGCATTCCTGGAATGCCATCATTAAGTAACATTCCTTTATTCAAAAACCTTGTCCTCATTTAAAAAAAAGTTCTGAGGATTGGGGATGAATAAAAAATATTTAGGTAAGAAGTTTGCCTAATTCCTTCCTGAAAGCAGATTGTTATGGGTAGTGTGGAGAAAGTGTGAGGTCTCTGGAAATCTGGAGAGCACTTGCAAAGAGGAGAGAAGAAGGTTGTTGAGATGAGCAAATACTAAAGATAACTTCCCACCTACATCTTAATTTTGCCTAAGCTTGGCCTTGCCTCTGTTTTTAAACTGTCTGTGAAGGTTTCAAGTGCTTCTGGAATGGGTGAAGATCATGGCAAAGTCAGAACTGTACTGATGACAAGATGCTGCAGTAGCACAGAAAACTTTCTAACCTCATAATTATAACCTAATAATTATAATATCTTTTGTATTATGTCTTTCTTCCATGAAGACTTGGAACATTCATAATAATCAGAAAGTATTTATTTAGCTTCCACATGTACATGGCAGTACTCAGTGTTACATTGTCTTTTGTTCTGCTGTATAACACTTTAGGTAAGACAAGAGAGGGTGGAAGAAGAGGTGAGCGGGAGGGGCTGGTGAAGAATATCTTTGCAAATCTTGGCCCTTGTAACAATATGTCTTCTGCTTGTGAGATGGAAGGTATAATCTAGGCAAGTGTAAGAGTTAGGTTAAAAAAAAAATCCACACAGAGGAGAGAGGGAAAGAATTACGTACTAGCCTCAAAATTCTTTTTCTAAAATGACCAGTCAGAAATATTTTTGGAATATTCAATGTCGAGCAACACTAGCCTGGAGTTTGTTGATAAGATAGAGACAAGAAGACACCCTGTCAAGTAAATTAAGACGCAAACATATCAGAGGCTCAAAAGAGGCTACAGCCATCAAATTTCATGTAAATCTGACAAATTCCCCCGAAATTGAAGACTTTGGAGACTAGAGTAAAAATCAGGAGATGAGCAATAATTCTGCTTCAGATTCTTCTCTATGTCTCAACCCAACTTCAAAGCCAACTCTAGATATCAGAAACATCTAGAGTTGTGTGTTTGGTGTTATTAAATGGCATCTCTTAAGTTCCTGTGATTGGCAATGCCGCTCCAATTGCAGAGATGATTACAGATCAAAATGTGTTGTGTGAAACACTTTATCGTTTCCTATGCATACTTACGTTAAAGGAAAAAAAAAAACAAAATACATTCAGCCAATTCAAGGCAAGTAGGTTGTAGAATTATATAGATCTCAAATTATTTCCACAATTATTTTCACACTATAGCTTACACATATGTTGAAAAGTCTATTGTAAGATATACAGTATTTTGAAAATTCCAGAAGGACTGGAAAATAAAGTGTAGATATTTTGTAAAATACTTAACCAAATGGCTCACACAAATATAGAAGCAAACTGTGCACTTGGATATTCCCTTTTAGGCCCTCTTCACTTGAGTTTAACATATGTGTCCTACTTTTTTAAAATACTGAAAATATTTGCAAGTATGTTTGTTGAAATGTTTCTAAATTCTTTTCAGTAGTCATCTACCCTGTCTATCCCATTTGCATCCATACATAATTCCCACTGCCTTCAGTGGGCATGATGACTGTGGGATGGAAAAGCTGGTATAATTATATCTACATGGGTTGTAACATTTTTAATTTCCAAAGGAAAATTAGAAGCATAAAAAATTTCAGATGTGCAGCTGAGAAATATTTTTTAAAATCATACTTTCACTGCAGATTAACACATTCTGTCCTGCCAAAAATCTGCCTATTCCCTCTTTTCCCTTACTGGTGCCAACATTACTTTTTTTTTTTTTTTTACTGTCTTGCCTCACTTTTTCTTTGATTTTCCTTTCTGAGATGAAAACTTTTTTTTAATTCCCCTGAAGGCATTACCTTGGATCCACTTCACTCCTATGATTTGTATTCATCCTGCTTCTGGATCTAGAGAAAAAAACACTGAGGGCAGCAACAAGTCAGCATAGCTAACAATCTACAGGAGTGGGAATTAGTATGAATAAGAAACATCACCCTACAGTGAGCCTGCCAGAGAATAATGTTCTCTGAGAATTAAGTGTGTACTTAGGAGGTAAATTCATTCTTTCAAGGTACAAAAGTCAACTCTCCGTTGTGCTGCTAATGGAAGAGGGACACAGAGAGGTATAACATTTAAACATTTCTATTTGGTTTTGGAATTATTCTATGATATTTCTTTTACCAGACTTTTTTTCTAATCACAGTTTGTTTAGACTGCTGTAAAAATTGGTATTCATTCCTTGTGCACAATAGGAGCTTAATAAATGTTTCATTAATTGACTTGTTGTCAGAGGTCCTCAGCTCATACTTCTAAAGGTGTGGGGACATGTAGGTGGCAGAGGAAAGCTGTCGCAGACTGAAAAAATTTGTCCACCCATAGATAACTTAGATGGGACATTTAACATTTTCCCTTCATAAAACATATAATATTATTATGTCACTATTTTTTAAACTTTAGTAATCATGATTTTTTACAATTATTATAAAGATAATTTTCAATATTTTTTAAATAATATTTTGAATTTCAGTTTTTTCCCTCCTTCCATCCCCTCCCCCTTCAAGTAACTTTAAAGAAAGAATTTCAGTTGGGTGGATTGTGACATTCTCTTATGATCTACTTATTTTGCATGTAAGGCTAAAATCTCTAGCCAGCCAGGGACCCATCTTATGTAAACCAGGGGAGGGGAACCTGTGGTCTCTAGGTCTCAGGTTCTCTGCCCCTGATTTAAACTCTATAATTTCCTTCAGTGATTATCATTGCTTTGCTTATAGTAGATACTAAATACAAGTCTGTTGTCTTGCATACATAGCAATAATTTTTATTTAGTCCTTTTGACCAAGATCAACCTGGTTCAATTTTAATGACAGTGTTGCAAAAAATACTCCTTGAAAGTATGTTAGCCATGAAAGAGTGAATGTTGTTCAGTCATTTCAGTCATGCCTGCCTCTTTCTGACCCTATTTTTTTTTTTGGCAAAGAAACTGGAATAGTTTGCCATTTCCTTCTCCAGTTCATGTTATAGATAAAGAACTGAGGCAAACAGGGTTAAGTGACTTGCCAAGGGTCACACAGCTAGCAAGTGTCTGAGGTCTGATCTGAATGAAAAAATATGAGTCTTCCTGACTCCAGGACCTGTCCTCTGTCCCCTGTGCCACCTAGCTAACCTTCTCATTGTTTATTCTTGCCATTATAAATCAAACAAAACAAAATATTCCCAGGATTAATGGGAATAGCAGCACTGCTTTTATTGATGCAAACCAATGATTTGATGCTTAAATATTATCAAACCTTCTGAGAAAACTGCTTATTCATGCCTAAGGGGAAATGATATAGACAATGTCATAACCTAAACACATTAAAGGGGATGAAACTGCCTATCACCTCCCATTAGGCCATAATCAACACCTTAAGATATGGCAAATTTATTCTTTCCCTTCTCCCTGCTATGCTCATCCCAGAACTTGAATTTAGCCTAGCCATTGAATGTCCTTTATTCACCAGGGTCATCAAGTTTTCCAAAAGCATAAAGAACTGAGCTATCACTACAGATTCAAATGTCTTATTCCACCAGCAATTGAATGGGTTACCTTTCCCACATCACCTTCATTTACTTCAGTTATTTCATTGTATATTTATAAAAATGTCACAGAGTGGTGGTAGGGATTATCATAAAACATTTTTTAATTAATTGATTTTATTCTTATTTTATCTTTAGAAAATCCCTAGGTAAATCTAATAACCACTTTCATTTGAAAAAGAAAAAAAGTC
>CM053771.1:396503552-396525072 GCA_028658325.1 Potorous gilbertii | reverse complement strand
GGAATGGGCGCGGAGGGAGGAATGGGGAGATGTTGGAACTCAAAGTTTAAGGAACAACCAATGAGTATTGTTCCTGTTACTAGGAAATAAGAAATACAGGTAATGGAGAATAGGAAGCTATCTGGCCCTACAGGACAAAAGAGAAGATGGGGTAAGGGAAGGGAGGGATGAAAGAAGAGAGGGCAGATTGGTGATATGGGTAATTAGAATGCTCAGTGTATTGGGGAGTGGGAGGGGACAAATGGGGAGAAAATTTGGAACCCAAAATTTTGTGAAAACGAATGTAAAAAGTTAAATAAATAAATTTATTTAATAAACAAAAAAAGATACTATAATCACAGTGACATAAATAATATATTATATTACACAATTACATATTATGTTATATAATTATAATACACAAATATATCATATGATACTATAAAAAAATAAAACATATAGAGAAGTGAGTCAAATTTGCAGTAATAAAAGTCATTCCCTAATTGACAGATGGACAAAGGATATGAACAGGCAGTTGTCAGAGGAAGAAAATAAAGTTATCTATAGTCACATGAAAAAATGCTCTAAATCACTATTTTGTAGAGAGATGCAAATCAAAACCACTCTGAGGTACCACATCACATCTATCAGATTGGTTAACATAACACAACAGGAAAATGATATATATTGGAGAAGATGTGGGAGAGTTACAACATTTAAACATTGTTGGTGGAGCCATGAGCTGATGAAACCATTCTGGAGAGCAGTCTGGAACCATCCCCAAAGGGCTATAAAAAAAGGTACATTCCCTTTGACCCAGCCATACTGCTTCTAGGACTGTATCCCAAAGAGATCATAAAAACAGAAGAAGGAATCACAGGTTCAAAAATATTTATAGCAGCTCTCTTTGTGTTGACCAAGAACTGGAAATCGAGGGGATTCCCATCAACTGGGGAATGGCTGGACATGGTGTGATATATGAATGTAATGGAATACTGTAAGAATACTATAAGAATACAAGTAGACTTCAGAAACATCTGAGAAGACATATATGAACTGATGCCCAATGGAATAAGCAGAACCAAGAGAACATTGTACACAATAAGGCCCCAGTGTGCAAGAACTGTTTTTGATAGATTTAGCCCTTCACAGCAAATACAAGGACCAAAAAAATATCCAAAGTTCTCTTGATGCAAAATGTCTTCCTTATCCAGAGAAAGAATTATAGAGTTGGAACATAGAATGAAACACAATGCTTTCTCTTTTGTTATGTTTTGGTTTTTCTCATTGTTTCTCACATTTTGTTTTAATTCTTCTATGCAACATGACTAATGTGAAAATATGATCAGTAAGAATATATATAACAACGTGTTTAATAAGAATTTATGTGTAGAACCTATATAAGATTGCATGTTGTCTTGGGGAGAGAGATGGAGAAAATTTAAAACTTATGGAAGTGGTTGTTGAAAACTGAAAACAAATAAATTAATCAAAATTTTCAAAAGTAAGTATTTTACTTCCTATTGCAACCAGAGAATTATTGACATGCATGTGGGTAGCTCCACTTGATTTCTGATCCCTATGGTCAATCCTGGTATAATTTATAATAGGAAGTATAGTCTCCTAGCACTGAAGAGTAGAAATGGAAAGATGAAGAAAAAAATTTATTAATGGAGAGAGATAGCGGTGGAATTCAAATTGAAGGGTCTTTAATCTTACATAGGAATCTGAAGAGAAAAATTTAGGGCAGAACTGAATGCTTGGGGGAAAGAATAGAAAAGCTCTTTATAAATGGTAGAACAACAAAGAAACTGAATTCAAAGGTAAATAGGCTCCGAAGGACTGAAAGTTAGAAAAAAATTCAGATGCATTTAGTACATCATTCTCATGTGTATTTTGTGTTGTGTTGTGTTGTATTGTATTCTGATCTATTCTCTTCTTTCTATCATAAAGGGAGCAATAGATTTTTTTAATAGATACCCCAACAACAATGTGTTAGTCTGTCTGTTTTCCCAAACCACTTTTCTAATTGATTATATGCATTTTGTGTCATGTTTAACAATTTTATGATAAAAGAAAATAAACTATCATTGTTTTAAATTCCATTTCTCTTGATCTGTGTTAGTTCTGTAAAGATATAAAGTATTTAGCAAAGATATTTGAAGCACCCTGCCCCCAATCATTTCTCCTTTTAATAGTAATATATTGCTTTTCTAATATTCAAAAGCTTTTATAATACATAAACAGTTAAAATTGTATATTTTGTCTTTTGTAATATCACTTTCTCTTTTTGTAATTTAAAATTTTTCTCCAAAGTCATAGAAAGGTAACTTACTTTGTTTTAAACTAAATGCTTTTTCTTCACTAATTTATCATTTTACTGTATATATTTTGGAATTGCAATCATTTTGGAATTTCTATAGTATATGTTATGAAATACTGCTCTAACCCTATTTTGTGCTAAACTCATTTCCATTCTTTTCCTTCCCTGAATATTTTTTTTTGTCCTTAGGCTTATATGACACTGGGATACTGGACTCAATTATTTCTGCTTTTTGCTTATCAAATCTGATTCATTGATCTATTTTTCTATTTTTAACCAATATCAAAAATTTTTATCATTTCTGCCAAATAAGTTTAATCTGATAATGCTATAACCTCTTGACTTCTTCTGTGATTTCCTTTTCAAATTTAGATATTTTTATCTTCCAAATGAATATTGTCATTTTTTCATTTAGTTACAAAAAGCAAGTCTATTAATTCATTCATGGTTTTAGAATTCCGTTGAAGTTTTAAAATTAAAAATTTTTACTTTAAAATTTCAATTCCATTTGAAATTGGTTATTTAACATCTTCATTCTTTTGTTAGGGTATTTTTTGTTTTGCAATCATTTATTTTATTTAAATTCTCAAAGTGTAAGTGTATAGTTTCTGATGATTACTTTTTCTTCTATTTTCTGTATTTTTTGGTAATTTTATGGATTTTTTTAAGTGTCAGGTTAAATAAAACTTATTGAATTTGTTAATATTTTAAGATGATTTCAGTTGGGAGAGATTGCTTATTTTTACATTTAAGTATTTTTTAGTATTTTATAATTTACTCTCCTAATTTTCAAGATCATCAATATTTTTTTTGAAATTTTCAAATATGTAACTTCACCTATTAAGGCTATCTTATTTGTATTTCCAAATTTTAAAATAAGTTTTTATTCTTGATCTATTATATACAGTAATTAATTTGTCTTGTTTTTTGAAAAACCCTTTGTTTACCATATTGTCACTTAGTCTCCTTTTTGAAGTGTCTTTTTTTGTATGTTTTTGAAAACTATGATTTTTAGGAAGTTTGTCCTTATAGTTTCAATGACTTCTTGTGACTTTGAAGCATTAGTCACAGACTTGCCTCTAGGTTAGAGCAAAATAAATCTTATTTCTCTTCTAAATTAAAACTCTTAAAGGTATTTGAAGAAAATAACCATGAAGCCCTTGAAGCTTCCTGACTTACAAACATTTCTCATAAAACGTGATTTCATATCTTGGTATCATTCTATTCAGCTTGAGTCATCATATGCTGATTTTTTCTTCTGTCATCATATACATATAGCTAACTTAATGCCAATTGCCTCATCCTGAGTCAACTCCAGTCATCCTGATGAATATCTGGTCACTGGATTCACTTGATTCAGATGGCTCTGGAGGAGAAGTGAATCTGGTGACCTGCACAGCCCTCCCTCACTCAAAACAAAGACAAATGCAAGTCACATCATTATTTCTCTGATGCCATTATCTTCTTTGGAAACGAAGGACGAACACACACACAGCTAAAAACATGTGTGATTTGTGTGACCATTTTCAGAATATACCATGAGTCTGAAATCTACCTTTTCCAAAAATCTGTTCAGTTTGGTGTTTTTCTTTTTGTTTATCTTTCCATTAGATTTTTCTAGCTTATGAGAGCAAATTAATCTCCTACAAGTATTATGTTTTTATTGCTTCCTTTTAAAAATTCAGTTGGTCTTTTCTTCATAGATTTCAGTTCTGTGCCATTTAATAATGCAGTCAGCCTGATACTATGGATAGAGAGTTGGTTTTTGTAGTTAGGTTTAAATCTGTTGTCTGACACATACAGATTATATAAACATGGATAAATCAGTAATCTCATGCAAAACTCTATGGTATGCTGGTAGAATATTGTCATCCCTGGCAATTCCCAAGAGCTAGAACATTTTCCTTCACATGAATTTAATAAGAATATGTTTTATTTTATATGATATCTCTAAATATACTGTAATCATTTTATCTCTATATAATAAATTGTTATTTTTGTAATTTCTGGTAGCTTGATGGAAAGTTTTGTTTTTTGTTTAATCACTGGATGCATTGTAAATTTTATTATTAATGTCCCATTACATTTTGTATGTATATTTCTTTTCTCTTTAAATTTAGCTTTTCTATTTAAACTTACATTTTTCCTGTTACATGTAAAAACAATTTTGACATTCACTTACAAATCTTTGAGGTCCAAATTCTCTTCCTTCCTCCCTCTCCACCCTACCATAGTGAGAAGGCAAGCAAGTCAGTATAGATTATGCATATGTAGTAATACAAAACATATCTATATTAGTCACATTCTGACAAAACAGACTAAAAACAAGAAAAATAAAGCAATACAAGTATGCTTCAATATGTATTCAGACACTATCAGTTCTTTCTTTGGAGATGGATAGCATCTTTCATCATAAGTCCTTCAGAGTGGTCTTGGATCATTGTATTGCTGAAAATAAGTTATTCAAAGCTGATCATCTTATAGTGTTGCTGTTAATTTGCACATAGTATATTTCACTTTGCATGAGCACACACACAAGTCTTTTCACGTTATTTTGAGAGCATCCTGATCATAATTTCTGATAGTATGATAGTATTCCATAAAAATCATATATTAAAATTTCTTTAATCATTCCCCCATCTATGGGCATCCTCTCAATTTCTAATTATTTGTACACAAAAAATAAATACGTTACACACATAGGTCCTTTTTTATTTTATTGTCTTTGGGGATACAGAATCTAGTAATGGTATTTCTGGGACAGAGGATATGCATGGTTTTATAGCCCTTTGGACACAGTCTAAAATTGCTTTACAAAATAGTTAAATCACTTCTCAACTCCAGCAACATTGCATTAATGTCTCATTTTTTCAACATACTCTCCACCATTTGTCATTTACCTTTTCTGTCCTATTAGCTAATCTAATTGATATGCAGTAGTACCTTAGACTTGCATAAATTTACATTTCTCCAAATCAATAATAAGTTAGAATATTTTGATATGACTATAGATAGCTTTGATTACTTTATCTGAAAACTGATCGCATCTTTTGATCATTTATCACTAGGGGAATTGTTCTTATTTTTATAAATTTGACTCATTTACATGTTTGAGAAATGAGGCCTTTATCAGAAACCTGCTTCAAAATTGTTTTCATAGTTATTCTTGCTCACTGTATTTCTCTCTTATATTCCCCCTGTTTGTTCTATTTTCTCTCCTCTTATCCTGCCCTTTATCAAAAGTGTTTTGCTTCTGATTACCCCTTACCTCAACCTGCCCTCTCTTGCATCACCACCTATTTCTCTAATTCCCTTCTCCTCCTTTCTATACCCAACTGAGTATGTTATTGCCTCTTTCAGTCAATTCTGATGACAGTAAAGTGTGCTTACTCTCTCTCACTTTCTCCCTCTTCTCCTCCACAAGCTTTTTCTTGCCTCTTTTATCTCAATTTACCCCATTCTACCTCTCCCTTTCTCTTTCTCCCAGTACTTTCCTCTCTCATGCATTGATTTTATTTTTGGGATATCATTCCTTCATGTTCAACTCACATCTGTGCCCTCTGTCTATAACAGAAATCACCCTGTTCAACAATTCTCAGATAACAAACATTAAATGAGGCCTGAAACAAAGAATGGGACACTCACTCAAGATATTTGTGACTGTGTCAGAGGAGAATATGCACAGTGAAAGTAAAAGGGGAATTCCTTGTGTATGTTTTGTGGAGATGTGTCTGTTTTGATATGATATCGTGCTGGTAAATCCCCAAAGGATTTTGGGTTCATTACAGAACCTCCTGAAAGAGACTTGTAATCACTCAAAGAATTTTGGTCTGTCCATCTAAACAGTTAAAACCAAGTGGATAAAAATTGTCGATTTCTCTGATTTCAACATATGTTTAGATGGATGCCATATAGATATTATTTGACAGTAAGTGGGGCAGGGCAATTAGTACATATGAATAATAAACTGGATCCAGAGTTGAAAAGAAATTGAATAAACTAGATTACTTCAAGTAATTGCAAAACTCCTTAACATTTCCCATAAAAGTAAGGAGATACCTTTCTAATACTATCATTCTGCTGTGTTATTATGTGGGAGTAAAAAGTGAAATACAATCTTCTCCAGAGAATAAAAAATGAACATCACAAAAATAATGGAGAGGCGCATAGCTGGTATGATCTGGCCATAATATGGTAATAGTGGTAATTTAAAATGGGAAGATAATTCTTATTTATTAATAGGCCCACGTGGCCTGACTGAGTCACACGAGTCTGCGTCACATGGAGCCTGTGGTGGGAAGAGTTTGCTGATTGGGTAGAACAGGAAAAGGCAGAGCTGGGGCAGAGTTGAAGGGGAGTTAATCTTGAGAGCAGTCAGAGCCAGGCTAACATGAGTGAAAGAACCTGCTTGTGATTTGTTTAATGGGTAAGACTTGGAGATTGTCTTGTTCTTTGCATTGTTATTGTGCATAGATTTTGTTGCCATGATGGATTTGGCTTTCTGATGTCTAAATACATGTTTTGGTTCTTTCTTCTATGTGGAGAATCTATGGTATTTTTTGATTCAGAATAGTGTCAAGATATTCATGGCTGTAGTAGAAGCTGTGAATATATCACATTGATGCTACAAATATATAGACAAATTCCAAAGAATGGGAATTTAAAATGTCATCAAGGAATTCTTTAATGGGGAGAAAAGATAAGCTTATCACTCTGGAAGAATTATGCATGAGAAATGGATAGCCAGCATGCTCTTCTGATCTCCTCACAATGTCAGAAGAGGTTGAAGAAGGTATCCAGTATATTTGGTGAGTCCCACAGGATGGGCAAGATATGAATGGGTTATGACCTACATTAGAGGTGTCAAACATGGATCATGAGCCATACATGGCCTGCAGCATTCATAAGTGCATTCTGTTCTAGATTAAAATATAATTGGAAAATTTTTAACAAAATAAATAAAAATATAATAAAACATAGAAAATATTACAAAAAGACAAAAGATCATCCATATTATTAAGGAGCTCACAGTTTAATGGGGGAAAAATTATAAACTGAATCCATTTTGGGAAAGGAGATATGGTACATAGGACCACATACTGAATTTTTAATTAAAGCAAAAAGTTTCATATCTTGCTTCTACTCTTTAGTTGGATTTTAGGAAAGTCCTTTACCCTTTCTAATCCTCAGTGTCCTCATCCATAAAGTGAAGGGTTTGAGCTAAATGACTTTCAAGATACCCTCCAATTCAAAATCTACAGCCTCCTTGCTTATAAGTCATGTAATACATTCATGATTTCCAAAGTTAAAAGCAGATTAAATAATGACAAATTCGAATATTAAAAACATTCTTAAGAATCACTGTACTTTAGTTAACTGGAGTCTTCTCCACATTTTGTCTTGAATAAACAAAACTTCATAGCTTGAAAATAAAAAATAGCATATCCATTTAGAATATAGAAAAAAAGAATTTCTATACATTCAATGTTTGTCTCCCATCCTTAGAAAGAAGTTTGGATATCTGTTGCCTGATATTAGAGCTTACCATTCTTTCACTTTAAGTGCCTAGAAAACCATACTGTTATTTAAAACCTGAGCATGTCTTATTTTCATGATATTTTAGAGCCTTAGGAAAAAGCATCAATGATTTCCTTCCTATTGCTGGTATTCTAGAGAAATTTGAGAAATATAACAGCATCAAGGACCTCTTCATCTGGAAGGGAACAGAGAAACTTAAACAGGAGCAACCTCGATGTGACCTGTGATGAACTGCAGTAATCAGATATGAATCAATTTGGAAATGGGGAAGAGTATGGTATATCTGGAAAGCTAATTAAACAGTAAAAGTACTGTAACTCTAGAGGTAACATTTGAGAAAAGAAAGACTTGCTACATATCTTCAGTTCTGAAAGGCATAATTGTATTTTGATACGTTTTTAACAAAAAAAAGAATATTTTAAGAAAATTCTTTTTATTACTTTGGGATGTTAATTTTAGAATTCCTTCATTAAAATCAGAATTATGCCAAAATTCAATTTTTTAAAAAAAATATACACAATAAATAAGCTATAATTATTTTGGAGTAAAAAAAACCCTTTTGTTTTTATATCACATTGACTTTTAGATACTGTCTTTCAATTTCAACATACATTTTAAAGGAAATCCCAAATTTTAACTGTATTCAAATCAATTAAATTAATGAGCTTGGGCTAGATGATCCCTAATGACTGTTGAATCTCTAACCTGCTAAGTTTCTAAACATAGCCTTGTATAGACCATGGAATGTATGTGTTGGCACAACTATGGTTCTGAGAGTTTATTGAATGCCCTAGTATATGCTCACTTTTGTATCAGGCTGCAAATTGCATCTGTGCATTAATTCTAAGGGGATATGACCTGACTTAGTCTTCAAAAACCTATGGATGGATCTTGGAACTTTATGTATTTTAATTCCAATGAAAGAATAAAAAGTATCTGCACTAAAACTTTAGACGGCATTAAATTATATGGGATGTTAATATCCCAGAAGATATATGAAATTTAAAATATTAAGGAATTTGGGGGGAGGGCAGAGGAGTTTTCGGAGGGAAAGGGTATAATAAGCCAGGATAGAAGTAAGTAGCGTTGAATGTCAGAAAATAACAAGTGACAATATCACTAATATTGTGGAGAAGCATTCTAGACTCATTAAAGAACTACAGAAAGGGCTTGGGCCATACCAGGTCATAAGTAATGACTGTTGAACCAAGTCTTTGTGAAGAAGAGAAAGAAATCAGAACCAGTATGGCAGCTGGTAGAGACAAAGCTAAACTGGGATGTTTCATATATCGACATAGAGACAGATAGATATAGATGCATATGTAAAGGTATGTGTATATGCTTGTGTGTACATATGTATATAAGCATATCTTTTTCTTCTCTCTTCTGCCTTTTCTCTTGTTTTTCTCCCTCTCTTTTTACTCTGAGATTGATTTTAAAATGCATTTCCACTCATAATTTTTGTTTATATATTATCTATATTTTCTTCTATTTCTCCTTTCACTCACTCCCCAATAGTCATTTGTATTTTAAAGACAAAAAAAGGGGGAGGGGGATCGGCAGAACTAAGCACCATATTTTAAAAGTGATTTTCAACATAGTGTTTCATGGTTATAGTCTTCTACCTTTGCGAAGGAGGCATTGGAGAAATGGTGTTGTATCTCTCCTTTGGGATCAACCTTGGTCATGATAATTTTACAGCATTTAGTTAGAAATGTTTTATTGTTCTTTACATTGTGGTCATAATTGTCTATATTGCTCTGCTATGTTTGCTTACTTTATAGTGCTTCTGCTTATAGGTCTTTAAATTTTTCTCTATCATCAGCTTATTCTTAGTTCTCACAACTCAGAATATATACCAACGTATGGACATTTATTTTGTTTCTAGTTCTTTGTTATAACAAAAAAGTACTGCTACAAAACTTTTGGTGGATGTGAGACTTTTCTTTTTTGACATTACCTTCCTTCTGGTGCATACCTACCGGAGACTCGCTAGGTGAAAAGGTATAGACATTTGATCATTCTCTTGCATAATTTCAAGTTACTTTCCAGGAAGGTTATCACTATTCACAGCTTGACCAACAGTATGTCACTGGTGTCACTGTCTTTAATCAGCTGTCAGCTGATTCAAACAGTGTCCTGTCAGGGGCTTCACCCAGTACTTTGCCTAAGAAAGGGGTGGGGTGTCAATGGCTTCAAGGTCACATGTGGCCCTCTAGGTCCTCAAGTGCAGCCCTTTGACTGAATCCAAATGTCACAGAACAAATCCCTTTAACAAAAGGATTTGTTCTGTAAAAACTTGGATTTAGTCAAAAGGCTGTGCTCAAGGTCCTAAAAGATATATGCAAAAGCTCTAATGGTCCTGGTTTATGATTTATTGGTACAGCCGCAGTTTCTAGAGTTTGCACAGTTTCAGGTAGTCATAGTGTGGATCTGATACCCAATAGAGTACTCAAGAAAGTGCTCTGAAGAGGCTTTGTTACCACAGAGAGGGAGGGGAAAGAAAGCACTCGCACTGGAAGGATAGCACTTTGGAATCAGGAGTCACCTCCTGATTCAAAAAGTCTGTGTTCAGTCCATGCCAGCTACAGGAGTTGAGATAGGATTGCCAGAACACTGTGAATACTCGATCCCTGGAGCTCTGAAGCATGGTCTGTCCCATGGACATCCTTCTCCAACATTGCTGCAAGGGCATAGGGACAAGGTCTGGCCACCTAGCATGAAATGAGATTGGGGCGATCTGGTTCTTTGTGTTTACCAGCATGTAAACTGGTAAATGAAAGAAAACTTTTTTATAATCCAGTTTTTATTTATTTAAAAAGACCAATATGAGAGAAGAGGAAGGGGGCTACAAGATTTATCCTGAGAAAGTGCCAGAGGCCTTTTCCCTTCAGTACCCAGGGAAGGCATGGGACACATTATTCTTGGAAACAAAGATTTAGAAAAACTTTCAACAAATTGTTGCACAAAACACCTCTGAAAATGGAAAGAACCTTTGGTCACCAAATCCCTGGTCAAGTAGTGCCCAGGGAAAGGTGGCAGATGCCATCCACAACTCGCTGCTCACTGAAGGCAGGGCAGCTGGCTCAGTCATCCTCATCCTCCTTGTTATCTTCCCCCTCATCATCTGCAGCTAGTTTCCTTTTCTCTCCATGCTGGAGTTCTTCTCCGTCTTCCTCTTTATCATCTTCTCTATCTTCTTCCTCTTCTTTCTCATTTTCTTCTCCATCAACATCTTTAACCTTATCCTCATCCTCAATTACATCCTTACCAAGTTTCTCTTCTTTCTCCTCATCCTCTTCCTCTTCTTGGCCTATCATTTTGCCATTCTTTCCACAAACACTCTCCAGCCTCCCTCCCTCTCAGCCTTAGGTCAGTGTCTGGAGTTTTCTTGTCATCAACATTGTAGCCACTGAGTTAGAGGAGCTGGGGTGAGAAGGCAAACACTCCCTCGGTAGATCATCAGCATGGTCACATCGCTCTTAAGGTTTGGCAGCTTATTTCGGGGCTCCAGTGTGTTGATGTCCATGACTTTGTTCCCACTCAGGTTTAGCTGTATCAGGTGTTCATTCGTCCAGGACCTCTAGGCCTCCAGAGAGATGGTTATCACTGAACTCCAACTTTCAAAGTCAGGGAAGCTGGGGTAGGGTGGCCAAACATACAAGGTTGATATTGATCATGCTGAGAAACTCAAGGTTTTCAAATTCTGAAGACAGGCCCCCAATTTTCCCATCATCTGAGAACCAGTTATCCAAGTCTAGATGCTTCACCTCCCCCAGCTTCCTGCTCCACCACTCCAGCGTAACACACCTCTTGATGTCCATGGCGGGGCAGCCTAATGCCAGCCCAGCCTGGGAGTCTCCAGAGCCCTGAGGGCCATCACCGGGAGACCGCCAGGAAGACACCTCCCAGGGTCCGTAGAGTGGTTGCCAGGCAGACCAGACCATCCCCCGTCTTGACTAAGAAATAACACTGTTCCATCTAGCCATGCAACACAATCTTGCTCCCCTCCCATTGTTAAGCATCAGTGGCATCTCTGGATGTGTCTCTATCCTCACCAGGCTTCAGGAACACTAGTCCTTTCACAAGTTCTACACAACTTTTTGTACTTTCTTTGCTATTGTTATCTGCATCTATATCCCTGACTGTCAGGAATAAAGAGGCAGTAGCTGCATCATTGCTAAGTAGGATCACAGATAAAAAACTTCATTCCATCATTGCCCAAGCTGCCAAACCAATCTATTCCTGATTCTTCACATTCTTTCCAGATGAACCTTCAGGGTTTGGATTCCACAAGGAATAGTTAAACCTATAACAGAAGAAAATAGGACAAAAAAGGGTCACAAAGTAATATTTGCACTACATTATATGTTGTTTTAGTTAGTTCTTTATTAGATTCAGTTTGGGTCATGACACTTAAAAAATGATATTTTCTTCAAAGTTATCATTTGATATCTTAAGCTCAGAGAGATTAAATGATTTGCTCCTGACTACACAGCCTGTGTCAGAAATGAGATTTAATTCCAGGTCTTCCTGATTCCAGGTTTAGCTTGCAGAACACCATTCAAGGCTGCCAGTCATGCTACACCTATAAAAAATGCTGAAGATTGTCCAAAAGAATGTAAGAGACAGATGCTGTAAGAGAATGCTATAGTGAGTATTTTTTTTTAATCAGGAGGGAAGAGAAAGGTTAGGGAGTGGGGAGGAACATTATTTTCTTCAACTACAGAGTATTCCAAAAGTCTTAAATTTGATGGATTAATGCTACACTAAGAATTTTGGGACACATTGAATAGAAGTGTGGAATGGGCTACCAATATACCTTTTGGGGTCTTTGACCCTACAAAAATCTTCAAAAAGTGAATAAAAAAGCATGTGTGCTAAATAATATAAATATTCACAGGTTTAAAGTTAGGGGGCCAGACCACATGAAATTTTGAAATTAATACCATTTGTAAGATTTATTCTTTTGATTTTTCCTCTCTTGAAATTGATTGATAATGATGATGATGATAGCTCATATTTCTATGTTTTAAGTTCCACAAAATACTTTAGGCACATTGTTTTAATCTTTACAAAAACCCTATAAGGTAAGTGTTATGATGTCTCCATTTTAGAAATGAGTAAACATGAATCCAAAAAATGTCGAGTTCCTAACACAGTAAGTGTTATTTGCCAGTAAGTTCCTGTAGGAAAATTCAAACTCAGATTTTCCTGACCATGACCAGTATATCATTAATTACACCACACCATCTCTTACTGATGATTAGGACAGTTAGAAAGCCAATTTTTGTTTATTTATTCATTTGTTTATTTTTTTTCTCGCTGAGGAGACACTTAAATATAATATTGTAGAACATAAGAGAAGAGTTCGGTTCAAGACTCCCTTCCGACACAAAGGGGCTGTCTGTTACCTAGAACCATTCCCTTAATTTTTCAGTGCCCCAGACAACCCTATAAGACAAAATAATTGCTGAGAAATTACTGTCTTGCATTGGGAGAAGGTTATTTCCTACACAAAATCAGGTTTTTCTTATGCTTATCCCTCCTGTGGCTGCAACATATTCTTCAGGCAAACCTTTTCAGGGAAGGGAGTCATTTTTGAGAGAAGGCATTTTTAGTTCCATTGGTCAAGTGCTGCTATTTATTCTCCAATAAAAGTATCTGTGGATTTTAAACAGTAAATTATTTTTATTATAAGGACCAATTTAACTCTGAGGTATGCAATAATGTGCAAACTGCTGCAACTTGCCTTCCACTGTATATAGTCCTTAAAATTGCTTTTTATTTTCAGGAAAACCAGAGTATTGTTTAGTTGTTTGCAATTTAGCATAGTAAAAAATGATTTTGCCATCTTGAGAAAGGAGAATAAAAAAGCTCAGGTCAGCAATAATGTCTCTTTGATAGCAGACTAAAATATAGGTTGCTTCTACCTATTTTATGCCTTAAAAATATTTGTTTATTTGCAAACAATTAGTTGCAATTGTTTGACATTTCTTCTTCCTAATGCAATATTATTTTAAAGATGTTATATAAATGATAATGTCATAAGACTAATTAAGTTATGAGACATTAATATGCATTCATGGAATTCTACTAATTTACAAAGGCAAATAACAAACACAAACAATATTAATTCTACTTTGATACCTTAGCTGGATTTATGCCTGTGACCAATTAGATCATTTCTCCGAACCTGAAAGACAAGAGTGAACAAATAGTCCTTTCAGAACACAAAACAGTATTTTGAAGCTATGTTACTAATTCTCTCACAATCACAAGTTGAATTGAGAACTACTAAGAAATTTAGATGAGTTGAATTCAGAATTAAACCTCCATTTTGCTACAAATTCATCAGAAATCACATTTGGTCACCAAAGTATGTGTATGTATATGTGTGCATGTGTGTGTTTCTCCTTAAATACTTTTGGATTTAAAAATCCAAATAGTTTTGTCTAGTGATTTTGTATCAGATAGCACCCAAACAAAAATATCCATTGCCCTTTCAAATAGACATGATTTTACTCTATGCCTAATAGAAAGTCCCATGAACTTCTGCTGGTTGATGTTATATGGTAGGCCCACAACATATGCCACCCAAACTGAAAGCTAGAATCCATTATTAATTTGTCCAGAGGATCCCACAGTATCTGATAGGATACAAGAAGATTGTCCTTCTCTACTTACTCCCTATTGAATAAAGACTTTTTTCTCTCCTGGGCCAGACTGTTTGCTACAGAGGCCCCTGTCATCAGTTCTGGATACTTTAAATGTAGAAAGAATCTCTCCTTGGACTATTTCTTTCCCACTTGAAAAATTGCCATAGCAAATTCCCTAGCTTGCCAAGCTGGCAGAGTTTACCAGTAAATCTGGAGAGAAGCCAGAGATCCGTCCAACATTCCAAACCTCTGAGTCAGCAGTTGATGCCATGCTCTTCTTTCTCATTTATAGATGTGCACCATGCCCTCCATGATCAAAATTAATCTAAATTTTCACCTTTATCTTTAGAAGAAGAAAGCAAATTTCTAAGTTGTGTCCTTTTTGATTTGTAGTATAGAATGAGATGGAACAGGCTATCTTAAAACTCTTGAATATATGGGAAGATTTTTCCATCAAGTTTAGAGTCTTTCAAGCTTTAGTCTCAGTCTGGCTTTTTTTCCCCCTGAATGAGCAAGGGACAAGTCTGAATAATTTTTTGGCCAGAGTTGTAAAACACAGGTCTTGACCCCTTGTTGTCATTAAAGATCCCATGGGCTTTTTTCAAAGGACTAAGGGGGATTAACCTTGCTGTTCTGGCTAAATTCCTAATTGGATAATTGCATTTTGCTTCCCTAAATTATCCCCATAGTTCCAATTGGATATGGAATTTTTCACTTCCTGTCATAAATGGTTGTAGGGCATTGCAACATTTCACCCCGGGGGTGACACCAATTAAGTGGTTAGTGAGGTGAAACTTGTATGTGGTTTATCTTTGTCTTTGCTCTCTCCACGACCCCCCCCAACTTACTTCCTCCTCCATCTACGGTTGTGTTTGCGGGAAGGGGAAGCAGGAATGTTCATGAAAAAAAGAACGTCATAACTGACTAGCATTGCTTATTGTTGTCGTATTTCCAATGCTATAATAAAGACTTTGAATGATTAATGACTGTTTGGGGAGGAACATCCCCAGCTTGTATACTGCCTAACCACATTGAATGAAGCTCAAACACCATGGGTTCCTGGCATGCTGGAGTCTGGTCTGGCAAGCTAAAGGAGTGCAAACATTAGGGAAGGGGACTGGGGATGGTGTGCGGGAAAGAAATTCTTTTTAATACCTGGGTGAAGAATTTGATTATTGGTTGAACCTGGAAAGTTTTAGACATCCACTGGCAGAATGTTTTCCCTTAGAGCCTGCAGTGATTGAATAGCCTACTTTGCATTTAAAACAAAACAAAAGAAAAAAAAAAAGACAACTCAGGGACAGGGCCAAGGATAGCCACAGACATATTCTTCTGAATATGGATGCAGACTTGGGGCAGATTATAAATGCACTTGATTTGAAAACTAAAGGTCATACATCAGTCAGTTATATTGAAGATCATTGCCTGCAATAATCTTCACCTTTGAACTAAAGGAACAACACTGATTATGTTCTCTGTATATGGGTATCCTGGATTAGGGGAAAGAATTCATATTTAGCATCCTTTTATTGAATGATTTTTTTAAATTCAGTTTTAAAATTGGGCAAACAGTTGTTCTTAGAAGTAGTTTAATTACAGTTTTTTTTCCTCTTGCTTTCCCAGAGCCTCTGATCTATGCAGTAACTTGGTCTTTAATAATAATTGTTTTTGTTTTGGTTAGAGGGATTTTATGGTGACAATTACAATTATGAGAGTCTTTTCTTTCAAAGAACTTCTGATTTGAGGGGCAGAGGAAAGATGGCAGAAAGAAATCATGACGGTTACCTGAGCTCTCCTCAGTTTCCCTTGCAAACGACATTAAATCAAGCCTCTAAATGGATTCTGGAGGGACAGAAACCACAAAAAGACACAGTAAAATAATTTTCAATCTCAAAATAACTTCAGGAAAAATCTGTTTCCCTTGAATAAAAGGAGAGCAGAGACAATGTCCAGGAGAGTCAGAGGGAGGCTCTTAGCCACAGCACACATCAGCAACTGTGGACCTTTGGTCTTGCCTCAGCAGGCCAGCAGTGAGGCATTCAGCCACAGCATAGAAAGTAAATTGGGACCCTAGAATCCTGGCAGAAGAGGCCTGATTAGGCTGGGCTTATGCAGTGGGCAAGCCTCATACACCTTAGGCCCCAGAGAAGAAAATCAGTCACCAGGCCCCTAGCCCCAAACATAAAAAGCTTGGGATAGTGTCCACTGTGCCCCATCTTTAAAAGACATGAAAAAGTGTGGAAGAATGGGTAATAAACAGAAAAGAGCACTGACCACAGAAAACTACTATGGTGACAGGGAAAATCAAGACATAAATTGAGGAGAGAATAACAATGTTACACTGATTATATGTGAATTTTGAAAGAGGAATACAAATTGATTTCAAGCCTGAAAAGTCTCTTGGAAGAGCTCAAAGAGGGTTTTAAAAGTTAAATAATAAGAGAGCTAGAAGAAAAAATTGTGAAAAGAAATGAGAATAATGTGGGAGGAATATGAAAAAAAAAGAGTCAACAGCTAGGAAAAGGAAGCATAAAAAATTGACTGAAGAAAACAACTGCTTAAAAAATAGAATTGGTCAAATGGAAAAAGAGGTACAAAAGTTAGCTAAAGGAAATAATTCCTTAAAAATAGAATGGTAAGTAAAAACCAAAGACTGTATTATAAAATAACAAAAATCAATCAAACAAAATCAAAGGAATGGAAAAAATGAAGAAAATATAAAATACCTCATTTGAAAAGCAATTAACCTAGAAGAGGGATTTAGTAGAGATATTTTAAGAATTATTTGACTTCCTGAAGGCCATGATCAAAAGGAAAACCTGGACAGCATCTTCCAAGAAATTGTCAAGGAAAACTGCCTTGATATTCCAGAGCCAGAGGGTAAAACAATCATTGAAAAAAATCTACTAATCATCTCATGAAAGAAACACCGAAATGAAAACTCCCAAGGAATATTGTAGCCAAATTCCTGAAATTTTGGAGTCAAGTCAAGGAGAAAATATTCCAAGCAGTCAGAAAGAAACAATTCAAAAATCAAGGAGGCACAGTCAGGTTTATACAGGACTTAGTACCTTCTACATTAAAGTATTGGAAGGCTTGGAATATGATATTCCAGAAGGCAAAGGATTTTGGATTACAAACAAGAATAAATAACCCAGCAAAACTCAGCACAGTTGATCAGGGTAAAAGATGAGTATTCAGTGAAATAGGGGACTTTCAATCTTTCATGATGAAAAGACCAGAGCTGAATCAAAAATTTTATCTTCAAATACAAGACTCAAGAGAAGTATAAAAGAGGTTAAATAGGAATGAAAAAAATCAAAACAAAACAACATGTCATTTAATAAGATTAAGCTGTTCACATCCCTATACAGAAAGATGACACCTCTAACTGTTGGGAACTACATCTCTATTAAGTCAGTTAGAAGGAGTATACATAGACGGAAGGGATGGGGATGAGTTGGCTTTGTTGTGATGAAATTTAAGAGCAAATAAGAAGTAATAAATGATTGTACTGGGAAAAGAGAAAAATGAGGAGGCAGAATAGGGTAAATAACATCACATGCAGGGGTACAAAGTACCTATTATATTAGAGGGAAAGAAAGGAGGGGGTGAACATTGTTTAAACCTTACTCACATAAGATTTGTCTCAAAAAAAATTAATATAGACTCATTTTGGTATAGAAATTTATCTTACCCTAACAGGAGTGGAAAGGGGAAACAAAAGGGAAAGGGACAGGACTGACAGAAAGGAGGGCAGAAATAGAAGGGAAAAGCAGAAGGGAAAGGGTGAGGATAATAGAAGGGAGGGCAGATTGAGGGAGATGGTGGTCAGAAGCAAAATCATGATGAGGAGGGAAAGGGTGAAAAGGAAAAGTATAAACAAGGGGAAAATAGAATGGAGGGGAAATACACATTTAGTAATCATAACTGTGAATGTGAATGAGATGAACTCTCCCATAAAACATAAGTGGGTAGCAGAATGCATTAAAGAACAAAATAGAAAAATATGTTGTTTACAAGAAATACACTTAAAGGAGAGAGGTGCACAGAATAACAGTAAGGGACTGGACAGAAACTATTATGTTTCAAGTGAAGTTAAAAAAAATGAGCAGGGGCAGGAATTCTGATCTCAGATAAAGCAAAGAAAAAAATAAATCTAATTAAAAGAGATAAGGAAAGAAATTAAATCTTGCTAAAAGCTACCATAAACAATGAAATAATATCAATACTAAACATATATGCACTAATTGGCATAGCATCCAAATTCTTAGAGGAAAAGTTAAGTAAGTTACAGGCAGAAATATAAAGCGAAAGTATACCAAGGGAGCATCTCAACCTTCCCCTCTCAGAACTAGATTAATCTAATCACAAAATAGTTGGATAGCCATACCAGATCTACAAACATATTATGAACCAGAATTCATCAAAACTATTTGGTACTGGTATAGCAGCAAGCACCCTGAAACACATCCAGGATAACCTGCTGGCACAAGTTCTAAGATTTGCTTTTCTAAAAGGAAAGCAATTTCTGAGGGGCCAACAATGTTTTATAATTACATTCACCAACAGAGAAAATGAAAGCAGAGAAATAAAGACCAATAAACAGGACTTCTGTCTGACCATAAGCAATACTTATATCACAGATCAACAGACATATCCAACTGTCTGACCATTACATATATACACAATTACCAGAGAGAGAAGCACCAACATCTGGGTTTTCAAAGCCAGGAGTGCACAGCTACCCAGAGTCTCATCTGGCACATGAACCTTCTTCCAAAGAAGTCACCAAGCAAGCCCTCACCTCAGAGTGTATATATACTTTTCAGAGCAGGAGGGCAAGACCCTCCTGACCCAGTGCCTCATTAATTAACAAAAGGTGTGGATCTTCCTACAAAACATACCTCCCTTGATCAAACTTCTCTTAATGGACTTCACGTGAAGTCCATCTATTAATGGGTGGGGAAGATTTTTAACTCTAATTAACAATACAACTGGCTCAAAAATAGAATGATCGATCAGTGGTATAGGTTAGACACAAGTAGTCAATGGCTACAGTAATCTACTGTTTGATAAACCCAAAGACTCTGACTTGTGAGATAAGAACTCAGTATTTCACAAAACAGCTAGGAAGACTGGAAAATAGTATGGGAGGAAACAGGCATAGAATAACTGCTTACACCATATACCAAGATAAGGCAAAATAGGTACATCATTTAGATATGAGGTAATATTATAATCAAATTAGGAGAACATGGAATAGTTTACCAGTCATCTATCAGAAGGGAAGAGCTTTTGAGCATACAACAGATAGAGACCGCTATAAAATACAAAATAGGTACTTTGATTAAATTGAATTAAAAAGCTTTTGCACAAACAAAACCAATGAAGCCAAGATTAGAAGGAAAGCAGAAAGCTGGAAATAATTTTTACAGTCAGTGTTCCTGATAAAAATCTCATTTCTAAAATATATGGAGAACAGAATCAAGTTTATAAGAATACAAATCATTCCCCAAGTGATAAATGGTGAAGGAATATTAATGGGCAGTTTTCAGATGAGGAATGTATCTATAGTTACATAAAAAAATGCTCTAAATCACTATTGAATAGAGAAATGCAATATGATATATGATAGCTAGTATGATAGCAAAGGAAAATGATAAATTTTGGAGATGATGTCAGAAAATTGGGACATTCATGCATTGTTGGTGGAACTGATCCAACCATTCTAGAAAGTGATTTAGAACTATGCACCCAAAGGGCAACCAAACTGTACCTACTCTTTATCCATCAATGTGACTGCTAGGTCTGTACCACAAAGAAATCAAAAAAATGTGGGGGAACCCAACTTTACAGAAATATTTGTAGCAATATTTCTCATGGTGGCAAAGAACTGGAGAATGAGGGGATGTCCATCAATTGTGGAATGACTGAACAAGTTCTGGTATGTGAATGTAATAGAATACTATTTTTCTATAAGAAATGATGAGTAGGCAGATTTCAAAAAAACTTGGACTTACATGAACTCATACTGAGTGAAGTGAGCAGAACCAGGGGAACATAGCAACAAACTATTGTGCAGTGATCAACTATGATAGACTTAGCTTTTTTAGTAAAACAACAACAATCCAAGACAATTCCAAGAGACTCATGATAGAAAATGCGATCCACATACAGAGAAAGAATTATGGAGTCTGAATGTAGAGCAAAGCATATTGTATTTACTTTTTTTGTTTTTTCTTTGTTTTTTACCTTTTGTTCTGATTCTTCTTTCACAACATAACTAATGCAAAAATATTTTCATATAATTGTACATTTATATCTCTGATACACATTCAGTGCTGTATATAGGTGGTTATTGTTATTAATAACAATGAAAACAGTGTGGTAGCCATTTAATGGTTTCTATAGTTGGCCTGAGACTTTTCTTAAATATTTCTTATACCACCTACCAAATTACAGCTTAGAAGACAGTTGTAGCTGAGGTCCTTATTTGCTCTGTGTAGCCACTGAATGGGGAAGGGCGAGGAAAGGAAATAAAAAGAAACATACCCAAGGTCTTGTGTAGACAGCTCTACTTGTATTTTTAGAAGTACTGGTATAGAGCAAAACAAAAATTGGGCAGAATAAAGAGGGAGAGGAGGACGTATTTATTAAATATCTATTATGTTTCAGGCACTGTGCTAAGTGTTTGACAATTATTATTTCACTTAATCATCAGGACAACTATTTGGAGTAGGTGCTATTTTTTTTACCTATTTTACACTTGAGTAAACCTAGGTAGAGGTTAAGTGATTTGCCTGTTTTATGCTATTTACATAGATCAACTTAATTGTTTAGTCCTTGTCCTTTGACATTTCAATATTGAAGTGTTGTCAGTGTCAATGGAAGTGGAAACATTTCATTTGGAGTATAATAGCTCAGGTTTCTTGGGGGGGCGGATTTGGGGAAACTAAGTAGTGGAGGGAATCTGTAGTCAGGAAGATTTATCTTCTGATCAAGAAAAATAGGATAAGTA